>OZ004586.1:0-1200000 GCA_963924555.1 Crambe crambe | reverse complement strand
GCAAGCACAATTGAAACTGCCGTGAGTGTTGGTGCAGTTTCCATGCTCATCGTCACACACGTCATCATCCTGATCACATTCATTTACATCTGCAAAAACAAAACATTTGAGGAACAGTATTATTGTAAACAGTGGAACCTCCAATAAAAGGACCCTTCAAGAAAAGGACAACCTCCCAACAAAGGACGCTCTTTTGTGCCCCTTTCTTATAGCATTACGTATATTTTTAACCTCTGAGAAAAGGACAACCTCTCTGGAAAAGACAAAGTGGCTGATGATCCCAAAGTGTCCTCTACTCGGAGGTTCCACTCTAATTGTATTATTAGCTAAGAGCTGACAACAGTGAAAATAACAACAGGAAATAAAGTGGGACCTCCAAATAATGGACACATTTTGGACCCTCTTTTTGTCCTTTGTAGAGAGGTCGTCTGTCCTCTTTTGGAAGTTATTCTGTATAGAGTGTAGCTATTTATAGCTACAAAGGTACTTTTAAATTGTCCTTTGTTGAGAGGTTTGTCCTCTCCTATTATTAAAGCTTTAGCTCACCTACACACGAAGAACCACGATGGTGGAACCCTGGATCACATTCACATGCTGTAGCTGCCAAGTTTGCATCACATCTAGTAGCCACGGCTTCCAGAGGGCACACTTTGCCAGGAAGAATCAAAGTGACACACTTCCCTGTGACGTATTATCACAAAAAGCATGTATGAGTCACGTAACTACATAAAATATATCTTAACTCTTAACAGGGGCAGCAAAGCATAAAATTACTCAAGAATGTGAATTATTACCATCTATGCGAAAGATGTTAATCCTTTCCAGAGAAGATTTCCTGGTTCTACCCATGACAACAACTCCATCGAACCTGTTTCCTGCATCAAATCCAACTCTGAAGTTTCTGGAGAAGTTGTTTACACTGGTGAGGTTGTGATAAATGAAAGTGGCGAAGGAAACTGAGCCATCAGCGGATAACACCATTTGTAAAGTCTCCTGAAAAGAATTGAATTTTACCACTGTGACAGTCAGATCCTAATAGCTAGCTAATAGCTAGCATGCTATACGTTCACTTGATCCCTTGGTCATTAGCTATTATAACTGCTAGCTAGCTATAACTTTCTCTCAAATTTCAAAGAACGAGCTCATAGAGTGAGCATTAGCTCTCTTCTAATGTTTTAAGTGTGAAATGTGGTCAAGACTTGAGAAGGTTAGAGGAGATATAATGAATTCAAGGATCAAGTGAATGCTTTAGGCAGATTGTGTGTGTCCGATAACTCTTACTGTCCGTCCTGAATTATCTGCATGCAATCTTGCTTCAAACCATGTGACTATAACAGCCTGCACTGGTTGATAGTGATCAAGGGCTGGATTCAGACCCATGATCGTCTCTGCTACTTCTGCCAGCACATTCTGATCTTTAGTGACACGGTAGTAAATGGAACCTGTAACGCTAAAGTCAAAGTCCGCCCAAAGGGGGGCTATGATTGGAGTGGGGGTAACATGGCGAGGAAAATCGGTGGGGAGGTGGTCCGTTAGGTTCTTGCAGAATGATACAATTCCATTTGTGGATATCTATTATTAAGTTTAAGAAAAGTGATGTAATCTGTAACTACTTATAGTAATCTATAACTACTTATAGTAATCTGTAACTACTTTTAGTAATCTATAACTACTTATAGTAATCTGTAACTATTTATAGTAATCTATAACTACTTATAGTAATCTATAACTACTTATAGTAATCTATAACTACTTATAGTAATCTATAACTACTTATAGTAATCTGTAACTATTTATAGTAACTCACAAAGAGAGACGTTTCATTTCTTGTATAGAACACAACAGGTGTCCTCAAATTGATGACATTGGTGTTGGAGTCATCCTCAAGGGGGCCAATATTGTCTCCAGACCCCTCACCAAATGAAATGAATCCTAAATAGTGTCACCTGATAATACAATGATGAAATGGAGTATTGATTTACCATTGTTTGTGCAGTTGACAGCTTCAAAGTCTTCAGAACTGTTAGAACAGCGTTCTGTAAGGTAGCAAGGAAGCATGGTGGAATAGCACCTCACGTTGTGTGTGGAGTTATCTCTTCCTTCATCCTTGGGGCAAGTAAGAATGTTTGAACCAGTCACACAAAAGAAATTAGCTCCAACTGTATAAATTATGCAATGTATTAATTAGCTATATTGTAAATATATTATAGACAATCATGACATGCATGGTAGATGCTTAGTTTAGCATTTCAGGGAGTCTATGTTGAAAGGTTCAAGTCAATCATGCTTTACTGATCCAGATGATGGTCATATATAAATTTTTTATGTATACCACAAGCATAAGTATCTGGACTACGTACATCACACACAAAAGTATATATGGCTATACCAATTCTATTGTACAGCACATGCAGGATGCAACAGGAGACACAAGGTAATTAAAATAACTATTACTTCTTACCATCACATATGTCATTATCATCACTGATGGAGTCCATGGAAGCTTCATGGCACCTGCAAGCCCAGGGTGATAGATGGTCACTGCTTGACTTACAACCGAAGGCATAAGATTTCAAATCACAGGTAGCATTGGGAGAAATAGAGGTGATGCAGTTACCTACGAAATGGAAGTAAGTATATTAAGATATTGAAGGTGGAACTACAGTGGAACCGCCAATAAAGGACACTCCAAAAGAAGACAAACCTCTCAACCTAACCTCTAAATGAACATATTAGCTATGTGAGGCTGGGTCCCAAGTGTGTCCATTATTTTGAGGTCCCCTTTGTGGATTATCACTTACCATCAATGCGGTAGATGTTTATAGGCTCCAGTGATTTCCTTCTAGGTGGAGTCTGAGGTTGGAAAATGGTGTTCCTGAACCCATCTCCTGCATTAAAGCCAATCAGCTCATCATCAGAAATGGAATTCTTAACCGCCAGAAAATTGCTGTAAATGAAGATAGCAAAGGAAACACTTCCATCGGTGGATAAGACTGCTTGAAATGATTCCTGAGATAGATACAGAATAGTTGCATGAGACTGCTATGAAAGTATTGCTCACCTGTTGTTCAACTAATGTATTATGCCATGTTATGACAACGGCAAGTTTCGGTTTGAAACTGCTGAGTTCTTGATCATGATTCTCATCTAAAATCATCTGCTTCACTCTATCCAGAATGGACTGATCTTCAGTAATTCTGTGATAAAGGACGGCCCCTGACTGGTTGTTGATTGGACTCCATAATGAAATGCTAGAAGGAGTAGCCGTAGTGGTCCAGAGGGGGGCAATCATTGGTGTCATAAATGAAGGAGATAAAGTTTCAGACTGTTGAATATAACGATCAAATGAAATCATTCCATCTGTGGTTATCTGTTTGAAAAAAAAATTATTTTTTTCCACGACTTGCTATATAGCTATAGTTCATCATGACTTACATAAAACTCCAGTTCTTTACGAAGGTAGTAGACTATAGGGATATTCAAGTTGAAGGGTCCCACAGATGTGATGTCTGTGATGTTGGTCTCATTATCCCCCACGTCCAGACCAAAAGGAAGAAAAATTTGAGTAACTGTGATAATGATAATAGCAAACTTGATTTAGCATGCCATGTTATGCTAACAGGACATGGATAATTAACTACCGCCATTATACTGTACCTAAAGGAAGGCATATCACACTGGCATCTTCATAGTGAGCACAGTTATGCTGCAATGAACACCGAGCAGAGCAGTCAACAAGTCTCTCCTCGCTTCCAGAACATGCCACATCATCCAAGAAAATGAATCCACTGCCCTGGCCAAAGAAAGCTTCTCCCAAGAAAGTGCTACCTGTATATATAGGAAGTTGCTATGAGCTGTGAAATGGAGACAAGTGACTATAATTATTATAACATACTGGTGTCTTTGTATCCAAGCTGCCTGCACACAACGTTGGCATCGTCACTTCCCCAGGAGTCATCACACACTGTCCCCCAGATTCCATTGTGACAAATCTCAACACGACCTTCATAACGGTGTGCCCCACCTTGCAGTCTGATGTCACCATCTGAACAGGCTGCATTATTAATACAATTGGCCAATATATCATGAGGACTCTGGCTGAATCTTATTGTAATGATATTATTGCAACTTGTCATACAATGCTTACTTGTTCCAAGTTCCATGCATCTCACACCAGCATCTTCAGAGTGGACACAGTTATGGACTGTGATGGCATTAGCTCTACAGTCAATTAGTCTTCCTTCACAACCTCTGCACTGCACATCGCCCAAGAAGATAGATCCAGTTCCCCAACCAAAGAATGCATTTGATAGAGGAACAGCACCTGCATCAATAGGGCCATAAAGTTAGGATCTATTTTTAGCAAGTATGTATGAGGAAGAAGATGGTAGTTCCATGTGAAATTAATTCCTGGCTATAATAATAGAATAGCCAGCTAATAACAGTTTACCTGAACTGCTGAATCCAAGCTGCCTGCAGACTACATTAGCATCCACACTTTCCCAGAGATCATCACATACGGTCCCCCAGACTCCATTGTGACAGACTTCCACACGACCCTCAAGTTCATTGGCCCCACCTCTCAACCGAACAGCACCATCATCACAAACACGGCACCCAAGACCAGCAAGTTCAGTACTGGAGGAGCAGTTGTGTTGCCCAATAGCATGTGCAGTGCAGTCAACCAGTTGTGTCTCGTTCCCCAAACAAGTCACTCGACCAAACATCACTGGCTGACAGCTCAGAATGAAGGAAGCAGTACTCAGAGTTGTAGAAGCTGCATTAAATTTATAAGGAAAGGAAAAACTTGTTTTAAATGTGAGGTGTAGTAGGGGCCCATCCCTTGTCCTTTGTAGAGAAGCTGCCCTCTTTCAGAGGTTAGGTTCATCTACCATATAGCTACCTCCAAATCTTAGCTGTCGACAGATCACGTTTGCTTCTATGTTCGTCCAAAAATCAGCACACACTGTTCCCCAGGTTCCATTTTGACAGATCTCAACATAGCCCTCATTGCTACTGGATCCTCCAGTCAGTCTTAAATCTCCATCAGTACACACCATTGAAACTATGATTAATAGGATGATTTAAACAAAAATAAGTGGGTCAATAGATCTAAGCACGTACTATTTTCAATTTCCAAGCATCTCACACCAGCATCTTCATGGTGGATACAGTTATGGACACTGATGTTATTAGCTCTACAGTCAATTAGTCTTCCTTCACAACCTCTGCAGTGCACATCGTCCAAGAAGATATCTCCCGTTCCTTGACCAAAGTGAGCAAAACGCAGAGCATTTGCACCTGAAATAATGAAGATTTCATGACAGTATTCAAGGTGTGGGCAGGGTAAAGATAGTTGTAGCTATGTATGATTCATAATTAGCTGCTCTGACATAGATAATACCAAAGAAGGTTACATTAGTTCTCCTTCATACGTCATGGTGTACAGTATGATTATACTTATTCAGCTCTAACTTATCTGCATTACACACTTCATTACTCTAGTTTTCTCTCTGATTAATGGGAGAATGAATACCACATAACACATAACTTTGATAATATTAGTGAATTCATTCCTTTTAATTATTAGTATTACTTGAGGGAGAGTCAACATGTAGTTACATCTTAAGTTCTAAATACCAAGTCTCAAAAATTCCCTAGATTGGGCTGGCTCCAAGCTACATTTTACTTACACTCCATAAAGTGGATCCCTTTTTCCCCCTGCCCCCTCCCCTTTCTCTCCCCTTTCTCCCCCCTCTCCCCTTGTCCCCCTTCCCTCCCTCTCCCCTTGTCCCCCTTCCCCCCTCTCCCCTTGTCCCTCCTCTCCTTTCGTCTCAGCTACTGGTAAGCTAGCCATGAAGTTATAATTTACCAGTTTCTCTGAATCCTAGCTGCCTGCACACAACATTAGCTTCCGGAGTCCCCCAAAAGTCATCACACACAGTTCCCCAAATACCTCCATGGCAAATTTCCACTCGACCCTCCATTATGTTGGTTCCCTCTACCAATCTTATATCACCATTAGAACAGGCTACAATGTTAGGAAAAATAATGGCTGCTCAAATAGACTACAGTGCATGCAAGTATAGGAAAGATTCATCATGGTTAGCTATACTGGAAGTCCATGCAAGTATAATTGTAACAACTAGCTAATGGCTAACTATCTAGCTATAGGTATGGTTAAAAGGAAATCAATGCAAGTAGCTATAATTATAGCTAATTATTCTGTTTTTCTATACCAACTTACTGCAGGCATAGTGGAAAGCCACTATTTCAATGCCCACAATCATGTAGACTGCAGAAAATTGCTTCATCTTCTTGATAATTAGCTAGTTACTCAGTCCAAGCAATTCTGCTCGAATGTGGTGGCCACTACCAGAACCGGAAGTCATAGGGCATAGATACATGTATGTAACTTCGACTGTCAGAAATTATACTAACGTCTCCATATTATGTTGACGATCTTTACCGTGCAATCTAGCGCGAAAAAAATATATGTGAGTGAAGCCGATACTCAGATCAGATCAAGACTCACTGAAAATGTGTGAGCGAACTGACTCTCAGATCATGGCGAGTGAAGCTGACTCTCAGAGCCAGGCAGCTGCAAGCTGTAACATTTGCCACGAAGAGCACAAAGAATGCATGCTATAACACTGCAGAAATATTACTTTGACACTCAAAAAGCAGCTAGGTCATAATCAGCTGCTTGTATCTATAACTGTTTTTTTCCTACTTGGTAACTATGTGGTTGACTCTTGAAAAAAAAGAAAAGAAAAAAGATCTAGTAATACCATTGTACGTTTGCAAAAACGTTTATCACTAACTTGCCATTATCTGCATTCCATAATGGATGTGCATCATGTCAAAGGAGTCCATTCAGTCCATTGTGGTCAAGAATGTCTTGAGGTGATGGAGAACACTTACGCACTCACAGCTGGTTGTACACACTAAATGTAGTATGAATGTTTGGGTACATGTTCCAGGCCAGGGAGGAGCAAGCCAAATTGCTTTGCTAAGGCCATGGAAACCACACCTACAAGACCAACACCTAATAGCATGCAAGGTAAGAATTAGTATGAAAGGTCTGAATTAACTATGGCATGAGACATCAGGAAAACAATTAAACCACAAAATAGTGATGATGATAATAAAATTCATAATTAAGTCATTGTGTCACATGGGTTGTTTCCAATCTGCCAGACTAACTGCAGTCAGGGCCTTAATTATAGCTGTTTAGCTAGTGACTAGGTGCTTGTATTTTGCTCAAAAATTGATTTATCTGGTGTGCTTCTTGCTAAAGTCACATAAAAGTGCATACGTATGTCCTTAATAATAGCTAGCTATGTAGCTACCATGAATTTCATCAATTTATTCATAACCACTGGATGATGCAATAGCATGTGCTGTAAGAGTCTGACCCATCTGATGACAGTATCTGATTAACTGACTAGTCTACCAGCCATGAATTCTACCCTATCTTTCTGCATATTGTTGCTCATAGCCTCAGTGCTGTGTGGCTGTGCCTGGGGCAAAGTAGTGGACCTTGAAGAACATGGTGAATCACAGTCAGAGGTTGTGGCTAATAAGTTGCAGGATGTGAGAGAGGCACTAACTCATTCTAAGACTGATAATCTCTGCATATATAAGGGGAAAATATTCACAATAGATGTGAGAAAGATTGCCAACAGGTTCAAGTAAGTATTATATTGATAAAGACTATTTTGCTAGTGAACTAACATCTACATGAGAATAATAGTGAAACTTCTTCTAGGCCATGTGAACTAGATTTGCTGCTGTTTATTGTCACAAATTCCATGAGGGAGGCCATTATTCTAAACACAATAGCTAATTTTGGTGAAAATTTATGCTGAATCAATAGAACTTAGGAATGCTTTTTGTCAAAAATTGCCTCCTCAAAATATTGATAAACTGAGTATTTTCATTTGCTTGGTCTTACCAATTGCATGCATGTATCAGCATGGAGGAGGGCAATGAACTTCTCTACAAGTTACTGCATGGTTGCCTAGTTGGACAGTGAGACTAAGCCGGGCCTAGGGATCTGACATTTAAGGCCTTCATGAGGCAACTCCTTGATTGAGCTGTCTAACTAATTTAGCAAAAAACCACTGACTGAGCTTATTATACGTAGTAGAAAGGCTTCAAATGAAGTCATTATTAAGCTTCATGCATGGAGATTCTAGCCAGGTTGAGAACTCAGATAGATTATGTGCTTAATTGGAAATAAACTTTCACCTGTGCCTTTTTTTTTGTTTGTTTGTTTGGAATTTCTAAGTACCAGAAGATAAGCTGGCTTCTCTTCAGAACTTCACTCACTAACTTCAATTTTTTATATTGTGCGGTGTATCCTGGAAATAGCTAACAGGTTTTCTAAGTGCCCCATGCAGGCTCTTAGTCTTAGAAAATCTGTTAGGCATTTCTAAATTTTCATCAAAGATGTGTCCTTCTATGATTGTCGGGACTGAGTTAGCTACTTATGTGCATGCATGTTCACTCACAGAGGAATGAACATTACCTCACCTGATGGCAAGTATATCTACTTCCTCTCTCTTTGCTCTCCTGCACCATGTACTTTCTCACCAGATCCAGAACCAGTACAGTACAATTCAGTTGTAAGTGTGTAATGCTTACTTGTGGGTATATAATGCTTTACTCTCTGTGGGTAACTCCCCTATCAAACATCTTACCATTATGGGTTCGAGGGTTTAAATTTTTTGATCACGCTATAATGCAATGAATTCAAAATCCACAAAAAATTACAGCCCATAGCTAATTAGGCGAGCAGGCTAAGCGAGCGAGCCACACACTTGTGATGCAAATTGAGATTTGCGATATACGTATATATTTGGTACGTCAATAGCTAGCGGGCATAGTTAATTCGTTGGACTTTTGACCCCACAAATGAAAAAGCCCATAGCACTTAGTAGAGCTTGTCATAGAGCTAGAGGCCGCGCTAAGTGGATTGTAGGCTAAGTGCTTGTGGTAAGCATTATACAGCCTCCTGTGTATGCAGCTGTCACAACCACTGCAATATCTTAGCCCAAAAAGTCAAAGTACAAATGGCTTTCATCAACTGCTTCGCTCGCCGATTGAATATGTTACACGAACATACCCTAGTTAAATTTACTGTTCATTAATTTGTTTGTATAATCAGTGCTCTTTACTAGCAATGCACAGTGCTTGTAGTGACTGCATATATGACTATCATCACTCATCATCACCACAAAAATGGTGTTATTATAGTGCATCGCCGTAGTATGAATAGTCTAATGCGCTGGTTGGATCCATCCATCTCTGGAACCAAATATCAGAATGAGCCCATTCTTTGACTGCAGTTTGAATCAGGTCTGTAAAGTTTACTATCTGGTCTAGAACTTTCAAAACACATAGTTTGATATGAATAAAGAGGTAAAATCAAGAAAAACTCAACGTCATGTTGTAGAGTAGCTACAAGGAGAGGAGAAGTGTGTGGAGCAAAAATTAGCTATGTAAGTCCAGTGGTCATTAAGATGAACTCTCATATAGGTGCAGAAGTAAGATTGCACACTTGGAACTGTCTAAAATTGCACTCAGCTTTGCCTCATGCAATTACCTAGCCAGTTCCTCGTGCAATTATACCCAAATTGCACTCAAAAGCATGTAGTTACCTATACATATTGAACGACTTTTCATCAGAGAGAGCAGTAGCTCTCTCTATGTAGGGATGACGCGGATGGCTGCGCGCGCCGCCTAATGATCCAAAACTCTTCATTTTTAGTGTGTAGTAGTGTAAGAGTGCTCCAGAGTTAGATTTCCCTAGCAACCGCACGTGGGCGGGAGTAAAGAGCACCCTTCATGATAATTGTTTATCTAATAACCCTTTTTATGCAGGGGTGTCAGTATATATTTAAACAAAATCACTTTGTTGTACTGGGAAGCGTTGCACTCAACCGATATGAATGGCATATTGTAAACACAACCTACTTTTACGTGATGTTTCGTGATGGTGATGCTGATGGTGACATGGCAAGGTACCCACCAATGTTGACTATGTTGAGATTATAATGATTAACTTATGGTTAATAGACAATTGCGAGTAGATTTCAGAGCTAACAATGCTTGCACCAGGAAACCAGAAATTGAGTTCAGTGGTGAAATACAATCCAGTGAGGAAAAGACTATCACATATGTAAGTATAATCATGATGAAGACTGTTAGTATGACACAATAATTGACCATCTCTTTAATTTTTTTGCTTTTATATGTAGGTTTTCACTATAAATGTGAAGATGGATGAGGAAAAGTTCTTGAGTCTTAATGACAATATTGAAATATAGCTAGCATGCATAGACTCTTATCTACTCTATAACTACATTGCTGTTTTTTTTTTGTGTTTTTTTTTGGGAAGTGCATACACATTGTAGCTATCAGGCTTGTCCTCACATAAACAGTTATATGATAAGGTTTGCTTCAGACTTAATTGTGGATAATGTGTAGAAGAGGATGACTTTATGTCCATGCACTCACTCTCATTAGCTATACCACTGCTTTTAGATAAGCTTCCCATTCCCTTTCTCCTCCTCTCTCCTTGTCCCCCTTCCCCCCCCCCCCCCTCCCCTTGTCCCTCCTCTCCCCTCATCTCAGCTACTGCATGAAGTTACTGATTATAATTTCTGAATCCCAGCTGCCTGCACACAACATTAGCTTCCGGAGTCCCCCAAAAGTCATCACATACAGTTCCCCAAATACCTCCATGGAAAATTTCCACTTGACCCTCCATTATGTTGGTTCCCTCTACCAATCTTATAGCTAGCTATCACCATTAGAACATGCAGGCTACAATGTTAGGAAAAATAATTGCTGCTTGAATAAACTACAGTGCATCATGGTTAGCTATACTGGAAGTCAATGCAAGTATAATTGTAATGGCTAACTATCTATAGGTATGGTTAAATGCAAATAACTGTTTTTCTATACCAACTTACTGCAGGTATAGTGGAAAGCCACTATTTCAATGCCCACAATCAGGTAGACTGCAGAAAATTGCTTCATCTTCTTGATAATGCAATTGGCTAGTTACTCAGTCCAAGTGGCTACTGCAGATTTCACTTGCGTTTGAACTGCGCAAGTTTTGTATTGCGATTTTATACAGTGATAATGAGGGTCAAAGGTCATAAGCAAACTCCAAGCATATGCTCCAAGGAACTGAAACTCGGACTGAGTAGCTACCTCTAAATTGGCTGCTAGTTAGCTAGAGTCTGCATTCACTTGATCCCTGCTCTCAGTAACTTTCTCAATTCTTCACCCACTCTGTGAGCTGGAATTTGGTTGAAAGTTATAGTTGTTAATAGTGAACATAAATAGACTAACTTGAGAATAGCTATTCTTCCCTAATGTAGAAATGTTGTAATCAAAACTGAGTTAGCAGAGTTGGGAAGAGTGACTTCTCTCACATCATCTGCTCTATTATTATCAAAAATAGTAAGTTTAACTATAAAGGTTATTCTTGAAGGAGCACACTTTAATGCTGGTAGGTAACTATTAATAGTTGTTGCAATGAGCCAATTAGAATTGAGTTGTGGAAGTGCTATCGTCATGTGAGGTCATAGTAGCATTGAAGTCAAGAGCAAAGTAGTCCGCCATGGACCCCAACAGTTCTGAAAATTTGCCAACTATCTCAGAAAAGGTTGGCCGGAGTTCGGGGGGACCTTCCCAGCAATGTCTGACCAAACTGTATCTAAATAATAGACATTCTTCAGTAAAATTTAATAAAGTAAATATCATTACAGTGAAAGAACTTCAGAATAAAGGACACACCAGCTTTTTGTCCTTTGTAAAGAGGTTGTCTTCTTTTGAAGGTTGTTTTTTTGTTTTTTGTATGGAATGTACTAGTTTGTCCTCTTTCGGAGTATCTTTTATCAGAGCTTCCAGTGTGTCAGAATTTTTGGCTACTTACACTTCCTGAGAGCAGGCAGAGTTGAGCGGCTTTTCCATCCTGTACCCCATTTCCAGTTGTCGGAACAAGTCCAGGGGGTGGATCCCTGGATAAGGGGTCTTCCCTCCAGAAAACACCTCCCAGCAGGTCACTCCAAATGCCCACTATGTCAATGATAAGAGCTAAATTAGCCTCGATTGTCCCCAGGAAAATCACCTGGAGAAGAGAACTGGATGGGCCCTTAATTTATATTCGACTGTAATTAGATATACTATGACATCATCCGTAACCTTGAAGTCAAGATTTAGTATGGGATAGTCTTTTAACTATGACAGAAGTTCAGGAAAGTTTCATCGGAACATATTCAAGGAAAATAGCTATCTAGTTTTACTTACTACGTCAGTTTTCTCTGAAAATATCCCATCAGTGATGCTTTCAGGTGCCAGCCATTTGATTGGCAGTTTGATGGCATTGGTCTGGTCTTGTCTAAAGTATTCCTTAGTGGTGTCCATGCTCTCGGAGAGTCCAAAGTCTGCCACTTTGATCACAAACCCAGAGTCAATCCTGCAGCAACAGAATGAATATATTACTGTGGCTCTCTCAGAATGAAAAAATGTAAACATAACCATATAGCTAATCAGACCTTGTCTAAAAAAACGAAAGGATAAACAAAAAAATTAAAGAATAAACAAACAGACAAACAAACAAACAAACAGACATGCAATTAAACAAATAACTCACATGCAATTTCTTGTTGCCAGGTCTCTGTGAATCACTCTCTTACCGGCCAGATATTCCATCCCTTTGGCCACTTGGATGCACATGTCAGTCAACTTCTTCTGCACATCCACCTGAAATATTAGTCGATAGTTACTCTATAGCAGGTATACAAGTTTAGTGGAGTGAAATGCTAGTGGATTTAGTGGTTCTGTACACAAAAAGAAAGGAATTCATGTGATTCATACTTTAATCCTTGCAAAACCATTGCACTATAGCTGCAGTGATTCATCATGTTTGTCACACTTCCTAATTCTCACTAGATCGTCTTGGTCTGTGGAGCTGGGATCCAAGACCAACGATGCTCTATTGTCTTTGAGGTGAGAGAGAAGACTACCGTTGGTCATAAAAGGCATGATGATGTAAGGGGCAGGGCCTCCGTCCAGACACACCCCTCTGAGCTCAAGTATGTTAGGATGGTTGAATTCCTTCATCTTGGCACATTCTCTCAACAGATCCTTCACCAACTCCTTTTCCAAGAAACCTAGAATCAGTGCAGCAACATTTGTTGGTAAAGAGCAGCTAGTAAGAATGAAGTGAACCTTTGAGAGTCTTTACTGCAACAGTTTCAGAGAAACCTTCATTGAATCCTTTCTTCAGCAGACCTTTATAAACAATTCCAAACTCCCCTGTATTAATGGATTGGGTAAGAATGAGTAATAGCTAGGTAGCTAACACAAGAATGATGTATGCAGTTAGCCTCATCCCCAGTACTGAACAAGGAGTGGCAGCAAGCAATTCATTTGTTTGTTGGGGAATAGTGCAGAGCTGAGGCTTTGATCATCTCCTCTGGATTTAAGGGAGAGCGGCTTATGGATAAAGAAATTCTTGCCACTATGAATAGTTTTAGAAGCGCCAGTCTTGTCTTCTCTTCTCCAGAGAATTTCATTGTAATAGCTTTCTTGGTATCTTATAGCGCATGCTCATACACGTAGTTACATGCTGTGACATCACACACCGTCAACTATTTCGCGTGAAATTTTTGGCGCATGCGCAAACAGTGGGTACCAGGCTCTATTTCCTGCCTCCGCATAATTTTAGAGCCTGGGTACGAGGCTACGTCCCCCCATTTGGAGGACCTGGTACGCAAAGTCGAGGGCCTGGGGACAAGGCTAGTATGCAGTCCTAACAGATTAATTTGAGAATGAGCTAACTACAGCTGTCATAAGAATGATACAGATCATACATAGTTATCTCTAACCAGCTAATTAAAAGTTTATTTGCACCTTGATCATTCACTATTATAGCTAACTGTTATAACTTTCTCAATTCTTTAACCAAATTTCAAATTTCAAAACACCAGCTAGCAATTATAGCAAGTGATCAAGGTGCCAGGTGAAAGCTAGTTCTACCTTGTCCTATAGTTTTTCCAAGCTGGAGGTTGCAGGAATGGATGATAAGCTCTTTGGAGACTTTGAGGTTGAATGAGCTGTATACACTCATCTGTCTTAACCTGCTGACTGTAAAAGAATGAAACAAAGAGATGATATTGAAATGTGGATCAACCAATATCTTACAATATTCATTTCCTTCAGTCTCATCTTGAGATTCTGACCTAAATAGATATGTATAGATATATAGCTTTCATGATATATATTATATATATATCAGGGGTGGCTGAGGACCCCAAAAAGTGGGGGGGGGGGGGGGGGGGGGGGGGGGCTCAAAATTGCGCATCGATGACTACTCCCGATGAGCTGTAATTATATTTATGAAGGTTTTGATTCTATACATGTTGTGGTCAAACAACAATGCAGTCACTAATATGCAACATCATTAGTGACTGGACAGTAGACTTTACTGCTGCAGTTAGTCAATTATATAATGGGTCAAAAAAGTGGGGGGGGGGGGGGGGGGGGGGGGCTCAGCCCCCACCTGCTAAAAAGTGGGGGGGGCTCTAGCCCCTCTTGCCCCCACCCTCAGCCGCCACTGTATATATATATATATACAGAGAGAGAGAGAGAGAGAGAGAGAGAGAGAGAGAGAGAGAGAGAGAGAGAGAGAGAGAGAGAGAGAGAGAGAGAGAGAGAGAGAGAGAGATGACTTCCCATGGGTTGCTGGTTGCCATGTGTATGTTCGTGGCAGTGGCCATGGCTAGCTAGCTAACATGGATTCCTATGATGTAGCTAGTTAGTGTGCAATCTCACGTGACTGGCTGACCTTTCCCTGGGTAGTGGAGCTCTGTAGCGTATCTTCCTCTTATGTTTCCTGTGGAGGATGAAGATCATAAACAGTATTACAACTGTGAGTACGACCACAATGACGACAGATACGGCAACTCCAGGGGCAACTCCACTGCTACTGCCCGGACTCACTGGTACCACTGCCTCAGTAGGAACTACAAACCAACAGATCAAGAGAGAGGGTGAATAGTCATATTTAGCAGGAGGTCTATTATGTATTTGGCCAAAACTTACAGATGCAGTGAGAGCCTTGTTTAATGTAGCCATTCCTACAGACACAGTGGAAGCTGCCCAGAGTGTTGAAGCAATTACTATTGTTGCCACAGAGTCCTAGAGCACATTCATCCAAATCTATACACAAAACAGCGACGTAGCTATGCATACAATCAATGAGGTATCAAAACACATGAATTTTTTGTATCTTTATATAGCTAGACGTGCATTAATTAAAGGATAGCTACCTCTTTCAGAGCTTCCAACCATACTGATTCATCAGTATTTTTCAAAAATACAGAACTTACTATACACATTTTTATATAGTGTTACTTATAAAATGGCTGAAAATTCATGGTAAAATAAGGTTTTATACTTCACATGTTGGAGGTACTGCTCTTTAATCAGAAAATGTTTCTCTAGTCCTAAAAGTATCCGCATTTGGAGTTTCATGCTGTTATGTGTTGACTAACTGCTAATTTTGGTCTCTGATTTCCATACGCACCTGTGCATCTGAATCCATCCCCGGTGAAGCCGTTGTTGCAAGCACAATTGAAACTGCCGTGAGTGTTGGTGCAGTTTCCATGCTCGTCGTCACACACGTTATCATCCTGATCACATTCATTTACATCTGCAACAACAACAATAACAATGATAATAAAAACAATTGAGGAACAGCTAACAACAGTATTATTGTATACACTGGAACCTCCAATAAAGGACCCTCCAAGAAAAGGACATCCTCCCAACAAAGGGCTCTTTTGGGCCCCTTTTCCATAGCATTACATATATTTTTAACCTCCAAGAATTATTGGAGGTTCCACTCTACACATATCATTCCCTCTAATTAACTAAAGCTTTAGCTCACCTACACAGGAAGAACCACGATGGTGGAACCCTGGATCACATTCACATACTGTAGCTGTCAAGTTTGCATCACATCTAGTAGCCACGGCTTCCAGAGGGCACACTTTGCCAGGAAGAATCAAAGTGACACACTCCCCTGTGACATAATTATTATCACGAGAAAGCATGTATGAGTCACGTAACTACTATCTTAACTCTTAACAGGTACAAAATTACTCAAGAATGTGGCTATACATGAAATTATTAACCATCTATGCGAAAGATGTTAATCCTTTCCAGAGAAGATTTTCTGGTTCCACCCAGGACAACAACTCCATCGAACCTGTTTCCTGCATCAAATCCAACTCTGAAGTTTCTGGAGAAGTTGTTTACACTGGTGAGGTTGTGGTAAATGAAAGTGGCGAAGGAAACTGAGCCATCAGTGGATAACACCATTTGTAAAATTTCCTGAAAAGAATAGAATGTTAGCTACCACTGTGACAGTCAAATTCTGATAATAGCTTGCTTGCTAAGCAGGAGTTACTACAAAGATGTGATTATATGTGGACCTGTCAGGGTGTCCTATAAAACAGGATGAATTAGCTACACAATTCTCTTACTGTCTGTCCTGAACTATCTGCATGTAATCTTGCTTCAAACCACGTGACTATAAGAGCCTGCACTGGTTGATAGTGATCGAGGGCTGGATTCAGATTCACGATCGTTTCTGCTACTTTTGTCAGCACATTCTGATCATTAGTGACACGGTAGTAAATGGAACCTGCAACCTTGAAGTCAAAGTCCGCCCAAAGGGGGGCTATAATTGGAGTGGGGGTAACATGGCGAGGAAAATCGGTGGGGAGGTGGTCCGTTAAGTTCTTGCGGAATGATACGATTCCATTTGTGGATATCTATTATTAAGTTTAAGAAAAGTGATGTAATCTATAACTACTTATAGTAATCTATAACTACTTATAGTAATCTGTAACTACTTTTAGTAATCTATAACTACTTAGCTATAGTGATCTATAGTAATCTGTAACTATTTAGCTATAGTAACTCACAAAGAGAGATGTTTCATTTCTTGTATAGAACACAACAGGTATCATCAAATTGATGACATTGGTGTTGGAGTCATTCTCAAGGGGGCCAATATTGTCTCCAGACCCCTCACCGAATGAAATGAATCCTAAATAGTGTCACCTGATAATACAATGATGAAATGGAGTATTGATTTACCATCGTTTGTGCAGTTGGCAGCTTCAAAGTCTTCAGAACTGTTAGAACAACGTTCTGCAAGGTAGCAAGGAAGCATGGTGGAATAGCACCCCATGTAGTGTGTGGAGTTATCTCTTCCTTTATCCTTGGGGCAAGTAAGAATGTTTGAACCAGTCACACAAGTGAAATTAGCTCCAACTGTATGCACAATGTATTAGCTAAATGGATAATCATGGCATTCATAGTTATGTGGATTCCTTGAAATTCTAAACTAAGAATCTACTTAGTAGATTCAGAATTTCAGGGAATCCACATTGAGGTACACAGGTCTCTACATCTGCAATATCAATGTATAATGTTCCGCCCCGATGCTGAATTTGTCCCGTTACATAACGCAATGCCTGTTACGTAACCAGATGATGCAGCTGCAGGAGTGATGCACAACGTGCAACATACGCGCGCGAGTTGAGACCATGTGCTTTACAACCGGGCAAGTAGGCGTGATCCAGTTACGTAACGGGCCATCCTGTTACGTAATGGGGCAGAAGTTCAGCATCCGTGTGGAACATATGCACAGTATCTGGGCCGGCTACGTTACACACTAGAATATGGAATTTCTAGCTACCAATTCCATTATACATACAGGATGGAATACAGGGGTTATAATTGGACACATTTCCCATCAAGGTAATTACCTCAATAGCAATTAATTTTCTTACCATCACACATATCATCATCATCACTGATAGAGTCCATGGAAGCTTTTTGGCACCTGCAAGCCCAGGGTGATAGACGGTCACTGCTAGACTCACAACCGAAGGCATAAGACTTCAAATCACAGGTAGCATTGGGAGAGATAGAGATGATGCAGTTACCTACAAAATGGAGGTAAGTATATTGAAAGTGGAACTACAGTGGAACCTCCAATAAAGACACTCCCAAACCTCTCAACAAAGGACAACCTCAAATATACACTCTATAATTATACTTAAAAATGAACATATGTGAGGCTGGGTCCCAAGTGTGTCCATTTTTTTGAGGTTCTCTTTATGAATTATCACTTACCATCAATGCGGTAGATGTTTATAGGCTCCAGTGATTTCCTTCTAGGTGGAGTTTGAGGTTGGAAAATGGTGTTCCTGAACCCATCTCCCGCATCAAAACCAATCAGCTCATCGTCAGAAGTGGAACTCTTAACTGCCTGAAAATTGCTGTAAATGAAGACAGCAAAGGAGACCGTTCCATCAGTGGACAAGACTGCTTGAAACGATTCCTGTTTAACAGAGAGATGCATAGATACAGAAAGATAATAGTTGCATGACTGTTATGAAATTAACTACCTGTATTCATTATTGCTCACCTGTTGTTCAACTAATGCATTATGCCATGTTATGACAGCAGCAAGTTTCGGTTCGAAACTGCTGAGTTCTTGATCACGATTCTCGTCTACAATCATCTGCTTCACTCTATCCAGAGTGGACTGATCTTCAGTGATTCTGTGATAAAGGACGGCCCTTGACTGGTTATTGATTGGACTCCATAAGGAAGTGTTAGAAGGAGTAGCCGTAGTGGTCCAGAGGGGGGCAATCATCGGCGTCATCAGTGAAGGAGACGAAATTTCGGACTGTTGAATATCATGATCAAATGAAATCACTCCATCAGTGGTTATCTGTTAAAAATATATTTTTTCCATGACTTGCTATATAGTTCATCATGACTTACATAGAACTCCAGTTCTTCTCGAAGGTAGTAGACTATAGGGATATTCAAGTTGAAGGGTCCCACAGATGCGATGTCTGTAATATTGGTCTCATTATCCCCCATGTCCAGACCAAAAGGAAGAAAAATTTGAGAAACTGTGATAATGATAATAAGAAGTTATCTGTTGTAGCAAACTTGATTTAGCATGCCATGTTATGATCGCCTGTTCTTCAGGACATGGATAATTAACCACTGCCCATTATACTGTACCTAAAGGAAGGCATATCACACTGGCATCTTCATAGTGAACACAGTTATGTTGCAATGAACATTGAGCAGAGCAGTCAACAAGTCTTTCCTCGCTTCCCGAACATGCAACATCATCCAAGAAAATGGATCCACTGCCCCGGCCAAAGAAAGCTTTTCCCAAGAAAATGCTACCTATATATATAAGAAGTTGTATGAGCTGTAAAAAATGGAGACAATCGAGTATAATATACTGGTGTCTCTGAATCCAAGTTGCCTGCACACAACGTTGGCATCGTCACTTCCCCAGGAGTCATCACACACTGTCCCCCAGACTCCATTGTGACAAATCTCAACACGACCTTCATAATGGCGTGCTCCACCTTGCAGTCTGATGTCACCATCTGAACAGGCTGAATTATTACATAGTATAAGTAAAATTATAGTGCTGATAGTATTGCAACTTATCATACGATACTTACTTGTTCCAAGTTCCATGCATCTCACACCAGCATCTTCAGAGTGGACACAGTTATGGATCGTGATGGTGTTAGCTCTACAGTCAATCAGTCTTCCTTCACAACCTCTGCACTCCACATCGTCCAAGAAGATAGGTCCTGTTCCCAGACCAAAGTGAGCTAAACGTAAAGCAGTTGCACCTGAATCAAATTCAAGTGATGATCGAATGCCATTGTGTGGTTTGTATAATATACATAACACACCTTGATCGCTGAATCCCAGCTGTCTACACACCACACTAGCATCACTATATCCCCAAAAATCATCACAGACAGTTCCCCAGAGTCCACTGTGACATATTTCCACACGTCCCTCGTATTCATTGGCCCCGTCTTGCAACCGAATGTCACCATCATCACAAAGGAAGCATTTCACACCAGCGTCTCCAGAGCTGGAACAGTTGTGACGTCCGATAGAATTAACAGCACAGTCGACCAACCTTGCTTCACCACCCAAACACGTTATTTGATCCAAACCTCCACATCCTTGAGCAAAAGAAGGTATAGCTGGAGTAGTAGAACCTGTAATAATCAAATGGTTACAAATTTCACTCATAATAATATCATTATCTTTACTGTTCAGTCCTAGTTGTCTGCAGGCAACATTTGCCTCAGAGATTCCCCATGAATCAGCACACACAGTTCCCCAAGTTCTGTTGTGGCAGATTTCAATGCGACCCTCGATATGACTTGCTCCCTCTTGCAACCTAATATCTCCATTGGAACACATGTCTGTGTCAGTATAATATAGTGATAGAATGTTAAAGTCAACATATTATTGGCATACTGGTTAGTTCCAAACATCTCACACCAGCATCTTCAGAGTGGGCACAGTTATGGACCGTGATGGTGTTAGCTCTACAGTCAATCAGTCTTCCTTCACAACCTCTGCACTGCACATTGTCCAAGAAGATAGATCCCGTTCCCTGACCAAAGGATGCCCTTAATAGGGCAACAGCACCTGCATAAGACATAAATTCTGGATCTAACTGAAATAGCTAGCTATTAATTCCTGGCTATTGCTATAGAATTCTATATTGTCGTCAATGGAATCTTTTTTTACCGGTACCACTGAATCCAAGCTGTCTGCAGACCACGTTAGCATCCATGTTTCCCCAAAAATCATCACACACAGTTCCCCAGACTCCATTGTGACAGAGTTCCACACGACCTTCTCGTTGGTTCCTTCCTCCCCGCAGTCTAATGTCACCATCATCACAGGGACACCTCACGCCCACATCTTGAATGTGGGTGCAGTCATGGTCTCCAATAGGACGTGATGTACAGTCAACCAATCTCGTCTCATTCCCAAAACAGGTCACGTCATCCAAGAAAATAGGTCCACAGCTTTGAATATAGGAAGCTGTGTTTAAAGTTGTAGCACCTGCAATAACAATTTATGATAGATGGCTATTCATGCTACGTAGCTAGGAATTACCGATATCTCTGAATCCAAGCTGCCTGCACACCACATTGGCATCATCACTTCCCCAGGAATCACTACACACTGTCCCCCAGACTCCACTGTGACAGAGTTCGACACGACCCTCTTGATCATCAGCCCCTCCTTGCAGTCTGATATCTCCATTTAGACAGACTTCAATATAAAATATATAGCCAGTTGAATGATATGTGTTAATTTTGCTTGCTTGCTCACTACTACAAAAAAAACTGTAAAGCTGGAGAGTTTTTTTGTTTTTGTTTTGTTTTCATCTGTCTGAGTTATGATACTTACTTGTTCCATGTTCCAAGCATCTCACACCAGCATCTTCAAGGTGGACACAGTTATGGACTGTGATGGTGTTAGCTCTACAGTCAATCAGTCTTCTTTCACAACCTGTACAATGCACATTGTCCAAGAAGATAGATCCTGTTCCCTGACCAAAGAATGCCCTTGATAGAGCAACAGCACCTGCATCAATAAGGCCATATAGTTAGGATCTATTTTTAGCAAGTATGTATGAGGAAGTTGCTGGTAGTTCTAGCTATTCCTGAAGGTAATAACAGTTTACCTGCACTGCTGAATCCAAGCTGCCTGCAGACTACATTAGCATCCACACTTCCCCAGAAATCATCACATACGGTCCCCCAGACTCCATTGTGACAGACTTCCACGCGACCCTCAAGTTCATTGGCCCCACCTCTCAACCGAATAGCACCATCATCACAAACACGGCACCCAAGACCAGCAAGTTCAGTACTGGAGGAGCAGTTGTGTTTCCCAATAGCATGTGCAGTGCAGTCAACCAGTTGTGTCTCGTTCCCTGAACAAGTCACTCGACCAAACATCACTGGCCGACAGCTCAGAACGAAGGAAGCAGTACTCAGAGTTGTAGAAGCTGAAAGAGACAGATTAAATTTATAAGGAAAGGAAAAACTTGTTTTAAATGTGAGGTGTAGTAATGGACACACTTGGGGCCCATCCTTTGTCCTTTGTAGAGAGATTGCCCTCTTTCAGAGGTTAGGTTTATCCCCTTATATAGCTACCATAGCTAGCTACCTCCAAATCTTAGCTGTCGACAGATCACGTTTGCTTCTACGTTTGTCCAAAAATCAGCACACACTGTTCCCCAGGTTCCATTTTGACAAATCTCGACATAGCCCTCATGGCTACTGGATCCTCCGGTCAGTCTTAAATGTCCATCAGTACACACCATTGAAACTATTATTAATAGGATAATTTAGACAGAAATGAGTGAGTCAATAGATCTATAGCATGTACTGTTTTCAATTTCCAAGCATCTCACACCAGCATCTTCATGGTGGATACAGTTATGGACTGTGATGGCATTAGCTCTACAGTCAATTAGTCTTCCTTCACAACCTCTGCAGTGCACATTGTCCAAGAAGATATTTCCTGTTCCCTGACCAAAGTGAGCTAAATGTAAAGCAGTTGCACCTGCATCAAATTCAAGTATTGAAATTGAGTGCCATTGTGTGGACTAGCTAATATAATGTTATACATAATAATATACATATAATATAAATATACAGTGCACATTGTCCAAGAAAATAGGTCCCGTTCCCAGACCAAAGTGAGCAAAATGCAGAGCATTTGCACCTGAAATAATGAAGATTTCATGACGGTATTCAAGGCTAGCTGCTATAAATAAGGAGGTGCTTGTATGGGGCGAAGAGAGTTGTAGCTGTGTATGAGTCATAATTTATTAGATAATGCCAAAGAAGGTTAGCTACACATTCTCCTTCATACGTCATGGTGTACAGTATAAGATTATATTTCAGCTCTAACTACATTACACACTTCATTACTCTCTAATTAGTGGGAGAATGAATACCACATAACCACATAACTTTGATAATATTCGTGGGTTACATAAATTTCTATTACTATTAGCTACTTGAGGGAGAGACATGTAGTTACATTTTAAAACATTCTATTTAGCTAGCTACCAAGTCTCAAAAATTCCCTAGGTCGGGCTGGCTCCAAGCTTCATTTTACTTTCACTCCATAAAGTGAACTCAAATCCCCTCCCCTTTCTCCCCCCTTCCCCTCGTTTCAGCTACTGGTAAGCTAGCCATGAAGCTATTGATTATAATTTACCAGTTTCTCTGTATCCCAGCTGTCTGCACACAACATTAGCATCCGGAGTCCCCCAAAAGTCATCACATACAGTTCCCCAAACTCCTCCATGGCAAATTTCCACTCGACCCTCCATTATGCTGGTGCCGTCTACCAATCTTATATCACCATTAGAACAGGCTACAATGTTAGGAAAATAATTAATGGCTGCTCAAATAGCTATCTAAAGACAGTGCATGCAAGTATAATATTGTAACACATATAATATGCATGCAGTGTTATCATGGCCAGCTAGCTATAGTGGAAATCCATGCAAGTATAATTGAATGGCTTATCTAGCTATTAGTTATAGCTAAAAATTACTTACTGCAGGCATAGTGGAAAGCCACTATTTCAATGCCCACAATCAGGTAGACTGCAGAAAATCGCTTCATCTTCTTGATAATGCAACTACTGAACTAGCTACTCAGTCCAAGCAATTCTGCTTGAATGCAGAGACAGTGAGTTACATGAGTTATATAAGAAGGGCATATACTGTAGCTATCAGATATAATACATGTTGCTATGAGATATTGAAAAGGATTGCATGATTGTTGACTGTTTACCATTGATTCTCTGGTGCTTAATCAAGCATGTAAGAAGAGATATAGTACATAGTCTGTGAGCTGTGAAGCAAACAGTGTCACTAGTTAATCAGAACAAACACTATAGGCTGCATATGCAACCATGACTAAGACTGGGCAAGCATCATCAACTGATGCTACTAAAATTATAAGGACCACCAATGTATAATGAGATCATATCTCTTTTCACCATGTCGCAATAGCTAGCACCTATTCCAACTATTTTGGCCTCTCTAAAGAGACCACCTCCCTATTTCCCTATTAGCTAAGACCACAGTTCCTGGTCACAGTAAGAATGAAGGTTTCACTGTACATCCACAGACCAAACACTACTAACTATCTAGCTGTCTGTCTTGATTATAACTACTTTAGCTACGTAGCGAGCTGATTTACAGTATAGTTGCAGTATTTACTATAATGAATCAAAAATTCTATCAAATCACAGATAGTTGTACTGTAGAGTATAGCTTGTAAATACAATGTGAATACAATGTAACTTAATGTTAGAGGTTGTGGAGGGACATCACACTGTGACTAATGGGGATGTTCCCATCGGCACTAGGATTGCTGCGGGAGAAGATGTCCATGTATTCCACCAAGGACTCCAGCTGGGCGGATATGTTCATGATGATGTTAGAGAAAGCTGGACGGAAGTAAGGTCTGGCTTCCCAGCATTTTCTCATGAGGAAGTACCTAGAGGAGGGGAGGGAAGGGAGAGGGGAGTAGAGTGGAGGGGAGGGGGAGGGGAGGGGAGGGGAGGGAAGGGAGGGGAGAGGAGGAAGGGAGAGAGAGAGAGGGGAGGAAAGGAGAGAAGTAGATGGAAGCATGTCTTAAGAATAGCAGCAAGATACTCCTAGGTTATGTGCATACATTTCTTCACTGCAAGCTGCATTGAATGGCTTATCCATTCTGAAGCCTTCTTCCAACTTCTTTACTATGTTCAGAGGATGTATACCTGGGTAGGGAATTTTACCTCCGCTGAAAATCTCCCAACAGGTAATCCCATATGCCCACTGCAATAAAAGTTAAGATTTTACCATAATCCTGTCAAAGTGATTTTTGTTTTCTTCTTACCACATCAGATTTCTGTGAAAAGGTTCCGTCACTGAGACACTCAGGGGCCAGCCACTTGATGGGGAGATTGACCGCATGTTCTTTATCTTGACGGAAGTAGTCCTTCGAAGTATCCATGCTCTCAGAGAGACCAAAATCAGCCACTTTGATCACAAAATTGGAGTCAATCCTGAAAATAACATACCAGCCATTAGTTTGTAGCTGCTAGAAATTCAAACTCCAGTTATTTCCCACCTCAATTTACATAGCTAATTAGGCCCAGGAGCCATGCACACACCAGTTTATAGCTATTTTACTCACATGCAGTTCCTTGCGGCCAGGTCTCTGTGAATCACTCTCTTACTGGCTAGATATTCCATCCCTTTGGCAACTTGGATGCACATATCAAGGAGCCTCTTCTGAATACAAAGCTGTATGTAGTGTTAGCAGAAGAATTAGAGATCAAAGAGAAATGGGAGAACAGATAGAGCTGTATTTACTTGATCGTCTAGAACTTGCATAGTGTTACCAGAATCCAGAACCAGAGTATCTCTTTCCTCCTTCAAATAGGAGAGAAGACTCCCATTTGCCATGAATGGCATGACAATGTAAGGAGCGGGGCCTCCATCAAGACACACCCCCGAGAGCTTGAGAACGTTGGGGTGATCGAATCTCTGCATTTTAGCACATTCCTTCAAGAGATCCTTTACCAGATCTTTCTGGACAAAGCCTGTGAGTTGTACAGAAATTTCTAATCAGTCATGGTATGTTATGTTGGAACAGACAAGTAGGAGAGATGGTCTAACTCTTCAAGTGGCACGTTCAGCCATGCAGTACTCAAGAATTTAGTGTTGTCAATATATTTATGTCGGGGAGAGGGAGAAGTATATAGTATTGTCATTTGGGAAGAGGTGGAGGAGGTTTTATATTCTTTAATGACCTTTGAGTGTTTTCACGGCCACTAGCTCGCTGTTGCCTGCTACAAAACTGCTCTTAAGGTGACCCTTGTACACTATTCCAAATTCTCCTGCAACATAATGACAAATAGAGGAATCATAGACAGCCCTAATGAATGGGATAAGAAATACCGTATAGCACGATATTTTCGTGGGTAAAATTTTTTGTGGATTTCGTGGTTTCGGAAAATAATACACGAGAATAAGGGAATTTATATGGTTCACATGTCAATATTTGCAAAACCACAAAAAATTTGACCCATGAAAATTTTTCACTATACGGTACTGGGAAAAAACATTTCTGTGAAATGAAAAAAAAGTGTAGGGATGACCATTATTGGTAAGCAAACAAGGGGAGGGAAATGGGGTCAATCGTGTTCTGCAGCTACATCCTCCTTTACATATGTTACTGCACTATAACCGAAGCTTATGATACTGTGAATGTAGTTTTAAGTAACACTTTCACCCTTCAACTTCCACTACCTTGTCCAATACTCTTTCCAATTTGGAGATTGCAGGAATTAATGAGCAATGAGTTTGGCACGTTGAGGTTGAACGAGCTTTGGACAGTTGATATCCTTTTCAAGTTCATAACTATACAAAGTAAAAGACAAAATGTTACTGCTACGAAAAAAGAAAGTCCATACTGTTATTGTGGACTGGGATGCAGAAGTAATTTTTAATGGAGATGACTGGAAAAATCTGGCAGGCCTGACAACAAACTATTTAGGTATTTTCAGACATCACATCAAATGCACAAATTAAAGATCTAACACACAACACAGTCTGGAGAGGAGAAAAACAAACACTGAGAGGTGAGTCTGACAATTATGACGCAAAAACATTTTTCTCATGCAGTTCATGACAACTGTACAATAGCTAGGAGTTAAATCTCTTACAGTATTCATTATTTCCTCCATCTTCATTAGCGTGAAGTAAACTATGAAAATTAATATCAAGATTTCTTTTCAACATGAGGATGTGTACTATGAAACCAACATTGGCAGGATATCTTACCTCAACTTTCTTGTCAACGCTTTTTTCCTTCGTTTGTAGATGTGAACAATCAAAATGAGCAAAAGCGTCACTGCAATAAGTATGATCAGGACTGCTCCTCCTAGAGACCCACCCACCACTATAGATGCTGGAACTATGTATATAGAAGAATCATAGTTAATACATAGCTACACAAGAAATGAAGTTACCAGTCTCATGGGTCAGACCCTTTATTTTTGCTAACCCAATAGACAAGTATTATAAATGTACATAAGAGAAATTGGTGGGGGGAGTAGCTACCAGTCTAGTGGGCCAGACCCTTTATTCACCAACCCAACAAATTTGTCCCTGCATGGCCTCCTGCAAGCCCACTAGCTAAGGAGGGAGCTAGCTTCTCACCTGTGCAAGTTACCCCATTTCCGGAATAAGGTGGTTTGCACTGACACTGAAAAGAGCCGTTGGTGTTCAAGCACTCAGCATTGACGCTGCAGGGAGGGGGAGACTCTTGGCACTCGTCATTGTCTGGAAGATTATCATAAGCAGAAAGTAATAACACTGCCACGGGTACTCATAGAGCGTTTACATGCATCTTTTTGCTTTACTACGTAACTCATTACTAAGGTCTATTTGCATTCACCTTGCCCCTTGATCATTCACTATCACTACTAGCTATAACTTTCTCCAAACTTCTAGTTTAATGCATCAACAGAGAACCGATTGTCCAATCTCTCTGCTGGTGTTTGAAATTTGAAATTTGGTTAAGAATTGAGAAAGTTATAGCAGTTATAGTGAATGATCAAGGGGCAAGGTGAATGCCGCAAATAGACTTTTACTCCCAAGTAGCTGCATATGTTATGTAAAGCTTTTCTAGATAGCTAGCTACCAGCTTAATAAATTCTTATCACATCTGACATTTCAGTTTGTTGGTCATTGCAAATTAACTCTTGAGTGTGTGCATCACTTCTATTTGTGTCGTTACCTGAACAGGACCGGCCATCGTCTTCCAAGTGATAGCCTCTCCTGCAAGTACAGTAGTAGCTTCCAATACTGTTAATGCAATCATGATCACAATTACTGCTATTCAGGCATTCGTCCACATCTGAAGAAGATATAATTTTTATTTATTCTGCTATTGTTTTCATTAATGGACACACTTGGGACCCAGCCTTTTGTCCTTTGTAGAGAGGTTGTCCTCTTTTGGAGGTTATTTTGTATAGATTGTGTATACAAAGGTACTTTTAGATTGTCAGGTTTGTCCCCTTTCATTGTGCTTTATCAAAGGCTCCACTGGTAGCTAATTATATTATTTATCAACTTACCAACACAGAAGAAGCCATTTCCAAAGTACCCAGGTGAACAATGGCATTTAAAGCTCCCTGGGTTGTTGGTACACACACCATTCTCACTGCAAGGGCTGCTTAAGCACTCATTCACATCTATGGATGAATACAATAGTAAGGCTTTGCAGCTTCCTCTGTCTACCTATATATGTACCTTCACAATCTGTATCTACATATCTGTACCCTGGATGATCACACGTGCACGCTATGGCTGTCAGGTTGATAGGGTCACATTCGACAGTCCGAGCGGAAATACCACACACTTCATCAGGTAGTATCGTTGTTATGCAAATATCTAAACAACAAAACAAAAAACAACAATAAATAAACAAAAGCAGCACTGTGTTTGTATGTAGCTAGTTTCACTGCCATTCCACTCCAGGGCTAGTCTCACGGAGCCCATCCTTTCACTACGGAAAGGGGTGGACTATGTGAGACTACTCCAGGGCAAATCACGCATGAATTTTCACTGATTTGCTACTTCTTTCTAATAGAATGGCGTCAGATCAATAGGAAGATGGCCATGCAACCAAACTACAATTCTGCATGGACATTCAGACTGTTATTATCCCCCTTGCTATTGTTTCTTTTGTACCATCAATACGAAAGAAATTGACTCTGTAGAGCCTGTCTGCAACCAATCCAGATCTCAGTACATCAGCAAACATGCCTCCAGAATAAAAACCTATCTCTCTGGGTTTAGGAAAGTGATAAATTGAATTGTTGACATCATCGTAAATGAAAGCCGCAAAAGACTGATTGCCATTGGTCAGGAGAATGGCTTGAAATGTTACCTAATATATGAACAACAGTAGTTGATTCAAATTATGTAACAGAATCTGGGAAAGGAGACCATATCACACAAAACATAACACAATGAACATTCGAATAATGGACAGCACTTAGAACCCATCCTTTTGTCTTCTTTTAGAGTGTCTTATTAGAGGTTCCTATTCTTCAAAAGAAAGACTCTCTCTCTCTCTCTCTCTCTCTCTCTCTCTCTCTCTCTCTCTCTCTCTCTCTCTCTCTCTCTCTCTCTCTCTCTCTCTCTCTCTCTCTCTCTCTCTCTCTCTCTCTCTCTCTCTCTCTCTCTCTCTCTCTCTCTCTCTCTCTCTCTCTCTCTCTCTCTCTCTCTCTCTCTCTCTCTCTCTCTCTCTCTCTCTCTCTCTCTCTCTCTCTCTCTCTCTCTCTCTCTCTCTCTCTCTCTCTCTCTCTCTCTCTCTCTCTCTCTCTCTCTCTCTCTCTCTCTCTCTCTCTCTCTCTCTCTCTCTCTCTCTCTCTCTCACCTAGCTACCACATACCACAATGTCATTAAAGCCAAACACCACGCTATTGTACCACGTCACAATGACAGCCAACGTTGGACGATACAAGCCAATGTCAGAATTTATCTCTTCAATTCTTTCCACCATCAAATCCAAAGTGAGGGAATCATTCGTTACTCTGTAATAAATACTCCCTGAGTTCATTGTGGGAACAAAAGTGAAGTCACCCCAGAAGGGGGCTATCAAGGGAAAAGCGAGGGTTAACGTTGTTAAGTTCATTGGGGTGTAGGATCTAAATCCAAAGCCAAACGAGAGGATTCCATTTGTCGAAACCTGCATATTAATTAAAGGGCGAGATTCATGTTGCCCCTATTAATTATAACTTACACTTAATAATAATAATAGGGGTAGGGGTGGGGTGGGTGGGTGGGTGGGGGGGGCAGTGCTTTGATTTTAAGTTTCATGGATTGTTATTTGAAAAAAAAAATGGTTTACACATTAAAAAAAAAACACAATGAAAGTTATATGCTCACGAAAATCTCAGTCAGTCTCTGCTGGTAAAATATGACGGGGACAGTGTCTGCACTGATTTGTAGGAAGCCATCATCTATTTTCGGTCCAGCAATATCTCCAACAGCTGGGCCAAATGGAAAAAAATCTAGGGAAGGAAGGTTTAGGAGCCAAGTATTGATAGCTACCTATTGTAGAGATATTTTTATTCTTTATTTTTGCAAAATCACACAAAGATTTTGCACTATATTACTTGTCTATCTGTGAAGAATTCCTATCTAGATCGAGCATTGTAACTATGAGAATCAAAGTGGATTCTATACATACCATGATCACAGAGGTAGGTCGAGGCACTTTCATCGGCTGCACTGGAGCAGTCTGCATAGTAGTTACATATGAAGTTCTCAGGGAAGCAGATGGGGTATTCCAGCATCTCGGGACATGGTGAAGTCAACGAGCCAGGCGGACAGGTGAGAGGAACGGACACTGAAATTGTTTTTGGTGTCCCCAAAACAAACAAATACACAAACAAAACAACAACCGACCACAAAAACAACAACAACAACAACAACAACAATAAAAACCATTCTGACACACTATGTAACACACAATACTACCTGGGCAACTACACACTAGTTGATATTTCTTTAAATGCAAATCTGATAATTCTAGTAAATAATAAACTTGGCATTTCATATCAGATTGCTATAGCTAACTATAATCATTATAAAGCAGCTACTCACAGCTGCAGGATTGGTCCTCGGGAATGATCCCTGGGAAGCACTGGCAGTCTACAGCAGCTGTCTTGTTGCCCAGCTGGCATCCAGTGGCCAGTGATTTCAAACCACACACACTGCCAGGAAGAACAGTAGTAATACAGTTCCCTATGTACATACATGCCAATAAGAGTGAGAAGATTACTGATGCTACAGCAGGCTAGAGTCTAAATTTAGACTTATAATACATACCATCAATGCGAAAGATGTTAAAAGCTCTCAATTCCTCTTCATTTAAAATATCTATAAATCTGACTCTGTCCCCAGCACCAAACCATATGTATCTCACAGAGGAGAGATTGATGATGGCTGAAGGATTCTCATAGATGAAGTTAGCAAATGAAACACGTCCATCAGTCAACAGTACAACTTGAAAAGTAATCTAGATAATAACAAGTAAACAACAAACAAACAAATGAATAAACAAACAAATGAATAAACAAACAAATGAATAAACAAACAAATGAATAAACAAACAAATGAATAAACAAACAAATGAATAAATAAACAAAAATAGCAATAACAATAATTATGTTAGTAGAATCAATTGCGTACATTCTCAGAAGTGGTGGTTATAATGTTGGACCATGTCACAACAGCAGCCAGCATTGGCTTATAGCCCCTCAATCTCGCATTCAGATTTGCGAGGACTTCACTGAATGCATTAAGGATGGTCGCGTCTTCTGTGGTCCGGTAATAGACTGTGCTGTGGTTGGTGTAGGTGAAGTCAGCCCATAGTGGAGCAAGGATAGGGATAGTGCGGAGAGAACCAACTCCTCTACGAGTAGTAATATAACCATTGGTGGAAATCTAAAATTAGAATACTTAATCAAATTCATTTTTCAAACAGGCATACATCGATAAAATGTTCTAAACTTCAGGTCATGTGCTCTTAACTGCTGATCTTCAGTGTTCTATAGGACCAGGTCCCATCATCAACTTGAGACCAATGGGACCAGGTCCCAACATCAATAGGGACCAATGGGACCAGGTTCCATCATCAACATGGGACCAGGTCCCATCATTAACATGGGACCAATGGGACCAGGTCATCCCAACATCAACTTGGGACCAATATAGGATTGCACTATTTCCACACTATAAGTTTTAGGAAGGAGCCCACTATGAGGCACAAGTTATGGAAAGCTAAAGGGGACAAATGATTCTGAGTGAACTAGCAACACTACATACATACGTACATAAAGAGTTTCTACTTGCTCCAGGTAGAAGACAAGTGGGAGGGAAAGATTAATGGAGCCAGACCCATCTGTGCCCAACAGAGCATTATCTCCCACAGCAGTTCCATATGGAAGTAAATTGACTGTTGAAGAAGCTACAATAAGAACAATGCAAAATAATTCCTTGAATGCTTAATCATGTGGAATCATGCATAAAAAGATTATCAAAATAATTTTGATAACAGAATCTTGTTTTCACCAACATTTGGCTCCAGGCATTTTTATGACCAGCTCAGCTAATACAATGTTGGCTACAGCCAGCAAATAAATACAATGTTGGTACCTAAGGCTTTAGCCAGCTAATGTTGGTACCCGAGGCTAACACACTGTTGGTAGCTATACCTGCAGCCAGCCAATACAATGTTGTAACCATGTTAGTACCTGTTGGTAGCTACCAGCTCTGTGGCTACAGACAGCTAAAAATGATACCTGTGGTGGGTGTGGTAGATGGCACAGTGTTGATATTCATTATGGGAGAGGAAGATGGTGTTGGAGAAAGTGTCAGCTTTTGTTGAGTGAGTGAGATTTCACCCATCAACTCCGCTGGACTGAGAGACATATCCACCGAAGTACTGAAAATCATATTGGAGCCAGTGGATTCCAGAGGAAGGTCGGTGAATAATAACTCTGAGGTTTCCACAATGCTTGATAATTTGAAGAAGTCCTCTTCTTCCATGGATAGATCTGCAGCAGTAGCAGTAGGCAAAGGGGCAAGAAATTCAAGGCTCTTGTTATTGCTGGTTTTGGATGGAAGGATTCCTGCTATCGTTGGTTCTATGGATGGCATTGCAGGGGTGGACTGAGGAAGGTTATCAGTAGGGGCACTGAATGAAGAGAGGTCAACATGAGCAGTATTCATAGGGCCACTGAATGAAGAGTGGTCAATATGAGTAGTGGCTCCTTCTAAATGTGGAGAACTGGAGGGTGCAGCTGGTGTGGGACTTGGCAACTGTGCTAGAATATCTGTAACTATGATTGTGATAAAATCAATAATGATAATATATGACCTTGTAACTTAACTAGCTAGCTATCTTCTTGATTAATAATTGTAACACTCTCACCTGATGTTAGTGATACAAGAAGCACGCTAAGAAGCATCCTCTTCCTTATTAATTGTATTGTCATGATGCTTTTGCTTTATGGTCCAGTTCTTAAAGTCTCTCTAACTCTCATCGAATCTTATCTTCTTTGTTACTAGAGTAGCTGGCTAGTCAGCTATGTAGGTAGCCACGATCATTAATTTATGGCAAACTTGTTTGCTTTTGTCATGGAGGAAAAAAATTATTGCTAGCTAGCTACTTGACCAGGTTAGGTTGTAAACAGAATTCCATTTTAGTCTTCTTTATGAGCCATGAAGAGGTTTACATGCATTGACTCACTGAGGTAGAACAAACAATGCACGGCTTATTTTTTGATTGCTTAGTCATAGCAACGACAAACATTTCCTATCTTGCTATACAGCATGTGAACTTGACCATATAAAATCCTTCCAACAAGGTTAAAACATGTCCAATCCTCTCCCCCACGTCACCCACACTCACCCAGTATACATACAACACTCAGTGAACTCTTAGACCATTCATAAGCTGTATCTCAGAGCAACTGTAGACCACAATTTCTTGGTGTCAGATTGTCTTGAACTCTTCAGCATGGTGCAGTTTGTATTTCCCGCTCTTTATTTTTGGCGGGATATTTTTCAATTAGTATTTTGCGCATAATAAGCCTAATATTATTATGTTTATATTTAAAGTGTAGCTGCATGGTACACCTAACTAACTAGATATGTAGTTATTTACAGAATTCCCCCATCAGAACTGTCTGAAGATGAACCATCAGCATCAAGCTTGTATGGCTGTGGATAAGTGGGCGTATCATTTGAGGGGTGTGTGGTTGGGGGATCTGATAGAAGTATGGGCAAACTTGGGTGAGGGGATATGTAGCTCGATGGAGGCATGTCATTTAGAGGAGGTGTGGCATCGAGGGATTCTGATGGAGGTGTGGCATTGAGGGGTGGGGCACTTGGGAGAGGCATTGTGTGATCAGCAAGTGTAGCAGCACTCGGTGGAGGTGTAATATCAAAAGCAGCATTGGGATTATTGATAGTGAAGACATCCAAATAGTCCGCCATGCATTCAAGATAAGAGGATAAGCTGGAGACCAACTGAGAGAAGGAAGGTCGGTACTCAACTGTCTTGTCCCAACACTTCATGATCAACAGATAACTGTTAAACCATAAGTCACATGATAAGTCACATGATAACTATAATTGATTGTTGAGCATTTAATCATACATTTCATCAGAGCAAGCATCATTGAGAGGTTTTTCCATCCTGAAGCCAGTCTCCAGTTGTCTGGGGAGTTCTAAAGGGTGCACCCCCGGGTAAGGGGTCTTTCCACCACTAAACACCTCCCAGCAAGTTACTCCATACGACCACTAAGAATGATAATAACCGCTGTATGCCATCTGTAACATGAGTGGCTAATTCATCGTTAATAACACACCACATCAGATTTTTCTGAGAATATCCCATCAGCAATGCTTTCAGGTGCTAGCCACTTGACTGGCAGTTTGATGGCATCAGTCTGGTCCTGTCTGAAGTAGTCCTTGCTGGAATCAATGCTCTCAGAAAGCCCAAAATCAGCCACCTTGATCACAAAGTTCACGTCAATCCTATACAGGAAACAATTATAGGTCCAAGAGATACAGCTAGCTGTAAGTTCCAACTTACATGCAGTTCCTTGCAGCCAGGTCTCTGTGGATCACTCTCTTACTGGCCAAATATTCCATCCCTTTGGCAACTTGGATGCACATGTCAAGGAGCTTGCTTTGTACTGCTGACTATAATAGCATAGAATAATTGCCCCATAACTAGTACTGACAAGAGACTCCCATCACATGTGCCATGAAAGATCAGGAGCACCCCATATGTATGTAGCTAGCTGCTTGGAATGCATGCATACCACATCATCTAACATGTTATTTGATTCCACAGTCTAAGACAAGAGACTCCCATGAGCCATCAAAGATCATTATTGCATAATACTAGCAGGGGTTACCCCCATATTATGGAATGCATACCACATCATCTGACGCATTATTTGATTCTACAACCAGGTTCTGCCTTTCCTGTTTCAGGTAGGACAAGAGACTCCCGTGAGCCATGAAGGGCATGATAATATAAGGAGCGGGGCCTCCATCAAGACACACTCCCGTCAACGTGAGCACGTTAGGGTGATCAAACTTGTACATTTTGGCGCATTCCTTCAAGAGGTCGCTGACCAGCTCTTTCTGCAGGAAGCCTGGATGGAAACATTATAGTGTGTAACCTAAAGAGTAAAAACCTCTCAACCTTTGTAGCTAGCTCTATGCACTCTATGCAAAACACTCTAAAGGCTACGTAGGTCCCAAGTATGTCCATTATTTGGAGGTTCCACGTGACGTACATACCTATGAAACTAAACATGACAGTGTTTATTATGCCCTATGTTCATAAACATAATGGTTAGCTAGCCACTAAAATAACAACCATTCTTATTAGTAAATTGTTTATAAAAAAACTACAAAACACATAAAGGGAACTTAGTAAAGAATTATTCTGTAGCTACAACAGACCGTGCACTTTGACTACAAGCTGTGACAGGAAAGTTACAATATGTGAACATGATGCTATATACTGCAGTGTTACTGTGATAAAATTGATTGATGCGATTGAAGTTAGAGTTTATGAGCTCTTTGACTATATAGTTACCTTTCAGAGTTTTTACTGCAACTGTTTGACTGAAGCTCTCTGAAAAACTCCTTTTCAGCAACCCCTTATACACAATCCCGAATTCACCTGAATTAAATTGAAAAATCACTGTAATTCTTAAATTTGTATTCATTCACTATAACTGCTATAACTTTCTCGATTCTTAACCAAATTTCAAATTTCAAACACCAGCAGAGAGAGTGGATAATCAGCTCTCTGTTGATGCATTAAACTAGAAATTTGGTTAAGAATTGAGAAAGTTATAGCAGTTATAGTGAATGATCAAGGGGCAAGGTGAATGCAAATAGACTTTAGCTAGCTAGCTATATAGCTGGATACCTTGGCCAATGGTTTTCCCAATTTGAAGATTGCAGGAAGAAATGATGAGTGACTTAGGAACATCAAGGTTGAAAGAACTTCGAACTGTGATATTCCTTAGGTTATGAACTGTTGAGAGAAAGGAGTGATCTTAAGAGGTTTGTCGACTAAGTAGCTAGCTGATTGGTGACTTACAGTATTCATTTGTCTGTCTTGTTGGGCCTATTTCCTCTAGTGAACTAGTGAGGTAGGCAATAGGGTAGAAAGTGGCATGGAAGAAAGAAAAGTGGAGAAAGTGGATGGAGATATGTGATTAATGGTGTTAACTACTATATAATAATTGTCATTTAGAGACCCATAGCTATAACCCACAGCATAGCAGCTTAAATTGCTAACTTTAAGTCAGTGAGCCTTTCCTGCTTCCTTCTTTTTCGAACTCGTAAGCAAACGATGATTATACTGATCACAACCACTAAGAATAGGATAAAGACAACTCCAACCATGCCACTTGCCGCTTTGATAGTATGTGAAACTAAAGAACCAGAAAATAAGTGCATAGTTAACTTAGGTGGACAGGCTAACACTAACTAGCTATGCTACTATGTCTATACCTGTGCAGTTACTAATGGGTGGATTTCCTTCATGAAATTGGTCACACTTGCATTCGAATGAACCGAGAGTGTTGGTGCATATTGCTTTGCTACCGCAAGGCTCTGACTCATCACACTCATCAACATCTAATATAAAATACATACAGCCATAGATATACACACCACTCAGCTCCAACTGTGTTTGGTGTTTGTTACCCCTTAGTAGAATAGCTGGTAGCTAGAGAAATCTGAAGCATACAAGGTGACCAATAGTACAATTTTTTAAAGTGAACTCTATAGCCAGCTAGCTGCATATGAAAGAACTATGTAAAACTTCTCTAGATAATTATTAGCTTAAAAATTCATAACAAAAAAACGTCCGACGTTTCGGCCTGATCAGTTTTGTAAGGAAAGCCTGAGCATCAGGCTGAAATGTTGGATGTTTTTTGCTATTTCTACTGATTCTCTGGCTGTCTATACAAACACAATATGTAGCTGGAGTGCATGTGATTGTTAGCTAGCTAGGATGGAGCTTCTCCTTAAACTTAGATGGTTGGCTATGATAGCTGCATCACCTTGACACGATCGTCCATCTTGTTCAAGGATGTAGCCAGCACTACAGGAACAGAAGAAACTTCCAACAGTGTTAGTACAGATATGGTCACAGCCGTGATCCATGTTGTCACATTCATCAATATCTGGCACAAAAAACAAAAAAAAAAAAATTGTGTGTACACTGAAACCTATCTATGGTGACCACTTCTTGGCCACCAAAAGATGTTCATTTAAAATCAATGGTACATAACCAAGTGGTCTTTAAAGAGAGATGGTTGGGTAGTGGTTTCATTGTATTCAGTTCAGTTCAGGTTTAGCTACTAAAAATTCAGCTACCTGAAATAAAATGGACTAGCCAAGCTAAGTTATAATATTTGCACTTACCTTCACAAGCAATTCCATCACCAGTGAACCCAGTGGTATTACAGACACACTCAAAGCTGCCATGAATATTGGTACATGTAGCATTGACATCACAAGGCCTCATTTCACATTCATCTACATCTTAGAAAAAAAAAAGCTATCTTATGCAGCTGCTTCCATCATATTCTTATAGCAAGATTATCTTTTTGTGCATAGCTCTAGAGTAGAACCTCTTTTTGTGAACTCCTTAGCTACATTCTTCAGGACGTACGTATAGGAAAAAATAGTAATAATTATACATGTAGCTATAGGGGAGAAAATAGGAGAAAAAAACCTCCACAGGAATCAATCCTCTGAAGAATCTATTAAGGAAAAAAATAAGGACAAAATAGCTAGCTGAATAAGCTGATCCCAAAGTGTCTGAGGTTCCACAGAGTTAAGCTAAGTTTGTAGTTGACTACTCTATTCATTACAATGGCTACCTTCGCATATTGCAGTTGAGAATTTGTAGAAAAATCCTGGACGCCTACATTGACAAGAAGTAGCAGTGGAATTGATGGCCATTGCAGTGTCACACCTCACTGCCTCAGCTTCTAGTCCACAAGCACTACCGGCAGAAATCGCAGTCAAACAGGCACCTGAATAACAGTGAAATTGGTCTTCTATTAGTTCAATTCTAGCTAGATAAATCTCTCTCTCCCCCTTCTCACACAGTTAGAAATTGAATACAGTATCATCATTATCATCACAGTTCTACAAACAGCCTTATGACCTTTGATCCACCGTCAGCGCTAACACATTCTCTAGTAGTTATACTCTCACACATACCATCAATACGAAAGCTATTTATAGCCTGAAGTAATTCGTTGCTTTGCTGTGGTTGGTGGGAAGGTGAGCGATGCTGATGGTTAGGAAGCAAAATTATACCGTTCTCTCCATCACCACCATCAAATCCAACCTGGACATTATCTTGATTCCTCACAATGTCTTCAGGGTCCACATAAATGAAGGAAACAAACGAAGATATCCCATCAGTCATGAGTACTGCTTGAAAAGTGACCTAGAAATGATAAAAATGCAGGCTAGATGAGAAACATTTCCTATGCAAAATACAGTATTAAGCTTATCCATAAGAAAGTACAGGTGGCATGGTCTTTATAACTGCAAATAAAATAAGAATTTATTCATCTGCTACCTACTAGCCACAGGTTAGTGGCTTTTAACACCATTAGTTACTTGATCAATATAAATCTGTAAAGTTGACGAGTGAATTTTGTTTTATACTGAGCTACAGTTTGGAACATGGACCTCAATTTACTGCTTAAAGAGTTAATTAATTTTTTTAGCACTAGCTATAAAGTAAACCAAATAAACCATATACCCGTATATTAGAGATCTGGGATGGACCAGGTGCTGTGTTGGAGTTAAACCAAGTAACAATGATACCAGCTCTGGCAAGGAAATTCTCAAAGTTCAGGTTTCTAGTGGAGATTAACTCTGAAATCTCTTCCAGCATGGATTCATCGGCATTGGTGACCACTCGGTAGAAGACAGACCCCGAGTGGAAATCACTCCATAGAGGAGCTATAAGAGGAAGAAGGGACTGAGAAGGTGAAAGAGGAAGTTTACGAGGGAAGGGCCTGATCATCAATTCTGTAAAACCTGCTCTGAAGGAGATAACTCCGTTGGTCGATATCTGCATTGTTAAGATGGATAATTTAACTACAAGAGTGGCTCATTACCTACGTAGAGGGATTTATAATATAGAATCATGTATATATTATATAGGTGATAAAATATTTAATAATCACCCATTTTCTTCCCACTTGTATGGTAGTATGTAGATTGTTCAAACTACTATTCATACTTACAAATAGACTTCTTTCTTGTCTTTGGTAGAATATGATTGGAGCAGGGAGTTTGATAGGGCCAACTGCTTCATTGACCCTTCCTTGGCTTCCCAGTGTGTCCCCCACTGCCTCACCAAAGGGAAGCAACTCGTGATCTGTACGTATGTAGGCATTGAAGAAACCAAGTCATAAAAGTAACCTTCAGTTATACATTGTATTTATATACTACTACTGCTATGTACCTGTGCAATGGAACATTTCTACTGATTCATCCATTGCATTTGGACAGTCGGCCATTAAGTTGCAGATGAGGCTTTGGTTGATGCACCCAGGGAGGTAATCCTCACATGGAGATACCATCGTTCCATTGGGACAGTCAGGATTTGCTAGTTCGGGAGCTATAGAGAGAATATTAACTGTAACTACATTTAGCCAGAGTTAGTTCTTTATAGCTTTTCAAACTAACTTGTTGTATGACTCATACGAGTTGAATTTGCACACTCATTGGCAAGTTCATCAGCTCCACCAGGACAGTCATAGACTCCATCACAGAATTGAACAGAAGTCAGGCAAGTGCCTCTAGCTCCAGGACATTCGGCCTCAGGACAAGTGGTATTGATAGCATTTGCTAAAAATGGGGTCATCACACAACATGAACAATTAAGCCATGCAGTCTTCATGGAAGCAAATAGTCAGCTTATAGTTATAGCTATATTGTGTTGCTAGCTAGCTATCTGAGTATCTTTCTAGAACAACCAAACTTCACACATTTCATACTCACTATTACAATATTCTTCATCACTTAAATCTGTACATTCATACACTCCATTACACACAAGTGCATTGAATATACACTTGCTGACATTTCTTCGACATGGAGCTCTTGGTCTGGGACAATTTTGCCCTAAAATTAAAGTTTGAAATTTCTGCAAATTTCTGCATATTCAAATTTCTGCAAATTGGTGAGATTTGTGCAAAATCTATCCATGTTGCTAGTTAAGTAAGTTACTTTGCATATCCAAAATCAAGACAGCCAGGTCTCTATTGGTAACTAGCTAGCTACACTTACTTCCATTACAGTCTCTCTCATCACTACCATTCCTACAGTCTCTAAATCCATTGCACAAGAGGTCCGCAGGAAAGCACATGGGAAAAGAGTCTTCACAAGGCGTCAGTATTTCAAGTCGATTGCAGGGACCAGAAGTCGGACGCATACCTGCAGAGTGGATGGCTACATTCCAGCCAAGGAATGTTAGAAAATTAGTCACTCACCCAGCAATAATTGGAATGAAGAAAGCAAGAAGAATGCATAATGCAGCGCAGACATTTTGCCTCTCACATGCACAGAACAGAACGTCTTTTCTATCGCCAGCCGGGGGTGGGCCGGCCGGGTGTTAGGACCTACTACGCATGCGCATTGTGGTTGAGTTGCTAGAGGTGACTGAGCGCCCAGGGATGAGGTGAAAAAATATCTAGATAAAGTGACTGTTTTGAAGGCTAGCATCGTGTTAGCAGCTTCAAGGTTAGCTAGGTGCTAAATTTAAAATTTGATACCTAGACTAGATTGTTATGTTCACAGGGTAGCTTTATTGGTGACAAAACTTCAACTAAGAATCCTCGAGAAACATGGAATTGAGAAATTCCATTAAAGATGCTACTGAAAAAAGTGGTCCAGGAGCTGGTGTCAAGACACAGAATAAGAAAATGATATGCACTTGTGGCAAGTGTATTTGTGGGTGAGTAAATTAGCTATTAACAAAAAATTTAATACCTTCTGATTTATTTGCTGTTCATTCCCTCTCAGAAAATGTGTTTGTAAAGTGCATCATGTCAATACCAACACCCTAATGATGGATCCTGAACTCAAACAGAAATACAATCCTAAATCGCATTATCAGACGATATTCCCTCCGAGGGATGGCCAGCCTGTTTTTCGACCAGGCATGGCTGTTCCCGCCAGGATCTTCCCAAAGTTGCCACCAGCACACATGAATCAAAAAAGTGTGAGTCAGATGGATTTCATTGAAAAGCCACTAAACAGTAACAGGATACTCCACAAGCCGAGCCATGCCATTCGTACCCCTGGAGCACCTTTCGACAACACTACGAGTTACAAGTCTGATTACTACGAAAAAATCTTTGATCCTAATCCAATGGCTTCCAGTCTTATGAGAGTTACTCTGCCTAAGATTATTGAAGTGCAGCCTGATAAGAATTATTCAACTACTAACGAGTCTATGATGAAGAAATGGAGTGGGAATTTGAAGTCTGAAGGATACAAAGAGTTGCAAGAAGAGCCATTTTTCACTGGAGAATTTCAAGGGGAAAGTGTGACGATGAAGACGTTTGGACCTGATGCTGTGAAGGGAGGGAGGCCAAGAAGTACTTGTAAGATATCAAAGACGAGGCATATTCCTGAAGGTAGTTTTCAAGGGAATACTACAGCCAAAGAGGCCTATAAGTTGCCAGTACTCACTGAAAAGAGTCCCTTATGTCTAAGGTCAAAAACAAAGACTCAACAAGAAACAATGGTGAAACCGAAAGTCAGAAATACTGATTTCGTGACCCATTACATGAAAGATAATTCTGGGTTACTCCCCAATGTTCCACGACGAGGGATGTGTCCTCCTCATCCAGATAAACTCCAGTTATTCAGAGGTCCCTTCAAAGCTGTGTCTGAACAAAAAGCAAGTTATTTTGACAGGGAAGCAGATCTAACTACCACAATTTCAAACAAAAACATGCAAGTCTCTCAGGTTATGGTTGGTGGTAAATTTTATGACTCCACCAGTACCGGGGTGCAATTTCAACCTGTTTCAGATGAGGTAAGAGTCGCTGGTGTGCAAGAAGCAGGAGATGTTGCCTCAAGAGTCACCTTTGATAGTAAGAATGGTGAAATGATGAAAAAAACACAACACTTCGGTGGAAAATTCTCTGACAAGACTGTCAATCAGACCGAGTATTTCCAATTTTGGGAGACAAATCCACGAGTCCGTCATGGGGACCACTTCGAGAGAGTCTACCATCCATCACAGGCAAAATTCCATGCTGAATCTGAAACAAAATCCAGTTTTCATCCAACCAACGGCAAGCCTTCAGAAATGGTGAAGTCCCTAGAGACAAGATTCCGCAAGGGTTTGCCACAGCAAGGTGGGAAAATGTTGTCATCGGACGACACTTCGTACAATAGAGAGTTCATACCAAGACCCATTCCAAAAGTCAATGTCTGTCCAGCTCAAGTCTTGGTTCAGCTTGCCTAGTCAAGACTGCAGGAACTGTTATACAAATAATAGTAGTAATAACAATGAAAATTTTTATTAGTGGATACAAAAAAAAAATGGCATCAAAAAATCAAGAGCGGTATTATATTATGCTGTAAAGTGATGAGGATAGAAATTATTTATAATTATATAAAAATAATATATAAAAGGACTAATTACTACTAACACACAGCTAACTAGCTAGTAATAGAGTACCAGTAGAATTATCTAATACTGAAAGAAAAAAAAAAGAAGAAGAAAGAACAGAGAAAATTGGCTTGTGTTTTTATTTCTTTTTCTTTTTGGCCAGCTTCTTTTCTTCTTTTCTCTGCTTTTCGATGATTTTCTTTTGCTTATCAGCAAATGGTTTCAAGTTCTTTATCTCCTTCTTAAAAAGATTTCTGTCATCATGAGATGATATTCCCATGCCCTGCAGTGTCAAAAAAAAAAAAAAAAAATACCATGAAAAACCTGGTAAAGGGTTTCCAGTGGAACCTCTTATGTACACATAACTTGGGATCCAGAGGTTGTTCTCTTTTGGAGGTTATTTAGTATAGGGTGCATACTTTTAGATTGCCGCTCTCTTTCAGAGTGGAGGTTCCACTGATACTGAAAATTCCCGCGACTCTTATGAATATCACTTACCTTGAGTGCATGTCCATCCAAGTCAAACAGCATATAGCCTTGAACTCCCCGTTCCACAAACACCTGCTGGTAACTTCCTAGACCCACTTTACTCAACCAAGCAGCCGTAACATCCGGTGTCCAAGTAAGTACCAAGTTATAATCCACATTAGCTGCAGAGGTTGCCTCATCACTCGCACCATTTGCCGATGGTTGAACTGAAGTATCTACAGATGGTGGTTCGTTGACTGCTTCACTATCAAATTCTGGTCCGTCTTCATCCAATGATGCCATCTTGACTGGAGGCATCAGGTCAGCATGAGGGGTCTTAGCTTCACTTTCTGCTGAAGGACCGTCTACCGAATCGACACCTCTACTTTCCTCTTGAATTGTTGATTCCTCCACCCGGGGCGAGTTCGCACGGAGGTGCATATCTCTCTCTAAACTATTTCTCTCCCGTGCGACAGGATCAGTAGTGGACACAGTAGCACTGCGACCTCTATCGGCAGCACCAGGACCAAACACAGACACGCCACCCATCATCATCATATTGAAAGCTCCAGGGGGTAGTTTCTTCCTCTGATTCTGAGGGCTGGCTCCGAGATCATCATCCATAGATTGCGTTCTTTTCATTCTTTCTGTGCTGGATACACCCACAGGAGGAGCATCGGACGGTGGCTCTGGAGTAGCAACAGCTGGTTTGGGCTTCCGAGGCACGGGGGGTCCAGGTTTAATCTTTTCAGGTGTGCTTGATAACATTTTCTGAGCTAAAAGTGCTTTCTCTTTGATGGTTAATTTAGAAGGATCTTTCTGGGACAGATCGGGTGGTGCTGCAGTGTCTTTCTCCGATGAACCAGTTCTTGATCTTGCTGGCAAAGCAGGATCATCCGATAGTACACTGTTAACTTCTGTTGGGTCTTTAGCAGGAGGTTTGCCAATCTCCCTCTTTGGAGAGGGTTTAGGATTTACCTCTACGGGGTCCTTAGTGGGGGGTATGCCACTATCTCTCTTTGGAGAGGGTTTTGGACCAACTTGAGGGGGTCTGAATGGTGGTTTAGCAGCAGATTGTGGAACGTTATCAGAGTCTGCTGAAGTCGTCTCCTCCTTTGGTTTGTCAACAGCAGCTTCCATTGAAGAAATTTCACCCTCTTTTGCAACTTTCTCAGTTTCTGGTCTGAGTTCTTTAACTAATTTAGGTGGATCGGTGCTGTCATGACTCATTCGAGATCGGGGAGCTGCTTGTGGAGGCTTTTTCTCGTCCTTCGGTTCCTCTAGATTAGCAGGAGGAGTTGGTTGAGGTTTCTTCCTAGGTGCTGCCCTCGGTTTTGGTTTCGGCTGAGGGACGGGGGTACTCCGTGTCTCCTTCACTTCCTCCGGGGGGACCGATTGAGGAACAGGGGTGTGTTCCTTTGATGAGGGCTGAGGTAATGAGCTATCATCGAGAGCTCTATCAAGTTTTGTAAGGACGTCTTTGGGAATGTTATTCAAGATGTCATCTGAGCTGCTCATCTTTTTCAAGTGACTGCGAGATGGTAGTTTTCTCTTTATAGTGCCTCCCATCCTTGACCTGAAGACAGCAGCTGAAGTGTTCAACACTTTGTGAGGCTTGATAGCATCAAAATCTGCATATGGATCTTTTGAGAGAGAGAGAAAGAGAGAGAGAGAGAGAGAGAGAGAGAGAGAGAGAGAGAGAGAGAGAGAGAGAGAGAGAGAGAGAGAGAGAGAGAGAGAGAGAGAGAGAGAGAGAGAGAGAGACTCATAAGCAAGAATAACTTGATCAGGGAAAACATAACTGTGAGGGTTGGGTTTCATTTGAGGGCAAAGGGAAGGGATGATCCCCCCTCCCCCCATCAAGGCCGGAGCGAGCTCATTTGTAGTGGTACGGCCATGCATAGCTACCATCTGGGGGGGAAGCAATTTAATGTCCCCCCCCCCCCCCCCCCCCCCAGGGCCGGAGCGAGCTCATTTGTAGTGGTACGGCCATGCATAGCTACCATCTGGGGGGGGGGGGGGGGGGGGGGGGGAAGCAATTTAATGTTATTTATTCAATTTCAATCTGGTATTAGTAGTGGTACGGCCACCGTAGCAGTGCCTCCGGCCATGCTCATGTATTGGTAGGTACTGACTTGTCTACACTACGTACATAACTTCTACATAATAATATCCTTACCTATCCCAGAAGGCTGATCTTCTGCTGTGACTTCAGTTAACTCTGGTTTATTATTCTCTGTCTCTCCCTGGATATCATCACCTTCTGGCTTGCCCTCTTCTTCCTTCCCCTTGGTTTTCCCCTCGGCCTCCTCCTCCTCCTCCTCCTGCTCACCCTCTGCTTTATCCTCCTGCTTATCCTCTGCTTTATCCTCAACTTTATCAGTCACATGGTCTTCCACCAATGGGGTCTCCTTTACCTCAGGACTAGTAACAGAATCTGAAGTCGTCTCATGTTCACTGCTGGGCATGGGTGAGTCGATATCAGCAGGAGCTACACATAATTTAAATGGTACATGATTATATGATGAAATTGTTTCTGGTAAAGGGTGTAATATCAACCATGGACACTTCTAATTCCCCACCCGCGAATCAAGACTTGGATTAGTGGGTGGGGTCAGTATATTTGAACTTTGTACTGTGCCACACCTTCCAATTCTTTCCTCTTTGACTGCAATTCATCTTCATTGGGTGGAGATGATGCCGATTCTGTAGTCTCTGAAATGTCATTTTCATCATCTTTCTCATCCTCTCTCTCTTCGACGCTGAATTCCTTTACTGCCTCCTCCTCTTCTTCTTTCTTTGTCCCACTCTCCTCCACCTGCTCGGGTTTAGATTCTGCTTTGTCTTTGGTTGACCTCTTGGGGTCCAATTGTAAGGGAACGAAGTCGATATAGGGACAAGGGACCACAGGAGACGGAGAATGCTCATCGAACATTTCTTCTTCACTGTCAGATTTATTATCTGAAGATACCTCGCCATTTTCTCGAATTTGAAGGTCTTCTTCAGAGAGTGGTGATTCAGGGCGCACGTCTGCAACAGGTTCAGGGGAAGAAAAACGTGGTTTCTCATCTCTCTTTGGAGGAGGAGGTAAAATGCTTTGAATGTGAGCATTTGATTGCTCTATTTCCAGTTCTTTGACTCTCGAGTTCGCAACTTCTAAATCTTGACGTAATTTATCTACCTCCAATTTTAACGCTGATATCTAAGGGCAGGGAGTTAGTAAGAAGAATCATGAATAACAATGCATGGGAAGAACCCTTATTAACGTGCATCTCATATATATATATACACCAGTAACAATACAATTCCCTCACTTGTAGTGCTTGTTCATCGATGGTGTTCTGTAGTCGATCATTCAGAGCCTTCTTCACCTGCTCTGCCACTTTCAACCTAAATTTAATATGAGAGGAAATAAATGCCCACTTCCTGTAGTTATACAACATCATAGCTGTCTTAACCAAAGTTTACCACATTAACCACTCTTTAAGATTCTGAAGCCTTAAAATGTATGCTTGCCTTACTGCAATGGATAAACGGGACTGTGATGTAACAATTTACAACTACTAATTTGAGTAGAAAAAATAACAACCCAATTCTTGCAGGGCTTACAGCAAACTGCTGCACTGAATATTCCACTCACTTTCTGAGCAGCTCAGACACTGTATCTTTCTCGTTTGCCAGTTCAGTGGACATCTTGGAAGTCTCTTCCTTCTGTTTGGTTAACTCTTCCCGAAGATTTTGCTACACCAATAAAGAACAGAGTTTGTAAGATTATACGATCACATGCTAGACCCAAAATGTGAGTAGCAGTTAGTGGCAGTGACTATCACCTAATCATCAAACTTCCTCAACTCAGTGTACTCTAAGGAAGATTCACACAGGTAAATTCCAGCCAGTATACTCAAGGAAAGAGTGCCACTACATCAGTAACAATCAGTAACAATCAAGTTTGTGAGTTCTGTGACAGTCTATTTCAACCATATTATATAGGTGCCATGAATCGCACAAAACCCTAGGGCTCCCTAGACAGAACTTTAAAGAAACGGTTGAAAGTGATTATGGTTAAGTTTGCTGGGTGGTGAAAAATTGCCTGCAATTTCACGGGCAGTAAAAGATGCTCAACCATCCATCAAACATCAGCATAGCTACTAACATCGTGTATGTCTGTCTACTGACAACTTGATCACTCACAGCTGTTATGTATGCAACCACCCATTGGCATCCCACTAGCTCTATTTGGAACCAACATCTAAGATCAGTCAGTTGTATCATCTGTCAACAGCATAGTGACCCACTATGCCTTCAAGTACATCTTCCCTTTGATGTGGTCAATAGAATATTGATTAACAAAATACCCTTTGATGCGTCCTATGCAGAATCTTTGCAACAGAGCTTGAGGAAGTAGTAGCAAGCAGAACAATGAGCTTGCAGTATAACTCTATCAAGCATATTCTTGTTGCAACGATTCGTGAAACTTGTCTCAAAAACCACCCTTCTATGATTGAGCTGTCTAGTATGCAATTGCAATTAGGTGTTATACTGATTCAATACTTCAGGACTCTATGAATCAGTACAGATCATTTGCACACTATGCAGCTATTTAATTAAATAGCTAAGACCATTCAGATCATTAGATCAAGCCCTTCTAGGAGGCAGGTTTCGATAAACAAAAGGCTCTGTTGTTTTCTGGCAGACTTTGAGAACCTTTGATGCTATAGGATCATCATTATCTACATACTGTACATAACTCACTATTAACTGATGGTTCTGTGAATTCCCTGTATCGTGAGCTTTTAATTTTGCTTGCGTGTCCATAAGCTGTAACAATAGAGTGTCAAAGTCATGTCAAGTGCAGTCTATAACAAATATAGCGTGACCCCGTGACCCCGTTGTAGTCCAGGCAACATTTATGTCACTTATGTGACTACTATGGCTTACTATAATTGGTCTAGTGACTATTATGGCTTCTTTCACACACACACACACACACACAATGCAGAGACAGTAGAGGGATGGATGTACAAACACCACTTTCAGGTTACATAGTTGGCCACTTCTTAATCAAATACTTTAGTTTGCCATAACTCATGACCACTAGTACCCTCAGGGTTGAGATTTGGTGCGGAGATAGTCCAACCATTATAGAATAATATGACAGAAGTTTGGGACAATTTCATTAAAACACATTTGAAAGAAAATAGTTAACCTAATCTAGCTAATAGAAATGGGATTTCTGATTCCCTTCAAATTATGTATTATTATGACATACTGCTGTTGATATTCCATTACTTACATCCTTTCTGATAGCTTCAAGTTCAGTTTCAGCCCTTAGTTTCTCTTCCTCTAACTACAAAAGAAAAAAAAAAGACCAAGGTGAAAGTACACCGGAAGGAAATTGGTAACCCCACATGCGCTAATATTTCCTATTACTTGCTATGGTAGTATTCCTATCATAACATCATTGATAACAATTCTATGGTCTAGCTAAGCTACACACAAATGTTTGGTAACATTTAGATGACGGGCAGCAATTGGATCACATATAATCACTTCCATGATGTATCATTATACAGGATCAAATTCAGATGAGAAAGTGAGCTAGTGGGGCAGATGATAAGTCCAATCAAATTTTTTCATGATTCATCATGGTCGACCGTGGTAGATACTCTGTGCCACATCTCAGCTATACAGTAATCAACATTTATCAGACTTTTGCCAACTACGTCACTTGCTTAGCAGCTTTGGTAGCTAAATGCTAGAATAAGGACTCAAACTGCTGGTATTTCTAAATGAGGACCCCTTACCTGAACCATTATCAGCCATTGAATCACACAAGACTAATTCTTTACATCCACAAGTAGGGATTTGCACGTAATGCACCCCAAGTTATCACAAACTAACCAGCTGTTACAGCATCAAATGTGTCTCTATAGTACATTATAGTATCAACAGGTACTATCACCAACATAAAGTGCTCATTTTCGAGTATAGCAACTTTGTAAATGAGACTAGAAATCTCATTATTGCACTCGTGTAGCTAAATGAACTAGTAATGCTTCCCTTCTTGCAGTTGGACAACAGAACTGCAACCTACCTGTTTCTTTACAACTTCAAGCTTCTCTTTATGACATTCTAGGTCGTTCTCGGCCTGTGGAGGGACAGAGTTGCTATCATAATCATTATTTACCTTGTGACACAAAATGGATACATCTCACACATAATTCGATAACAACAGTTTAGTCTCAACCGTGTTGAAAGAGAGACAAATCACTTGATAGCCACTTTATATAACACTACAATACACAGAAGATGCTTTCTACAAGATTATACTGGAGACAATCTATCATAGAGAGGCTTGCTATGGTTATTCATATTCTGGATATTTGTATAGACCTAACCACAGGGTGTGGTGGAATATCTGGCATTTCAATCTATAGCATAGCTTAGACTATCTAGCTGCAGTAGCTAGCTAGAATCTAGCCTCACCTTGATTCACTATAGAGATCAACCTTTATTAGCTTATAAACGGATATGCAGCTAAAATAGCACAGAACACTTGCTAAACTCGTAGACCATAGCCTTCTACACTTGCTAATAAGCTTATCACAGTGCAAACCAAGCGACCTTACAAGAGTTCAATGATGCATATAACATCCGTGTTAGCAACGGTAGTAGAGTGAGGTCATGAATATCTCAAATAGCAACATTGTGGTCAACCATAAACTATACCTTGGTTTTTCCCACAGACACACTAGCCAGGGTCACTGTAAGCTCTGATGTTTTTTCTTCAGCTTCCCTTCTGTGCTGATTCAGCTGTGTAAAACACACGAAATAAGTATGAATGTATATATGTGCATGCAATCAGTGTCAACTGCCTTGTATTGATAGCAGCTTCAGTTTTGGTGCCATAAATGTTAGGTACAATTTGACACTCGGTTCTTTTATGAGTACTAAACTGCCTCCAAACAAAAGAATTTGACAAAATGAGAACAAATTGTCTTCTCTTTTGATGTCCTAATTAGCACTAGCACACACACTAACTTAACAACCTTATCCAAGTCAGATTTTAAGCTTTCTTCATCTCTCCGGTGCTCAAAAGCAGATGTGTCTGGTAAGTTACACCATGGGAGGTGCAATGCAATATTACTAAACTGTCTCTTGCAGCGAGGACACTGAACTTTGCCTCTTCTACTAGACATTCTTTGTTAGCAAGTTACTTTACATGCAATATGACATAGTGCCAAAGCTTATGTAGTGCATATCCACTTGCATGATAATACATGATTGTGTGTGGATCATGTGATTATCATGTGACCACTTTGTGTACTGCGATATTGCCAAATTTATCAAAGTACATTGCAGTTTTGGCTTCAGCAACATAAGCATGTAACCTTATATGTCTTTATTGAGTCTAATAGCACCAGTTTAAAGTGCTTTGCCAGAGACCATGTAGAATTGTAGATTGCATAGTGGAATTTTTTTGTGATATTTTTTGCAGCTTCCCCATACTGGGAAGCCCCCACAAAATTTTGAAATTGTAGGCACACACTTTATTTGAGAGGTGGGAAAGATCCAAGTATTTTATGATGACTATAGAGTAAGCAAATGTTTCCAAACATGCAGGAACAGACTTGCTCTGCTGATCAATCCAGGTGGACGTGGTGGAAGTCATTTGAGCAGTGCAAACTAACTGACACTGAATGGAAACACAGGAATACTCCTTGAATAGGAGTTGAGTAATGAGTGTGCTGATTGAAATTAGGTCTCTTGTTCATGAAGTTTACACACAAACACCCCTACTTGTCTATTTTCCCCTTGATATAATATATATATATATATATATCTACCCCCTCCATTAGACTATAGGCTCAATCCTGAGAATCTTGGCTACTACATGATGTGTCACTGTATGTGGCATTACCGATTCTTTCACATCTTCCAACTCTTTCTTCAAAGCCTCTCGTTCTCTCTGAGCCTATAATGTGGGGTAAAGATCACTATGTTATGCTATGAAAAGGGGGTATTGAGTGTGGGTAGACTGATTGGTGGTATGGGGGGAGCTTGGGAATTTGACTCCCTCTTTTGAAGAGTTGTACAGCTACATACTTTGCTATGGTGAGGACATCTCAGCAGAGCCACGAATATCCGATTATGCAAAAACTAAATCAAATTATTATTTTTTTCTTTTTCATGATCAGGACACAACAACCAGAGGCATCCTCATACTATACTAGCATAGAACCAGTCACATGACAGTCACATGAGCAGACACTTCCTCATACTAACATAGAACCAGTCTCTCCTTTAAATTCTTATAGCCTATAGGATGATCAATTTCTCTATGGAAATAGCCTATAAAATTACTAGCAAAATGGCTTATAGTTTCTCCATTCTGGTAGTGACAGACTTACCTCTATTCTGGCCGACTCTAGCTCCTTGATGGCTAATTCCTTGTCTCTCTCGAACTGAGAATGAAAGAGATTACCTCAAATAAGGCTACGACAATTATAAAGGCTCGTCTTGCAGCATATGTATGGCTATAACACAATGTATGTAGCTATGGATTCAGATAGAGGCACATGCTTGCCAAAGCTAATCTCATTACTCAAGTATTAGTCTTACACGAGATAATTGGAACTACCTATCAGTTGCCAAGAATACACGTGACCCTAAAGTCCTATGGCTCCAAAGCAGAGCTATGACATCAAATACATACCTCAGAAGCCTTCATTCTGTATTTCTCCAGTTTTTCTAAAACTTCCTGATGGGCAGGCCCGAATATTTGATTAACATAAATTGCTTCCTATGGAATGGAATGGGGATTGTTATTATTGTTGTTATTGTTATTGTTGTTTATCTATTGCTATTGTCGTTATTGTTATTGTTGTTATTGTTATTATATTGTTGATTCTTTACCTCTTTGTCTCCATTGGTGGAGAAGACAGACGAAGTGATGTCAGGACGAGCCACCTTGACGCGAATGCTGACTGAAGGTTGCTCCAGAAGACGCAATGTCTCCTCAAACTTCACCTCGCGAACTTCATAGCTGAAGATAGTGATCAGCATGTCCCCAGCCTGTATTCTGTCAAACAGTACAGATAATAGTCACAGGAAAGTTTGTCTTTTTTAACAATCTCTCTCTCTCTCTCTCTCTCTCTCTCTCTCTCTCTCTCTCCTCCCCCATCCCCTTCAACCCATCCCCTTCAATCCCCTTACCTTCCATCCTGATCAGCCACTGAGCCAGGGATGACTTGCTTGATGAACACACCCTCGGCCATGAGTCCACACCCACTACGAATCTTCCCATTGACTATGACGAGACCTATGTCTTCATCAGCTTCTAAAAAAAACAACAACAGAATTTAGAGCATTGATGACCCTTTACCAAAGAACCCAGAACAAAGGCGACCCTTTGATAATGCATGCAATTGTTAGTGGGCAAGAGTGGTGGGTGTGCTAATGGATGTCTGTCTCTGCATCAATTACAGTGTTATCTAATGAGATTAATGGTCACCTTTTGTGATTTCAACAGTGAAGAGATCCATCGTTTTCAAAACGTCTTCATAAGCATCCATTGAGTTCCCAACAGAACTCTAGACAAGATCATGAGAAAGAAAATAATCCTTCTCTCTTAGCTACTTCCCAAACATGCTTTCCTAACTTCTATCTATTTCTGGACTAAATACTTCTACAAATTTCAGCTATAAAGAAATGGCCAAAAAAAATAATAATAAATAAATAAAAAATAAATAAAATAAATAAATAAATAAAATTAATAAATAAAATTAAATAAAAATGATGTGTACGTGTAAAAGCTTGATTTAATATATTTCTTGGGAGACTGAAAACTTCATATCAATTCAGTTATATGCAATGCTTACCTCTCGTTCAGATGAGTTGCTCAGACACTCCATTGATGGTGACTTGTGGACTCGAGATGGTTTTGGTGGAGCAGATGGTTCCACACTGTCGATACTGTTACTTGAAAGTCTTGGCTTCTGATTCTTCATGACTGTGGCATACTCTGGCACTACTTTACGAGTCATCCCAGGGGAGCTATTCGGTGATTTTGTGCCCCCTGCAGGAGGGGGTGGGGCATGCCTTTTGGGCTTGATGTTAGGTGTTGTGTTCGCTGAAGAAGGGGAATGCTCTTGGTCACGTGATTTATGCTCTTGGTCACGTGATTTATGCTCTTGGTCACGTGATTTATGCTCTTGGTCACGTGATTTATGCTCCTGATGATGCGACTTATCGAATGTAGTCGTTGGAGGTGCAGGAGGTTGGCGTGATGGGATTCCCTTTTCCTCCCCCCAGGCGTTGATGTGCCGTGTCTGGGGGACCTGATTTTGATTTCCCTTCCCCCTTTCCTTTATTAGAACAGGGGCGGGGGCTGAAGGGGGAGGGGGGCGGGACGGGATTGGATTTTTAGGTTTAGAGGTCACACTGGAACTGCCGACTGGTCGTTCAGAGCGTGATTGTTGTTGCTGTTGTTGTTGTTGTTGTTGTTGTTTGTGTGGGTTGTTTTGTTGAGGGGGTTTAGCTCGGCCCAACGGTGGGGTCTTCTTCACTGCACCACTACCCCCTGATGACTGTCCATGGGACTTAGCAGGTGCAGCAGGTGCAGCAGGTCTTTTATCCTGAGAAGGTGATTTCCGTTCCTGTTTTGGTGATCTTTTTACCTGATTTGGCGACCGTGAAGCCTGATTGGAGGGCCTCTTATTGTACACGTGCGTGCTCGGACTCTGAGCAGCTGACACTTTTTTCTCTCCTGGCGGTGCTACTCTCTTTCGTTCAGCCAGAGGAGAAGTCTGATACGGTTTTCCTCTCCCCTCAGCACCAATGGGGGTCTTACTTGAGGAACCATTACACACGTTCGCATCAGAGTGACTACGTTTGTGCTTGGTGACTGCCTTATTGATACCGCCAGTGCCAGAGAGTTTATCTTCCACCGGCTTCCCTGTGACTTCGTCCTTATGCACCCCAGGGGGAGGGGGAGGGGCACGATTCTTTGGTTTCTTAGCTACCTTGAGTAACTCCACCATACTCAAGGGCATGTCACTTTCGGAATTGCTCTGGGATTTCTTTAGCGCTGGATGACTATGCAGCTTAATTGAGGGGGCATACTTTGAACCTCCCCGCACTTGGAGAGAGGAGTTCTCGTCCTCGTAATCAGATCCATCTTCATCTGATTGGAGGCATTCCCAGTTGATGTAATCGGAATGGCGTCTTCTTCCGGCATCGATGTCCGTATAAGGAGATTCTTCGTCATCTTCGTCATCTTCACTCTGACTTTCATCCTTTTTTATTAAGTTAGAGTTGGCGGAGAGGAGGAGTATTTGCTGCTTTATGGAAACTGGTTCTTCATAATTGGAGGCTGCCGATGTGGGGGTCTCAGGAGGTGTGGTACTATTGTGGGCATTAAATAAAATACATTATTGGAACTTTCAATAAAGGGATACTCCAAAAAGAGGTACAAACCCCTAACAATCTAGAAATGCTTTCAAAATGATCTCTGAATGAGGATAACCTCCACAATTAATGGATAGAAGGATGGGTCACAGAGGTTGTTAAACACAAGAATAAATAATGATCCTTACATTAGAGAAGAGTTGTCTTCTTCATGTTCTTGACCTATGGAGGGTTTTCTGATGGCGGGTAGAGGGGGTTGCACTGGTGTGGGAGAAGGATCTTCAGAACTAGACGACAGTGAGTCAGGTGACCTGAATGAGTATACCGTATACCGAGCAATATTATGGTAAAGGGTCTCCAGCTTGATAAACTAGATTATACTTACCGAGGTATTGGGGATTTAGCTGGAGTGTCCAGATGGGATTGAGTAGATGGTGGTGGGTGTGGTTTGTTAATCCTCGGCTTTGGGACTGGAGGATGGGGCGGTATTGATGCCATCTCTAAGGTCCCCTCACTTCATTCAACTACATGCAAATACAATTGATACTTAGAACAGGAACTTACCCATGTAATTAACTGATATAGTAATCAATAATCAATAAAGCAGGAACTTCCCCATGTAATTAGCTGATCTAAAGCAGGAACTTCTCCATGTAATGTAATTAGCTGATCTAAAGCAGGGAATTCCCCATGTAATTAGCTAATAATAGAACAGCTCTGAGATAATGTTAAGGAGGAGGGGCAAGATCTGATCTTTTGGTGGGAGAGTGTAATATTTAGTGAAGTGAACTCTTCTCTACAAATCTTCTCAGTTCATGCATTTTGGTTTTCAGGTCTAGCTTCCTTCCACACTCCAATCCCTAATTAGTTCTGTAGACTGTGATACATTACATTGCTGTCTACACGGGGTTACAAGGATGAGTGCTCACATACAAATAACCTTCCTTTGATCTGCTAAATGTATGGTTAGCGAGGGAGGAGGCAGCAGGCTTTATATGGTTAGCGAGGGAGAGAACAGGTTTTGTATGGTTAGTGAGGAAGAGGAGAGAGAAGGCAGGCTTTGGTTAGCGAGGAAGGAGGGAGCAGGTTTCATATGGTTAGCGAGGGAGAGAACAGGTTTTGTATGGTTAGCGAGAGAGAGCAGGTTTCATAAGTTGGGAGCAAGGTTTTCATATTCAGGACGCAATACAAAGATACGTAGAACCTCTGACCTTCCTCTTCAATGGAAGCTTCTATGCAGTCACTAGCCATGTCTAAATGGCATTATTAAAATAGGATCATCCTCCCAAGATATTTCCACCTACTGAGAAACTGTCTAGGGGAGTGGAAGACATAGTCTAAACTAAGCCAACAGCTGGCAACACTAATCCAACACTGGCAACACTAATCCAATTTTATTTTCTATTTTTGTAGATGATTATTTTCAGGAACCCAATAGTGTCAGCACTAGTCAACACAATTATATGATTAGCCAGGGGGGGGGGGAGATTACGGTGATAGCCAGGGGGAGATTGAGTGTTTTCTATTGGCAGAACACACTCCTTGACTAGCAAATACACTTTGGTTTGGTGGTGGGGCTGGCCAGAGCTAATCATTGGAGCTGACATCCAGTGTCTTTGTTTGTTATCTTTGTTGTTTTGCTTTGTCCTCCTCCTCCCCTCCCCCAAACACATTCAGAATCACACACTCACCCACTTTTATGGGCGGTAAAGCAAAGGATAAAGGCTCTCGAATGATTTCAAAGGAGGTAACACAAACCTAACCACCTTTGAATTGAAAACGAAGCTATCAACACTATAATATTAGAAACTATCCCTTGATAGAGATTAAGTGGAAATATCGTTCAGTCTGCGAGGGAGTTTCCAGAAGGGAAAGGAGAATATAGAAAACAATCACTTAAGATCTGGTTAATTGAAAGGTCTATGAAAATAACAGAAGTGAAAACAATTGTTCCTTTGGGGTTGAAAAAAAAAAAAAGGACTAAAACTTCGATCTTGGGATGGGAAATTTGATTGAGGATTATAATACCGTATAGCGTGATATTTTCGTGGGTAAAATTTTTTGTGGATTTCGCGGTTTTGAAAAATAATACACGAGAATAAGGGAATTTATATGGTTCACACATCAATATTTGCAAAACCACGAAAAATTTGACACACGGAAATTTTGCACTATACAATATCATGGTGTACTCTATTATACAATAATTGAATGCTTGCATATCATCACTAGAATTAGTACCTGTTTATAATAGCAACATAAAAGGCAGCCTGACTGATATCTCATGCAGTGGTGGTAAATTATAAATATGTAAGATTATATTTAAGTTGTACAGACAGTGAATGGAGAATCACAATTTGGTGCTTTGATTATGAAAGACAGTGGACTGAGGATCAATCCTGGTATGAATCTTGGTATGTAGTTAACTATAATTCACTGCCAGTAGCAACACTGCAACGAAGCCCTGCCTGGTGTCCACTCCTGCCTGGTGTCCACTCGTGATTGATTAAAGGATGCATTAAGCAGGAATAACAAAATTAATGGTTATGGGTGTAGTCAGAGAGAGTGGTCTGGCACTCATTAAAGTGCAGCCTAGCAACCCAGACCATACTAGTGGTGATGGACCGATCAAAGGAGGTGGTGATGTGCATGTGTGGAGAAGCCCTAGGATATTTCCAGCATGTATGCATGGTCTATCTAGCTGGTGGTACTAATTATATAGAACATGCCAAATCACTCAGACACAAGATATAAATTAATGTCCAGGTTAAACTAAATGGTGCCATTTTCAGATCCTGTTGGGTTCTGACACCATTGTAATAGAAGTAGAGCAGGTGTCTGAGATCAGTGCAAATTCAGCGCTATGCCATCAGATGTCAGTCAGGTCAACTGTGATTTTAATAATTGGCCCTATTGTGTGCAAACATTGGTACAACAAACATCACGCTGTGTAGGAATTAAATGAGTTCTACTGGAGAAACCTATTATTGACATCAGTGTTTCCCCCCAGTATACTAAATGCAGGGTGGGCCACCCTGTTTGGATATAGAACTTCAAAGAAAGTGGGCTGGGTCTATGGCACTAATTGAATTATATTCTCATGAATATACTTAAGCACACTGTTTGAAAGTACAGCTAGGGGAGACTCTGGACATGTATAATATTAATCCAAGGGGAACAAGCCAGAGATATAAGGACATAGTAGTCAGGTTGGTTTGATGTGAAGTGGTAGAACACAAGCATTGAGAAAGTAGATTTACTTTAAGAACTTAGCTAGCTAGCTGAAAGGTGGCAGGGTAACTGGTGGCCGGAGCATATGTTGGGACAAGTTGAATCAAAAAGCAGTTTGTTATCAAAGATCGAAGCCTCTCAATGATATTGTAGTAGCTATGTAGTTAAGGTATGATGATTGTAACAATAGTAAAACACTAACAGTTACAGAGATGGAACAATAAGTGGAACTGAAGCATCTGGCCATTCGAACTAGAGAAGCCAGGCAATGAAGTCGCAGTAACAAGTACATGACACCAGAACCTAAGAGCAGCTTACAAAGAACTGAACCTTGGTGTAATATGCCTGTATACAATTTAAGGCTGGGGGACCTTGGCAATACTGCAGCTGCCACATAGTTTGAGTGGCCTAGCCTTGAGATAGTGGAGTTCTACAGTTTGACACACACACACAAGAATAACAGGTGGCAGAGGACATATACTCAAAAGAGTGTTGCATTTAGTGCTGATGAGTGCTAACTTGGGATAAAAAGAGCGTTCTCATCATCAAGAATGCACAGGTCAGCTCACATGACAGAAACCAATCAGTCAATGCACTGCAGATACTGCTCAACTGATTAAAGAGTAAGACTTCTTTTTCAAGTAGACTCCTTGCTAGTGAAATTGCATTCAAAGTGCATGTGAAAAAAATCTCCCTGTAGACATCAAAGGTATCTGGAGATCTTAATTTCCCACACCAGGGCCAGGGCAGCACTGAATTACATCATCAAGTGAATATATCACTCAGAACAGGAAACCACACACCACATACCCCACCAAAAAAAAAAAAAAAAAAAAAAGAGACCCATTTCTCAGAAAGTGTGACATGTGATATTTAATTAGCCCTAAAGCTCTGTACAGTGTAAATCATTTTGTAGCACTTTGCCTTCTTCGCATTTACAAGGTGAGATTTGGAAAGGGATTGAGTCAAATGCTTCCATCAACACTTGCTTGTTTGTGTTCCAATGTGCTAAATTCCCACGTACACAAAATCCAGTCAATAGGCAGACCGGAAATTTTAAAGGGTACCAGTTGAAATTGGAAGAAGTTTTCTTTTGGAATAAATATTTTTATTGCTATGAGCAAATTTAACAATTACAAAATGGGAAATTGAACAGGGAAATCTGTCCAGCTACATGCACATACTCACAGTGACTGTTATCATCAGAGCCTCCAACCATACTGATTTATCAGTATTTTTACTGAAATTTGACCAAAAATACAGAAGAATTTGGAAATTTAGGCAAATTCACTATATATTGGCATTACTTTAAAATGGCTGAAAATACGGACAATCTATACTGAAATTAAAGTTCACAGGTTGGAGGCATAATAAAACTGCCCCAATTGATGATAACAGGTCTCAATAAACAACATATCAGATAAACAAATGAAATGTGCACAATTTCCCATCATATCATTATCAGTGCAATTGAAGTCTATTTTGTGTCCTAGAACTCAATTCTTCATTCAAAACCCAAATTTCAAAACCCACTTCATAGAGAGGGTGACCAGCTGGCGTTTTGATTATTACAGCAAAATTAATTTTAATGATTAAGTGAATGCAAATAGACTTCAGCACTTCATGTATAACTTCCGAATAATGGACACTCATGGGACTCATCCTTTTGTCTTTTGTAAAAAGATATGTTTGGTTTTATTTTATACAGAGTGTATACTGTATAGCGAAAAATTTTCGTGGGTCAAAATTTTCGTGGATTGTGTGGTTTTGCAAAAAATAATACAGGGAATTTATATAGTTCACACATCTTTGCAACACCACGAAAATTTTGACCCACGAAAAATTTTCACTATATGGTCGAGGTTTTGTATACAGTGAATATACAATGGTAAGTTTAGATTGATCGAGGGGTTTGTCCGTGTCCTTTTTTAAGAGGTCTCACTGTAGGCATCTTTAGGTCCTGCTACAGCCAGCCCCTTTCTTCTGATTTTTTTTTCTTTCCTGATAAAGTTCTCCCTTGATGAGGTTGAATGAATGGAGAAGTCCTTTCAGGTCTTGGTGGTGAATGCAGACCATGGGAAATCCCAGTACACCCTGTGACATTGTCTATAAAACCCTCCTTTTCAACTCCCAAATAAAGTGATTACTTCTTGAATGGCTTTTGAGCCTTCCAGAGCAAATTTTTTTTTTAAATGCTGGCAGTCATAATCATTAGGGCTACAGAAATCACAATTGAATATATAGCAGTTTGCCATATTGCCGGGTCAAAAGGTCAAATGCCTGATCATAAAACATTAGGCCTAATGCTATTGTGTTCCTTCTCAGTTTATAAAGACTTTTTCACTGTTTAGTACACTCAAAGGCCATGTCAGTCATATGGCTGTTCAACTCTTGTCATGGTCTGACATTTTGTCAGAAGAGTTATTCCTCACTATATTCCTCTCTCTGATATAAAGGGAGACTTTGACGGTACAAGTCAGTGTTCCAAACAGAAGCTACACACCTCTTATTGGAGCCACGTGCATACAGTATGATACATACATCCTGTTCAAAAAAACTTTTCTAATGAGTGAAGCTTATGATTGTTATTGACACATAAACACATGGATCATTTAGTCCCATTAACATGTGCACTAACTGTAACCTGACAGGGATGCTCTGTTAGTCAGAGATTGCTCCATTCTTGTTGGCACTTGCTTTCTGGAATATTTTCACAGGCCTCATTGAAAACAATAATATTATGCTTCTGTTTGAACTCCAAGGGGCCAACCATTGGTTTAACACTGTGTACAATAGCAGGGTATCCCAACATTGTACGTGTCCAGTGTTATTGGTTCTTCCTTGCTTTTAGTTTATTTAGCAAAGGAATAGCCGACTACAACTTTCAATTCGATTACATCTGTGCGATCCAACTTGACTCCCAGTGTGTGTTACGGCATCATCATGCATAGTGAGTTGAGTCTAGCTCTAACCATGGTACTTTCTCAATATTTACAGATATCACACTTGATTAATCACAAGTAATGCCTTGTATAGGCACACTACTTGAATATTGTCATGACTGTGCACATGGGCTGGATTACAAACTATTGTTAATAGAGTAATTCATATATGGTCTAGTGTTTTAGCTTAGACTTCGAATGAGCGAGTCGTGTGGAGGCAGGTCCATTCGAGGACTTTACTTCCTCGCTCTGGGGGAAATTTTGAATAAACATGCAAAAAAAGGAAAAAGCCTCAACTTACAAATTTCCTTGAAAGCTCACTTAAAATAGGAGTAGATGAACATGCTCTGATAGTAAACATCTCCCAAAGTGAAGGCAGTGAAGGCCCCGTAGTGTCATGTGGGCTCACTGAAATGCATGTCAGGACTTATGACGAGGTTATCATAACTTGATATACCTTGACATAAGTTATAGGTAGGTACTAAGTACACATGTGAGCAGAAAGCACATTCAAGGGACAACATTTTGATACCTATATAGAGTCAATATAAAGAGTTATGAGTGAATCAATTTTTATACCAAAAGGGATAATTTGTTGAGTGGATTCTCTCACAAGTTCTAACCTAGGAAATTGCTTCTTGGTACTTAGACCCAAGTCGTTTGCCTTCTCACTGGAGGGCACACGACATACATACATTGACAATACCAGAGACATATTAGCCTGTAACCATTGGCCTGTAAAACAACATGGTTTCCATACCTACCGTGGTTCATGTCTCAGAGGAACAGCTTGGCTGCGAGTACCAAACCAACGCAAAATGACACACCTTGCGTGTGTTTATCTCATGAAATCAAAAGCTTAACACTTAGTGTATATACAGTGCAATAGAGTCCAGTGTCTCCAGCTAATGATTTATCAATACTTTCTACACAGATTACTGAAAATCATGGCCAATTTTTGATTTTAGTCCAGTAATTTGCCAAAACACTGAATTTGGATGCTAAAGACTGATAAGAACTACTGACTTCCTCAGTGTATTCCAGTGGAAAAATCTAGATAAAAATTTACTGTTAATACTAAGAGATGGTCTCATTTCAGAGAACTCTTCAGTGTTCTTGCTACATGGGTTAAGGAGTTGGCAACACTTCTTTCATTGCTAAGGAGATGGGAACCTTGGAACAATGGAATTTATGGCAATACAGCCCTCAGGACATGGCCCTTGGGGTCTATTGAAGATAGAACTAACCTGCGTACATATCACTTAATAGAATTGGGGGGGGGGGGGGGGGGGGGGGGGGGGAGGGGGGGATAAGACATTATGACTAAGAGGAAATAGATAACAACTTGTAACTTGTAACTATTTTCATCTTCAGTTATCAAAAAGTGAGTACCGCACAAGATCCCACTACTGGAAGGAAAGAATCAGTGAGTGGTTTTACGCACCCCCTTCTGGCCAATTATCACTCGATATGCCCACCAAGGTGGGCACAGCGTGATACTTCCTTGCCCAGCAAGGAATTAATCATCCCACAGAATTTATTACAATAGGGGAACAGACACCTTGCAGACAGGATAATAATAAATTAGCACCTGTCAATAATATCAGCTGGTGGTGGCACCTGTTATAATATCAAATAACACTAACAATTGTCTCTTTTAATGCTCTTTGTAACTACCACTACTAGACTACAAGCTTTGGAGATGCAATAACATTAGTGCCATTCAACATGAATAGAACATTGATAAGGACAAGCTTTTATTCTCCAAGTAGGAATTGAGGAACAGGTGTGCAGAAGCCTTCACTGTGATTTCCTCTATGTTCAGTTACATAGCATGAAGCTAGCTAGCTGACTCACAAGCTAGTCAACAACATGCAATGTAATTAAACGAGCTAGCTACATACAAAGCTTACTGAGTAGACGATTTATTCAAGTAGAACTGGTGTTGGTAAACCGTATCTCTGGCTCCTTCTGTGGACAAGCTGTCAACTCAAGTTTTGGAATCATTCGCAGCAAAATATTGTGGGGTTCAAAAGGTCATATTTCCGTGAGTATACGGAAATATACTGGCGTATACGTAAATGAGCCCCACCCTAAAGACTCGACTTGCATGCAAGTGGTAAACAAAGTAACACCTCAGCTCAGATCTATGAATATCATCAAGAATAGTCGGCCGGCAGTCTGGTTATTTTCAGCGGTTGCCTAGCAGGCAAAAAAAAGATAGTCACAGTACATATACAGTAGATTGACTAGAAGATTGCAGCTGTTTAGTTATTAGCTTTATAATAGCGTAGCCACTCAGCTTTGTAATCCAGGCGCCTTTGTAGCTAGCTAGCTAGCTGGCTATAGCAGCTGAAGGTTTATTGTTACCCAGCCAATGGTAATCTGAGGCAGGCAGCTACCGTAACCAGGTGAGCAATAAGTATTTTTTTGCATTGAATTCGGTATCTAATCCAGTTATAACCATGTAGTTAACCAGCTAGCTAGCTAGTATAGCTATGAGCTAAGTGGGTTGTTGCCCAGTAGGCCGAGCCTCATGCATCTCTGTCCCACTAACTATCCAGCTATTTAACTACAAAGTCAAGCAGATTTAAGAGGTCCAGCTTCTAATTGGATTCAAAGCAGTATAAATTGGAAAAAGAGTTTCTTGCCTATTGTCAGATCTGTCAGCTAGCTACTATCTGCTGCTTTGATAAGAAGGGGATTTCAAGAATAGTGTGTGGTTGAAGTACAGCTGATAACAGAAAAGAGTGGTTAGTACTTGCATGTGGTACGTTTTCAATAGGGCAAGAGTCATTCTGCAAAGTCCACATGATTTTCCTGCACCTAGCTAGTTAGTGTAACTTTATCTGTTTTGAATATGGATCTACAATAACTGCTGAATAAATTATTGTTTTTTTTAGCAATCAGGAACTCATATCAACTGCCATTTTGTGATTGAAATGCAAAAAAAAACATGAAAGCTTTTGGGAATTATTCCTTATTCGCTTCACTCATTACCTTCATTGTGATTACATCCAGTGCTGTTTCAGCAAACTCATGCTTTAAACCTAATCACTCTGTGAGCTGTGAAACAGTTAATATTCCGATTTGTAATTCCGTACATTTCAGTAATGACCATAATAGCACTTCTTTTCCGAATGTCTACAATCATCGAACTCTAGCCGAGGCCCAGTCCTTTTGGAACCAACAGAGCTCTGGGATAATGCAATTGATAGGACTGCAATGCTCCAACTACACAACACTCTTGGTCTGTTCTGCAATTTTCCCATTCTGTTTCACAGGTCTGATCCAAAGAATTGACCCTTGTAGAGAACTCTGCCTCTCAGTGAAGGAGAGTTGTGAAGGAATGTTTGGATCTTGGCCTCCCGAACTGGACTGCAATCAGTTTCAACCTCTTGGAGGTAATAGAGTGTGTGCCTGGAAGAATGTAAGCTGTAACACAAATAATCCAACTGCAACTACGCCGAGAAAAATGATAACGACAACATCAAATAATGTTGTGTCCAATGGGAGAACTATGAGTTTGAATTGTATGGGATACTTGACTCGACTTCCCAATCCTCCCCCTCGAACAGAGTTTGGTGGACTGGAGGGTTGTGTGCAGCCTTGTCAAGGTGTCTACTTCGAACATGACCAAAATGTCCTTGTCACTGTGTGGACAACGGCACTGAGTCTACTCAGTTTGATCTTGTCTGTTCTGGTTTTTCTCACGTACATTCTCAACTTCAAAAGCATACCTAGACTGGAATCTTCAATTTATTACATCGCTCTTTGTTATGGAATAGTGGGATTAACCAATATCATAGCAATTGGAGTCGGCAGAGAAGGTGTCATTTGTGATCAGAGTGCACATAACACATTTAACCAGAGCATTTTGATATCAAATGGACTTGATAGTCCATTGTGTTCAGCTGTGTTCAGTTTTATATACTATTTCACTCTTTGTACATGGAGTTGGTGGTTAGCATTGACATTTGAGTGGTCTTTATGCAGTTGGCTTTCTACCAATGTCAATATATACTGGAAAATTCCCTTGCATTCTTTTGCCTGGGGGGTTCCACTGCTGTTTTTGATCATAGCTCTCGCTAAGGGAGAATTCTCTGGGAATGCCATCACCCAGACTTGCTGGATTCACAGGAAGAGTGAGATTGGTTTCTTGATCATTCCATTAGCAGCAGCTGTTCTGATTTGTTCGGTGCTTGTTGTCATCACCTTCGCACGAGTTGTCAAGCTACAAAACAAGAAATTCAAGGAACTGGACACTGGAAGCATCGAAAAACCAGATGTAATCGCCCCATCTCTTCTAGTTAAAGTGGGAACGTATATTACTTTCACACTCCTTCCAATGGGTGGTCTTCTGTGTGCTTATTTCTACAATTACTGGTTCGGGGATATGTGGGATCGTGCATATCTCCAGCATTGCTCCTCTTCTAGTCAAACACTACAAAAGTGTCCAGCAGTCACCAACAGTTCAAAACCTTCTCTCTCACTCTACATGGAACTGATTTTCACGGCAATCTGTATGGGTTTTTTATCTGTATTTTGGCTTTTGCGACAGAGTTCGTTGTTTGCGTGGAAGAAGGCTTGCTGCATTTGTTGTGTTAGTCTACACAATGGAAACAATAACACTTTTGCAACTAATAACTTGAGATCTGCACAGCACATTAACGAGGTAGAAGTAAAGAGCATCGAAATCAATTATTCAAGAGATTCTCAAGTCTAAATACTATCACTTTCAACAACTCATTCAGCAGGATCCACCATTTCACATGTATAATTTATGTAGATGTACCTTGACCACCTTTATTGTTTTGTCTCTCGTATGATATTATTGTCTCCTAATAGGGTGTGGCTATGCATGCAGCTGCTCTATGCAGCATTGCGCATGTGTGGTGCAATATAGCAACACGTGGGCATAAATTTTATTATTTATACCTTTTACTAGCTAGCTGTTCTTAGACTATTTGCATTTTCTTCTAACTTGGATAGGTACTAGAAGCACAACTACCCGTATTCTAGCCGTGTGCAGAAAGTTCAGCAATGGCGGAGAAGGGAGACAGCTCAGAGGAGGAGCACACCATTGCTGAAGATGTGGTAGTTACCAAGTACAAAATGGCTGGAGATATGGCTAATAGTGAGTTACGATGTTGTATAGTTGTATAATGCATAGTATTAAAAGGATTTAGAGAATTTTTTCTAATTAATGCTCACCTCATGTGTGTGGCTTTGTAAGGCATAACGTACTTAAGGGTTTATTTTCTAGTTTCCGTCGCTGTAAGTTCTAAGCATAGTTCTCTGTGGAACTCCCAAGTCTATCTTGCAGGCCTATGGTAACCTTAAATAATGCCCACTACTTCTAGTCTGGCGTAGCCAGCCCCAGGCACTTCCGGAACTCCAGCGCAAGGGTCTGGTAACACACAATACTTCGACTTGTTCCCGTTTAGCAGAAATCCTGCTAAAATGATGAATATCATTAACTGACGCGTTATGACGTTTAATGACGTGGGTAGCTATAACAACCATAATTATTACGGGATCGGGAGGCCATTTTTTTCTTCGCGCGAGGTGTTGCTATGACAATTAAACAAGACAACGTCATTTTACGACACTAAAACGTCATATTACGTAAATAAAAAATTTAGGCCGGGAACAAGTCGAAGTATTGTGTGTTACCAGACCCTTACGCTGGAGTTCCGGAAGTGCTTGGGGCTGGCTGCGCCAGACTACACTACTTCACTGCTCCATTGGCTTGAGTGGGGATGCAGTCTCGTCATTAGTCATGGTAGGAGATGGCATTGTCGCGTCATAATATGGGCCCATGTAGTATTGGGTTACTAATCAAGGAGCCAGCTGCACTACATCAAAGGAACCTATCCTATTTGGTTCATGCCTGTTCAATTGTGTAAGCAGGTCATGAAGAGCTGGATTATGGTTTTATATTGTATTGTGCTGCCATGGTAGTGAGTGGTTATGTTCTGCTTCTAGACACTCTAATACTATAGAGATGAATCATGGTTTTTGGGTTTGTTAGTGGCTCCACTGTTTCTGTGTATTATGCTACCATGGTAGTGGGTGGTTGTGTTCTGGTGCCATGGTAGTGTTCTGGACTTGCAGCTGTGGGCATGTTCAATGCTGTACTTCTGGTGAATCTGGTCTGCTCCACTTTGTTATTTGGCATGTTCTTTAGTATCATGCTGCCTAGCTTGGTAGTGGGTTTGTAGCTGTGGGCATATTCTATGCCATACTGTGATTGGCTGAATACTAAACTGTGTGCATGCTCTTACATGGTCCTAGTTATTTTCATGCTTGTGATGTAATCGTAATCCCTCATATTTGCAGGGATTCTTCGTCAGGTGGTGGAGAAGTGTGTGAGTGGTGCTGCTGTAGTGGACTTGTGTGAAATGGGAGACAAGCTCATCCTGGAAGAAACCAGTAAAGTCTACAAGAAGGAGAAAGAAATGAAGAAAGGTGGGGGGTGATATTTACACAATATGTATTTTCATGATTTTTAGAGAAAGATTCTGTGCATGCTTTGCCTTCTCTCTCTCTCAGGAATTGCCTTCCCGACATGTCTCTCTATAAACAATTGCATCTGCCACTTTTCCCCCTTGCGGTCTGAAGCAACTGTCACTCTAACAGATGGAGACTTAGTCAAAATGCGAGTCTAGCAACTTTTTATAAAAATTTTAATGTGACCGATCAGTTTTGATGTCATAGTGAGCTCGGTGTTCATGTGGATGGTTTCATAGCAACAGTTGGCCACACCCTGGTGGTGGGGAGTTCAATGGTCAGTACTACTGGATGACTTCGTTCCGGGACTTACCTTGTCACTACCTGGTTATCTTTGCTGTAGGATAACAAAGTAACAGGTCGTAGTGCAGATGTCATCATGGCAGGCTATCTTGCTTCAGAGATAGCACACAGAATGGTTATCCCCGGAGGAGAGGTGGGTGTGTCCCCATACCATAGCATCATCTGTCTGTACACCGGAGGCCAAGCAGTTGGGGATGGTGTGATTACATGATCATTAAACTCAAATATGTAGAATAATTATACCACATCATTGGGATGACCACAAATCACATGACCATATATGGGATATGATGACATGTTCTTTGGGGATCACGTGACCACTTAGCTCTTGCCCGTTATTTTCTAGAATATGGTTGTGACTGATGCTATTCAGAAGGTGGCTACATCATTTGAGTGCAATGCCGTTGAAGGGATTCTTGGGCACCAGTTGAAACGAAATAATTACGATAGTGATAAGACAATCATTCTGAACCCCACAGAGCAACAGAGGTTAGAATGAGTCAAGATTGAGGCATGCCTAAATCAATAATCTTTGTGTTACAGACGTGAGCACAAGAGATGTGAGTTTGAGATGCATGAGGCCTACACTGTCGACATCATCGTGAGCACAGGAGAGGGGAAAGTATGACACCTGAATAAATAAATACTCTTTTACGTGAACTAATCTCTCTCTCTCTCTCTCTCTCTCTCTAGACTCGTCAGTTAGATGCAAGGACAACAATATTCAGGCGGACGGATGAAGTGTACAAATTGAAAATGAAAGCCTCCAGAGGTGAGTTAGACATGGAAGATAGGAGTTTGTAATGTGACATGATTAGAAGTAACTTTGATAACAAATTGACTGTGTGCTTAGCAGCTTGTTGAAAGATTTGTATCTGTTCTTATTGATATCATTTTTGTATATATGCTGGCTGTAGTTTGCTATAGTGAAACGGTGCACCTGGCTTATCAGCTTCCTCTTTTATGACTGAATTTTATTGCAGCATTTTACAGTGAAATCTCGAGCAAGTACTCCACCATGCCTTTCTCATTGAGGTAGGTCTCCTAATAACACATGCACTCTTTTTAGATGTGTTCTATTGATAGATCTTTCGAAGAGGAAGGGAAAGCACGCATGGGAATAGTGGAGTGTATCAACCATAACTTAGTGGAGCCTTTCAACGTTCTCTATGAAAAGGAAGGTAGGAGATTTGAAGACCCCGTACCTATTGTAACCTATTGTGAATTATTTTGATGACCCTTACCAGTATTCTCTTTTCCATTCTAGGAGAACTGGTGGCTCAATTCAAGTTTACTGTGTTGCTAATGAACAATGGACCACTGAGAATCACAAGTGGACCTTTTGATGTAGAGACCATAGATTCCTCACACTCTCTGGAAGATGAAGAACTCAAGGTATATACTTCCTATAGTATAATGGACACATTTTGGAAAGAGCAGTCCTTTTTGGAGGTTATGTAGATTGTATATAGAAAGGTACTTTTAGATTGGTCCTTTGAGGTTCCACTTCATCGTTTTTATAGGCACTACTAGCAACTTCAGCCACTCGTAAGAACAAGAAGAAAAAGAAGAAGGTGAGACATAAGAGAGGTTTTAAGCAGTAAAGAATGTGCTGGTTAAATTTTTTGTGCAGGTGGCTGCAGCAGCAGCTGCACAGTCAGAAGCTAAAGACAGTACCAAAGCACCTGACACTAGCACTCAAGCTACTGGTAGTACATAGTTCGAGTGTATAGAAGTAAAGTATATTATTATTATTGATTATCATTTCTTTTGTTTTGTATGATACCACATCAAGGGCTGGGGGTGGGGCTGGTAGTACGATAGTTCTGTGTTCACGAGTGCTTTTAGCATCTCCATGCTGTAGGGATCGGAAGAAAACACTTCTTCGAGCAATGAGACAGAGATATCGACCTCTGGAAGAGCCTTTCTCCACTCGTGGTCTACCAGTCGAATCGCCAGTGCACCGGAAGTCCATTGCCGTAATACAATGTTAATTTTCTGAGAATACAAACAGTATCCGGAAAATTACTGCAAACTCAGCATAAAATTAATTATATTCTACAAAAGATGGTAAACGTGCATCGAAAGATATTCAAGCATATGGAAGGCTTATTCAAGAAGATAATGATGCATGCTTATGAAGTAGCTAGTTGTAGTATCATTAGATTTCCTGAGGCTGAGAGTGCACCTAGTCCAAGTGTACAGGCTGAAAGTACCAGTGGAGAGAGTGGTCAAATTTCATTTCTCCATGAATTAGGAATTTGATTTTTTGTGAATTGATAGTGCTAAGATGTATCATTCCTGCCTGCAAATTTTGTTTTGTTCTGAGAATTTTCTTGTGTATTTAATGTGATGCAAATTCCTACTTTTTTTCACAAAATTACTTCCAATAGTGTCATTTCATTGCAAGACCCCAAGAAGAAAGAGTACTACAACATTTGATCTTTCCTGAGCCTAGATTCATGTGATATATTTCTACAGACTCAACTATTTTGGTGAACAGCTGATGTATATTAACACAGTATGGCAGCAAAGAAGTGTTTCATCATGCATGCACATGCTTTATTGGAACAAGTTTATACCATGAACATCTATTGAGTCAATGCATGTCTTATACTGAAAAGGAGAAATGGTTTTTGACCGCAATTAGTATTTTTATTAGCCCTGATTTCATGCACTGAGTATTTATTTTAAAAAGTCTAGTAAAGTATTATTTATCAAGAGGAGGGTGAAGAAGTTGTTGAAATTTCATATAAGAAGTTTTCAGAAGTCATGATAGCCATAAGTGGAGAATAACCAGCACACCAACACACATGCTTCTTTAAAATTATGCCCATTGCGTCACTTCCGGTTTTATTATTAAAAATTGACGGTGGTGGCGATTCGACTGTCAATTCGTCATTTAGGATTCGTTTTGCGCATGCGTATGGTATAGCATCCCACGCCAAAAGAAGCAGCTGGTTTATCGCTTCTTGGTCAAAATGTTTCTTACTCTTTTATGCTTGCTGATTCGACTTCACCTCTCGGCTTCACAAGGTAAATCGCTAGTCCTTAGCTAGCAAATCGAGATGATATTGTTTGTTTTATCTTTGAAGATGTTCGTCTCGTGAATGGGACTTTTGGAGAGCATATGGGGAGGTTTGAAGTTTTGTACAACAATACCTGGGGCACTGTATGCAGTACAGGGTGGAATTATAACGATGCTAAAGTTGCTTGCAGGTATAACTCTTATTTGCCCCTTAAATTGCAAATTTGATTCACTTGTGTAACCTTTTTAGGTCAGTAGGATTCATAGGTGCTCTCTGTTCCATTTCCACACGTACACTTTCCTTTCCCTTGGGAGATGATGATGCCCCTGTATGGATGAGTAATCTACGATGCAGGGGTGTAGAAAGAAGCTTGCATCTGTGTCCAAAAATTGGTTATGGTGTAGACTCGTGTCCTCGAATTGGTGGTGAAGCAATCTGCATAAAACGTAGGATAATGGATAATGTAAATTCATCAAGAAGTTGTAAGCCAAAGCAGGGCTATTTCAATCTTTCTGGAACTCAATGTTGGAGGATATAATCTACTAAAATGGAGCTCATAAGCTCGAAGAGTTTTGACCGTTTGGAATAGCCCTTCTGTTCAGAATTGCCTTATAGCAGCATACCCCTTAGCTACATGGTCTCAGGACTTGGGAGCTATTGTATAAAACTAGATCTCATTGCAATTTATGATTTTTTAGGTGGGGTAGTCGGGAAAACCACCAATTTAACACAGGTCACAGCCACTTCATTTTCTGTCAGAATTTCATGGAAAGTAAGTTAAGTATTGGAGAGAGAGAGAGAGAGATGCATAATCAACCTCTGTCTGAAGTTGTACTGGCATAAAGCTCATTTTGACCTATCATTCACTCACCCTCTCAACACTTGTTTTATGACTATATTATTACTACTAAATCAGCTTCCACCAATACCTGCTGGAGCAGTTGCCATCCGCTGGCGTATACAAGGATTTTCTGGCAACGATCGTTATCCCAGGACCACTAATGTCAACATCAGCACATTCTCCTTCGTAATGGAGGGCCTGAGTGTGAACTCGTTGTATTCTGTGAGAGTGCGCACAGATATCAAGTACGGCCTCTGCAATAACTTCCTATGGGGCGATTTCTCTGACCGTCTGGTGGTCAGTACAACTGAGTTAGGCAAGTTGATGTGCTGCCATCTGTTGTATGAGCTTTATCTGTGTGAATCATAATGACCAACCAGAGGTGGTTGGTCAGATTGGTCAATCTTTGCCAAAATTTCTGGCTGACTAGAGTTATCTACCCTATCTGGTAACCACTTCAATTGAATTATGAAATCACAGAGTTGACCTGACATTTTGATGGCAGTGCAATGGCGCTGATTTCAATACCTGTTATACTTCTTTCTATTGTAGTAGTCAGTGTCAGACCAACAGGCAAATGGTTGGCCAAACTGAAATTTTCCTGAACATTTATTTTAATTACCCCTGGGTATCTTGCTCAAACTATTCATGATGAGAGTCTATTTTATGCAGTGAAACAATCGAATCTTACCCTTCGACTGGTTCCTCCGTTCCCTGAAGTTGACTTCATGGGTCGTGTGGAGGTACAGTACAACGGGACGTGGGGTACTGTCTGTCGCCACTTCTTCAACATATCTGCTGCACATGCTGTGTGCAGGAGTCTGAATTTCACTAAAGCACTTTGTCCTGTTGGAAGTGGATTTGGTCCTGGAAGAGGTACGTAAGAGTTGACTTTGACTATGGCACTCTGTCTTCTGAAGATGGAGGTAGCTACAATCATAGGTAATCTGAAGAGCCCCTACCCCTTGCAATCCATAATAATGAGTTATTATCTTTGTAAGGCCACTATTTATTGATACTGATCCCCCACCCCCATCAGTTTACTCTACCTGCAGGATTTGGCCATTATAATTAAATTACTATACTGCATCACTAGTGACTGTATCAACTCCTGTGGTTTTTCCAAGAAAATAACTGAATACCAATACTATGCTGCAGTCTGAGCAAAACCGAAACAATGGCCTATTCCTGTTTAATGACACTTCTTTGAACATGATTCATCCATTGTAGAGCCTCCAAATAGCAACCAAAAAAAAAAAAAAAAAAGGAAAAAAAAAGAATACTAAGATACCCAGATCTGCGTATTTTTAGTGTACCTTGCATGGTTAGCTAGCTAGAATTTTTATTCAAAAGAATCAGAACTGTGAGCCCAGCTCTTCACTGCTTTCACTGTCTTCACTGTCTTCACTGCTTTCACTATCTTCATTGCATTCATTGTCCTCACTGCTTTGACTGCTTTCACTGTCTTCACTGCATTCACTATATTGCATATTTTGAAGAAGATACTTGCATATTGATCATGATTTTAGCATATAAATATGCATAAAAACACACTTGGAGGCACTGCCATTGTACTTCTTTATATGAGCTAGAGTACTTATGCTTAGGTCCAATTTGGCTGGATAATGTTAAGTGTTCTAGAACTGACGAGGTCTTGGATGACTGTAACACTAATAATTGGGGGCGGCATAACTGTAACCATCGTTTGGATGTCGGTGTCATATGCCAATCAAGTAAGCTCTCATAATATGAATGCATAATATTATCTGTCAAAGTTGAATTTCATCCACACAAGTTGCTATTAAAATATCAACTGTTGAATTATCTTGCTTTCTTTATCAGATGACTATCGTGGTGCAGTTAGTGGTCTTCGTGTCTTGCGTACGGGATTTAACACGATTCAACTATCATGGAATGTAATAAATACGTGGAATAAGCATCCAAATAGGCATTTTCAATGCCTTGTCTACACCATGTGTTTTTAGACTGAGAATCCACGCAGTATAATGAGGAACTCCATTGTAGACTAGTATTTCTTTTGGTGGGTAAAAGGGTAGTCATCATAGATGTATATATTGTTGATTTCAATGTTCACTTCTTCCTTGCAGCCTTTTGAATTCCCACCTGGGACGTCTTTTTTCCGCTATAATCTGTGTTTTAAAAGAATATCTGACAGAGCCTACCGATGTATTCGTCGTAATAATCCTTCAGTGACCCAATACACACTGAGAAATCTAGTCCCCAACTCGAACTACACCATCTTTATTTCCACATCGTACAGGTTCAGATTCTGTGGGGCTTTTATCAACTCTGCAAGATCTCGGCCAGTCTTTGCTGTTGTCGTTGAAACAGGTGTGTGTGTGTGTGTGCACATGATCCTTGTTTTCATACTGTATCAAAACCCTCTCCCTCACTAGCTTCCCCCTCCCCCTTATATGTGTCGAATTTTTGCCTATTTTAACTTCAAATTCTTCATCCCTCCCCCCCTCCCCCTCCCCCCCCCCCCCCCCCCCCCCCCCCCCAAAAAAAAAAAGAAAAAAGAAAAAAATTGCTAACTTCAAAATCCCTATTTAGGTCCTACTGGCCCCCCAACCTCATTCCATGTGACGACTTTAAACAGCACAGCAGTGGAAGCAGAATGGAACCTCCCTCTTTTCCAGAGGAGAAATGGCATCATCCGTGGATACAAGATCTTTATCCAACGTAGCAATGAGAACACTGAGCGTTTGGTCAATTTGGCAGGTGGATCCATTAATGAGGCCATCATCCCAGGGTTAGAACCCAGCACTCCCTACACTTTCAGTATCCTGGCATACACTATTGCTGATGGCCCAAGAAGCATTTATCTGACTGTCTCAACATATCCTGAAGGTATAGTAGTAGACAGTAAATATTTTTGTGGTGTAAAAACCACCCAATAAGATAAGTGCCATGTGGATCCTGTTTATAAAATTTCTTCCCCCCCCTCCCTCCTCCTCCTCCTCCCTCAAGATTACGTGGAATCGATTAGACGTTTTGGGATCAATGGTAATGGAAGGGATCGATATGTTGCAAGACTAACCCAACGAAACCTCAACATTCTCTGTGCTCCCGGATTCAGTGGTGTCCAACTGACCTGGTTCCATTCAAATGGCACTATTGTTTCAAGGACAAACCGGTACCTCAATCAGGGACGTAATACAGCCGGTGCATCTGTTCTTCGTATCGGAAACGGCCGTAATGTGAAGTACTGTGATGCTGGTGTATACATGTGCAGAGCTGTGTGGAACACTAATACTACCAATACTACCCAGGGCACACAGAGCAGAAACTTCACCCTATTGGTTGAAAGTGAGTCAATATCATGATGGGACCAGTGTAAAATCTATGGTATGGTATGGTATATAGACACCAGAATTTAACCACAATCCCTATCTCTCTTTTTTTGTGGGCTTTTGATAATGCTTTACTATAGCTCAGCTCTCAGTACAACAGTTGCTGAATAAATTGGGTGACTTTCCAATCCCATAATATCTTGTTTTCATACATGTTATAATGATGATAATAATAATAAAACAGATAGCCCACCAAGTCCGAGTACTCCTCTCAAACAGGCTGTTGGTAGCACGTGGGTCACCTTGAGCTGGTACGAGCTAAGCTGCGATGGAGGGCACAATATCTCTGAATTGAATATTCGTTATAGAAAGGAAGTGGCCAACTACTATATTTCTCCCTACAACTACATCTACAACTTGGACCCCTCACTTCGGAGCTACACTGTCCATGACCTTGACCCTTATACAGCATACACTTTCTCCATCAGAGCTCTCAGTGCTGAGTTTCAACCAAGTGATTTCTCTGATGAAAGAACAATATCTACCCTATTGGCAGGTGAAATGATGTCAACTAATATTAGAGACAATAGTAAAGCATAAAAGAAGTTGTCATCATTATTCTCTCTCTCTCCAATAGCTCCTTCTCCTCCTCGTGATGTCCGTGTTCGGTTAGTCAAGACACCAACAGTCGAGATAAGTTGGCAGGCACCGGAAAATCCTTCCACTATCATAGCCTTTTACACTGTTTATGCTTCAACTCCAACAATTAGAATCAACCATGGCAACAATCAGTATTCAACCACCTCTCTCAACGAGACCTCACTGGTAAGATATGAAATTAAGCTACTGACGTCTCTCTGACCGAATATCATATAGCAAGAAACTTTTGTTTTGTGGAATAAGTACATGTGTATACTCAGTTCTGTCCTTCCCAATCTGACTCTCTTTTCCAGAGAGTACCAGGTCACATAGGGACAGTCCAGATGAATGTTACAGGGAGTCACTCATATGTGGAATTCCAAGTGAGTGCTACCATCATTGTGGACGGGGAGGAGGATGAAGGAGAGCGATCACCGATCACGAGCGACTCAACTGTGTTTGTACCAAGTCCCAGTAAGTTAATTAAGGGGATACCCCTGATGCATTTCGTGTATTATTGAAGAACTAAGGCACCCTTCCCTGAGGTCATCAAACTATGTTTGTATCATTCATGACTCTCTCTTCTCATCCTCTCAGATCTCCCTGTACCAGAGAATGTTAGATTGCTCGAAATCACCAATACTTCTGTCAGCATCACATGGAACTACCCCATACAGAACTTCCATGTACCTATTCTCTACTTCAAGGTAGGTGGGAGGAGCTTGGCAAAGAGTTGAATGTAGATGTTCCACTGTTTATTGAGTGATGGGTATCCATCTCTGCAGGTGGCGTACACAGCTCGTGTTACTTCAAGAAGTCGGAAGGGAGTACTTATAGATTTTGACACATCAGGAGAAAAGAATGTTTCTTCATCTCAAACAAGAACTACGATTGCTGGACTCTTTCCCGATACTGAGTATTCATTCAGGGTGGCTGCTGTGACACAGTATGGGCAGGGAAGGGAAGTGAGAGTGGACAACTCCACAGCACTACCAAGTGGTGGTATGTCATTGTCATAGCTACATTATCATTGTCATAGTTACATGCATCATTGTCATGACTACATATGTTATCATTATAGTTACATGCATATAAGCTACTAGGTTGATCATCTTTAAGAGTGCTGTATCAATTCAAAAACTCTTTCATGAAGATTGTTTTTTCTTTATACAGACAAATTGGGCTACTTTCAAATGAAGATCCACTCCATACCTAATAATTATTGCTTTCGATGGAAGGTCAGATAACTGAACCTCTTGCATGAGACTTGCTTATCTATAAACTCGTACACAAATTGTTTGCAGCTAAACTCGTCAATTTCCACTGCCATTCGTGACTCCGTTCTTCAAACTCTGAACAGTGCTCTGTGTACAACATGCCAACTCCCTCCCTCCTCAATGAAACCTTTACCTCTGAGCTGCAGTAGAAAAGAAGTGAACCAAGCTGTGTTCCGCGCAATGATCACTGGTACTAACCACCAGAGCTCCTCCTACTTGATAGACCTGATGGACACATGGGTCCTCACCAACACTGCAAGTGTCACATTACCAGATGGAGGACGTTTTCGCATTGATGCCACTTGTCCTGTCATTCTCGACTCACCACGTTCTCCTGTATGCTCAAACGAAGAAGGGCTAGCTACAAGTCTGCCTCCAACTTCTTCTTCTGCTTCACCTACTGATTTTACTTCTTCTTCAGCTGCTTCGCCTACTGATTTTACTGAACCAGTGGTTGTCGCTGCAGCCCAGAATAAGGGCCTTACCCCTGCTGAAGCAGGAGGGATAGTTATTGGTGTTGTTATAATCTTGTTGCTTGTAGTATTCGTGATTCTTTTGGTGCTTTTACTGGTGAGGTCATACAGGAACCAAAGTTCCACGATTGGGTAAATCAGATAGTGTGCTAACACAATTCAGATTGTTTTTCAATCACCTAGCTATATATAATTATTACTTTCTAGAATGAAGAAGCTTACTGAGGAAGATGTTTATGGTGTAAAAGACCCAGAGTGAGAGAGTCATTTATTACACTGTGTCCATTGATAAGAGATGCATGATTATTGCAGGTTGAAGCATGACAATCCCATATATGCTGAGTCTGAAGATAAAGCCGTAATCTCTTAGTGAGATCAGCAAAATCATTATTGACTTATTGTTGTAGCTATAGCTAATTATATTATAATTCAAAGTTTTAGCTACAATTGCAGTGTATAGTTAATATACCCTGGATATAAGTAGACATGGCGAAAATCAAGTACTAGCTATTACAGCATGGGTGGTGTAGCCACAGCACAGTCAGGCAAGTAGTCTCGCGGGCCAAACTCGATTCTTCTTTTTCCCCAAGAAAAAGGAAAGAATCGAGTCTGGCCTGCGAGACTATCAGGCAAGCTTGCAGACCTGACAGTACAGTAGTGATACCGGATGCTAAGGTGGGCGGGTCAATTTTTTGTACGTAAAGATAGATACTGCAGGACGGCACCAAAAGTGACCAAGATATAACCTGGCTGCGAAGGTCCAGATCCAAAGAAATTCAGAAAAAAAGCATATCAACAGAATCCTAATATTCTAGAGAATCTAACTGTGACAGTTTCTTTTAGATATAGTGCTAAAATTAGATTTGATGTTCAAAAACATATTTAAATTTCGATTTTCTTATGATATAACGCTTGAATAGGTCATGAAACCATATTTTTTGGAAACTGCATCAAAAACTGATTCTGGTACCTTGGATAACTTCTTGCATCAAGCGGAAAAGAAGGCACGCAAGAAGGATAAGGCATTCAACTTATATAACTGATAGGTCAAAGTTCACGACCTCAACCCTTTCCCGCTAAATTTGAATCTGTGCTGCCTCAGGTGAATAGCCTAACCCCCCTCACCCCCATAGTACACATTTTAATGTAAAATGAAAGTTGTGAAAAAGGTTTGAATTCTGAATCAATCTCTCAACATAAATCAGTTCTGGCTGTGGAGTCATAGTTGATTAATGCTGCAGTCTGAATTCCTTAATAACAGCAAAGCTCTCAGATCCTGTACATGACTTTGAACATCAATCACTGTCCACTGCAAAGCTTGGAAGCAGAAATTGCAGGTTTAATGCCACAAATTCTAAAATATAGCAAAGCCGTAATACAGTAAATTTGAAATGAGCAACCAAAAACACGTTTTAGATGGGGAGGGTAGGCCTACTCAAGTTCCTAACTTTGTCAATGTTGTGTACATTCAGAACAGGGACAGACTCTAGGACAAATTAATAACGATTGTACAACAGTTTTACTAGTCTGGTGTAGTCCAGACTACATGGCCTATTTTTTTTTTTAAATTTACCCTTAGTTCTATACTCACTTTCATACTCTTCCATATGAACTTTGTTTGAAGAAAATCCATCCAGTAGATCCTAAGATACGAGCAAAAGATTGCAGTACTATTAGCCATTATGACCTTTAACCTACTTGGAAAGGTGCCGCTTTTTTTAATTAAAAGAAAGTAAAATTTTCCTGTACAATTTCAATTGTAAAATGTTACGTATCTCTGCTTCTACTGGATGGATTTCTATCGGATAAAGTTTATCTGGCTGAGGAAAGAGAGCTTAATATTTTTAAGAAATGAATTTATAGTTTTATAGTATTTTTAAAAATAGCCCGGTATCACTACTGACAGACATTAGTTCACCCAATGTGCATGCATGTATATTATTGTGTCCACCTCATGCATGCACTCTTCCAGAAATCCTCATAGCTGGGGACTTATGCTGAGCTGTTGCAATCCTCATGGGAGTTGCCCTTGACTAATTATGGCGACCTGGCATAACAACTACCGGTAGTTCTTACCACGGAGTTGCACCTATTTCCTTATTAGATAGCTGCTATTCATTTGACTGGCTTGTGGCTTCCTATTGGCTGATAACAATCCCAGGGGAGTAACAGACCCCTATAAGTAGGATGTGGCTTGACCACATCCATCTCAGCAACCACATACCAAACCACTAATATGCCCTGAAATTAAATGGCTAGGTAGTTTTCATTGGACGGTGTGAGAGAATGGACTGGAATGATATTATAGCTATTTTTTACCAGCAGCAGAAAACAGACTTTTCAAGAAAATGCATACACTCAAAAAGTAAACAAAATCACCAAGTGAACATATTTTAAGTGCTACCGCATGAGTGCCTCAGGAAATAAATGATGTAGTTATATAAATATGTTTGATGCTAAAAGTAAACACTCTATAGTGACAATATACTGTAGGCTAAATGATACTTGAGGCTATAATAAAATAAAAGTTATGCGTATAGTTAGTTCACTGATCTTCCACAACAGACTGGTGTCAATTTTTGGATTTTGACATCCTTTTCTTTTTCTGCCCTTCTGGTAGCTGCTTCTCCCTGCCTTTGAATCCCTTGCACAAGTATCTGCAAGATTTCCATCTGTTGCAGGCAAAATCATCAAGCATAGGCGGAGGACTATAATGCCCCCCCCCCCCCCCCCCCCCCACTTTTTTGCTGGCCATGTATCAAAGTTAATGATAGGAGGAAGAATTTTTTTGGTGATTTTTAGCTGTAATAGCTGTATATGCACTTTGTTTTTTATAATGATAATTGTGATACATAGCTAGACTAGCCTCGTTCCCAGGCCTTCCTCTCACATACCGCACGGGAGGAAGAGAAGAAGAAAAAGAAGAAAAATAAGCGAAAAAGAAGAAAAATAAGCGCTTATTTTTCTTCTTTTTCTTCTTCTCTTCCTCCCGTGCGGTACGTGAGAGAGGAAGGCCTGGGAACGAGGCTATAGCTAGACTACATTGGCCCCCCACTTTTATTTTGCTTCCTCCGCCTATGCCAAGTGAACATATTTTAAGTGCTATATGTACAACAGTGCCTCAGGAAATAAATGATGCAGTTATATAAATATGTTTGATGCTAAAAGTAAACACTCCATACTGTAGGCTAAATGATACTTGAGGCTATAATAAAATAAAAGTTATATGTATTAGTTAGTTCACTGATCTTTCACAGACGACATGAACCACACATGCATGCAGTAACATGGCTATACACAGCTCATATTACATCAAGAAGGGCAGTCTCGTGTAGCCAGACTAGCTATAATTATTATGGAGCAGGTATAATAGCTATGCTGGAGATCGAATTGACATGTATCAAATTTGACACATTATAGTTGCTGCAACTGATCATGAGCCACATTGTCCACATGCATCTTTTTACCATGCCAACAGCGGCCATTTTGTGCCGCTGTTGGCATGGTAAAACTAATTGTGCATCAAATGGCCGCTGTTGGCATGCTAAAAGGATGCATTTATTGTAGGAAATAAAGTGCACCAATGGGTCCAATGCACAAACTGTGCATGGCTATCATTAAATGGAAGCATGAACATGCGTGCATGACCATTGGTAGACATCTATTCTAGCAGACTACCTCAATTTCCTTAAGGAGGAAGTCAGCCAGTAAAAGCAACAGATGTGTCATTCTTGACGTCTGTCTGGCGTCAGGTATATTTGTATACTTAATTTAACCACTACTCACTTTATCTAAGGACAAAGAGCTGAACCTATCAAAACATCACTTAGGAAGCCCAAAGGGGCTTTTTCCTGCTTTAATCTCTCTTGAGATTACGAAAGTTTGTCACCAGGATATCGCTTGAAGGTCATATCACCACGCAAGGGCTTCCCATGATGTAGCCGTGCCAAGTCACTGCGTAAACAGAAATCAGAGGCAGATCGATCACGCTCACACTCGACACTCACACATCCACGCCTCCTCCTACGTAAGTGCACGGTCAGCAAACACATAATCCTGCGCGCGCATGCCTGGAGACGAAAGTCTACACTGTCTGTTTCATGACTTCGTGGTGAGTAATAATACACACTATCATCTTTGCGGGTGAGCAAAGAGTGAGTCAGAACCCTGCATGCAGCTGCAATAAAAATTTAACCACAGCAGCTGACAAGTCCCCTGCATTCATGCAGTAAGCTAAATAACTGCAAGCATATGTACTAGACTACTGTCTGGGTCCACCTGTTATGGCTGTGGCAACTTTTGGGAGCTGTGGTAAATATCCTTTCAGTCAAAGCATCATCCCACATAGGCTCTAGCTTTATATTATTGTACAGTGCAGCAGTTGTCTTTATCTTTTGTCTTGTTAGGCTTGGAGCAACTGATTATTATTACATCCCACTTAGCTTCACAAATCACAATTTAACCACAACGGTATTTAGAGGTCACAGCCACAGCATGAGGCCTAGTGTTACAGTGGGGGACTATAGAGATTCAATTGAAAAGATGGACAAATAAATTATTATGGTGGTTGTTATTGTTGTTGCTATCCAGCCATATATGGCACAATCACAGCTTCCTTTATAATATGGACATCATTATAACTGCCAGGGTTAGGGTAACTATGAAGTCTGCACCTGTTCCCATCTGCAATGGAGACTTCCACTCTCCAAGTTCAAAGTCATTGTTTATATATTTTTGGTGCTTCACTGTAATTAGTTGACTGCATGCATGGCCAGCAAGCAATACGGGGAAAAGGGTTGGGAGAAGTAGTACATGGGTTCTTGATATCTATGGACATTCAAGAAGACACATGAATAAAAGGCTAGCTACTACCCAGAGATGCTTTTTGCATTATTATGGTGCTGTGATTGTGCACCATATGGCTGGATAACAACAACAACAACAACAACAACAACAACAACAACAACAACAACCACTACTACAACTACATGCAATAACATCAACAACAACAATTTACTTGTCCATCTAGGTACTGGATGCTTCCATTGTGGATGGAAACAGGTGCTTTAGATGCACATTTTCGTGGGGTTTACTTTCTCCCGTACACTACGTAAGTATATGTAGCAGTTAATAATATAGAATGAGTGATAATTCCTTTCAGGATATAGCTAATTATGTGTGGGCGGACCAGCTAGGCACAAATTCTAGACCATACAAAAGTCATTAATTGGCACTAGCTGTGTTTATCTATGATCAAATTATCATGTGTCCCAAAAATGGACTGACAGCACATGCACATTTTTTGAGTCACTTCCTGTCCTTAAGTAATTTCCTGCTCCTGAGTTCCTTCCTGTTCATATATAAAAGAGAGCAGATCATTGCAAAAAAAAGTTGAGTTTCTGCAACATAATTTCAGCATCGTCCATCTCTGCAGCAGCTAACATTTAAAGGAACTAGCTATTATATAGCTGGGACTTAATTGGCTCATAGTTATTGAGTTTCAGTGGATTGACGTATCATGATGATGCGCAATCTCTTGTTTGTGTTTTCTCTCCTTCTCTTCGTTTACTCGAGTTTAGGTAAGTTATATAACTAGCTAGCTAGCTACACAATGCAGTGCAATATATAAGAGAGTGCTCCATCCAGCTAAATTTTGGGGCCATCCCTGTACTTAACATTTTTATTTAGAAGAAATATTTTGCACTCGCTTTCATTAGTACATACACAGCTGCAATTGTTGTACGTAGCTGTACTTCATCTGTTTGTTTTTTTGTTGTTGTTTGGTTTTGTTATTTTTTTTGTTAGTTTTTGCAGAGAAAAACATTTAAGCTAGCTATAATATTCTTTCTATTGCAGGACAAGTTCCAATTCCATCAACAGTGTCACCATTTTCCAATGAGACTGAGATTGACAATATTCGACTGCGAAATAACAGGTATGGCCGTCACACTGGACGAGTGGAGGTTCAGTACAATGGCACTTGGGGGACCATTTGTGATAATTTCTGGTCATTCTCGGATGCAACAGTAGCTTGTCGGTAAGTGGTCATTATATCTACACTATAGGCTATTAGCTCTATTTGCGATTAAAAAAAAAATTATGGCTAGTCATTTGAAATACTTGCACAAAATAACCAGTCTATAGCAAGTCGTGTGTGGCACTCTAGCCAAGTGAACTCAGTACTATAGTAAGTATAGGGTGTCCATATTTAGACAGGATCAGGGCCAGCAAAGATGTGTGAGAGAGATATGGCTGCTTCATGGTTGGAGGTGTAAAATGCCTACACACAGTAGTGTCACAACATCACTCTGGTTCTTTGTCCATGCATACAAAAAATTTTTTTGTTGCAAAAAAGCAACAACAAAAACTGATGTTTATTTTCATCACTTGGAGCACTTATATCAAAAGGCTCTCCTCATCTCCTCCTGTGTAACCTTGCCAAATGGAATACAATGCTTTAACCAAAATTTTCAGGAAGTGGTGTTCATTTATTTTTTGATAGGCAATTTTTAGGGGAGTTGAGAGCATGGTGTTGTAGCTAATTTTCTTCGGGAAAAAGATGCTTTGTAGTTATCAAAATAACTCGCTTCTGATCTATAGCTACAGCTGGTACTGAAGTATCTGATATGATTATTGCAGACTTACTACAAAGCTGAATCTGTCACCATAAATGAGTTGAGAATGCAATAGCATGTCACAGTCATGCAGAAATGTGCAGCTCTTGTTTTGAAACCTTTAAAAAAAAAAATTGAGTGAATCCTCTAGCTGACAGAAACCATTTGATAAATAATTGCGGGATTTTTTATGAAACCTTTCTACAGAAGAAGAAAAACTGAGTGAATCCTCTAACTGACAGAAGCCATCAAATAAACAATTAATTTTGCCTACAGTCATGTGCTGACATGTACGCAGTTAAGTAGATAATGCGAAAACCCCCCAGCTATGTAGCACCGTCACGAAACTGAGTACACTCATCAAAGGAGTTGCAATTAACTGAATGTCATAATTACTTGTCACATGATATTTCTGTTTTGGAGCATCTACCGCTTTTTAGCTTTGTGGAATGGAGGGTAGTCACCTGAAAAACAAATAATATGACTATCTCTTAAACAATTAGAATGTTGGGATTCAGTGGAGCTGTTTGTGCAGTAACAAGAGGGAGATTTGGTACGGCCGACATTGAAGTGCCAATATGGATGAGTAACTTACAATGTCGTGGTCGTGAAGCTGCTCTGGACCACTGTTCGTTTCGAGGATGGGGAGGAACCAGGTGCTCACACAGGGAGGATGCTGGAGTCATTTGCAGAAATGGTAAGTAACCATTCATTAGGAGAGCTATGTAGCTGTGTTAGTGGGATACATAGCTAGCTACAAGACCAGAGCGTACTAAAAATAGGATTTGTTGTCATTAATGTTGTTTTTATTGTTGTTGTTGTTTAGAGGCTGTTCTGCCCATTCCTAATAATGTGAGAGTCGTAAATGAGACAACGAGATCACTGACTGTCCAATGGGATGTAAGCATAATTGAAAAAGTAGTTATACAGTATCTGCAATAATCATCATCCTAATACATACTAATTAAGTGGTCACCACAACATTATTACAATAATGCAGATTAGTATGTAGCTAGCTAACTACTGGCATGAAATGTTTCGTGGGGGAAAATTTTTGTGGCTGACTGTGTAGCATTAGAGGAAGAGCCACACCATGACATCATGGCTAGCCAACAGTGCCTACTAAATCCACAGAAATTTTATACCATGACCCCATGGAATTTAGATACAGGAGATCAATTTGATAACACAAATTTCTCTATAAGATCTAGTCAGAGATGAGCTATCTTTAATTCCACAGACAATACGATGGCCTGCAAGTATTAGGACTCTGAGATACCGCGTCAGCTACCAGTCTGAGGACTCCACTTTCCCCAGCACTCGGACTGTCACTCAATTCCGTTTCAGATCTCAAAGGCAATTGTCATTGACACTCCTCAATCTCCCTCGGGGCACCCAGTATACCATTCGGGTCAGAGCTGAAGTGAGATACAGTGAATGCTTCAGCTCACTCTTTGGGAATTACTCTGATACAGTTATTGCCAGCACTGCTCTCACAGGTATGTACACTGCAAAAATGATTGGGTTAAAACAACCCACACTTAGTTACCAGAGTTGCAGATTGCCATGGAAACTGCAACTCTGGTAACTAAATATGGGTTGTTTTTACCCAATTGTTTTTGCAGTGTAGGCATAACAACTGTTAGTTGTACATGGTTATTATAGTTAAGGGTTTAGAAACACACAGCCAAGATAATTGCAAAAGTAACTATACTAAAGCATTTGAACCTACCAAAGATATATCTTTAATCAGACCACCTTTCAATGACATGTTCCAACATTATGTTCACAGGACCACGATCCAATATTCCTGTCCGGCTGATCCCTCCTGTTCCCGGTCTGGACTTCATGGGACGCGTGGAGGTCCGTCGCAACAACGTGTGGGGCACAGTGTGTGATGACTTCTTCACCATCAGGGAAGGAAATGTCATCTGTAGCATGCTGAATCATACTCGTGCTGCCTGCGTCTTGTCACGTTCAAGATTTGGACGAGGAACTGGTAATTTTACATAGATTTTTGAGTGCATGTAGTTATGTGTTGAAGTAAGATATGGATAGCTACATGGAGATTCTCTTCATACATACATGCTTGATCTGGCCTGCCTGGGTGAATTTTGTTTCCTTGATTTTCAGGACGAATTTGGCTCGATAACGTCAGGTGCCCATCATCGGCTGAGATTTTGGAAAACTGCACCTTTAGTCCGTGGGGCAGACATAATTGTGACCATAGTGACGATGTCGGAGTTGTGTGTGTGCCTGGTGAGTTTCATGTACATAATCATGGAAGCAATATGCACAGTTCTTGCAGAATCATTGAATCTGCACAGTAAATATGTACAGTAATCAACAACAACAATAACAACAACAAGATAGCTATAATAGTAATAATCAATATCTTTTACAGATGACTATCCTGGGAAAATTGAAAACTTTACTGTCTCTGCTGTTACAGCCAACTCAGTGACGCTGTCTTGGAATGTGAGATTTAATCAGTGACTTCATGTAATTATTATTATTGTACACTCTATTCAACCTTTAGCCCTTCAATTTTTCAAGAATTGCCACCACTCGACGTTATGCAGTCTTGTACAGGAGACAAGGATCATCTTTCTCCTCCACACGTTATGTGTCATCTGGAACGACTTCAGTAACAATCAGCAGACTCCAGTTCCAAACACAATACAACTTCACCATCCGAGCTGAAGTCAGGTTCACTCGGTACTGCTTCACTTATATGAGGGGAGTGCTATCAGATGTCCTGACAGCAATGCCACAGGAACAACGTGAGTGCTTATTCACAGCCAGAGAATTTGACATTTTATGTCGAGTCTATAAAATCAGAAGACTTTTTCTGTAATGCTTTTTCTGTAATTCACTCCTCTCTAATCAGGACACTTTTATTAATCAGGACATTTCTCCCTAATCGGGAGATATTAGGACATTTCCCCCTGATTAGGACATCCTTATCAGGACATTTTTACCTGATTTTCACACTTTTCCCCTCTGGTCCTGCAAGTGTTGTGCATTTTTTGAAGTTTCTTCTTTCGCAATTTTTTGTTACAGCCCCGACCTGTCCCCCCTCTGCTTTCCACGTGACTGTCCTCAACTGCACTTCCGTGCGAGCAGAGTGGAACCTCCCCCAATTCAGCTGCCGAAACGGATTCATTAGAGGATACAAATTGATAACACAGCTGCCCACTGGAGATGAAATGGTCATCAATATCAGTGGCAACCGAACCAACGAGTACATCATGAATGACTTGACACCATCCACACGTTACGTGATGACTATTCTGGCTTATACCGTGGGAGATGGTCCAAGAAGCATCCATCTAACTGTGGAAACCAATCCATCGAGTCACTGTGAGTATTATGGTGTATGGATGCTACATAGCTAATATTATTGGCTATCACTTGTAGCTACATAGCTATAGTATGACAGTAGAACCTCTGATAAAGGACACTCTGAAAGAGGACAAACCTCTCAACGAAGTATGCAAAATACTTAGCCAGGTTGTTCTACAAAGGACAAATGCTGGGTCCCAAGTGTCTCCATTATTCAGAGGTTTACTATATTCTCCACACCCTATTATTATTCAGAAAAATGACAAATTACATGAAAAGTCCCACCCACTTAATTTCCACTATACAATAGCTACTTCTCTTCTGTTGTTCAGGTCATACGGATCTTATCAACTTCTTTGGTCTCAATGGCAATGGTCTTGATCGAGCTACCATTAGAACCTTCCAGAGGAGCATCCACATTCACTGTGGCTCCAGTGAACGAGGAGTGCAGGTAGACTGGTACTTCCCCAATGGAACTAAAGTTGGAGTCAAGGACAGGAATGTTCGTGAGGGACACTTCACCAATGGCACCACCACCCTACAAATTGCCAACAGTCGGGGGGTGAGTTATTGCGATAGCGGTGTGTACACTTGCCGTGCCAACCAAACAACCAGTGAGAGGGCTCAGCAAAAGACATTCACCATCAGAGTCAACAGTAAGTGAGATTATGAAGACAGAGGATACAGTTATATTACATGTTCAAGTAGCTACGTATAATGGAGTGCTCAGTAGCTAATTCTAACTACTTCACTACAGTTAGCATATGCTTATCACAAAGCACTGATTTTATAAGTAGTTAGCTGTATATGTATGAAGCATTTTTAAAGAATGAGAATTTAATAAGCTTATTCCTGTTCGTAGCTGCGCCCCCAACTCCAAGTCGACCAAGAGTGCTAGCAACAACAGGTACCACTGTCACAGTGTCATGGAACGAGAACGAGTGCGACGGAGGCCACAGGGTTACATCCTTTCGGATCAGATACGGAATTGGTAGATCATTCTTCTTCATCAGGAGGTACTTGTACATTATTGTACCTGGAAATCAGAGGAACTACACCATCCGGAACCTGAGTCCGAGAACCACTTACTACATTGGAGTATCAGCTACCAGTTCTGAGTTTAGGCAGAGCAGATATTCTACCTCTGCTAGTGTCACGACCCCCATTGGAGGTTTGTCAAGTTACACTGTGGAATTCTAAAGACACTCACTTTATAATCACAAATTCTCTCTCTTTAGCTCCATCACCACCACGAATCACTCGAGTGGAGCTCCTTACTCCCATCCTGATGAGGGTCACATGGAGACGTTCCAGCATCTCTCGTGGACAACAGCTGGTATCCTACAAAGTATACGCTACTCCATTAGTGACTCAGGTTACCACCACAAGAGGCAAAAGGCAGACTGATACCACACCAAGGACTGTCACTAAGGTACATAGGGATTGAGGTATAGATCACCGTGGTAGCTGTAACATAGCTATTTAATATTCTAATGTTAAAGTGCTCATCTTACACCAGGTGTTCCCGGCATCAGCGTCCTCAGGCAATATGACTCTTCCTGAAGTGTCCATCACTTACCAGGTTCAGATCACAGCTTTGGTGAGAGGGAGCGACTCTGTTGAGAGAGAAACCCAAAGATCTGCTATTACTTCAAGTTCTACTTTCTTCGTTCCATTACCAGGTAGCCATTGCATCCTGTCTAGACTCTCTCAGTATAGCTACAGTATTCTCTCTCAGTATTCTCTCTCAGCATTCTCTCTCAGTATTCTCTCTTAGCATTCTCTCTCAGTATTCTCTCTCAGCATTCTCTCTCAGTATTCTCTCTCAGTATTTTCTTACATAACTCTTATTTGTAGGTCTGCCAGTTCCTCGGAATCTTCGAACAACGAGTGTCACAAATTCCAGTGTTAGTTTGCAGTGGAATGCTCCTCCTCCTCCAGCAGACCCCGTCAGCAGTTACAGGGTAAGTGAATGGTACTTCATAATAATATTACCTCAGCCAGTATACTGGATCTTACTCTCATTTGTACATAGGTGACCTACTCAGCAAATGTTGATGGTCGGAATAAAGATCAAGTTCTCACCATGTACACCCACGAAGGGAACACAACGACAACTGATACCAGGATAATGGTGCAACCCCTGGTCCCTTCTTCATTGTACCTCTTCAAAGTTTCCGCCATGACTGCAAGGGGTCAAGGTGCCGAAGTCACTATCAGTGCCACCACTTCCATGCCAGAAGATCCCACAGGTTGCTAGCTAGCTACTTATATCCTAAAGTATAATTCTACCTGAGTGTATGCATGCATGCAGTTGCTTGCTCTCTTTCATTGGAGTCATGCAGTGTTCTATCTACTGGGGGGGGGGGGGGGGGGGAAGCTTCCCCCCCCCCCCCCCCCCCCAAAAAAAATAAATTATCCATTGCTAATACTATTGTACATGTCCATTAACACCCCTGGACATGATGTGGCAATCACACACACCCATGCCAGTGGATTAACCATAAAGAGAGAGTGTTTTATATTCCAGCTACATGTAGGAGTGTAATCTTAATCTCCTCATATCAACAATTGCAGCTGCTAGCTAAAAGTCAAAACATCAAGTGGGCATGGTTTGATATCCAAAAGGGGTGTGGTTAGTCAAAATGGGCGTGGCTAAGGCAAAAATTTCCTGTGCACAAGCACACAGATATTCTTCCCCCCTATTAAAAATTCCTAGATAGAACCCTGTCATGTGTTGCCATCTTTTCTCTTTTTCAGATAAATTCGTATATTTCCACATCCGTTTTGGCCCAGTAATAAGCTGCCTTGACTTCAGAGTAAGACCCAATAAGTAGATGCGTAAAGTGATAAGTCATATTCACCCCCCTCCCCCTCCCCCCATCCCCCTTCCTCTCCAGGCCAGTGATATTGAAGCCAAACAAACTCAAGTGAAGAAGCAACTGGTTAATACTCTACGAAGCAGGTGTAACTGCAACATTTCATCCCTCAATATCCAACGTGACTCATTCAGCTGTGGCCAACTTGACCACCTGATTCTCTACAGAGGACAGATCTTCGGCTCGAACGACTTCAGTCCCTCTGGTCTCGCGAGTTTGATGCAGTCGTGGGTGAGCAGCAACCAGGCTTCACTCACGATAGATTCCTTCCGTATGCCCATCGACCCGACTTGCCCCACTCAAATAAACACTCTAACAGCACCCAACTGTCCCTTAGCAACTCAAGGCACACAACACCACATCTTCTTCACCACTGCCAGCCCTTCCACTCCCAGCTTTTCCACTCCCAGTTCTTCCGCTTCCAGCAATAAGCCACAGACTTCCCCTGCCACTCAGCAACCACAGGTTGGGCCAGGACTCAGACCAGGAGGAGTTGGAGGGATAATCGTAGGGATTATCATAATAATCCTCTTGTTGTTGGTGCTTATTGTCATCGTTGGGGTCGTCATGTGGAAGCTTGGAAAATTTCCAAAGAAATGGGTTGCAAGGTTAGCTAGTTGGCTAGAATTACTGAAGTGTAGCAAATTGAGAGTGTGAATTGATATTTTTCCCATTCTCTTGATTGCAGTGGAAATGGAAATAGCAAACTGACCAATGAAGATGTGACGCCTTTTGCAGACCTAGAAACAAGGTTAGTTTAGGATCATCACATTCTTCTATGTAGCTATATTGATCTAGCTATAACCTATAATAACTGCTATGATAGCCATTTCATAACCTACTCTATAAATTCCAAGCTGTGGCTATATAGGTTCTATGTTCAGTCAAGCATTGTACTAATTCACTGTCTTCTCTCATCCACACAATGCAGCACCAATGAAAGCAACCTCTATGAAGAGAAGATCAAGTATTAACCAAAATTGGATAACTCATCAAAATATTAACAATTATTAATTTTTTTCATGCAATAGTTGTTGTTTTTTTTTGTATTGAATTGAAATTGGTACAGAACTGATAATAATCCCAGGGGAGTAACAGACCAGTAGGATGTAGCTGGACCACATCCATCTCTGCAACCACATGCCAAACCACTAATATAATGCTAGGATGGACTGTAATTGCTGCAACTGATCATGAACCATACCTGGAGCTAGCTATAGTGTTTGCATGCATCCTTTTACCGTGCCAATTTTGGTGCACAAGCTATCCAAATGGCTGCCGTTGGCATGGTAAAACTAATTGTGCACCAAAAATGGCCGTCATTGGCATGCTAAAAGATGCATGGCAAACACTTGTCATAGCTAGGAAATAATGTGGCTACATGTACCCACAAAGTAAAACGCACCAATGGGTCCAATGCACAAAACTGTGCATGGCTATCACTAAATGCATGCGTGCATGACTAGCATTGGTAGACATCTAGCAGACTACCTCAATTTCCTAAAGAAGGACAAGTCAGCCAGTAAAATTAAAAGCAACAGATGTCTCCTTCTGACATCTGTCTGGCGTCATATACAAGGACAAAGAGCTGAACTTATCAAAACATCACTTAGGAAGCCCAAAGTGGCTTTTTCCTGCTGAGTTTGTCATCAGGATATCGCTTGAAGGTCATATCACCAGCTAGCTAGCGGGCATAGTCAATAATTAAAAAAAAAATTTTTTTTTAAGCTTTTTGCATTATATGGTGCTGTGATTGTGCACCATATGGCTGGATAACAACAACAACAACAACAACAACAACCACTAATACAACTACATGCAATAACATCAATAACTTGTCCATCTAGGTACTGGACGCTTCCATTGTGGATGGAAACAGGTGCTTAGATGCACATTTTCGTGGGGTTTACTTTCTCCTGTACACTACGTATATGTAGCAGTTAATAATATAGAATGAGTGATAATTCCTTTCAGGATATAGCTAATTATGTGTGGGCGGACCAGCTAGGCACAAATTCTAGACCATACAAAGGTCATTAATTGGCACTAGCTGTGTTTATCTATTCAAATTATCATGTGTCCCAAAAATGGACTGACAGCACACACACATTTTTTGAGTCACTTCCTGTCCTTAAGTAATTACCTGCTCCTGAGTTCCTTCCTGTTCATATAAAAAAGAGAGCAGATCATTGCAAAAAAAGTTGAGTTTCTGCAACATAATTTCAGCATCGTCCATCTCTGCAGCAGCTAGCTATTACATAGCTGGGATTTAATTGGCTCATAGTTATTGAGTTTCAGTGGTGTGGTGGAATGTACTTTGACATTGCACTATCATAATTTGGTAATGGTCATCAATCATATTAATCTTTGTGATGTCATCATCATTAGTCTGTAATACTGTATACTTAGTACCTAACCTCATGCTTTATGATTGATCAAGTGTATTTATATAATCTTGTCTAATCGAGAACATCACATGGTGGCAGCGGTGGGATAAGCTATCTAGACATGGCATCTTATCAGATTTCACCTCCAGACAAGTTTACTTTTCGCCAACCAGACAAATGGCCCATGTGGATCCGTCGATTCTTACGCTTTAGACAAGCATCAGGCCTTGCTGAGAGAGCCAAGTGAATGCTCTAATCTACTGCATGGGCCCAGAAGCTGATGATATAATGGCATCATTCGGTCTGAGTGAGGAAGACAGCAAGAAATTCGAAACAGTTAAAGCAAAGTTTGAGGCACATTTCGTTAAGAAAAGAAATGTGGTGTTTGAGAGAGCTAAATTCAATCTTCGCAAGCAAGAAGAAGGAGAGGCCGTTGATACCTTCATCACTTCGCTCTACCAGCTATCGGAGCATTGTGCATATGGAGATCTTCGAGATGACTTGATTTAGGGATCGAATAGTGATAAGGGTGAGAGACAAGAAACTCTCTATGAAGCTCCAGATGGAGGACAGGCTGACATTAGAGAAAGCTATAACTGCTGCACGCCAGCAAGAGTATGTGAAGCAAGAACAAGCTTTGTTGAAACAAGACAGTGGCATCACAGGAGAGTCTGTGGACCTCCTTCAGTCCAACAGGCCTCGGTTCAAGAAGGCATATAATGACAAGAAAGTTGGAAGACCTATAGCCACAAATCCTGCCGGGCCCAAGTGCACATGATGCGGTAAGGGTCCACCTCATCCAAAACATAGTTGTCCTGCTATCACTGCTACATGTCACAGATGTCAAAAAGTGGGGCACTATCAAGAGTTCTGTAGGACCAAGTTAGTGGCAGAGGTTTGCTCAGATTCAGACAGTGACAATGAAATGACATTCCTCGGTGCTGTAGGGGACCCTCAAGGTGACTCCAAGCCATGGATGGTATCACTGAGGCTCAACAACATTCCTGTCGAGCTAAAAATCGACACAGGAGCTGACGTAAGTGTGATACCTGAGTCAATGTTAGCAAACCTGAAAGGTGTTACGTTGAGCCCCACCTCCAAAGCCTTGTATGGACCTGGTAATCATACACTGAAGGTACTGGGAAAGTTTACTGCCGAATTACGACTGGATAAGAACACCATCAAAGAGGAAATATTTGTAGTATCTGGGTTGAAAAATCCACTTCTTGGGCGACCAGCGATCAAAAGTCTAAACCTCCTGTCTCGGGTATGTGCTATAGATTCCGAAGCATTTGACATTATCTCGGCTCATCCAAAACTGTTTCACGGCCTGGGAAACCTAAAAGGGGAGTACCGTATCCAGCTATGGTCAGATGCCCAACCATTTGCCCTATCGACACCAAGAAGAGTAGCTATTCCACGTATGTCAAAAATCAAAAAAGAGCTGGAAGCGATGGAAAAATCAGGGATCATCTCAAAGGTGAATCAACCAACTGATTGGTGCTCTGCTATGGTAGTCGTACCCAAGAACGATGGTCGAGTTAGAATTTGTGTGGACCTAACAAAGCTGAATGAAAGTGTGAAGCGAGGCCGCCATATTCTGCCCTCTGTGGAACAGTCTCTGGCCCAACTAGGAGGTGCAAAGGTGTTCTCCAAGCTAGATGCCAACTCAGGGTTCTGGCAGGTCAAGCTGGATCCTGAGTCGGCTCTCCTCACCACGTTTATCACACCATTCGGGAGATTTTGTTTTAACCGTCTTCCATTCGGCATCACATCAGGACCCGAGTACTTCCAAAGTAGAATGTCCGAGGTTCTAGATGGTCTGGAGGGAGTTGTCAATCAGACTGATGACACACTCGTGTATGGGAAGACCAAAGCTGAGCACGATCAGCGATTGGCTCTAGTACTTAAGAGACTAGAAGCAGCTAGGGTGACACTAAATCGAGACAAGTGTCAGTTTGCCAAAACCACTGTGAAGTTTCTGGGGCACATAATTGGACCAGATGGCATCCAGCCTGACCCAGACAAGGTGAAGGCTATAATGTCAATGCCAAAACCTACCAACATCACGGAAGTCCGGCGATTTCTGGGCATGACTAACCAGCTCAGCAAATTTTCACCTCGAATGGCAGAAATGTCTAAACCACTTCTGGAGCTACTCAGCAAGAAGAGCAGTTGGTATTGGTCTGAACCGCAACAAAAGGCCTTCGAAGTCATCAAGACAGAGCTTGGTTCCAACCAAGTGCTAGCACTGTATGATCCCAACTTGGAGAGAACTGTTTCATCAGACGCATCCTCATACGGCCTGGGAGGAGTCTTGCTCCAAAAGCAACCAAATGGTGAGTGGAAACCAGTAATGTATGCATCCAGGACCCTATCAGCCACAGAGCAAAGATATGCACAAATAGAAAAAGAGGCCCTGGGTATAACTTGGGTGTGCGAGAGGTTCAAACATTTCTTGCTTGGTGAAAAGTTCCACATCTATACAGATCACAAGCCACTGATTGCCCTCCTGAGCCACAAACAACTTGACGAGTTGACACTTCGAATCCAATGGTTTCGTATGAGGCTTATGAGGTACCAGTTCAGCATCTCTCATGTGCCCGGGAAGGATTTGATCATCGCTGATGCTCTATCTCGCGCCCCAGTCACCGACAGCAGACCAGAGGACCTTGAGTTAGAACAAGAAACCACAGCATTCGTACAACTGGTTGTCCAGAGCCTCCCGGCAACAGAAAAGAGGCTCCAAGAAATAAAAGCGCATCAACAAGAAGATGAGGTTTGCAAACAGTTGATGTCTTTTGTGATCAATGGGTGGCCCCACAAGTCACAACTAAAAGGCCCTGTGAAGAAATACTACTCCGTGTCTTCTGAACTGTCCGTAATTGATGGTCTCCTTCTGCGAGGGAACAGAATTGTTGTCCCTTCAGCCCTACAGTCAGATATGCTGAAACGCATTCATGAAGGACACCAAGGCATCGTGAAGTGTAGAGACAGAGCACAGCAATCAGTATGGTGGCCAGGCCTTAGCACTCAACTAGAAGATGTAGTGTTGAACTGTACAGTGTGTCTGAAAGAAAGGAAACAGCGACCGGAACCACTTCACTCTGGCCCATTTCCAGAACGCCCGTGGCAAAAATTAGGAACGGATCTCTTTGAGTGGAAGGGAGCCAAGTACCTGTTGATAGTGGACTATTTTTTAAGGTTCATTGAGATTGCAAAACTTACAGGAGAGTCAAGTGCAGACATCATACGACACATGAAATCAATTATCGCTCGCCATGGAATTCCAGAAATAGTTTTTTCGGATAATGGACCACAATTTTCCGCGGCTGAGTTTAAACGATTCGCTGATGAGTATGGGTTTTATCATAAGACAAGTCCTCGATTTCCTCAGTCTAATGGAGAAGCTGAGAGAGCTGTACAAACCATAAAGAATCTACTCCAGAAGGCAGATGATCCTTACCAAGCGTTACTGGTTTACCGTGCTACACCACTACGAAATGGTTACAGTCCTGCTGAGCTGCTCATGAATAGATGATTGCGTACTAGTTTACCCCTGGTTCCAACCCAACTCGAGCCATCAGTGCCAGATACGACAGAGGTGAGAAAAAAGGAAGCAGCAGCTAAACAGCGTCAGAAAGACAATTTTGACCGCCTCCATCGTGCCAGGAGCCTGGAGCCTCTGGAACCGGGAGATCCAGTGTGGATTACTGACCGGCGATCGAGTGGAGTAGTGGTGGAACAGACAGCTCCAAGATCATACAATGTCATGACCTCATCTGGAGAGTTCAGAAGGAATAGACGTCACTTGAATGCCCTTCCAGACATTGACTTAGACGAAGATTCGGCGAGGGGGATGGAGCCGGAACAGGAGCAGTGGGAACCAAACTCTACTGAGCAAAGTATCTCAGAGCCACAAGAATCTCCAAGACAGTGTCAACAAACAGCAGACCCACCATACAACCCCCCTGTTAACCAACCACATGACTTGCCAGGAGTCATCAGGACCAGGTCAGGAAGAATCTCTGTCCCACGTACATTTTACGATCCCTCATGGTGTTGAGCTTGTAGGGGAGATGTGGTGGAATGTACTTTGACATTGCACTATCATAATTTGGTAATGGTCATCAATCATATTAATCTTTGTGATGTCATCATCATTAGTCTGTACTGTACTGTATACTTAGTACCTAACCTCATGCTTTATATATAATCTTGTCTAATCGAGAACATCACAAGTGGATTGACGTATCATGATGATGCGCAATCTCTTGCTTGTGTTTTCTCTCCTTCTCTTCGTTTACTCGAGTTTAGGTAAGTTATATAACTAGCTAGCTATACAATGCAGTGCAATATATAAGAGAGTGCTCCATCCAGCTAAATTTTGGGGTCATCCCTGTACTTAACATTTTTATTTAGAAAAATATTTTGCACTCGCTTTCATTAGTACATACATACACAGCTGCAATTGTTGTACGTAGCTGTACATCATCTGTTTGTTTTTTTGTTGTTTGGTTTTGTTATTTTTTTTTTGTTAGTTTTTGCAGAGAAAAACATTTAAGCTAGCTATAATATTCTTTCTATTGCAGGACAAGTTCCAGTTCCATCAACAGTGTCACCATTTTCCAATGAGACTGAGATTGACAATATTCGACTGCGAAATAACAGGTATGGCAGTCACACTGGACGAGTGGAGGTTCAGTACAATGGCACATGGGGGACCATTTGTGATAATTTCTGGTCATTCTCGGATGCAACAGTAGCTTGTCGGTAAGTGGTCATTATATCTACACTATAGGCTATTAGCTAGCTCTATTTGCGATTAAAAAAATAATATGGCTAGTCATTTGAAATACTTGCACAAAACAACCAGTCTATAGCAACATTAATTTAGTCGTGTGTGGCATTCTAGCCAAGTGAACTCAGTATAGTAAGTATAGGGTGTCCATATTTAGACAGGATCAGGGCCAGCAAAGATGTGTGAGAGAGATATGGCTGCTTCATGGTTGGAGGTGTAAAATCTACACACAGTAGTGTCACAACATCACATCCCTCTGTCTATAGCTAAAAGCATCCAAAAAAAAATTTTGTCGCAAAAAAAGCAACAACAACAAAAACTGATGTTTATTTTCACCACTTGGAGCACTCGTACTCCTCCTCTCCACAATTTTCAGTGGTGTTATTTTTAGGGGAGTTGAGAGCATGGTGTTGTAGCTAATTTTCTTCAGGAAAAAGATGCTTTTGTATAGCTATCAAAATAACTTGCTTCTGATCTAGCTACAGCTGGTACTGGTATTATAAGTATCTGATGTGATTTATTGCAGACTCAATATTAGTTATACAAAGTTGAATCTGTCACCATAACATGTCACAGTCAGAAATATGCAGCTCTTGTTTTGAAGCCTTTTAAAAAAATATCGAGTGAATCCTCTAGCTGACAGAAGCCATTGGATAAACAATTGTGGAGTACACTCATCAAAGGAGTTGCAATTAACTGATTGTCATAACTACTTGTCATATGATATTTCTATTTTGGAGGCTACCTTGGCTAGGTTTTTAGCTTTGTGGAATGAAGGGTAGTCACCTAAAAAAAATTAAAAAAAAAAAAAACAAACAAACAAAACAATTAATATGACTATCTCTTAAACAATTAGAATGTTGGGATTCAGTGGAGCTGTTTGTGCAGTAACAAGAGGGAGATTTGGTACGGCCGACATTGAAGTACCAATATGGATGAGTAACTTGCAATGTCGCGGTTATGAAGCTGCTCTGGACCACTGTTCGTTTCGAGGATGGGGAGGAACTAGGTGCTCATACAGGGAGGATGCTGGAGTCATTTGCAGAAGTGGTAACTATAACCATTCATAAGGAGAGCTACGTATCTGTGTCAGTGGGATACACAGCTAGCTACAAGACCAGAGCGTGCTAAAAATAGGATTATTAATTTGTTGTCATTGTTGTTGTTATTTAGAGGCTGTTCTGCCCATTCCTAATAATGTGAGAGTTGTAAATGAGACAACAAGATCGCTGACTGTCCAATGGGATGTAAGCATAATTGAAAAAGTAGCTACAGTATCTGCAATAATTGTAACTGAGTGGTCACCACAATAATTGAAGATTAGTATGTATTAGCTAACTACTGGTGTGAAATTTTTTGTGGTTGACTGTGTAGCACTCATGGCTAGCTCTCCAGTATCTACAAAATGGAAAGAACCCTAGATATCATCTTGCAATGCTCTCTAGGCATTAGTCTAGCTAATTAAGTTGAAGTGTGAACCACCTTGTTTTGTGATTTTTCAGAACCACAAAATCCACAAAATTTTTATTCCATGACCCCATGAAATTTACCTGCTATAGATACAGAAGATCAATTTGATATCAATAACTCAAATTTCTATAGATCTGGTCATAAATGAGCTATCTTTAATTTCACAGATAGTACGAAGGCCTGCAGGTATTAGGACTCTGACATACCGCGTCAGTTACCAGTCTGAGGACTCCACTTTCCCCATAACTCGGACTGTCACTCAATCTCGCTTCAGCTCTCAAAGACAGTTGTCAATGACACTCATCAATCTCGCTAGGGGCACCCAGTATACCATTCGGGTCAGAGCTGGAGTGAGATACAGTGAGTGCTTCAGCACACTCTTTGGGAATTACTCTGATCCAGTCATTGTCAGCACTGCTCTCACAGGTATGTAGGCATAACAACTGTTAGTTGTACATAGCTATCATAGTTAAGGGTTTAGAAACACACAGGGCAAAGATAATTGCATAAGTATTATACTACAAGCATTTGAACCTACCAAAGTTATGTTCCAACATTATGTTCACAGCACCGCGATCCAATATTCCTGTCCGGCTGATCCCTCCCGTTCCCGGTCTGGACTTCATGGGACGTGTGGAGGTCCGTCGCAACAACGTGTGGGGCACAGTTTGTGATGACTTCTTCACCATCAGGGAAGGAAATGTCATCTGTGGCATGCTGAATCATACTCGTGCTGCCTGCGTCTTGTCACGTTCAAGATTTGGACGAGGAACTGGTAATTTTACATAGTTACTTTGCTCATTTGAGTACATGTAGTTATGTGTTGAAGTAAGACATATAGATAGCTACATGGGGATTCTCTTCATACATACATGTGTCTCATCCCCTTGCCTGGGTGAATTTTGTTTCCTTGATTTTCAGGACGAATTTGGCTTGATAATGTCAGGTGCCCGTCATCGGCTGAGATTTTGGAAAACTGCACCTTTAATCCGTGGGGCATACATAATTGTGACCATAGTGATGATGTCGGAATTGTGTGTGTACCTGGTGAGTTTACGCATTGAAGCGATATGCAGTTGTGGGTAGTATTCTCTGAATCTAACATATATACTGTAAACAACAACAACAACAACAACAACAACAACAACAACAACAAAGCTATAATAGTAATAATCAATATCTTTTACAGATGACTATCCTGGGAAAATTGAAAACTTTACTGTCACTGCTGTTACAGCCAACTCAGTGATGCTGTCTTGGAATGTGAGATTTAATCAGTGACTTCATGAAATTATTATTATTGCACACTCTATTCAACCTTTAGCCCTTCAATTTTCCAAGAATTGCTACAACTCGACGTTATGTAGTCTTCTACAGGAGACAAGGATCATTTTTCTCCTCCACACGTTATGCGTCATCTGGAACGACTTCAATAACAATCAGTAGACTCCAGTTCCAAACACAATACAACTTCACCATCCGAGCTGAAGTCAGGTTCACTCGGTACTGCTACACTTATCTGAGGGGAGTGTTATCAGATGTCCTGACAGCAATGCCACGGGAACAACGTGAGTAGCTTATTCACAGCCAGAGAATTTGTAACCATTTTATGTGGAGTCTATAATAGTATTAATCAGAGCACTTTGTAATTCACTCCTCTCTGATCAGGACACTTCTCCCTAATCAGGAGATATCAGGACATTTCCCCCTGATTAGGACATTTTCCCTCCGTATCAGGACATTTTTACCTGATTTTCACACTTTTCCCCTCTGGTCCTGCAAGTGTTGTGCATTTTTTGAAGTTTCTTCTTCCGCAATTTTTTGTTACAGCCCCGACCTGTCCCCCCTCTGCTTTCCATGTGACTGTCCTCAACTGCACTTCCGTGCGAGCAGAGTGGAACCTCCCCCAATTCAGCTGCCGAAACGGATTCATTAGAGGATACAAATTGATAACGCAGCTGCCCACTGGAGATGAAATGGTCATCAATATCAGTGGCAACCGAACCAACGAGTACATCATGAATGACTTGACACCATCCACACGTTACGTGATGACTATCCTGGCTTATACCGTGGGAGATGGTCCAAGAAGCATCCATCTAACTGTGGAAACCAATCCATCGAGTCACTGTGAGTATAGCTTTAGATCCCATTGCTATGTGGTTGCTATGTGGATTAAATCAGCAAGTGTGCACTAATTCTGTAGGAGCGCACTAATTTTTGATCCAAGTGTGCACACTATCATCCCCAGGCTATCTTCTGAATCTATATTGATTATGAGTGATGTACAAGGTGACTGCTAGCTGTACTGTTCTGACAGTGAGCAAGAAGGCATTCCTTAGTGCTACAACTCTTTAGAAGATCTTGCTGTTGAGTTTATATGAAACAAAGTTTCTTGTCTTGTGCGGGTGTTGGTGGGTGGTGCTATGCCAGACTAGGGCCAGACCCTCAAATAACCTAGAGCCTCTACAACTAGCTACTACTATAGCAATATGCAGCATTTGACAGTGAGCAAGTGAGCAAGTAAAGTAGCTGATAGGCTCCAGTGCTTGATTTGCTGTCAGAGACAAGAGTCGTGTTATAAAGTGGGAAGCTCCATACATAAAAAGCGGTGAATACTTACCACCAAGGGCGTATCGCTCCTGTACAGGCTGTATAACCACCGAAATGCTGGAAAATAAATTGCGATTTGGCGTCATGTTTCATCACTACTAGTATACTACTAGTATACTGCACGCGCGCCCACAACAGCCGGCATGGCTGAGGCAAACTTCGAACGAGTTCGAACTAGATGAACCAGGGATTGGGGGGGGGGGGGGGGGGGGGGTGGATAAATGCTAAACGAGTCTACTTCCACCGTTGAGGCTACAGCTGGAGAAGCAAACTTGGTCAGCAACTTCTGATGAACAGATTGAAGTAGAAATAGCTAGGTGATCTACAGTCGCTTGTACTTCTTCAACACATTCCTTGCGGAGTCCTGGTGACTCCATCTCGATCTGTAGGGCTGTACTATAGTACTTGTATACATGTAGTGCTACATTGATAATGGTCAGCTGATTTCATGAGCTCACCAAGCGCCATCGCATGGCGCACTGAAATCTATTTTAGTAACCTGCAGCATTTCGGTGGCTATACAGCCTGTACGGGAGTTGCATGCCCCCTGTCTTTGGTGGGTCGATATGCCCTTGTTACCATAAGCACTTAAAGATGAGCCGGGAGTGCCTACAATTCACTTGGAGTGCCTACAATTTACTTTGATAAGCCTAGCGCTTCTGTGACAAAAGGCTGTAGAAAACAATCTAGCGATGTTTTGGACTACAGTAGCTACACGCATGCGCAGTAAATCTTCGAACGAGTTCGAACTAGATGAACCAGGGATTGGGGGGATGGATAAATGAAAGATTGAGCTAAACGAGCCTACTTCCGCCATTAAGGCTACAGCTGGAGAAGCAAACTTGGTCAGCAACTTTTGACGAACAGATTGAAGTAGAAATAGCTAGGTGATCTACAGTCTCTTGTACTTCTTCAACACATTCCTTGCAGAGTCCTGATAATGGTCAGCTGATTTCATGAGCTCACCACGTGTCATTGCATAGTGCGCTGAAATCTATTTTTAGTAACCTGCAGCATTTCGGTGGTTATACAGCCTGTACGGGAGTTGCATGCCCTCTCCCCGCCTTTGGCGGGTCGATACACCCTTGTTACCACAAGCACTTAAAGATGAGCCAGGGAGTGCCTACAATTCACTTGGAGTGCCTACAATTCCCTTTGATAAGCCTAGCGCTTGCTTCTGTGACAAAAGGCTGTAGAAAACAATCTAGCGATGTTTTGGACTACAGTAGCTACACACATGCGTAGTAGATCTAAATTAGATAAAGCACCCGCATGCACTCGGTTTCTGGTTGATTTAGTGCACCATCCCTGGGGCTAGGGTGCACTAAATCAACAAGAAACCTCACACACATGCTTTATCTATTACATGGTGCATGGATGCTACAATTAATGCATATAGCTAAGGGCTATTCAAACTATCACTTGTTGTTATGTAACTAGTATGACAGTAGAACCTGATAAAGGAACACTCCGAAAGAGGACAAACCTCTCAATGAAGTATGCAAAATACTTAGCCAGGTTGTTCTACAAAGGACAAATGCTGGGTCCTAAGAGTGTCCATTATTCAGAGGTTTACTACGTATATTCTCCATACACCCTATTAATAATCATACAAAGTAGAAAAATGACAAATTATAAATCCATAAAAATCCCCCCCCCCCCTCCCCCCCCTCCCCCTACATACTTCTCTTCATTGTTCAGGTCATATGGATCTTATCAACTTCTTTGGTCTCAATGGCAATGGCCTGGATCGAGCTATCATTAGAACCTTCCAGAGGAACATCCACATTCACTGTGGCTCCAGCCAACGAGGAGTACAGATAGACTGGTACTTCCCCAATGGAACTAAAGTTGGAGTCAAGGACAGGAATATTCGTGAGGGACACTTTACCAACGGCACCACCACCCTGCAAATTGCCAACAGTCGGGGGGTGAGTTATTGCGATAGCGGTGTGTACACTTGCCGTGCCAACCAAACAACCAGTGAGAGGGCTCAGCAAAAGACATTCACCATCAGAGTCAACAGTAAGTGAGATTATGAAGATAGAGGATACAGTTTTATTACATGTTCAAGTAACTATAATGGAGTGCTCTGCTTTTCCCCCTATTTCACTACAGTTAGCATATCACAAAGTACTGATTTTACAAATAGCTAACTGTATGTTATTAAGCTTATTCCTGTTCATAGCTGCGCCCCCAACTCCAAGTCGACCAAGAGTGTTAGCAACAACAGGTACCACTGTCACAGTGTCATGGAACGAGAATGAGTGCGACGGAGGCCACAGGGTTACATCCTTTCGAATCAGATACGGAACTAGAAGATCATTCTCCTTCTTCACCAGGTACTTGTACATTAATGTACCCGGAAATCAGAGGAACTACACCATCCGGAATCTGAGTCCAAGAACCACTTACTTCATTGGAGTAGCAGCTACCAGTTCTGAGTTCAGACAGAGCAGATATTCTATCTCTGCTAGTGTCACGACCCCCATTGGAGGTTTGTCAAGTTACACTGTGGAATGTGGTTGAATCACTTCATTCTCTCTCTCTCTCTCTCACGTAGTTCCATCACCACCACAAATCACTCGAGTGGAGCTCCTTACTCCCATCCTGATGAGGGTCACATGGAGACGTTCCAGCATCTCTCGTGGACAACAGCTGGTGTCCTACAAAGTATATGCTATTCCATTAGTGACTCAGGTCACCACCACAAGAGGCAAAAGGCAGACTGACACCACACCAAGGACTGTCACTAAGGTACGTATAGTATTGTGGGGATCGAGGTAAGATCACTGTGGTAGCTGTAACATAGCTATTCTAATGTTAAAGTGCTCATCTTACATTATTAATTATTCAGGTGTTCCCAGCATCAGCGTCCTCAGGCAATATCACTCTTCCTGAAGTGTCCATCACTTACCAAGTTCAGATCACAGCTTTGGTGAGAGGGAGCGACTCTGTTGAGAGAGAAACCCAAAGATCTGCCATTACTTCAAGCTCTACTCTCTTCGTTCCATTACCAGGTAGCCTGTCTAGACTCTCTCAGCATAGCTACAGTATTCTCTCTCAGTATTCTCTCTCAGTATTCTCTCTCACCATTCTCTCAGTATTCTCTCTCAGTTTCTCTCTCAGCATTCTCTCTCAGTATTCTCTCTCAGCATTCTCTCTCAGTATTTGCTTACATAACTCTTATTTGTAGGTCTGCCAGTTCCTCAGAATCTTCAAATAATGGATATGACAAATTCCAGTGTTAGTTTGCAGTGGAATGCTCCTCCTCCTCCAGCAGACCCCATCAGCAGTTATAGGGTAGGTGAATGTGAATGGCACTTCATAATTATAATTATACGTTGCGTGATTATGGCTGATGAACTTGTTTTGACTCTCATTTTCATTTTGAATTGGTACATACGTAGGTGACCTACTCAGCAAATGTTGATGGTCTGAATAAAGATCAAGTTCTCGTCATGTACACCCACGAAGGGAACACAACAACAACTGATACCAGGATAACGGTGCAACCCCTGGTCCCTTCTTCATCGTACCTCTTCAAAGTTTCCGCCATGACTGCAAGGGGTCAAGGTGCCGAAGTCACTATCAGTGCCACCACTTCCATGTCAGAAGATACCACAGGTTGCTAGCTACTTATGTTCTAGACCAATAATATAATGCATGCAGTTGCTTACTCTCTTTCATTGGAGCCATTTTTCTCTTTTCAGACAAATTTGTATATTTCCACATCCGTTTCGGCCCAGTAACAAGCTGCCTTGACTTCAGAGTAAGACCCAATGAATGGATGTGTAAAGTGATAAGTCATATCACCTCCCCCTTCCTCTCCAGGCCAGTAATATTCAAGCCAAACAAGCTCAAGTGAAGAAGCAACTGGTTAATACTCTACGAAGCAGGTGTAACTGCAACATTTCATCCCTCAACATCCAACGTGACTCATTCAGCTGTGGCCAACTTGACCACCTGATTCTATACAGAGGACAGATCTTCGGCTCGAATGACTTCAGTTCCTCTGGTCTCGCGAGTTTGATGCAGTCGTGGGTGAGCAGCAACCAGGCTTCACTCACGATAGATTCCTTCCGTATGCCCATCGACCCGACTTGCCCCACTCAAATAAACACTCTAACAGCACCCAACTGTCCCTTGGCAACTCAAGGCACACAGCACCACATCTTCTTCACCACTACCAGCCCTTCCACTCCCAGTCCTTCCGCTTCCAGCAATAAGCCACAGATTTCACCTGCCACTCAGCAACCACAGGTTGGTCCCGGAATCAGACCAGGAGAAGTCGGAGGGATAATCGTAGGGGTTGTCATAATAATCCTCTTGTTGCTGGTGCTTATTGTCATCGTCGGGGTCGTCATGTGGAAGCTTGGAAAACTTCCAAAGAAATTGGTTGCAAGGTTAGCTAGTTGGCTAGAATTAAGTGTAGCAAATTGAATTGAATTCTCTCGATTGCAGTGGAAATGGAAATAGCAAACTGACCAATGAAGATGTCACGCCTTTTGCAGACCTAGAAACAAGGTGAGTTCAGGATCATCACATTCTTCTATAAGTAGCTATTATTGATCTAGCTAGCTAGCTATAACCTATAATAACTGCTATGATACGTAGCTATTTCACAACTTAAGAGTTAGCAACTCTAAATTCCAAGCTGTGCATGGCTATAGGTTCTATTTATATATTCACTGTCTTCTCTCATCCACACAATGCAGCACCAATGAAAGCAACCTCTATGAAGAGAAGATCAAATACTAATCAAAATTGGACAACTCATCAAAACATTAACAATCATTAATTTTGACTAATTTTTTTTTTCCATGCTAACTTCTAGTAGCCTAAGGAATAGCTGTTGTTGTTTTTTGTAATGGGTACAAAACTGATAATAATCCCAGGGGAGTCAACAGACCTATAAGTAGGATGTAGCTGGACCACATCCATCTCTGCAACCACATGCCAAACCACTAATATGCTAGGATGGACTGGTCCCTGAAATTTAATAGTAATAATTGCTGCAATTGATCATGAGCCATATCTGGAGCTAAATATCCTTTTACCGTGCCAACACAGTCAGATCGCCAACGGAACGCGCACGTGATTTTATTTGCAAATGACGAACATTATTTATATCTACTTCCGGTCTAGCGTGGATAAGTGTGTGAGGTTATTGCTTCCAACTCTAGGTCAGCGTAGAGCTCTTCATATATTCCAGCGTTTCAGTTATTGAATAAAGATAAGTATCTCATTATGTTGCTAGCGTGTACATCATATCTTTAACTTAGCTCCTCGAGAAAAAGAGTGTTTTTTTCTTAGGTAGTGACATCTTCCCTGTGGCTAAATTAGACTGGCAGGTATGTGCTCCTTCATAAAAAGTCAGCACTACTTGAAATTAGGAGGTTATATAAAAAATTTACATAACTTTGAAATGTAGTATCTTTAATGTGCTTTTAGTGGTCAGAAAATGTTTTGTCACTGCCGAAAGTAAGTAGCCCTATGATTAAAATTATGCTGGCATGGGCATCAATTTTGTTGTAATTAACTTTTGTGTTTGCAATAATAATTTTGTGATGGGGTTGAAGGTTAGATGGATAAATGAAAGCATTTTAGTCAAGTTCACAATCAGAATCAAGTTCACAATCAGAATCAGGTTCACTTTCTGAATCAACTTGGTCTTGAAATACCCAGTCCATGGTATCTTCCACATCTCTTGCATCAATGGTTGTCAGTTCTTCTTCAATAGCTACATCTGCTAGTTCACTGTCATTCAGACTCTGGTGTGCACTTACATTGGTGCAGTTAGTACATTCACAACCAACGGAACATTTGCTTTTTTTTTTCACACAGCTGCAGCGTCTCGAACTACATCCAGTAGCACACTTGCAACCCTTTAATAAGCTAGCAACCTTTTTCTGAACCAGGTCCATGTTTTCCTGGGTATCCCAGACAATGCTGAGGATGCCATTCTGGAGGTTCCAACCAAAGTCTGTGACAGGTTGCAATACCATGGTATTCTAGGCTGCTTGTGACCACATGTCAATTATCCAACAAGCTCGCTTCCGCAAGGCATCGAAAGATCGGATCATCTGATTTTCGAACTTGACCCTGTACCAAATGTTTTGCTTGATGTCATTGAGCCACTCTTGGTGTTGTTGGAATAAAGTAGTGCTGCTATCATGGAAGGAACGAAAGTGAATAGCAGGTGAAGTTGTATTAAAGCCGCTAGAATGCTTTTTGAAGTAGACGGTTCCTACCAGTCGAATGAAAGCAAGAAAGCCATGCTTGTAAGATCCATCAACCAGGGCAGTGTCAGCTAGTGAGCCAGGAAACTCGTCTGATGATGAAATGAATGAGGAGTACTGGTAGAAGTAGCGAATGAAAGTAGCTTTACCTAGTGTGCTAAAGAATGACACATAATCACAGCCTGTGACACAGTATAATACCTGGAACACTTTAAGCACAAGGTTTGTATATCAATGTGTGCAAGGTCAGGATCGTTCTGGATTGCATGTACTAAGGCAGTGAGATTTAGCAACTTCAGCTGGCTTGAATTGATTGCACTGATTTGTATAATCACTTCTTTTCTTGATACGCAAGGCAGTGGCAAACCGATGTTATAAATGTCTGTATCTGGAGATAGTATGAGAATCTGATTGTAAGCAGTTTTAGTTGCATGTAGCCATATCCTGGTATCAGCTTCCTCTCCATTACAGGTGAAGGCTGGATTAGGCTGGCGTGTGTTATAAACCAGGTAGTATCAGAGATGGCACCATCAAAACATCCTGCAATAAATGGAGACTGGTGTGACAAGAGGTAAGACCCAATATTGTCAAGAAAGTATCCACCGAGAAATATGATCAAATTTCTTTTGCATATACGACAACTCAGGAAGTTTCTCTCCATTTCACATGAGAAATTTTTGTGCTTTCCTGTAATTCAGTGCAGCAGTGTTCTAATGGAATTTTGGCCATGGAATCTCTTCGTCTCTGTTCAAACTGCTTTGGAGTGTTGCTTATATGTCCTGGATTGTCAAACAATATGTGGATTTCGGTACTTCCCCTCTTGAGATGTGGTATTGCATGCCTTTTGAGAAGGAAGTCTGGATAGTCTTTCAATGTTTTGTGGCTACCAAGCGGTGTGGTATTGATCAAAAACATCCCATCCATCAGCACACACTCGGGCACCCATCCAGAAGGGAGTTCCATTGCGAAGATAGGTGGTGAGGCATTCTTGTACCTTGACTCCAGTGACTTGGTGGTGTAACTTTTCTGGCCTGTCAAAGGATTGCCATCATTAGTACACAAGGCTAGTGGAAGTTGTACTAGCTGCTCTTCTGGGGTGCAAATGGGATCTCCTGTTTTTCTTGAATGCTGCATTTTTTTCTTCATAGCTGTTAAAACCAACTGCTTATCCTTTTCCAATTGAGTAATTTGCCTGCTTCTTGTTCCTTTTTCTGCAAATGTCTGCAATCGTCGTCGTCTGTTTGGTGCTTGTACACTGGGTGTTTTCAGAATGAAATAAGACACTCTAGACTGAAATTCTTCCTCTCCAATTATTCTGAATTGGAGAAGGTCATGTTCTTGCTGGTATGAGGCTTTCTTACCTGAGAAAGGGTTTATTAAACCTCTGTTTTCTTTGTTTATCTCAAATAGAGACTTGTTTTGAATGATTTCAATCATTGCTGACACATTTCTTTCAAGCTTGCAGTCATCGCCATTGGCAAAGAATGGAGACGTTATAATTGCATTGGTTTCTCCCTTTTGTTCAATCAGTAACTGTTTTCTGGCGTTTTCTATGGCTCTGGTTCGATATGGTAGATACTGTGCCATTCGACTAATATAGTCAGGACTTGGTCTGGTGATAGATGTCTTGCACCCTTTGTTGATGAGCATCTCATGTGCTTCATCAATTGCCACAGAGTGCCAAACATTTCCACAGATGCTTACCACAAAGGCTCCTTGTTGAAATGCAAGTAATAGGTTTGGTGGCATGCACAAGATATCGGCTAGATGTTGAGCAATCAATTTCTTGTAGGTTGTGTGATCGAAGGCGGAATAAAGTGGTGCCATCATTTTCAAATATGCCATCCTTGTATCCCAGTCTCCACTTCTTATGGCCAGATAGAATCCTATATAAGCCATAGCATCTTCAAATACAAATTGCATCCAAAATTTCCATGTTCTATCTCTTGCAGCCATGGTGTGCACAAATGCATAGAACTGTTTAAAGCTGTTACCAAGCTGTTTATTGATGTCAGCAACTTTGTGGTTGAATGCTTTACAGAAGTCTGCCTGTGATTGAGAAGTTGTTGACTCCAGTAATTTAGCAATTGATTCCTTAAGAGTGGTATTGAAACTTTCGCTGGAGTTGTTGAAAAAACTTGCTAGCATGCATCTGTAAACTGCTTCCCATGCTTCCAGTATGAAGTAGTGAACCCTTTTGAATTGGCTGCACCTCTGAATCTGGTGTATCGGATATCCAGCAGCTTTGGCCATTTCTTTAAGACCAGCATCAAAGTAGACCTTCATGAGGACTATTTGGTAGTTCATGAGGGTATGCCAGTCTCCAGGGTAGGGTATTACCCATTTCAATTCCTCTCCATACTCCTGCTTCAATGACTGCAATGTATTGAAAATTTTTGCATCCCCTTCCACGATAAGAAATTTTCGGGTGTTACCGTCTAAGAACTTGTGATGCAAATCGTGCAGCATTGCAATCATGGTATCCTTTGAATCTGCTATAGCATCCATCACTTCAAGGTATAGAAAGTTGGATTTTTCAGTGTGATTGATTCGAGTGATTGAAAAATATTGTTGCAGGCTTAAAAAAGAAGAAGATGGTCTGGTCTCACTTAAAATTTGTCTTAGAATCAAGTAGCTAAGTGTTCAGTTCTTCTTGCAGCTGTCGCTGTGCAAGAATTTCACTAGGACTTCGTTTGAAGTCAGATATTGCTTTTCCTTAAAGTGAGTTTCGTTGATAGCTAGTCGTAGTGCTGGGGGTATGCATAGCTTGAGAGTATGCTGTGTTGATAAGCTGCTGCTCTGTTCCTGTTCTCATTCTCCTCCTATGTTTTGGAGCTGGTGATGATGGGGAAGAAGTTGCTTTCCGTTTACCAGCCGTATCTGGCTCTGATATGGCAGTATGCTGGGATTCCAGATGTGAGTTGGATGGATAATTGAGAAATGATAAGTCTGAATCAGTGTGGACTACCGAGTTAGAGGAATCAAGATGGCCAGTGTAACTCCATTGCATTGTGGCAAAGTAATTCATGAGCACTAACTAAAAGCATAGCATTCCCATGGAGGAGCTCTGTTCCCACATGAACTACGACCTGCTTCATTGCGTGGTCAATGGCTTCTTCAATGTTTGTAGCACTGGTTATCGGTGGCATAGCTTCAGTTATGCTCTCGATGATTCCTTTTAGGTTGGTGTCTGTGCTTGTTATCTTATCCTTTTCAAAATCACCAAATGTGCTCGGTAGCATGCATAGCATACCTTATCATTTTCTGCAATATGACTGTCATAACCTTCAAGGTACTTTTGAATTACTGTGGGGTTTGGACAGACTTTTGGGTTTGATTTCTTCAGTGAAATGCCACATGTAATGCAGTGGGTTTGAGTGGGCTGTATTAGGTTATAAATCAAGTGGTAGTGATGCTTGCATAAGGGAGTTGGGACCGGAATTTCCATTGTGGTACATTGAAATTTTAATGTGTGCAAAGCAGATTGCAGTTGCTGGATGCTTGCCTTGTGAAATGATGTAAATGAATTCTGTAAGCACTCATCAATGCAGCATTTTGAGTGATGTTTTGATTTTTCCCATCTTGGTGAGTAATTATTATCACTTATTACCCTAGTTATGTCTCTCCTGCATGCATAACACACCAGATCAGTTGGAGAGAGTTTGAGAGATTCTGCTAGAGTGCGTGCATCACTGTTCTTCCAGTTGGCAGGAGTAGAAAACTGAAGATGGCATCCCTGACACAATGTGCATTTTGGATTTGGAGGATTTTTTGACACACTCTTTATCCATTGCTACCTGATGCATGATAATAATTGTTTTATATTAACTTTTATTCACGGATCATCTGACTTATTCGGCACCTTGAATATTAATTAATTTCGCGATGACCTTTGACCTTTCCGCGAACTTGGCGCTAAAAGAGCGGGAAGTTCAAGTGTCAGAGATGTCTTTGCTTGAGCTTGGCCCAATTTTATTTGGGGATATAGAAAAGCTAATCTCATATATGAGGGGGAAGGGGCTTCTTGCTTCAACTTTGACTTGTTCCAGGTAATTATAATTATACCTGCTGTGTTGAACAATCAATAAATAAACAAACAAACAAATTAATTAATATTAATAAAGGTAAATCAAACACATTGATTCTAGATGCAACATAGCCATGCGAGAGATCCCAAGGAGTGATGCAAGAGATAAATATAGTTGGTGGTGTAGACAATGTAAGGGACGAAAGAGCATCCAAACAGGTAGCTTCTTCCAAAAGTCCAACAACACTCTGCAACAATGGATGCTGATGTTGTACCTGTGGGTCAGGCAGTACCCTGTTACTGATGCAGCAGAGGAGGCAAAAATGAGCTTGAGAGTGGCCATTGATATTTACCAGTGGTTTCGGGAGGTTTGCACCACCAAACTCCTGCAATCTCCGGTGGTGCTTGGAGGGCCTGGAGTGATAGTCCAGATTGATGAGTCACTGTTTCGGCATAAGCCAAAGGTGTGATGGAATAACAGTAGCTAATATATCAGTATTTATTTTCACACTGCCATAGAACCATAGAGGAAGGGCTACCATCCAAGAAGTCTGGGTTTTTGGATTGGTGGATACTTCACATACTCCAGCACTGGGCTTTATGAACATAGTAGGTCAGCGTGATGCGGCCACATTGCTACCCATCATACAAGCCCAGTTGCACCTGGGACAATTGTCCATTCAGACCAGTGGGCTGCGTACAACAGGATAGCTTAACTTCCAAATGTGGCCTCCCACTCTACTGTAAATCACTCGGTCACATTCATCAATCCAGTAACCCACACCCACACTCAAAATATAGAGTCCTATTGGAATAGAGTGAAGACAAAGTTAAAGCGTATGAAAGGCTGCCATGCTCATCAGGTTCCAAGCTATTTAGACGAATTCATGTGGAGAGAGAGACATGGCACCACCAAAGCAATGGCTTTTTCAAATATGATGAGGGACATAGCAGCTATTTTCCCTGTGACTATTGATAAGACCCCAACTAAACCAGGCCTTGATTGATTGATTGATTCATAAACTAGATCCATTTTCCAACACAATCTTGTAGCAGAGGTCAGAGGTCATCGCGAAATGGCGCGAAATTAATTAATATTCGAGGTGCCGGATAAGTCAGGTCCCTTACCTTAATCTCGTATCAATTTGACCACAACAGCTAACCATATGTACACGGTAAACCACAAAGCAGCTGCATAAAGTGCAGCTGGAATTACATCACTGTAGTGAAGCGTGGGCATGCGTGCACACTTCAGTATTTTGCAAACATGAAAATCTATCTTCTCTGTATTGGTATGACTGTTATGACTTTCATGCAGCGGTCAGAAAATAAGTTATCACTGCTTCTGCGAGGGTACTAATTTTGCACCTATATATCTGCTCGAATCTAACGCTAGGACGTCGGTACGAAAGATATTGATAATTATGCAGTGCCATTTTATAGTATATGTACTATTCAACACATGCTCCAAGTTTGATATAGTTTATTTTTACAACATAGAAGAACACACAAGTTAAACTTAAGACTTCTTTTAGCCAATTTGGCCCTGCAGCGAGGGTGGGTGCAGAGCCTAGCCTGCAAATAAAATATACTATACGTAATGACTTCCGGTTCCGTTGGCGATCTGATCTGACTGAACAGTGGCTGCCGTTGGCATGGTAAAACTAATTGTGCACCAAAAATGGCCGCTGTTGGCAGTAAAAGCAACAGATGTCTCCTTATGTCATTCTGACATCTGTCTGGCGTCAGCTATATTTGTACACTTAATTTAACCACTAGGGTAGGTGTGGGTATTATGAGTCAGCTAAGTATTATTGCTCTTTTCTTGGAAATGGAGTATCTTAGAATCCTGAAAATTGCTCCAGATATAAAATAGGTTATGTAGAACTAATGTGTGGAGAAAGTAATAAAAATATTGCATCTTGTAGATAGGAGTTATGATCTTACATAACATACTCAGGAAGGTATTATGAGTCATAGGTATGAATTATGAGTCGCTGGCTTGATTTTTATCTCTAAAAATTGATAATGTAGCTAAGATTTCTACATAATAACCTTAGATTACTTTAAAATTCATTTTTTACTCCATCTTGTGGCATCATTGCTTCCCTGCACTTTTTTTATTCAGATTGGTTACGATTGTACCCATTTTTAAACTTCTCATTTAAGATTATGTTTATGCATGAATAAGGCATTTTCTGGATGATTTTATTTGATCAAAAGACCAAAAAAATGATTAAGTTTTCATATCTAAAGTATCAACTCTTGTAGATTCTTATCAAGTGGTGAACCCATAATAGGGACTGACTCATAATACCCACACCTACCCTACTCACTTTATTTAAAGGAAAAAGAGTTGAACCTAAAATATCACTTAGCCCAAGGGGGCTTTAATCTCTCTCGAATACGTCAGGATATCGCGTATCACCGCGCAAGGGCTTCCCAGCCAAATACAGCTGTACAGCTAAAAAAAAAGAAGCTATACAATAATATACAAAAAGCTTAGCTTTTTTAGCTGTATAGCTGTACAGCTAAAAAAAAAAAAAAAAAAAAAAAAAAAAAAATACAGCTAGCCGTGCCAAGTCACCGCGTAAACAGAAATCAGAGCTAGAGCATGTAGATCACGCTCACACTCGCACATCTACGCCTCCTCCTACACTCACACATCCACGCCTCCTCCTACGTAAGTGCACGGTCAGCAAACATAATCCTGCGCGCGCATGCCTGGAGACTAAAGTCTACACCATGACTTTGTGGTGAGTAATATCATCTTTGCGGGTGAGTAAAGAGTGAGTTCTACACAAAGCGTTTTCATTATTTTATGCGCATTAAAAAAAAAAGAGAATCTAAATAAGGAACCCTGCATGCAGCTGCAATAAAAAGCAGCTGAAAAGTCCCCTTTCATGCAGTAAGTGCAAGCATATGTACTAGACTACTGTCTGGGTCCACTGGTTATGGCTGTGGCAACTTTTGGGAGCTGTGGTTAAATATCCTTTCAGTCAAAGCATCATCCCACAGGCTCTAGCTAGCTATAATACAATAAGTATATTATTGTATAGTGCAGCAGTTGTCTTTATGTTTTGTCTTGTTAGCCTTGGTAAATCTTATGGTGGTTGTTGTTATTGTTGCTATCCAGCCATATATGGTGCAGAATCACAGCTTCCTTTATAAATTAAGCCCCCCCCCCCCCCCCCCCCCTAAAAACTCCCTAATATGGACGTCATTATAACTGCCAGGGTTGTCTGCACCTGTTCCCATCTGCAATGGAGGCTTCCACTCTCCAAGTTCAGAGTCATTGTTGGTGCTTCATTGTAATTAGTTAACTGCATGGCCAGCAAGCAATACGGGGAAAAGTACATGGGGTCTTGATGGCTAAAAGGCTAGAGAAGCTTTTTGTATTATATGATGCTGTGATTGTGCACCATATAGCTGGATAACAACAACAACAACAACAATAACAACAACAACAACAACAACAACAACAACAACAACAACAACAACATATCCATCTGGGTACTGTTGGAAGCTTCCATTGTGGATGGGAACAGGTGAATGACCTTGCTTTATTAGCAGTTAATAATATAGAATGAGTGATAATTCCTTCTATGTGTGGGAGGACCAGCTAGGCACAAATTCTAGACCATACAAAGGTCATTAATTGGCACTAGCTGTGTTTATCATTCATCTTGATACTCTATCTTATTACTCATCCACTGCTCGAGGGTATACTAAATATAGATGCCACTATGATCAAATTATCATGTGTCCCAAAAATGGACTGACAGCACACACATTTTTTGAGTCACTTCCTGTCCTTAAGTAATTTCCTGCCCCTGAGTCACTTCCTGTTCTCGTAAGCATATAAAAAAAAGAGCAGATCATTGGTCACCATTGCAAAAAAAAAAAAAGTTGAGTTTCTGCAACATAATTTCAGCACTCGTCCATCTCTGCAGCAGCTAACATTTAAAGGAACTAGCTATCACATAGCTGGGACTTAATTGGCTCATAGTTATCGTGAAGTATCATGATGATGCGCAATCTCTTGCTTGTGTTTTCTCTCCTTCTCTTCGTTCACTTGAGTTTAGGTAAGTTATATAGCTAGCTAGCTACACAATGCAGTGCAATATAAAAGAGAGTGCTCCATCCAGCTAAATTTCATCAGTACATACACACACAGCTGCAATTATACTTTTATCTGTTGTTGTTGCATTTTGTTTTGTTTGTGCAGAGAAAATTTTTTTAAGTGAGCTAGTTAGCTATAATATTCTTTCTATTGCAGGACAAGTTACAATTCCATCAACAGTGTCACCATTTGAGACTGATATTGACGATATTCGACTGCGAAATAACAGGTATGGCAGTCACACTGGACGAGTGGAGGTTCAGTACAATGGCACATGGGGGACCATTTGTGATGATTTCTGGTCATTCTCGGATGCAACAGTAGCTTGTCGGTAAGTGGTCATTATATCTACACTATAGGCTATTAGCTCTATTTGCGATTAAAAAAATTATAGCTAAATATTTGAATAAAATAACCAGTCTATAGCAATAGCTGAACATTAATTTAGTCATGTGTGGCACTCTAGCTGAGTGAATTCAGTATAGTAAGTAGTAACTATGTTACTACGCTACTATATACTATGTTACTACGCTACTATATAGGGTGTCCATATTTAGACAGGATCAGGGCCAGCTAAAGATGTGTGAGAGAGATATGGCTGCTTCATGGTTGGAGGTGTAAAATGCCTACACACAGTAGTGTCATAACATCACATCCCTCTGTTTAGCTGGTTCTTTATCTATGCAGACAAAAAAAATTATTGTCACAAAAAAAGCAATAACAATGATGTTTATTTTCACCAAATCTTTCTGAAAAACTGAGTGAATCCTCTAGCTGACAGAAGCCATCAAATAAACAATTAATTTAGCCTACAGTCATGTGCTGATATATACGCAGTTAAGTAGATAATGCGAAAACCCCCAGCTATGTAGCACCGTCACGAAACAGAGTACACTCATCAAAGGAGTTGCAATTAACTGAATGTCATAATTACTTGTCACATGATATTTCTGTTTTGGAGCATCTACCGCTTTTTAGCTTTGTGTAATGGAGGGTAGTCACCTGAAAAACAAATAATATGACTATCTCTTAAACAATTAGAATGTTGGGATTCAGTGGAGCAGTTTGTGCAGTATCAAGAGGGAGATTTGGTACGGCCGACATTGAAGTACCAATATGGATGAGTAACTTGCAATGTCGTGGTTATGAAGCTGCTCTGGACCACTGTTCGTTTCGAGGATGGGGAGGAACCAGGTGCTCACACAGGGAGGATGCTGGAGTCATTTGCAGAAATGGTAAGTAACCATTCATTAGGAGAGCTACGTAGCTGCATCAGTGGGATACATATAGCTACAAGACCAGAGCGTGCTAAAAATAGGATTATTAATTTGTTGTCATTGTTGTTGCTTCTATTGTTGTTGTTATTTAGAGGCTGTTCTGCCCATTCCTAATAATGTGAGAGTCGTAAATGAGACAACGAAATCACTGACTGTCCAATGGGATGTAAGCATAATTGAAAAAGTAGCTATACAGTATCTGCAATAATTATTATGATTCACTGTCATTCTACGTACAGTAATACAAACTAAGTGATGAGTATGTAGCTGGTAGCTAACTACTGGTGGCATGAAATTATTCGTGGGGAAAATTTTTGTGGTTGACTGTGTAGCACTCAAGGAAGAGCCACACAATGACATCATGGCTAGCTCCAGTACCAAAGAACCCTAGATATCATCTTGCAATATTCCTCTCTCTAGGAATTAAGTTGAAGAGTGAACCTTGTTTTGTGATTTTTCATAACCACAAAAATCCACAAAAATTTTAACCCGGGCCATGACCCCATGGAATTTAGCTACCTGCTATAGATACAAATAACTCAAATTTCAATTTTTGCTCTATAAGATCCAATCAGAAATGAGCTATCTTTAATTCCACAGACAATACGAAGGCCTGCAGGTATTAGGACTCTGACATACCGTGTCAGTTACCAGTCTGAGGACTCCACTTTCCCCATAACTCGGACTGTCACTCAATTTAGTTTCAGCTCTCAAAGACAATTGTCATTGACACTCGTCAATCTCCCTCGGGGCACCCAGTATACCATTCGGGTCAGAGCTGAAGTGAGATACAGTGAGTGCTTCAGCTCACTCTTTGGGAATTACTCTGATCCAGTCATTGCCAGCACTGCTCTCACAGGTATGTATGTATGACGACTGTTAGTTGTACATGGTTATTATAGTTAAGGGTTTAGAAACACACAGCCAAGATAATTGCAAAAGTAAATATACTAAAACATTTGAACCAAAGATATATCTTTAATCAGACCACCTTTCAATGACATGTTCCAACATTATGTTCACAGGACCACGATCCAATATTCCTGTCCGGCTGATCCCTCCCGTTCCCGGTCTGGACTTCATGGGACGTGTGGAGGTCCGTCGCAACAACGTGTGGGGCACAGTTTGTGATGACTTCTTCACCACCAGGGAAGGAAATGTTATCTGTAGCATGCTGAATCATACTCGTGCTGCCTGCGTCTTGTCACGTTCAAGATTTGGACGAGGAACTGGTAAATTTACATAGTTGCTTTGCTGATTTAGTGCATGTAGCTATGTATTGAAGTAGATAGCTACATGGGGATTCTCTTCAGGTATACATGTGTCTTGATCCCCTTTAATTGGCCTGCCTGGGTGAATTTTGTTTCCTTGATTTTCAGGACAAATCTGGCTCGATAATGTCAGGTGCCCATCATCGGCTGAGATTTTGGAAAACTGTACCTTTAGTCCGTGGGGCAGACATAATTGTGACCATAGTGACGATGTCGGAGTTGTGTGTGTACCTGGTGAGTTTTACATATAGAATCATTGAAGCAATAATAGCTGTGGGTAGTATTCTCTTGCATCTGTACAGTAAAATATGTACAGTAATCAAAATTTACAACAATAACAACAACAACAACAACAACAACAACAATAACAACAACAACAACAACAACAACATTGCTATAATATGATCATATCTTTTACAGATGACTATCCTGGGAAAATTGAAAACTTTACTGTCACTGCTGTTACAGCCAACTCAGTGACGCTGTCTTGGAATGTGAGATTTAATCAGTGACTTCATGAAATTATTATTATCGTACACTCTATTCAACCACCTTTAGCCCTTCAATTTTTCAAGAATTGCCACAACTCGACGTTATGCAGTCTTCTACAGGAGACAAGGATCATCTTTCTCCTCCACACTTTATGTGTCATCTGGAAGGACTTCAGTAACAATCAGCAGACTCCAGTTCCAAACACAATACAACTTCACCATCCGAGCTGAAGTCAGGTTCACTCGGTACTGCTTCACTTATATGAGGGGAGTGCTATCAGATGTCCTGACAGCAATGCCACAGGAACAACGTGAGTAGCTTATTCACAGCCAGAGAATTCGTAACCAACCATAAGACATTTTATGTGGAGTCTATAATCAGAGCACTTTTCCTGTAATGCACTTTTTCTGTAATTCACTCCTCTCTAATCAGGACACTTTATTAATCAGGACATTTCTCCCTAATCAGGAGATATCAGGACATTTCCCCCTGATTAGGACATTTTCCCTCCTTATCAGGACTTTTTAACCCAATTTTCACACTTTTCCCCTCTGGTCCTGCAAGTGTTGTGCATTTTTTGAAATTTCTTCTTCTGCAATTTTTTGTTACAGCCCCGACCTGTCCCCCCTCTGCTTTCCACGTAACTGTCCTCAATTGCACTTCCGTGCGAGCAGAGTGGAACCTCCCCCAATCCAGCTGCCGAAATGGATTCATTAGAGGATACAAATTGATAGCGCAGCCACCCACTGGAGATGAAATGGTCATCAATGTCAGTGGCAACCGAACCAACGAGTACATCATGAAGGACTTGACACCATCCACACGTTACGTGCTGACTATTCTGGCTTATACCGTGGGAGATGGTCCAAGAAGCATCCATCTAACTGTGGAAACCAATCCATCAAGTCACTGTGAGTATTATGGTGCATGGATGGCTACAATTAATGCATGGCTAATATTATTATAGCCTATCACTTGTAGTCTAGCTAGTATGACAGTAGAACCTCCGATAAAGGAACACTCCAAAAGAGGACAAACCTCTCAACAAAGTATGTAATACTTAACCAGGTTGTTCTACAAAGGACAAATGCTGGGTCCCCAAGTGTCTCCATTATTAAGAAGTTTACTATATTCTTCATACACCCTATTAATAGTTCATACAAAGTAGAAAATGACAAATTATAAATCCATAAGAAGTCCTCCCCTCCCCCCACACTATCCTACATACTTCTCTTCATTGTTCAGGTCATACGGATCTTATCAACTTCTTTGGTCTCAATGGCAATGGTCTTGATCGAGCTACCCTTAGAACCTTCCAGAGAAACATCCACATTCACTGTGGCTCCAGTGAACGAGGAGTGCAGATAGACTGGTACTTCCCCAATGGAACTAAAGTTGGAGTCAAGGACAGGAATGTTCGTGAGGGACACTTTACCAACGGCACCACCACCCTGCAAATTGCCAACAGTCGGGGGGTGAGTTATTGCGATGGCGGTGTGTACACTTGCCGTGCCAACCAAACAACCAGTGAGAGGGCTCAGCAAAAGACATTCACCATCAGAGTCAACAGTAAGTGAGACTATGAAGACAGAGGATACAGTTTTATATTCAAGTAACTATAATGGAGTGCTCTGTTTTTTTCTAACTACTTCACTACAATTAGCATAATTAGCTATGCTTATCATAAACACTGATTTTACACTATATATGAAACATTTTTAATGAATGAGAATTCAATAAGCTTATTCCTGTTCGTAGCTGTGCCCCCAGCTCCAAGTCGACCAAGAGTGCTAGCAACAACAGGTACTACTGTCACAGTGTCATGGAACGAGAACGAGTGCAATGGAGGTCACAGGGTTACATCGTTTCGGATCAGATACGGAACTCGTAGATCATTCTACTTCAGGTACTTGTACATTAATGTACCCGGATATCAGAGGAACTACACCATCCGGAACCTGAGTCCGAGAACCACTTACTCCATTGGAGTATCAGCTACAAGTTCTGAGTTTAGGCGGAGCAGTTATTCTGCCTCTGCTAGTGTTATGACCCCCATTGGAGGTTTGTCAAGTTACACTGTGGAATGTGGTTGAATCACTTCACTCTCTCTCTCTCTCTCTCTCTCTCTCTCTCTCTCTCTCTCTCTCTCTCTCTCTCTCTCTCTCTCTCTCTCTCTCTCTCTCTCTCTCTCTCTCTCTCTCTCTCATACGTAGCTCCATCACCACCACGAATCACTCGAGTGGAACTCCTTACTCCCATCCTAATGAAGGTCACATGGAGGCGTTCCAGCATCTCTCTTGGACAACAGCTGGTGTCCTACAAAGTATACGCTACTCCATTAGTGACTCAAGTTACCACCACAAGAGGCAAAAGGCAGACTGACAGCACACCAAGGACTGTCACTAAGGTACGTATAGTATTGTGGGGATTGAGGTAAGATCACTGTGGTAGCTGTAACATAGCTATTCTAATGTTAAAGTGCTCATCTTACATTATTAATTATTCAGGTGTTCCCAGCATCAGCGTCCTCAGGCAATATGACTCTTCCTGAAGTGTCTGTCACTTACCAGGTTCAGATCACAGCTTTGGTGAGAGGGAGCGACTTTGTTGAGAGAGAAACCCAAAGATCTGCCATTACTTCAAGCTCTACTCTCTTCGTTCCATTACCAGGTAGCCATTGCATCCTGTCTAGACTCTCTCAGTATAGCTACAGTATTTTCTCTCAGTATTTTTTTACATAACTCTTATTTGTAGGCCTGCCAGTCCCTCGGAATCTTCGAACAACGAGTGTCACCAATTCCAGTGTTAGTTTGCAGTGGAATGCTCCTCCTCCTCCAGCAGACCCCGTCAGTAATTACAGGGTAAGTAAATGGTACTTCATAATACCTCAGCCAGTAGCTACATATATATTATGTGTGTGACAGACCCAGGTAGAAATCAAATATTATCCCATTTTTAAGTAGCTTAATTGAATGGGCAATTTTTCAAACATGATTTAATGAAATAGTCCCAAACATCTGTCATGTGTTCTATAATGACTGAACTATCTCTAGAGCAAATTTCAAGACCTGGACCACGAGTTATGGACAGCTAAAGTATGGAAAAGTGGCCAAGAATCAATGCATCTAATATTTGATTTCTGTCATAATTATGCTAGATCTTTCGCCATTGCATGATTATAGTTCATGAACTCTCATTTTGAATCTGTACATAGGTGACCTACTCAGCAAATGTTGATGGTCTGAATAAAGATCAAGTTCTCGTCATGTACACCCACGAAGGGAACACAACAACAACTGATACCAGGATAACGGTGCAACCCCTGGTCCCTTCTTCATCGTACCTCTTCAAAGTTTCCGCCATGACTGCAAGGGGTCAAGGTGCCGAAGTCACTATCAGTGCCACCACTTCCATGCCAGAAGATACCACAGGTTGCTAGCTACTTATGTTCTAGACCAATAATATAATGCATGCAGTTGCTTACTCTCTTTCATTGGAGTCATGTGTTACCATCTTTTCTCTTTTTCAGACAAATTCGTATATTTCCACATCCGTTTCGGCCCAGTAACAAGCTGCCTTGACTTCAGAGTAAGACCCAATGAATAGATGCGTAGAGTGATAAGTCATATTCACCCTCCTCCCCCTCCCCCTCCCCCCCATCCCCCTTCCTCTCCAGGCCAGTGATATCCAAGCCAAACAAGCTCAAGTGAAGAAGCAACTGGTTAATACTCTACGAAGCAGGTGTAACTGCAACATTTCATCCCTCAACATCCAACATGACTCATTCAGCTGTGGCCAACTTGACCACCTGATTCTCTACAGAGGACATATCTTCGGCTCGAACGACTTCAGTTCCTCTGGTCTCGCGAGTTTAATGCAGTCGTGGGTGAGCAGCAACCAGGCTTCACTCATGATTGATTCCTTCCGTATGCCCATCGACCCAACTTGCCCCACTCAAATAAACACTCTGACAGCACCCGACTGTCCCTTGGCAACTCAAGGCACACAACACCACATCTTCTTTACCACTACCAGCCCTTCCACTCCTAGCTCTTCCACTCCCAGCTCTTCCGCTTCCAGCAATAAGCCACAGATTTCACCTGCCACTCAGCAACCACAGGTTGGGCCCGGATCTGGAATTGGACTCAGACCGGGAGAAGTTGGAGGGATAATCGTAGGGGTTGTCATAATAATCCTCTTGTTGCTGGTGCTTATTGTCATCGTCGGGGTCGTCATGTGGAAGCTTGGAAAACTTCCAAAGAAATTGGTTGCAAGGTTAGCTATTTGGCTAGAATTAAGTGTAGCAAATTGAGAGTGTGAATTGATATTTTTCGATTGCAGTGGAAACGGAAATAGCAAACTGACCAATGAAGATGTCACACCTTTTGCAGACCTAGAAACAAGGTTAGTTTAGGATCATCACATTCTTCCATAAGTACGTAGCTTAGCTATATCGATCTAGCTAGCTAGCAACTCTAAATTCCAAGCTGTGGCTATAGGTTCTATTTTCAGTCAAGCATTGTACCAATTCACTGTCTTCTCTCATCCACACAATGCAGCACCAATGAAAGCAACCTCTATGAAGAGAAGATCAAGTACTAACCAAAATCGGATGACTCATAAAAATATTAAAAATTTTTTTGCATTTTGCTAACTTGTAGTTAGGTGTTGTTGTCTTTTTGTACATATTGAATTGAATTGTATTGAATTGAATTAAATTGACTTGTCATGGCTGTCCAGTCATGAAGATATTATATTATAGTGCAGGACAACTAGCTAGTTCACAACTATTAAACGTTGTGGTTAAATGTGATTAATTGTGAAGCTAAGTGGGATTTAATAATAATCAGTTGCTCCAAGCCTAACATCCTTTTTCTTGGGATACTTACCACAGCTCCCAAAATTGCCACAGCCATAACAACCGGTGGACCCAGACAGTAGTCTAGTACATATGCTTACTGCATGAATGCAGCGCAGGGGACTTTTCAGCTGCTGTAATTAAATTTTTATTGCAGCTGCATGCAGGGTTCCTTATTTAGATGTTTATTTTTTATTTTTTAATGTGCATAAAATAATGAAAACGCTTGGTGTAGAACTCGCTCTTTACTGAGTTTACTCCCGCAAAGATTGTGTTAGCTAGAGTAAGCATCAATTACCGGACACTTTTTCTGGCATCTTTACTGGGCTATCTCTGCCATAAACTGGTAGCTGTCTGCAAATTATTATGTCTGATTATTGATTTTTTCGGACACCTGCTATAAAATCTATATGAATTAACAGGAAGTCAGGATTCTGAATCAGTTTTCAATGGGCTATCCTTTGATACCTAAATCGTAGGTACTGGTATAAACCAGATATCAGAAAAAGTGTCCGGTAATTGATCCAATAGCCAAAATAGTCGAAATAACAGTAGTTGCTTAGTATACAGAGGTCACAGTCACAGGTCTTCATAGGCATGAGGTCTGGGTCTTCCAATAGCTAGTATTATAGTGGGGAACTATAGAGATTCAATTAAAAAAGATGTCTTATGGTGGTTGTCGACCGTTATTGTTGTTGCTATCCAGCCATATATGGTGCACAATCACAGCTTCCTTTATAAATCAAGCCCCTCCCCCCTAAAAACTCCCTAATATGGATGTCATTATAACTGCCAGGGTTGTCTGCACCTGTTCCCATCTGCAATGGAGGCTTGCTTCCACTCTCCAAGCAGAGTTTCATCTAGGATTTTCGTCTTGGGGGGGAAGCTCACCAATCAGAGGGTGTGGGAGGGGATGTGCCCCCTCCCATGCGAAGCCAAAAATGTTTACTAATCTGAAATAGGTCCTTAATTACTCCCTTAGGTGACTACATGTGGTCACCAAAGGGAGTAGCCTTGGGGGAAATAGGTTAGTTTGGGGGGGGGGGAAGATTGAGGGTTTGGGGGGGGGGGGGGAGCTTCCCCCCTGCACCCCCCAGTAGATGAAACCCTGCCAAGTTCAAAGTCATTGTTTATATTTTTTGGTGCTTCCTGTAATTAGTTAACTGCATGCATGGCCAGCAAGCAATACAGGGAAAGGGTTTGGGAGAAGTAGTACCAGCTAGGCACAAATTCTAGACTATACTAGCTGTGTTTATCATTCATCTTGATACTCTATCTTATTACTCATCCACTGCTAGAGGGTATACTAACCACTATGATCAAATTATCATGTGACGGTCCCAAAAATGGACTGACAGCACAATTTTTTGAGTCACTTCCTGTCCTTAAGTAATTCCCTGCCCCTGAGTCACTTCCTGTTCTCGTAAGCATATAAAAAAAGAGCAGATCATTGGTCACCATTGCAAAAAAATTGAGTTTTCTGCAACATAATTTCAGCACTCGTCCATCTCTGCAGCAGCTAGCATTTAAAGGAACTAGCTATTATATAGCTGGGACTTAATTGGCTCATAGTTATTGAGTTTCAGTATATCATCATGATGCACAATCTCTTGCTTGTGTTTTCTCTCCTTCTCTTTGTTTACTCGAGTTTAGGTAAGTTATATATATAGCTAGCTGTGCAATACAAAAGAGAGTGCTCCATCCAGCCAAATTTTGGGGCCATCCCTACTTAACATTTTCATTTAGAAGAAATTTTTTTCACTCACTTTCATTAGTACGTACATACACAGCTGCAATTATTGTAGCTACAAGCTGTACTTCATCTGTTTTTTTTTGTTTTTTTTTTGTTATTGTTTGATTTTGTTGTTTGTTTGCTTTTGCAGAGAAAACATTTAAGCTAGCTATAATATTCTTTCTATTGCAGGACAAGTTCCAATTCCATCAACACCATTTTCCAATGAGACTGAGATTGATAATATTCGACTGCAAAATAACAGGTATGGCCGTTACACTGGACGAGTGGAGGTTCAGTACAATGGCACTTGGGGGACCATTTGTGATGATTTCTGGTCATTCTTGGATGCAACAGTAGCTTGTCGGTAAGTGGTCATTATAGGCTTCAGCTCTATTTGCGATCAAAAAAAAAATAAATAAATAAAAAGGTAGCTAGCTAGTCATTTGAAATACTTGAACAAAAACAGCCAGTCTATAGCAATAGCTGAACATTAATTTAGTTGTGTGTGGCACTCTAGCTGAGTGAATTCAGTATAGTAAGTAGTATATAACTATGTTACTACGCTACTATAGGGTGTCCATATTTAGACAGGATCAGGGCCAGCTAAAGATGTGTGAGACAGATATGGCTGTTGAAGGTGTAAAATGCCTACACACAGTAGTAACTAACATCAAAAAAAATTTTGTCGTAAAAAAAAAGTAACAACAACAAAAACTGATATTCACCACTTGGAGCACTCGTATCAAAAGGTTCTCCTCCTTTCCTCCTGTATAACCTTGCCAAATAGAATACAATGCTTTAACCACAATTTTCAGGAAGTGGTGTTGATCTATTTTATTTTTAGGGGAGTTGAGAGCATGATGTTGTAGCTAATTTTCTTCAGGAAAAAGATGCTTTGTAGCTATCAAAATAACTTGCTTTTGATCTAGCTACAGCTGGTACTGGTATTATAAGTATCTGATGTCATTATTGCAGACTCAATATTAGTGACTACAAAGCTGAATCTGTCACCATAAATGAGTTGCAATAGCATGTCACAGTCAGAAATGTGCAGCTCTTGTTTTGAAACCTTTTTTAAAAATATTGAGTGAGCTGACAGAAGCCATTGTACAGCTTTTTTTGTGAAACCTTTCTACAGAAGAAGAAAAACAGTGAATCCTCTAGCTGACAGAAGTCATCGAACAAACAATTAATTTAGCCTACAGTCATGTGCTGACTTAAATGCATTTAAGTAGATATAATGTAAAAAAAACAACAACAAAAACAAAAAAAACAACAACTATAACAACAAAAAAACAAAAAACAAAACAAAACACAAAAAAACAACACCCAGCTATGTATATAGCACACCATCATGAAAACAAAGATTAGGCTGAGTACAAAGGAGTTGATTGTCATAATTACTTATCACATGATATTACTGTTTTGGAGCATACCGTGGCTAGGTTTTTAGCTTTGTGTAATGGACGGTTGTCACCTGAAAAAAAAAAAAAATAATATGACCATCTCTTAAACAATTAGAATGTTGGGATTCAGTGGAGCTGTTTGTGCATTACAAAGAGGGGAATTTGGTTCAGCCGACATTGAAGTACCGATATGGATGAGTAACTTGCAATGTCGTGGTTATGAAGCTGCTCTGGACCACTGTTCGTTTCGAGGATGGGGAGGAACCAGGTGCTTACATGAAGAGGATGCTGGAGTCATTTGCAGAGATGGTAAGTAACCATTCATTAGGAGAGCTACGTATCTGTGTCAGTGGGATACATATAGCTACAAGACCAGAGTGTGTTAAAAATAGGATCATTAATTTGTTGTCATTATTGTTGTTTTTATTGTTGTGTTGTTGTTTAGGGGGTATACTGTCCATTCCTAATAATGTGAGAGTTGTAAACGAGACAACGAAATCACTGACTGTCCAATGGGATGTAAGCATAATTGAAAAAGTAGTTATAGAGTATCTGCAATAATTATCTTGATTTTCTGTCATCCTAATACATACTGATTAAGTAGTCATCACAACATTATTATAATTATAACAAGTAAGGGAAAAAGCATTTCGTGAAATGAAAAAAAAGATGTAGGGATGACCACTGCTCAAAAAAGTAAGGAAACAAGAAGGATGAAATGGGATCAATCTTTGTTCTGTACATCCAGCCAACAATCCCCACATATACATACATTATTACATTATAATCTGAAGCTACCCGACGTATATGTAGGGAATGTTGGCTGGATGTACAGAACAAAGATTGATCCCATTTCATCCTTCTTGTTTCCTTACTTTTTAGAGCAGTGGTCATCCCTACATCTTTTTTCATTTCAAGAAATGCTTTTTCCCTTACTTGTTCCCGGTCTTTTTTCCTCTCTTTTATGGTTTTAGCTATGTATAGAGTTCATTCTTCTATGTGTATGCAGGGACAGATGAAAGAAGTTCTCCAATAGTTCTCCAATAGCAAGGTGTTGTGTTTTATTGAGCCATACTTGGAGGTCGAAGATGCTGAAATAGAATCTACCGTGGTGAATCTAATCCCCGAATCGATACAGTAGTCTATCATCATTAGAGCTAGCTAGCTAGCTAGCTAGAGACAGCTGAGTAATAATTATGATTTCGAATAATTGGATATTCAAATACATGCGCATGCGTATTATAGAAAAGATGGCTTCCTAATTGAATTAGTCGAGCTGTGCTCCGTAGTGTCTCCTTTTTCATCGACTCTTTCGAGGATCAACGAGTAGAAAAGATCGTAGTTCGTAGAATTTGGAGTGGATTTGTCCAGAAATTATGGCTGTAGCTTGAGTGGTTCGAGAGATATGGTTGTCTAAGAAGAAATAATAGAGAAGAAGAAGAATATAGCGATTTAGCTACCTGCTTGCCGTATTTCTGAAACGGTAAGCTCCCTGGTCCTGAAACTTGGTCTGCACATTGTAGTAGGCTCTAGTAGGCTGGATAATCATTCACAGTAGCTTTTGTTAGGTCTAAGTGGGGGAACTAGAATTTCACTTTAGTATTAGTCTATAGGCGGCGCGCGCGGCCGTCCGAGTCATCCCTACATATACATAGAGCTGCTACCGCACTCTCTGATAGAGAAGAAGAAGAATATAGTGATTTACTTGCTTGCCGTATTTCTGAAACGGTAAGCTCCCTGGTCCTGAAACGTGGTCTGCACATTGTAGTAGGCTCTAGTAGGCTGGATAATCATTCACAGTAGCTTTTATTAGGTCTAAGTGGGGGAACTAGAATTTCACTTTAGTATTAGTCTATAGGCCGCGCGCGCGGCCGTCCGAGTCATACATAGAGAGTGCTACCGCACTCTCTGATAATTGCAGATTAGTATGTAGCTAGTAGCTAACTACTGGCATGAAATTTTTCATAGGGGAAAATTTTTGTGGCTGGCTGTGTAGCATTAGAGGAAGAGCCACACCATGATATCATGGCTACCCAACAGTACCTACTAAATCCACAGAAATTTTATACCGGTATGACCCCATGGAATTTACCTGGTATAGATACTTGCTATAGATACAGGGGATCAATTTGAAATCAATATACGTGACTCAAATTTCAATTTTTCCTCTATAAGATCCGGTCACAAATGAGCTAGCTTTAATTCCACAGACGATACGAAGGCCTGCAGGTATTAGGACTCTGATATACCGCGTCAGTTACCAGTCTGAGGACTCCACTTTCCCCAGGTCTCAGAGTGTTGCTCAATTCCGTTCCAGCTCTCAAAGACAGTTGTCATTGACACTTGTCAATCTCCCTCGGGACACCCAGTACACCATTCGGGTCAGAGCTGAAGTGAGATACAGTGAATGCTTCAGTTCACTCTTTGGGAATTACTCTGATCCAGTCAGTGCCAGCACTGCTCTCACAGGTATGTAGGTATAACAACTGTTAGTTGTACATGGTTATTATAGTTAAGGGTTTAGAAATACACAGCCAAGATAATTGCATAAGCATATTATACTAAAGCATTTGAACCTATCAAAGTTATATAGCTCTAATCAGACCACCTTTCAATGACATGTTCCAACATTATGTTCACAGGACCACGATCCAATATTCCTGTCCGGCTGATCCCTCCTGTTTTTGGTCTGCACTTCATGGGGCGTGTGGAGGTCCGTCGCAACAATGTGTGGGGCACAGTGTGTGATGACTTATTTACCACTAGGGAAGGAAATGTCATCTGTAACATGCTGAATCATACTCGTGCTTCCTGTGTCGTGCCACGTTCAAGATTTGGACGAGGAACTGGTAATTTTACATCTATAGTTGCTTTGCTGATTTGAGTGCATGTAACTATGTGTTGAAGTAAGACATATAGATAGTCATGTATACATGTGTCTTGATCCCCTTTAATTGGCCTGCCTGGGTGAATTTTGTTTCCTTGATTTTCAGGACAAATTTGGCTTGATAACGTCAGGTGCCCATCATCGGCTGAGATTTTGGAAAACTGCACCTTTAATCCGTGGGGCAGACATAATTGTGACCACAGTGATGATGTTGGAGTTGTGTGTGTACCTGGTGAGTTTCATGTACATAATCATGGAAGCATTTTACGTAGTTCTTGCAGAATCATTGAATCTGCACAATAAATATGTACAGTAATCAACAACAATAATGATAACAACAACAACAACAACAATAACAACAACAACATTGCTATAACAATATCTTTTACAGATGACTATCCTGGGAAAATTGAAAACTTTACTGTCTCTGCTGTTACAGCCAACTCAGTGACACTGTCTTGGAATGTGAGATTTAGCTAATCAGTGACTTCATGTACACTCTATTCAACCACCTTTAGCCCTTCAATTTTCCAAGAATTGCCACAATCCGACAATATGCAGTCTTGTACAGGAGACAAGGATCATCTTTCTCCTCCACACTTTATGTGTCATCTGGAAGGACTTCAGTAACAGTCAACAGGCTCCAGTTCCAAACACAATACAACTTCACCGTCCGAGCTGAAATCAGGTTAACTCAGTACTGCTTCACTTATCTGAGGGGAGTGCTATCAGATGTCCAGACAGCAATGCCACAGGAACAACGTGAGTAGCTTATTCACAGCCAGAGAATTCGTAACCAACCATAAGATATTTTATGTGGAGTCTATAATCAGAGCACTTTTCCTGTAATGCACTTTTTCTGTAATTCGCTCCTCTCTAATCAGGACACTTCTATTAATCAGGAGACTTTCTTAATCAGGACACTTTTAGGACATTTCTCCCTAATCGGGAGATATCAGGACATTTCCCCTTGATTAGGATATTTCCCCTCCTTATCAGGACTTTTTTTACCTGATTTTCACACTTTCCCCCTCTGGTCCTGTAAATGTTGTGGATTTTTTTTGAAGTTTCTTCTTCTGCAATTTTTTGCTACAGCCCCGAGCTGTCCCCCCTCTGCTTTCCACGTGACTGTCCTCAACTGCACTTCTGTGCGAGCAGAATGGAACCTTCCCCAATACTACTGCCGAAATGGATTCATTAGAGGATACAAATTGATAACACAGCCACCCACTGGAGATGAAATGGTCATCAATATTAGTGGCAACCGAACCAACGAGTACATCATGAATGACTTGACACCATCCACACGTTACGTGTTGACTATTCTGGCTTATACCGTGGGAGATGGTCCAAGAAGCATCCATCTAACTGTGGAAACCAATCCATCGATTCACTGTGAGTGTATAGCTATGGTGCATGGATGGCTATAATTAATGCATGGGTAATCAGAGAGAGTGGCAGCTCTCTCTATGTAGGGATGGCGCGGACGGCTGCGTGTGCCACCTATAGACTAATACAAAAGTGAGATTCTAGTTCCCCTACTTAGACCTAACAAAAGCTACTGTGAATGATTATCCAGCCTACTAGAGCCTACTACAATGTGCAGACCAAGTTTCAGGACCAGGGAGCTTACCGTTTCAGAAATACGGCAAGCAGGTAAATCACTGGATTGTTCCTATTATTCTTCTTAGACAACCATATCTCTCGAACCATTCAAGCTACAGCTCTGATTTCTGGATAAATCCACTCCAAATTCTACCAGCTATGATCTTTTGTACTCATGAATCCTTGAAAGAGTCAATGAAAAAGGAGACACTACGGAGCACAGCACTCAACTAACTTAATTATTGGAAGCCATTTTTTCGATAATACGCATGCGCATGTATTTGATATCCAATTATTCGAAATTATAATATTACTTGCTAGTGCTAGATCATAGACTACTCTATCAACTCGGGTAGACTCTCTATTTCAGATTTAGATTCATCTGCATCCTCAACCTCCAACTTACTATAGCTCAACACTTCAAGCCTTAACTTGCTGATAAATAATCATTGGGCTGCTATGCTATTGGAGAATTATACATCTCAAGAAACTTCTGTTCCTGCATACAAATAGAAAAATAAAGCATACATACACAAAACCATAAAAAGATCAGGAACAAATAAGAGAAGAAACATTTCCATGAAATGAAAAAAAATGTAGTGATGACCATTGGAAACAAGGGTAGGGTAGCCTCGTTCCCAGGCCTATTTTTTTTTTCGGGGAACGAGGCTAAAGGGTAGGGATGAAGGATGGAAATGGGATCGATCTTTGTTCTGTATATCCAGCCAACAACTACATAATACATTGCACTATAATCTGAAGCTACCTGACATATATGTAGGGATTGTTGGCTGGATATACAGAATAAGGATCGATCCCATTTCCATCCTTCTTCTCTATCCTTATTTCCTTACTTTTTCAAGCAATGGTCATCCCTACATTTTTTTCCATTTCATGGAAATGTTATTTCCCTTATTATTATTATTATTATAGGCTATCACTTGTAGCTAGTATGACAGTAGAACCTCTTATGAAGGACACCCAAAAGAGGACAAACCTCTCAATGAAGTATGCAAAATACTTAGCCAGGTTGTTCTACAAAGGACAAATGCTGGGTCCCAAGTATGTCCATTATTCAGAGGTTTACTATATTCTCCACACCCTATTAATAATCATGCAAAGTAGTAATGACAAATTATAAATCCATAAGAAGTCCCCCCACTATCCTACATACTTCTCTTCATTGTTCAGGTCATACAGATCTTATCAACTTCTTTGGTCTCAATGGCAATGGTCTTGATCGAGCTACCCTTGGAACCTTCTTGAGGAACATCCAAATTCACTGTGGCTCCAGTGAACGAGGAGTGCAGATAGACTGGTACTTCCCCAACGGAACTAAAGTTGGAGTCAAGGACAGGAATGTTCGTGAGACTTTTACCAACGGCACCACCACCCTGCAAATTGCTGGGGTGAGTTATTGCGATGGCGGTGTGTACACTTGCCGTGCCAACCAAACAACCAGTGAGAGGGCTCAGCAAAAGACATTCACCATCACAGTCAACAGTAAGTGAGATTATGAAGACAGAGGATAGTTTTATATTCAAGTAACTATAATGGAGTGCTCTGTTTTTTCTAACTACTTCACTACAGTTAGCATAATTAGCTATGCTTATCACAAAACACTGATTTTACACTATATATGAAACATTTTTAATGAATGAGAATTTAATAAGCTTATTCCTGTTCGTAGCTGTGCCCCCAGCTCCAAGTCGACCAAGAGTGCTAGCAACAACAGGTACTACTGTCACAGTGTCATGGAATGAGAACGAGTGCAATGGAGGTCACAGGGTTACATCCTTTCGGATCAGATACGGAACTGGTAGATCATTCTTCTTGATCAGGTACTTGTTCATTAATGTACCTGGAGATCAAAGGAACTACACCATCAGGAATCTGAGTCCAAGAACCACTTACTCCATTGGAGTATCAGCTACAAGTTCTGAGTTTAGGCAGAGCAGTTATTCTGTCTCTGTTAGTGTTATGACCCCCATTGGAGGTTTGTCAAGTTACACTGTGGAATATGGTTGAATCACTTCTCTCTCTCTCTCTCTCTCTCTCTCTCTCTCTCTCTCTCTCTCTTCTCTCTCTCTCTCTCTCTCTCTCATACGTAGCTCCATCACCACCACGAATCACTCGAGTGGAGCTCCTTACTCCCATCCTGATGAGGGTCACATGGAGACGTTCCAGCATCTCTCATGGACAACAGCTGGTATCCTACAAAGTATATGCTACTCCATTAGTGACTCAGGTTACCACCACAAGAGGCAAAAGGCAGACTGACAGCACATCAAGAACTGTCACTAAGGTACGTTGGGATTGAGGTATAGATCACTGTGGTAGCTGTAACATAGCTATTTAGTTCTCGTCTTACATTATTAATTATTCAGGTGTTCCCGGCATCAGCATCCTCAGGCAATATGACTCTTCCTGAAGTGTCTGTCACTTACCAGGTTCAGATCACAGCTTTGGTGAGAGGGAGCGACTCTGTTGAGAGAGAAACCCAAAGATCTGCCATTACTTCAAGCTCTACTCTCTTCGTTCCATTACCAGGTAGCCATTGCATCCTGTCTAGACTCTCTCAGTATAGCTACAGTATTCTCTCTCAGTATTTTCTTACATAATTGTAGGTCTGCCAGTTCCTCGGAATCTTCGAACAACGAGTGTCACCAATTCCAGTGTTAATTTGCAGTGGAATGCTCCTCCTCCTCCAGCAGACCCCGTCAGCAGTTACAGGGTAAGTGAATGGTACTTCATAATATTATTAGTTACCTCAGCCAGTATACTGGATCTTTCTCCATTGCATATGAACCTCTCATTTTGAATTTGTACGTAGGTGACCTACTCAGCAAATGTTGATGGTCGGAATAAAGATCAAGTTCTTGTCATGTACACCCACGAAGGGAACACAACGACAACTGATACCAGGATAACGTTGCAACCCCTGGTCCCTTCTTCATCATACCTCTTCAAAGTTTCCATCATGACTGCAAGGGGTCAAGGTGCCGAAGTTACTATCAGTGCCACCACTTCCATGCCAGAAGATACCACAGGTTGCTAGCTACTTATGTTCTAGACCAATAATATAATGCATGCAGTTGCTTACTCTCTTTCATTGGAGTCATGTGTTGCCATTTTTCTCTTTTCAGACAAATTTGTATATTTCCACATCCGTTTCGGCCCAGTAACAAGCTGCCTTGATTTCAGAGTAAGACCCGATGAATAGATGCGTAAAGTGATAAGTCATATTCACCCCCCCCCCCCCCCCCCTTCCAGGCCAGTGATATTCAAGCCAAACAAGCTCAAGTGAAGAAACAACTGGTTAATACTCTACGAAGCAGGTGTAACTGCAACATTTCATCCCTCAATATCCAACGTGACTCATTCAGCTGTGGCCAACTTGACCACCTGATTCTCTACAGAGGACAGATCTTCGGCTCGAACAACTTCAGTCCCTCTGGTCTCGCGAGTTTGATGCAGTCGTGGGTGAGCAGCAACCAGGCTTCACTCATGATAGATTCCTTCCGTATGACCATTGACCCGACTTGCCCCACTCAAATAAACACTCTAACAGCACCCGACTGTCCCTTAGGAACTCAAGGCACACAGCACACCTTCTTCACCACTACCAGCCCTTCCACTGTCAGTCCTTCCGCTTCCAGCAATAAGCCACAGATTTCACCTGCCACTCAACAACCACAGGTTGGGCCCAGATCTGGAATTGGACTCAGACCGGGAGAAGTTGGAGGGATAATTGTAGGGGTTGTTATAATAATCCTCTTATTGTTGGTGCTTATTGTCATCGTCGGGGTCGTCATGTGGAAGCTTGGAAAACTTCCAAAGAAATTGGTTGTAAGGTTAGCTAGTTGGCTAGCAAATTGAGACTATGAATTAATATTTTTCCTATTCTCTCGATTGCAGTGGAAATGGAAATAGCAAGCTGACCAATGAGAATGTCACGCCTTTTGCAGACCTAGAAACAAGGTGAGTTTAGGATCATCACATTCTTCTATAAGTAGCTATATTGATCTAGCTATAACCTATAATAACTGCTATAATATTATTTCACAACTTGGAGTTAGCAACTCTATAAATTCCAAGCTGTGGCTATAGGTTCCATTTTCAGTCAAGCATTGTACTAATTCACTGTCTTCTCTCATCCACACAATGCAGCACCAATGAAAGCAACCTCTATGAAGAGAAGATCAAGTACTAACCAAAATTGGATAACTCATCAAAATATTAGTAATAATAAAAAATTTTTTGCATTTTGCTAACTTGTAGCTAGTAGCCTGAGGAATAGTTGTTGTTTTTTGTATTGAATTGAATTGTATTGAATTGAATTGACTTGTCATGGCTGTCCAGTCATAAAGATAGTGCATAACAACTAGTTAGTTTACAACTATTTCGACCCCATTTGAGCCACTGATTGCTGCTGACCATGTGGGGGTAGGCATAGCCACATAGACTGGGGGAGGGGGGGAGTGGGAGGGGAGTGTATACATACATGCATAAATAATGTTTGTCTTCTTCAATTATGAGGTAGAAACCTATTACCTAAGGATCCTTGTTTGTTCATCAACGCTACAGCTATATTAGCATATAATTAATGAGCTAGCTAGCTATAATCTGAAGGGGAAAGAAACAACATAATGTCATGACTTGAGGTCTTGTACCCAAAATAATACATAAGAATGAGAGAAGCTGTAAAGGTACACTTGGCTAATTAGGACACAGCCAAAACAGAGTCACATGCAAGGCTATAGTTTCCTGTTTAATATCCTGTAATATCTGCATGCTGTAGCTACACTCAAACTAGCACTATAAAAACAGCCGGACTGTCATTCTCATTCCAAAGTGCATGCGAAGAATAAGCTCGTGGATCAGCCTCTGCCTAACCACAAACCTCCTACCACACTAGCTGTATTTATAATTATAGAGAACAATATTCTTTGTGTTTGGTAGATAATAAGACTGCTACATCACAGCTGCAGGATGCAGAAGCTCTTGCTGTTGTCCACCTTCCTCCTGTCCATTCACTGGAGTTTAGGCAAGTGTCACAATAGCTAGCTATAGCTATAGCTAGCTAGTTAACCATGGAAAGTAGCTAGCTAAGTATGATTATCCCTCTGGCTACTGCTGTTATTCATAGGTCAAACTGAAATACCTATGACATTTTCGAATGATTCTGACATTGAGGATATTCGACTGCGAAATAGCAACTATGGGCCCCACGCTGGACGAGTGGAGATCTTGTACAATGGCACATGGGGAACTATTTGTGATGACTTCTGGTCATTCTCTGATGCACGTGTTGCTTGTCAGTAAGTAACTATATTGCTGGTGAGAAGTATGTTATTGTTTTGTTGGTGTTTTTTTGTTTGTGTTTTTTTTTGTGTTTTTTTTCAAGATGCAGATGTAAATCAACCATGCCATTTCTTTGTTTCTCTTCTCCCCTCTATGGGTTTGAAATTAATCTTTCTTCCTCCACAATAGAATGCTAGGATTCAGTGGAGCAGTTTGTGCAGTACCAAGAGGAGGATTTGGCATGGCTGACATTGAAGTGCCAATATGGATGAGTAACTTGCAGTGTCGTGGTCGTGAAACTGCTCTTGATGACTGCTCGTTTCGAGGATGGGGAGGAACTAGGTGCACACACAGGGAGGATGCTGGAGTTATTTGCAGAAAAGGTGAATCAATTTAGCCAACTCACTATACAGAGTAGGAGGGATGAGTTGGATATACCCCATCATGGCAAGCATACACAATTCTAGAACAATTTTCAAACAGTTAGTCTTAAGAATGTAACATATAGACTCATTCTAGCTATAGAGTTGGCTGTGGTGGACAGTTGTACACATGGAATCACTGAGGTCACTATGGCCTATCCAATTGCAAGGTCTAGCTCACCTGAAATAATGAGCAGACAGACCAAAAATAAACAACTATGCTATAGCATGCTCAATGAGTCAGCTAATGCACTAAAATGTTCGAGTAGCTATAGCTAATGACAGTGTTAAAATTTTTATAAGTACAGTGTTACACTCTTAGTTGGGGTTATCTGATAGTTATAGCTGGGTCATCATGTGATAGTACCTGAGAAAAAGGGGTACGTCTTATCATGCAAAACATTAAAAGTTTGTACATCAGGAACAAAACTTAGTGATACAAATACAACTCTGTTTTGAATTTTTGCTCCTTTTCTCAAGTAGCTAGCTACTAGGAATCACATAATTCAGTATAGTTTGCTAACTGGTTTAAATTTACTGCTACATGTATGTAAGGATGAAGTCATTATGGTGTATAGATGTAACGGAACAGTATAGGGGTCAGGTTATAAGGTTTCAACCTGACCACTTTTTCAGCCCTGCCACACCCCTTAAACAGCAGCTTTGAAGCTATTGATTGGCTGTAGCCAGTATCAATAGTCGATTTGATCAGAAAGGATTTTGTATCTACTCTAATGTTGAACAACTTTTCTTTAAAGCAGCATCTGGAGCATTTGAGAGTGTAGTGTGTGTGCTACATAGCTACTCACAAGTCGGAAGGTCAACCTGACCACTCAAAAATTCCTAACTCCACCCTTGCAGTAGGACTATAAAAATTAGCTAGCTACATAGCCAGTAGGAAAGTGGATTCCATGGTAACAGTGTTCCATAATACTCCACTGTTTTACATAATGCAGGTAGCTATGGTAACTAATGCACATATAAATCAGCTACTAACATTAGACAATGCTTAGCCCACTATCATTTTAATGGGTTTCCTGATAAAGTCTTTTGCAGACTATACTAGTTGTAATCAAACGGACAGCCATCACTGTTAAGACTGGCTTTAGTTTTGATCCAGTGAAATTGAAACTCTAATCAAGTGAAACTCGAATATTAAGGTTCCATTGTAGTCAGAATATGACTGAATTCATAGCACACGGAGGATGAATGATGTCACAGCCTGAACCAAGAAGACAAAACTGGAGTGACCATAATGCCGCCTTCCTTACATAATGTGCATGACTGTGCAAGTTTGCACAATATTCGTGACTTCTTGTTTTGGGGGAAAATATTGACACCTCTCAGCCAAGCCTCTTGACGCCTACTTCATGTTGTATTTAGACTATTAGACTCTCAACACTTCCAGTGGGCTACCTGTAGCAAGCCCTGTCTCTTAAGAATGTCTGGGATTCATGCAATCCAATGGCTTGTAAACACAAGTGCTTTTTTATTGCAGCTCCCAGTTATCAATATAGTCAGTTGGAATTAATGTTGGGATCAATTACCTACTGCATAGCTTGTTTGGTATAGCATAATCATAGCTCATATCTACTATGCATGAAGAATGCACATAGCTAATATGTAGCTACAGCCATTTGACTAACCATGCAGATCACAGGGCTGGTTGATTCCAGGGCTCCCCCTCCCCCTCCCTTCCCTTCTCCCTTCTCTCTTCCTATTATTTTGCTAGTGCGACATGATCCTTGTATTCATTCAATTAACAGGTGATTTGGTGTCCATACCTACTAATCTGGAAGTGACTCAACAAACAAGAAGGACGTTGACATTGAATTGGACTGTAAGTGCATATAATATTGCAGCTAGCTAGTTAATTAAGGCTACAGGATTACATTCTGTGACAAACAGCCCTCATTAGCTTATATGCCATCCGGCTGATCCCCCCTGCCCCCTGGTCTGGACTTTAGCTAGTTGATAACAATAGAACCTCCACACTTGGCATTTGTCTTTCATAGAGAAGTTGTCCTTGAGGTTTGTTTAGAGTCTTTCAGAGTGTCCTTTTACACACTAGCTAGCATAAAATAATTCTTTCGGAGTGTCCTTAATTGGAGGTTTAATTCTCTACGCTAGCTATAGCTAGCTCAAAATGAAGCTGTTTCTTCTTTGTATACTGCCATGCAGGACACAAGTACTAGACCAAGAGGAGTCACTAACGTACGATATCGAATAAGTTACCAGGCTGAGAGCTCCACTTTTCCCATCTCCCGTTACTTGAATGTTCCTAGGTCCAACAGAGGAAGTGAATTCACACTCACTCTCACCAATCTCGTCAGAGGCACTCAGTACAGCATCCAAGTCAGAACTGAGGTGAGGTACCGACAGTGCTTCTCCTACATGTTCGGGAACAGCTCGGATGTGATCTTGGCTAGGACTACAGTCACTTGTAAGTCAAGATTGGCTATCTGGTAGTGTTGGCCCTGCCTTGGCTATGGTGGTAGCTGGTGGGGTTGGCCCAGCCTTGGCTATGGTGGTAGCTGCCTGGTGGGGTTAGCCCTGCCTTGGCTATGGTGGTAGCTGGTGGGGTTAGCCCAGCCTTGAGGAAGGGGGAAGGAAGGAGAAAGGGAGGTTTAGACAAGAAATAAAATAGTGGCCATTTTATAGTTTGCTTTTGTTTATTTGTTGTTGTTGCTGTTGTTGTGTGTTTGTTTTTGCTGTTGTTGTGTGTTTGTTTTTGCTCTTTGTTTGTTTGTTGTTGTTTTTTTTGGGGGGGGGGGGGGGACTAACGTAGTTGCACACACAACAGTGATGCTCCATTATGTGTGACTTTCCAGTGCCACCAACGGACATCCCCATCCGACTGATCCCTCCTGCCCCTGGTCTGGACTTCATGGGACGCGTGGAGGTCTTTCACAACAATGTGTGGGGCACAGTTTGTGACGACCGCTTCAGCTTCAGGGAAGCTAATGTGGTGTGTGGAATGCTGAATTACACTCGTGCTGGTTGCAGTGTGTCCAATGCAAGACTGGGACGAGGAACTGGTAATTCTTCTGCATTTTGAGTCCTTGTGTGTGTGTGTGTGTGTGTGTGTGTGTGTGTGTGTGTGTGTGTGTGTGTGTGTGTGTGTGTGTGTGTGTGTGTGTGTGTGTGTGTGTGTGTGTGAGAGAGAGAGAGAGAGAGAGATTTTCAGTGATGAATTGGTATATGGAATTTTAGGTCAAATTTGGCTGGATAACGTAAGGTGTTCATCGGCTGCTGAGATTCTGGATGACTGTACCTTTAATCGATGGGGAAGGCACAATTGTGACCATGGTGATGATGTTGGAGTGGTGTGTGTACCTGGTGAGTTTGGCTGTGTGACTAACTGGAGAAAATAGCTGAGGGAGTGGCTGAGGAGTGGCTAAGGGCATACGTAGAAAAAGGTTATTATCTTACTTCCCTCACACACAGATGACTATCCTGGACCAATCCAGAATTTCACTGCCACGTCTGTGTCACCGAATTCAGTCACACTATCTTGGAATGTGAGTTCCACCCCTCCCCCTCCCCCTCCCCTCCCACCTCCCCTCCCCCACCCCTTCCCCCTCCCCCCTCCTCCCCCTCCCCCCTTCCCCACAACAACTTTACCACTGAAATTCTACCACTGAAATTATAGCAATTCAACTTTCCAAGTATTGCTACGACTCGACGCTACTCAATAAGTTACAGAAGACCCGGATCCTTCTTTGCCTCTCGAGTGTATCCCAGAGGTCAACGAACTTCAATCACCATCTCAAGACTGCAATTTGAAACAGAGTACAACTTCACGATAAGAGCTGAAGTCCGGTTCCGATTCTGTTTCGTCACATTAAGGGGAGTCAGTTCTGATCCTCTCACTGTAAGGACCAAAGAAACAGGTGAGAGAATGAACTGAAATCATTAGAAGCTGAGGGAATTTGGGGAATCTAGAGATTCAATAGGCAACTCTATCAGTTAACTACAGAAGCTTTGTCATGGGACTCTAGACTCAATTGGAAGCTCTTTCATAGCACAATAATTTTGCCACAGCCCCAAGTTGCCCCCCTTCTTCCTTCCACGTCACTGTCCTCAACTGTTCCTCCGTGCGAGCAGAATGGGACCTCCCCCAACCTAACTGCCGAAATGGATTTATCAGAGGATACCGACTATTCCTGCAGCGGCAGCCCAATGGAAACGAAATGGCCTTCGAGATCCGGGGAAACAAAACCAATGAGTTCATTATCAATGAGTTGGAAGCATCCACATGTTACGTGCTGACCATTCTGGCATATACTGTGGGAGATGGTCCAAGAAGCATCCATTTAACAGTGGAAACTAATTCACAGGATATCTGTGAGTGCACAGTATTATCTATATGTATAACTATATCTATCTGCATGTGTGTGTGTGTTTGAGTTATCTCTGTAAGTCCATAAGACCTCCATTAATTTCATTGCTCCAAGACCTTAGCTAACTACATACTCATTGGAAGGGTGTGGGTATGACTTTTCCTCCCTGTCTTTCCCTCTTTCACACATGCAGGCCATTCAGATCTCATCAACTTTTTTGGACTGAATGGAAATGGACTTGACAGAGCTACTCTCGGAACTTTTTCAAGGAATGTCCACATTCTCTGTGGGACCAGCTTAAAAGGGGTTGAGATAGACTGGTATTTTCCCAACGGAACAAAAGTTGGAAATAATAATCGTAACATTCGTGAGGGGCACTTTGCAAATGGCACCACATCCTTACAAATTGCCAGCAATCGGAGATTGAGTCTTTGTGACAGTGGCGTGTACACTTGCCGTGCCAACCAGACGAATACAACAAGAGTTCAGCAAAAGACGTTTAGGCTGACAGTCGGCAGTAAGTAGACAGTACAGTAGTCAGTACAGTAGTCACAGCAGCTGGTAACAGATGATGGCTATTGGTACTAATAAATAGCAGCTGGTAACAGATGATGGCTATTGGTACTAATAAATAGTTAGTTTGGAAATTTTTTTTCGTGGGATAAGTTTGTGGAGAGGATATTTCATTCTGTGGATCATAATTTTAGCTACAATGAACAATGAGCTATAAGAGTAGCTAGCTACGTAGCTGGTGGATTTCACAATCATTCTAAGAGATTCATTCCTTGCCCTCGGGAGAATGCCACTAAGTTCTGTATAATACATTCATAATTAATTGCAGGGTCTCCCCCACGACCCAGCAGACCTAAGATGCTGGCAGTTACTGACACCTCCATAACTGTTGAATGGGATGAGAATGAATGCAATGGAGGTCATCGGATACAGTCGTATCGTATACGCTATAACACAAACACAAGGCTTAGGTTTCCTTTCTTCAGCGCCTACATGTTTGCAGAAGTTGACAGGTCACAGAGGAACTATACCATCGTCAACCTTAACCCGAGCACCTCATACACCATTTCCGTTCAAGCAATAAGTGTCGACACAAGATTCAGTTTCTATTCTTCAGCTGCACTGGTTAGAACTCTCCAACCAGGTGCATACACTATTATAGCTTAGCAAATACACTTTAACCTTCTCTTATAGACACAGACACTTATCAGGACCATGAAGATGTCCTAATTTAGAAAGTGTCCCAATAATTAGAAGTGTCCTAATAATTAAAGATCTCCTTCCTAGAGGTGTTCTTTCAGGGGGTACAGTACATGGTAAAGTGTAGTGGAGTTCACTGGCCAATCACCTAAAATCTCATTCCCTTGACATAGCCTCATACCCAGGCCCCGCCCATGATAAAAGTGGGGCCTGCTAAGTTAGTTACATAATGATGAGTTCCCTCCCTATAGTTGGCTACATGTGTGATCAATTCCCTTAGCTCTTCCCTTTAGCTGATCTAATATCACAGTTGTCTACATGTGAGCTACATTCTCTGTCTTGATTCACTAGCTCCCTCTCCCCCAAGGATCACTCAAGTGGAGTTACTCACTCCTGTCGTCATCCGGGTAACATGGCGGTTCCCCTCCATCCCTCGTGGACAACAGGTGGTGTCATTCACTGTGTATGCCACTCCATTGGTGACTCAGATACGAGGCAAGAGACAAACTGACAACATACCAAGGACAGTCACCAAGGTAAGAATATAGCACACAATTTGGCTGTACAAGAACAAACTGCATTGGAATCTGGCCATAACCTCCATGTCAATTTTTCTTCTTCTTTCAGAGGTTTCCAGGATCAGTGATGGCTGGAAATATGACTCTTCCTGAAGTGTCTGTCACTTACCAGGTGCAAATCACTGCCTCACTGAGAGACAGCGACGACACGGTGAGGGAGACCAAGAGATCACCTGTTTCCCAAAGTGGTACACTCTTTGTTCCACTACCAGGTCAGATTCAGCATGGGATGAGTTCTATATTATATAATTATTGTAAGGGGTGCAGTTTTGGAAAGTGATTTCAGAAAGAGCAAAGGGCATGTCTAGGAACTAAACATTTTGTTTCAACTATAATAGGTCTGCCTGTTCCTCGGAATCTGCAAGTGTCAGGGTCCACCAATTCCAGCGTTAGTCTGAGGTGGGAGGCTCCTCTTCCTCCATCTGATCCCATCAGTAGCTACATGGTGAGCAAGTAGCTGTTCTTCACATTCTTACATTTTTACTTGTACTGTATCTGTTCCAATCAGGTGTCTTACTTTGCGGTGATTGATGGCTTTAACAAAAATCAGGAGCTTATAAGTTTTACTCATAAAGGAAATATGACGACGCCAAATACGGAAATGACAGTGCAACCCCTGGCTCCTTCTTCATCGTACGTCTTCAAAGTTTCCGCCATTGCTGAACGAGGTCGAGGTGCCGAAGTTAGTATCAACAGAGACACATCCCCTGTGAAAGATTCCACAGGTTAGCATCATTATAGAGAGAGCCATGTCAGTATTGGACATTCCCCCCATCCCTCTTCTCTCTGACGACTTCAAGTATTAACTTTTTAAATCAAACTTTACAGAACGATTCGTATTTTTCCAAATTCGTTTTGGTCCAGTGAGAAGTTGTCTTGAGTTCAGGGTAAGTTTAGTTATTCAGTTGCTAATATCGTATGATTAATACAGTACTAGTCTCGACACACGTGGAACCCAGCCTTTAGTCCTTTGTCTAGAGAGGTTGTCTTTAAGAGGTTGTTGTGTATAGAGTGTATATTCAAAGTTTAAATTGTCAGATACTAGGTTGTATGTCCTCTTCTTTATAATGTCCTTTATCTTTTGGTTCCACTATGACTTACACCCTCCAGAACAGTGATACGGATGATAAACAAATCCAATTGAAGACCCAACTGATTGACACTCTAAAACTCGCATGCAAGTGCGATATTTCAATATCCAACATCCAAAGTGACACGTTCAGCTGCGGTCAGCTGGATCACCTGATTCTCTACAGAGGTCAAATCTTTGGATCAAACGACTTCAGCTCCTCTGGTCTCTTGAACATAATGCAGTCGTGGGTGAGCAGCAATCAAGCTACTCTTGTGATCGACTCTTTCCGTATGCCCCTTGACCCCTCTTGCCCTACACCTTTGAACTCCCTGATGGCACCTGACTGTCCCCTCGGAGCTAAAGGGACACAGCACCACGTCTTCTTCCCCACTTCTGTCCCAACTTCTTCCAGCTCACAGCAGCAACAAGTTGTAAGACCGGGAGAAGTGGGCGGGATCATTGTGGGTGTGGTCATCATTGTCCTTCTGCTGGCACTGGTTGCTATAATTGTTGGTGTCATCCTAAAAAGATCTGGAAAACTTCCAAACAAGATAATTACAAGGTTAGAATAGCCACCTAGTCTACTGAGGAATTGAAAATGGGTAGTAGTCGTCAATGTTGTAGGTTGATTGCATAGATTCATTTGGTAAAGATCATCAGCATTATTAACTATTCTCGTAAGGGTGATACAATTTTGTGATCTCTTTAATACAGTGGAAATGGAAGCAGAGAACTGACCAATGAGGATAATACACCATTTGCAGATTTAGAAACGACGAGGTAGGTCAGATAAGCTAACTTTTAGAGAGGGTAATAATGTGCAATTAATTCCATGCAGTGCCAATGAAGGCAGTTTCTATGAAGAGAAAATCAAGTATTGACGCAATAAACTGAGAATTAACTCTATTTAGTATGTACATTATGCTTTGTGCTTTCTTCTTAATACGCATGCGCATAATTAATGCTGTCCGATTCGCGCGTGCGTGTACTAGCGATAATTATAAAATGGGCGATCGACTAAAAAGCAAAAAATGAAAGTAACTGATGGCTACTTCAGAAAATTTATCCTTATCAATTCTAGAGAAGTTCTCGTGGCCTAGTAAAACTGGAACGATCGAGCAAGACGCTTTGATAATCGTTACTTCGAATCAGCCCGAATTTATCATTTCAATAGTCGATAAAGATGGCTGGACTTTACTCCACCATGCCTGCTATAAAGGCTGGTTTAAAGTAGTTAAATATTTGATTGAACATAAAGCTAATCCCCACCATTTGAACAATTATAAATCGACGCCTCTTCACTGGGCAGCGTTTGGAGGACATATTGAGATTGTGAAATACCTGGTCAATGAACTTGGTTGTGATCCCAACTGTGAAAACAAGAGAGGGAACACTCCTCTGCAAATTGCCTGCTGGAAAGGAAAGCTGAAGGTTATTGAGTTCTTAGTAACTGACTGCAAGTGTGATCCATTAAAACCCAATAACAATGGCCTCACACCACTTTATGAAGCTTTCATCTGTAATCACATTCATATTGTTTCATTTTTACTTTCCACTGGTGTTGCAGACGGCATCATCACACAAATATCGATTCCTGATTTCGTATCAGAATGGTATTCCAAAATTTACTATAACATCATTGAATATCGTAGGAAGAATCCTCTGAAACCGACGCTCAAGGTGTTCATATTGGGCGACATTGGTGTTGGAAAAACAACATTGACAAGTGCTTTGCAAAAGAAATTTTGTGGCTCGAGGTTGGGCTCTGTTGGAGGGAAATATCGGACGCTACCTGAAGTACCCCCACAAACTGCTGGTGTCAATCCTGTTTTGATAAACAGCAACGAAAGTAGACAGATGATGCTCTTTGACTTTGCCGGTCACCAGGAATTCTATTCTAGTCATGCTGCTCTATTAGAACATTTGGAATCATCTCAAGGAGCAGTCATCATTATCGTACTCGACTTGAGCACTTCTGAAGACAAAATAAAACGTTCCTTGGAGTGCTGGAAGTCCTTCCTTGATAGCATATACTGCAACAACAAAAGGCCACAGATAATCATCATAGGCAGTCATTCAGATGTTGTCAAGAGGAGAGGTGAAAATGCCATGGAGAGGTTACAGTGTATCTGTCAGGCTGTCAACTTATGGCAGTGGGATGCCAACTCGGTACTGATTGCCATAAATTGCACTAGAGTCTCGTCAACGGGACTAAGCGTACTCTGTGATAAACTGATTGAACTTGTCGGGAAGTATCACATGATGTTTAATGTTGGCACGCAAGCACATGTCATTAGTGCCATTGTCCGGGAACATTTTAAAGGTCGTGTGGCATGCCAAGTACACGAACTCACTGCAGTTCTAGAAAGCCAAAACAAAGGGCTGTATGAATATGACCTCCTACCATCAGATGTGGAAACACTGTCTCGCTTGATCGACCAGCTCAGTGAACTCGGAGAGCTGGTATACCTCAAGAGCGAAGATATTGGAAATGGATGGATAGTGTTTGATAAGCATCTGCTTTTTTCTGAAGTGAATGGAACAATCTTTGCTCCCAAGAAATTCAAAGCTTATTACAACATATCAAATAGTACAGGCATTGTCTTGAAACGAAAAATGGAATCGATTTTCAAGAATCATAACATTGACATGATTACAGAGTTTTTGGTTTATTTTAAATACTGCTATAAGGTTCCGACAATTGCTTCTACTCCAGAATCCACTGAGCGTTACTTCTTCCCACAGCTAGTGAGAGAATCGAAAGCAGAAGTGGACTACTTCGAAGATTGTGCATACACTTGCAAGTGGGAGTCACGATGTAAGAAAAACTATCAGTGCTTCACCTCAAGGTTTGCCCATAGCATTCTCGTCCATTTAGCCACTTCCTTCAGTCTAACTCCTGAAGACGTTGAAGAAAGTTCGTGTCCTGTTGAACTCAAGGAGTGTAACACATGGAATACTGGTATTCATTGGAAGGATATGGATGGCTGTGAAATTATAGTTGAATTTGACAACAGTTTCAAAACGGTGTACTTAGAAATGGGTTGTCAAGGAGGAGTGGAACTGAGCCTGGTCAAATTACGTTCAAGAATTATAAGTTTGATACTGAAAGTTAAAGAGCTTTTTTCTAAGGATATCGAGACTCTTGAAGCATTTCTTTATCCTGCAAACCTGGCGGTGGACGTCGCACACGAATGCAGTAAGGAAAGAATTTATCTAGCAATCAAGAAGGAAAAAAAGTTTGTCGTTAGTAAAAGAGACAATGTGATTAAACAAATACCATTCAATGATATGCTTTTTGTGGAACCTTTAGCTTTGATTCCAAAACATATCCTCATGAAGATATTCAGTGCTGCAGTCAGTGCTGAAATGACTGTGGACTCTGAACTCTTGCACGAACTCTCAACTCTATCTCAAAGTGATGCAACAAACTTCATCCAGTCCATGATCTCCAAACCACGTTTGAAATTCTCCGATTTGAGAAGCTTTATCAACAGTCACAGTGTATTTAGTGATCAATGGAGCTTGGACGTAAGCCATTAAAATTGACTACCACATGCATTTTTCACACCTTATCATGCATCCATATCAATAGGTCTTTGAAGATAATGATAATGCTCAGGAGTGTATTGAGTCAGGGAATAATTCATCTCAAGGTATAAATACATAGCTAATCTGTGTACCAACAACACCATCTAAACCTCTCAACATCACTATCACTATTGGTGTGCAGTAGATACTCGTTATCTTGTCCCTTGTAAAAAGGTGTACCAAGAACACCTCTTTGATTCAGGATACCTGGTTCCAAAAGTATCAGCATTGGAATGGGACGATAACAAATTAGTGTTGATTCATATATCATGTGACTCTATTTCACAATTCATCAGCACTACACATGATGAGTGTTTCAATATTGGCATAACACTGATTACTCACCATGGTGATGATGCAACAGCTACACTCATGCAGTTTCCTTATAAGGCTTAATTAAGTACATGGTTCAGATGAACCTATAATGTAATAGAACTTAATCATGTGCACTTCATTAGATTCCCAAAGTGAAGCTCAAGGAGGACAGTTTGACACATCAGTTATGTACCGTAAGTAACTTTGTGTTATTATTAGTGTAATCCACCCTAATGTAGTCACATAATATCTCTCACCACTAGAAATCATGCCTCTTGGTGTTTCTACAAACTGAGTTTGGATTTTGATTTGCATACAATTATTTTTGTAGGGAAACCGAGTCTAAAGGATCTGCAGTCCCTTCAGAGTCACGATGGCAGCCAAACGATAAGGATTATTGATACAGTTACTTCAGAGTGGGAAAATGTAGCCATAGCTCTTGGGTTCGAGCCATCTGTTATCAACACTATTGGGAGAGACTATCCAAGCAGCCCAGGCAGAGCATGCATACAAGTCTTTAGCAAGTGGTTGGATCAGACAGTTTTATGCAGCCACTTACAACCTCCCACTTGGCAATCCCTTCATACGACCTTGATTGCTGCTAATTATGTGGTTGCTGCTAGCAAAATCAAGCAGATACTTGGATTATGAGAGCATTGTGGAACCTCAACCATCAGTAATAAAACATCAGTCTTTTCATCCCTGCCATGTTGACTGACCCAGCCCTGGAAATAATATATCCCATGCTGACTCAGCCTTGGATAGATACTTCACTTGACATTTCAACTATGTGCTTATAATGCCATTCATGTACCCTAAACATGTCACTTTGTTATTGAACATCATCTATAGTAGCATTACTCAGGAATTTGGTATTTGAACCAAAGAGTTATGAATGAGGTTGAACTCCAAGAGTTATCAATGAGTTCAACCACAGTTCAAAGGTGCAACTGACATGACGATTGTAGCTATATTTGGAATCGATGAGATAATTATAGCAACACTTGAGCAAATTTTTTAATGATCATTGATTCTAGAACTTGCCAAAGTTTAAAAAATGATATTCATTAGACTAAGTTGCCGGGGGAACATAATAGTTGTGACTATAATGATGATGATATGACTGCTAACATGAAACATACGTACTGTAAGAAACATTTTACAAAACACGCACACACATACACACAAATACATACACACATTCACACACAAATACAAAAAAACAAACAAAGAAAAACTACCAGCTCAACAAATAATTTAAGAACTAGAGTGGGAGTGCCATTCTAAAGTGGAGGTGATGATCGAGTTCAGTGTTGTCATCCACTCCTTTTCTTGTTCGGAGCTATGAGCAGCCAGGAGTAATCTAATAGGTCAAGTTACATAGTGCAACATCATCCACAATACCAAGCACTTATAGTTGCATTCTAGAGCTTAGAGCTGTTATGTAAACTAGCACTATTGGTCAGTTTCTATATCTTTGAATTTTCTACGTCCAGCAAAAATTTGTTCAGGTTACAGTTTGGTTTGGCATTATTATTGCATTGATATACGAGTGTCCTTACTACTGTGGTGAGTTTAACTGGCTACACTTACTCCTGCTTGTTAGTCTTTCCAAAGACCAGCACAAAGGCACATTTCCAGCCACACCTCTCAGAAGATGCAGAATGGGCCAGCTTGTGGCAGTCTGAAATATCCCACTCACATAACGGACTCTAACATTCAAAATTTACACTAAATTATTGTCCTCTCCATGTAGTCTCTACAGTTGTCACTGGCTAATAAATAGCCATGTGATTAGCTAATACAGTTAAAGCGATTAAAAACGTTAGCTATAGTTTAAGTACCTCTTGCTTCTGTGGAAGGTCGGGGTAGAGCCAGCAGGAGAGTGTCGTGTCCTTCAGAACAAACCATCTTCTTTCCCATTCTTTTGTTATGTACACATTCTATAGGTAGGTAAAAGGACGCCATCATAGGCGCTAAGATATTATGATAGGTAAAGGGTCGACTTAGGCAGAACAGAAAATTGGGTAAAGGATCGAATTACCAAGTAGCCTTCTGAGTGTGTCTCAAGGTACAAAGGATCAGCATTCACCACCAGTTCTACACTGCTTGCTAGTTCACTCTCCTGAAAGAATATGGGAAGTGGTTAGATGTTATGTAGTTCATATCGATTTGAATTTGCTTACACAAATCTCGTGTTTATGTGATGAGAGCAGCTTCTCTCTAGTTAGAACAGTGTTTCCTACATATTCAAAGTTCGATCGAATTGGATCTTCCTTATGTTGAACTGGGAGGAGAAGAGGAGAGAAGACATGAAAAACAAATGGAATGAATACTTGGAGTTGGTACCTGTATCTTGGTCTATATCTGCTGTTAGATTACTTGTGCACTGAAAGAGAGAGAGAGAAAGAAACAGTAAATTTCCTTTTTTGTGTTCACCTCATTCAGTAATGACTTTTAAAGTAAAACTAACAAGCATTTGCAATAGATACACCATTCAAGTGTGGTGCAAGTTCTTTGTAATAACAATTTGCAATGCCTATAGACGACCAGCCTTTCATAGTCCTGACAGTCTGAGAATGGAGCTTAGAACTACATAGGCTTGGTAACATGATGATAACTCAGTGAATAGCTAAAGTGGAGTCTGGTTGCGAAGTGGGGTCTCCATTGAAAACCTATTCGCTTGTGAATTGATCAAGCCCAAAACATAATGGTACAAATTAGGCTTTGTGTGGCAAGGACCCTTAAAGTTGAATACCCTCTTAATAGAGGCATAACACAACTAATCGTCTATTGATAGAACATCACACCGACTATATATAGCAAGAATCTGTTTGTAAGCATTCAGCAGGAACATCGCTAAAATATCCCCTGTGGGGAGTGTCTCCTGGTTACCTATTGACTTTTAGGGCTTTCAATGCCAAGTTGTTTAAAATATTCAAGTCTTAACCGAGTGACAATGGTGGGTATTTGGCTCTGAGTTGAGAGTTTAAGCCAGCTACCACTGAGAAAGTAAAGGGTTAACTCGATTTTTAATGTAACGTTGTGTAGAATTACTTGTTGCTATGTCATAATGAGATTGGTAGATAAGATAATGCGGAAAGAATACATTATCAATGAGAAAATACAAGCTCTGAAGAGCAACAACTCACAGATAAGTATCTGTATCTTTTGATACTTGGCACTCGCTTGACCTGTTGGTTGAACAACCATAATATTATTAAAAATTAATTCAATTTTAGCTAAGAACTCACTGAGCTTAACATTCGCTGCAGAATTTTTTTCTTGTTTCTCAGTCTCTCTTCATTGCTCTGAAAATCAAAGGAATAAGTTAGCCAGGATGATATAAAAATCTACCCATGCACTAACGCCATAATAAAAGGCCTACTCCTGCTATCTCTCATTCATTACTACACTGCAATACAATATATTAGCCTTGTACTGTCCAAGTGTAGCACCACCTGTATGTATCAAGAGAGGATTGAGTAGCCCACTATTCATATGGCTTAAATACGCAGAGTGGTGGGGCAGAGGTTTGAGTAGCCCACTATTCATATAGTTTAAACACACAGAGTGGTGGGGCAGAGGTTTGAGTAGCCCACTATTCATATGGCTTAAACACGCAGAGTGGTGGGGCAGAGGTTTGAGTAGCCCACTATTCATATAGTTTAAACACACAGAGTGGTGGGGCAGCCCTGTCTTCCAGTGAATGGAGTATGTCGTTAATAATCAATTACTTGCCATAAAGGCTGTCTATGTCTATTGAGCTAAAGTCGTGAACTGAACGATTTGCTTACCATATGGTACACCTCTATCACCAGAGTGAAGTTGGGAGGTATTTCTGGCCTGTGAAATGGAGTAGAAAGAGTGACCTAAATCTCAAGGTATGCGCCACTTGGCTCTACACTTCTTTAATTTCTAATAAGGAGTAATTTAAGTAGGGACGGTTTCATTTTAAGGGTCGTTCCTTTGATGCTCACAGTGTAAGGAGATTGCTGTAGTGAAGTGCTTGTGTTGAAGTGTGGCCGTGTATGGAAATGATTTGAGTGGCTATGATTCCTTTGGTTTTCTTCTCTTTCAGAAGGCACAGGAAATGGTGGGAGTGGTCTCCTGTAACCATAGTCATAATTCTCATCAAATCTTTATGAAAATAACGAAGCTTACTTGGAGATTCTTGAAGATGGCTTGAAAAATCTGCTGACAATTTTAACTTGATATCTGGAAAATTGTCCATGAATCTGCTCATAAACTATTAACTCAATGAGATTGACCCTTTTAATTAGACCAATCACTAGTATTGAACATAAAACTGTGGCCAATCAGTTTATACAAGCTATGGCTATATTTCGGCAGCAAAAAAAAAAAAAAAAAAAAAAAAAATCAAAGTGAGGAACTCATGGAAGAAAAATAATTAACTAGCTCTTGATTTGGAGACTTTACCACTTCTGTACTACTAACTACTATTGTTCTTACCACTAATATATATTGTAGCGGGACAAAGGGTTCCTTTGCTCTCTGTTGACTGTTGGGGCTTGTCCCAAAAGCTTGATCCTACCTCAGTCACGATCCTCTCGGCTTCTTCACGATATGCTTTGTATCTCTCCCCTGTAAGCAATGAATTGAACTGATAATTGTAAATAATGCAGAAGAAAAACCATGAGGGGTCTTGCCATTTGATTTAAGCATGCATGGATGTGAAGGAGTTCAATTGTTCCTCATACAATACGCAAAGAAGTATGTTCAGTTATGTCTTCCCTGCTTCCATCAAAAGAGCAACAATGAAAGTAAAAACCGTTGCAGGGTAAACAGTGTGTCATTGAACATAATTTATCACACAGCACAAGTCTATGAGTTAGCATAACATTAGCTATGATTGTGTATGTCACAGCTACATGCAAGATATACTGCTAAGTCCTCGTGGAAAGGGACACTCTGAAAGAGGAGGAACCTCTCAACAAAGGCCGATCTAAAAGTACCTTTGTATATACACTCTGTACGAAATAACCTCCAAAAGAGGACAACCTCTCTACAAAGGATGAAAGGATGGGTCCCAACTCTATCCATTTTATTAACAATGGACTCTTTGCCCTCAAATTTTTGCTGAGATTCAGCTATGCCATACCTGCGAGAAGAATGATTCTTTCGGCCTCTATCTCATCCACGCTGATCTCATCCGAGCAGAGTTGCAACAGGGCTTGAGCCTGCTGCTGGATGTGGTGCTGAGCAGACGCTTCATTCAACAAATCCTAAAATCCATTGAATGATTAGTTGCTAGCATGGGTACCTCTACAGATTGCTTGTACTTTGTCATGAATCAAGGAGTTTAAAAACATGTCTTAACTAGTTGACACTGTGTGCAACAAGACTACAACATGTTAGGTGTGACTACGCCCTAAATATTCTATGCTAAAACACTAAAATGGTCTGCTTTCTTCAAATTTGAAATACATTGTGTGAAAGGAAACAAGGGGGTTATAACTGTCGACACACCCTGCATATTAATTTGTTTGTCTTGTTTTTCCCCATAAATAATATCATGTGAAAATGGAATAATAGCTAGCAAAGATATGACACCCCTTATAAGTCTTGCTTGCAGTCTGCAGGGTACAAAGTGTCACTATAGAGAGTGAAGAATAGTGGCTAGCTGGCTAGCATGGACATGTAACTGGTACTTTAATTATGGACAGTCAATGGGCTTGCCAATTGTGATTTTCAATTATAGAGCATTGAATATCAGAGTTATCCAAACATTACTTTGTTTATGAGCAAGATCAAAGTGCTTCTTTGCCTTTATTCATTGAACTTTGACCAAATCAAAGAATGAAGGAACCATATCTCAATTCAGACCTGGGGGAATCCCCTGGCATAATTGATTGATTGGATTTACGTACCTCAATGTATGATTGCTTCTTTTTTGCTTCCTCTCTACCTCTCTTTAGTCGATCTGTGATGACATCATCTGAACACCTGGACACATTGAGTTTGCTCCAAACGTCACTCATTCTCTTTAACCTGCGTATCATTTTCAGTGATGGTTGAGGTGCCACAACACCCTCTCCCCCTCTCTCCTCTGAAGCACTGCTGAAGTTGCTCCCACAGCAAATTTTGGTATCACTTTCTCTCTCTAGTGCTGAATCTTCTTGCTCAAATGACATAGGCGTGGATGTGACTTGTACTTCGAAGCAATAGCAAGAATTGAACGTGCCAGAACACGCACTAGAGGAGCAAGAGCTTCTTACTGATGTTTGGCCAGCTGAAGATAGTGTGTCTTCTGACGCTAGAGAGAAATAAGTGGTTCTCGTCTTTTTGCGTATCGCTGAGTCTCTTTTCAGAACTGCTTCGCCGAGGCTACTGGCTGCTGAGTCCTCTGACACGGAGTTGCTTAATTCACACATCTTGTTGTTGTGCCTAAAAAAAACTGGACCTGAACGTGCAAAAATAATTCTGGCGAAATGCCAATAAGCGGTTTAAATTTCCCGCCATGATGTTCATTTTCCACTCATGCGCACTACGACTTACAAGCTAAGACTGAGCCCCACCCCCTATCGAACTAGCTTTATGATTACACCATAGACTATATAGGTTCCTAGCTACATGGACTGGAAACGCCTATTAAATTAATATTAACAAGCACTTCCGGTCGTGTGATATCCGTGTTGCGCCTATTGCGCTGCAGCTGTATCTCCATGAACAGGAAAGATCACTTTAGTGGTTAACCGTACAAGCTTGTAAGTGGCTATGAAGAGCCTCTGCCAGGGAGACTATACTACAAGATGCCAAGACCCTGGGATTATTGTCAGAGCAAAACTCGAGTTAAAGTGTGCTCTAGCAGTTAAAATTGCATATAAAATACTTTGTGTAATTTTATCTCCTGAAGTAGTTCTATCATCCATAGTTAATGTGGTTGAGGACTTGAAGTACATGTTAGTAAATTTTTTTAAAAGATACATATCAACTTTCTACTACATTGTTACTAACTACTACACCTTTCTTTGTCAAATAGTATACCTGCTTTGCGTAATTTTCTAGGACCAAGTTTAACCTATCCAGCTCATACTGTAATAAAAGCAGTTCATATAAAGTTTGCAGTGTTGCATGGTATTGTTTTTATCCATTGGGGGTACTTTTGGTTGTAGAAATTCTATTTCACACTTCATCAATTAGAAAAAGTATCTAGCTACTGCATGTCTAGCATTCTGATATAATTGGGGTAAGAGATGTCAAAAGTGTGTATCTTCTCCAAAGTGTGCATCTTCTCAAAGAATGGCTCCCATCTACTCTTATCTGCATCGTGGGTATTTGGGCCCACACCACTCTTGTATAAATTATTGATAGGATTTGCTGGGTCAATTATGCGGGGTACACCATCAATCAAGCCAGAGGCCAAGTCCAGTATTCTTGGATCTGTCCCAGGTATAGTCAAACTATGAATTTAGAGTAGGTTGTTATTGAATGTCTTGAAGCAAGTGGCTTACTTGAGATCCTTAGTGTTTGCAATCTCACTAACAAGTTTCTTCATCTCTTGTGCCACTCTATAAGATGATAAGCTTAGTAATACCTGTATAATCTTGCATTAGATCTATGCACCAGTCAACTTACGGCCTAACTACTCCTTTACACCTCCTCCTGCTTTGGATGGCTACCCCAGTGCGATCAAATGCAGTGATGACCAGCAAAGCAAGAAGATATGACCTGGGTTTTCCACTGTCATCTTCTTTCCACATCATATTTCTCCAGGCTTTGGCTCTGCGGATCAATTCATGGACCTAGTTTATGGATGAAGATAATCCGTTATCTTCAATCATTAATTTTGCTTAGTATATCATACCCTTCCCCTTTGTTTTATGATGAAACTCTTTTGGGCTTCGGCATTAAATACTGAAAACCTGGTATATGTACATGTGAATAAAATCAGCTAGCACTGCATTGCCTTACCACTTAAAACGATCCCTAGGGATTCTTATCTTTCGCATGTCACGAAAGTATTCCTCTTGGGTTTTCCAGTGAGGACTGAGCAGGAGATCTATCGCAAGATCTTTGTATTTGAATTGAATGGCTACATGTGTTCTACCAAGGTAGGTGTAGTGGGGAGAAAGCTTTTTTGCCATGTATTTTTCAAGCTTATCTTGGATTTCACTGTAACCATTTTCCACAACATCTTTATGCTTAATGTCTGAATAAATTATCATCATTTAATAGCTAATAAGTCCAAGTTTTCCTTACTGTCTGAGTAGATCACCATATCCAAGTCATGATGATGTTTCACTGCAGTTCCCTGACCTATGGATCCTCCAACAAAGGGTTCATTGGCTACAATTCCAACCTCTCTTCTAAAATCAACCTGCCACTCCCCCGATAAGAAAATTCGTTAGATTTTAAAATAGTCTTACCACTGTTAAAACTCTGTGAATTTTTCTGATCACTTGTTTCGTTCTTTTGATCGGGCTGAGCACTGCTGAAACATAGTGTTTTTCATCTATGGCTTCAGCCATCTTGCGTTGTTTATACCGGCCCCTCCCCCACGCGCGCATGCGTACGCGCATTCTATTCCATTTAAAGCGCAGCATCAAAAAAAAAGATGGGAAATTCACTAACAAAAGCGGCTGCAACTGGTATGCTGTTGCAGTGGGGGCTGTTTCTGATCTCAGCAGCCTTGCAGACTGAGAAGTTTTTCGACTTGGCCGGTTCGTCCACTTTCATTCTCTTAGTCTTGCAGTCCATCACCAACACAAGGAAGTTCCACCCACGTCAGGTAGAGTTCTGGAGGGCAATTGTAAGGATATAAGTGTAATTCAAGTTTGACTTCTGATGCTTACAGATGATCCAGTCTGGATTGGTGAGTATGTGGGCAGCTCGTCTGGGATTATTTTTATTCTTGAGAGTGTTGAAAGCAAGTGGAGATAGTCGTTTCAAGAGGGTGAGAGATAACCCCAAAATGTTATTCCTCTACTGGACCATTCAAGGTCAGGGAAATTATATTACTCTAGTGGAACCTGTTTGATACATACTTTATGATTTAGGTTTATGGGTGTGGCTTACCCTTCTTCCAACACTAATCCTAAACTCAAAGAAAGAGGACAGGCAGCTGTGCCGCAGGGATTACATTGGCTGGAGTGTGTGGCTTATAGGCATGGTTATTGAAGTGGTGGCTGATTACCAGAAATACACTTTCCGAAGTGATCCTGCCAATAAGTAAGTGTGAAAATGGTATTGTAATGTGGTCCCTTGAAGTATATGGTCTTCCTATAAGGGTGGTCTCCCTAGAGAGATTGATTAGAGGGATAATGGTGGTTTCCCTACAAACTGTAATGAGAGCATTCTTCTTAGAAAAATCAGTATGGATTTCTCCTTTAATTTGTAGGGATATGTGGATCAGTCATGGCCTTTGGAGCTTATGCCGTCACCCAAATTACCTGGGAGAGATACTTCTCTGGATTGGATTATTCATCTCTGCCTCTTCTACTTTCAATGTTAGTAAATGCTATGCTGTTATCATTCGTGTTGATACACTATTCCTCTACAAAGAACAAAAGGCTGGGTCCCAAGTCTGTCCATCATTCATTTCAATTGCACTAAACTATGACAGGGTTCTGATTGGTTGAGTATGATCTCGCCCGTATTTGTGGCCTTCCTCCTCACAAGAGTGTCGGGCATCCCAATCCTGGAGAAGCAAAACTTGCGTCGGTGGAAGGAGAACCCAAGCTACATGTCCTACCTCAGGAACACGCCGAAACTTATCCCTTTCCTGTACTGAATCAGAGCCACAGACCACACTTTACCAAATATATGAGTAGATAGTAGTAAGTAATAATTAATTTTATTTTTATAATGAATGTAGCTATTATTTTCGTGTCTATTCCAATATTGAGCCTGGCCTCCCCCCTCAAATGTTTGGCGGTGCACTCATTTAGTTCATTCTACACTGATAACAATGAACTAGTAACTAGGTAGCTGCATTCAAGTGGACAATTGTTCACATGCTCTCAGTGAATACAGGAAAAACGTGATCTGAGTCTTACAAAAAGCACCTGACATGTACAAATTACTCTGAAAAGGACTGGTTGTTTAATGATGATATTATGTAGTTTGGAGATTCATATTGTCTTGCTATAATAGAGCATTGAAAGTGGAATAAAAAATGTTCTACCCCAAGAAGATATCGCGGCTGTTTGTGTGTCTGTTGCTTCTCTCTGTGGTGGGACTATTCTTAGTGTATTTCAGGACTTCACTATTCATTACAAAAACAGAAGAAATCGCAAAGATGGCAAAGTAAGCCACAGCTATATAATAGCAGCTAAGAATAGTTAAAATTGGTCTAACATTGGAGTACAGTAGCTTGCTAGCTACTTATTAATGTATAACCTTAAGAGTGCTGATACATAAGTATACAGTTTGAGTACACTTAGTAGTGAGTCATGATCGAGTAGCCATAAGAGTAGCTATAATAGTGACTCAGTGACTTTCAGTAAAACTGGTGAAGGACACAGTCCTAATACACTTCTAATAGTTACTGTAGCTAACTTCAATAAACAAAGTGAGCAAAGTTAAGTAAAAATAATATCTACTCTTTACCTCTCAATAAAAGCATGAGTGTCCCAGTCCCCATTGATTTATGTACAGGGGTCAAGTTATGTCCCCCAAGACAGTATAAATGGATGGTTTAAACACTAATATTTATTTAGCAAAAGAGAAGTTAAAATCAAGGGAGCGAGATTGTATTATTTACAGCGTCGTGCTAAAGAAGCACAGCCTGTGGATGATGAAGAAAGGATTGCAGCCATGTTATACAGCAGCCACACAGATGATAGTGGGCATTATAATCACACAAAGAGAACTAGTGACACACATGTTGAACAGAGCAGTAGAAAGGAAATGCCTGTTGTGGCAGATGTTGTCAAACTAACTGTTAATGGAGATGGATCAGATGATTTCTATAAAGAAACTGATCATGTGAGTTTCAAGAATATTAAGGTAGGTGTGGGTACTATGAGTCAGCTAAGTATTGTTGCTCTTTTCTTGGAAATGGACTATCTTAGAATCCTGAAAATTGCTCCAAATATAAAGTAGGTTATGTAGAACTAATGTCTGGAGAAAGTAATAAAAATATTGCATCTTGTAGATAGGAGTTATAATCTTACATAACATACTCAGGAAGGTATTATGAGTCAAAGGTATGAATTATGAGTTGCTGGCTTGATTTTTGTCTCTAAAAATTGATAATGTAGCTAAGATTTCTACAAAATAAAAATAATAACCTTAGATTACTTTAAAATTCATTTTTTACTCCATCTTGTGGCATCATTGCTTCCCTGCGCTTTTTTTATTCGGATTGGTTACGGTTATACCCATTTAAAAAGTTCTCATTTAGTATGCATGAATAAGGCATTTTCTGGATGATTTTTATTTGATCAAAAGACCAACAAAAAAAAAAGATTAAGTTTTCATATCTAAAGTATCAACTCTTGTAGATTCCTATCAAGTGGTGAACCCATAATAGAGACTGACTCATAATACCCACACCTACCTTATGTCAGTCCATTCTTCCTATAATTATTGGTTCTAGAAGACACAGTAATTTCTATCAATACACTCCAGGATTCCTATCTCAGCTCAGCACCATCTATTAAAGATCAACTGAAGAATGAAACTAGTCATTTTTGGAATAGCTTGACTGCTGGAGAAAGAGAAGCGGTAAATGTTACTTAGCCATAAGTAGTTGGATGGCCAGGCTAGCTATCTGTTGTTATTTTTTTCCAGTTTCAGCAAGCACGAGTGGAGAATTTTTGCAGAAAGAATCGCCTTAACATCAAAAAGCGGAACTTGAAAATTGAGAGGCATATGCTCTTAAATGACAAGAAAAAAACTGCCTTTTGCTTTGTCCCCAAAGTTGGTTGCACGAACTTGAAGATTTTATTCTTTGTAACACAAGGTATAAGTTGTAATGGACGTGTAAAGCTAAGGAGGTAGATACTGATATTTTTACTAATTATTGAAAGCACAAAATATTTTTTCCTGGAATATTTAGGAACTATTTCCGTCAGTGAATTATTCAAGAGTCGAGACAATGTAGACCAAGAAAAACTAGAAGATGCAATAAAGAAACACTCCTTCATCGGACGTAGTTCAAAGAAGAAGGAACATGTCATGCAGAGTTATTACAAGTTTTTGATGTACAGAAATCCTATTGAGAGACTGTTCAGCGGATATCGGTCTAAAGTCCAGAGAACACCACTGATAGGTCTGAGTCGTGACTATCCACACTACAACTGGTTGAAAAAGGAGATATTCAAATTCAAACACCCAGAAAAGTTTCACCAGTGGCATCTAGCCAAAGGAAAAAGACCTGTTAATGTCACTTTTTCTGATTTTATAGATTACTGGTTGAATAAAAGAGGATTGAATGATGACGAACATTTTCAGTCCATCTACAGCCTTTGTCAACCTTGCCAGGTCCACTATAGTTACTATGGGAACTTCAATGCATTCAAACATGATGCAGAGGTACTGATTGGACACATAGAGGCTGAGGGTTCTCTTTTAAGAGATGGCTACTACGAAGAAGGAGAACATACTTCAGATCTGGCACCACGATACTACCAGAAGTTGTCCAGACACCAAAAGGAGATGATTATCAGTAGATTGGCTCTAGATTTGAGTTTTTACTACACCATTTTTCCTTTAGAAAGAGATATCCATAAAGTGATTATGGACATTGATTTTGATGTTCCTAAATATCAATACTAAACCATCAATTTTAGCCATTGTTTTTACTGATACTTAAATTAATAGTTTTGGAATAACACGCCATAATAGTTAATCTATGCTACAATCACTTCCTTTGCTTATCCCATGCTGGTGTTTCAGGAACTGTGACATTCTGCATGTTACCACGATTCAGCCGTTTAGCCAATTCTTCTAGAAAGCCTTCCCGATAAACTCCAGGTGGCCTTGACTAAGAGCATAAAAAGATGCATGCAGTATCAAACAAAGTACAATAATATAGCTTAAGGAGACTTCTTACATGATGGAAAGCTTCTACTGCATCTTCAAATCTGGTGGGGAAAATCCATTAAAACAGATCATAACTTTTATAAGTAGTTAGCTATTTATACCTCTTGCGTTTTACTTGTACAAGATAAGAAATGATCATGCACCCAGTTCTGTTGTATCCATGGGTACAGTGAACAGCTGCAAAGTATTATATAAACCAACTCATTATGATACATGTGATTGTGTACTTTATCCTCATAACATACCTATTAGTTTCCCAGGGTTCTCTTTAAAAAAGCTCGAACATTTTCTTTTGAACTCATTTACTTGTCTAACCGTAGGAACATCCATCCTATATAAGTAGTGTTCCCATCATTTTCAAAATTAGCTAACTACCATGCATTTACCCTTCACACTTTATTTTTAAACTTTGATGAGGACCAAGCTGTCTACGATCATAAAATCGATCAGTATTTGTCAAATCCACCACAAGCCCTATCCGACTGTCATCTGTCAATTCCTTAATAGGAAATTTTTGACAGCCAAGAAGTCGGCTCTCATACTCAGAGGAGAGTGGCGTCTTACAGGGAAGGAACATATCTGTATTATTATTATGTTTGATTTTTCATTATTAGCAATGTGGTATCAAAATTAACCTCCAATGACTTCTCCTTTCTCTGGACATTGCTCCCATCCATCAGGAACTCTTACTCTATACGGTTCCTTTTAATAAAGGGTTGGTTATTATAAATTATCAGAATAGCCCCTTAATTATCAAAGAGTGTAATTGAAAGTATAATATAATTGAAGATGCACTGAACTGGTTGCACCTACTAATATTCCAGCAGCAGCAGGCCTTAATTGGTTAGTTGATTACACCACAGTTATGACAGGTAGCTACCCCCTAAGGGATATCTATCAGTCACCACATTTCAGGAAAAGTGATCATACCATCTTTAAATTGAATTTCCAGCTACATAGCTAGCCGGTTACATACTGTTTTCCGACTGGAGTCTTTTTTCAATTCATCTTGATCCTTTTTTTCTTCTGCCATGAATCTGGGAGGAGGGGTGCGGATTTTTCGCTGCTCTTTTGACCTGTTGCGCACTACTTTGAGGTGAATGGCACAACTCACACAGTACAAAAGTTTCATATATAACTTTGGCAAACGGTAGCCTATAATAGTGAAGAGACATAGTCAGATATTCACACTCTGCAATGTTAACAGCCCACCATCATAAACTGATGCTTCAGCTAAATCCCTGATGGATGCTGCTTCCACTATGTTCCTGATCACAAACTTCTGCAAAGCTTTATCCTGCATGCATCCATGCAATAGTTAAGTCATTTGATGCTTTGCTCACTCATAAGCTAAATTAGATCACTATGATTTTGATGAGATTACTACTAGACTAGTAAATCTCATTCTGAGATCTAAACCTGGATAATGATACTCATATCCACCCATGAGTATAGCTGCACCACCCATTTTAAGAGCAATAGAGCATTTAGGGTGATAGAGAGTCAGTATTACTAGTAGGTGGAAGCACTCATGCAGTATCATATATAAATTTATGTTTGGCAAGGTGATATGAATTGAATCCAATGTAGCTAAAATTGATCACATCATACCATACAGCTGCATTGCTACTCTCAGTCGGGCCACACATTCGAGGCTATCATTTAGCTGTCTAGCAGCTAGTAGCTAGTCTCGCGAGCCTAGCCAGCCTATATAGGAGATTAGATAGTAGGCGTTTTAATACCTTGGGGACACATCTTGCACAGTTAGTACATCTGACATATCGAACATGACCTCTGCCGTGCTTGGATCGACCATTATTTCGCCTCTTCTGAGTCTATCAGCGCAGTAGATAAAGGTCTATCGCCTATCTACCATATAAACTCACCATAGTGTCCGCGTTTTCTGTAAAGACAAATGAATGATCATACGCATGCGCAGATATCCAAAAAAGAGGTGGTTATCAGGATCCGCTCTATCTTGGAGGAGCAAACCATTTCATATTTTTGAGATAGTATATCAACTCCAGCATGCATGTGGGTCGCAATTAAAGGGCTAGAATTTTACCTATTATAGCTAGGCCCCATGAATTAGTGATCTCTTATGTGAGACCATGTCACCACCATTCACCCGCTCAGCCAAGACCGCAAGGAAATCTCTCTTGTGTAAATGCCAGGTGGCCGTGCCTAAAGGAGGAAAATATAAATCTCTCAAATGTAAAAAGTAGCAGATTCCTCACTTTTGAGAAAGCATTTATGAAACTGTGACAAGAAGATTATTTTCAAAAGAATAATACAATGTCAGTCCACTCTGTGTAGCTATACATTTACATAGTTAGTTGCAGGGGCAGAAACACCACAATAAAAACTGTCGAAAAGTGAAGGGGAGCTACAGCCCCCCCCTCCCCCCCCCCCCCACTTTTTGTTGCTTTTGTTGTGGTGTTTCTACCCCTGCAGCGGAAATTTTTGCAGAAAATTGAGAGGCATATGCTCTTGAATGATAAGGGGAAAAAGCCTTTTGCTTTATCCCCAAAGTTGGTTGTACGAACTTGAAGACAAGGTAGCTAATGGACGTATAAAGCCAGGTAGCTATTGATATTTTTACTAATTATTGAAAGCACAAAATCAATTTTCAGGAATTATTTCAGTCAGTGAGTTATTCAAGAATCAAGACAATGTAGACCAAGAAAAACCAATAAAGAAACACTCCTTCATCGAATGGAGTTCAAAGAAGAAGAAACATATCATGCAGAGTTACTACAAGTTTTTGATGTACAAAAATCCTATTGAAAGACTGTTCAGCGGATATCGGTCTAAAGCCCAGAGAACACCACTGATAGGTCTGAGTCGTGACTATCCACACTACAACTGGTTGGAAAAGGAGATATTCGAATTCAAACATCCAGAGAAGTTTCACCAGTGGCATCTAGCCAAAGGAAAAAGACCTGTTAATATCAGTTTTTCTGATTTTATCGATTACTGGTTGAATAAAAGAGGATTGAATGATGACGAACATTTTCAGTCCATCTACAGCCTTTGTCGACCCTGCCAGGTCCACTATAGTTACTATGGGAACTTCAATGCATTCAAACATGATGCAGAGGTACTGATTGGACACATAGAGGCTGAGGGTTCTCTTTTAAGAGATGGCTACTACGAAGAAGGAGAACATACTTCAGATCTGGCACCACGATACTACCAGAAGTTGTCCAGACACCAAAAGGAGATGATTATCAGTAGATTGGCTCTAGATTTGAGTTTTTATTACACCATTTTTCCTTTAGAAAGAGATATCCATAAAGTGATTATGGATATTGATTTTGATGTTCCTAAATATCAATACTAAACCATCAATTTTAACCATTACTTAATTAGTTCTAGTGGGGGGGGGGGGGGAGCGTTTTGTGTGTATTGCATACAAATGTGTCTATTTAGATAATTAGCCAGTACAGTGGCTAGCTAGTAGAATAGCATTCTCATAATTATATCGTCTGTGTATCCCAAATTGGTTTTGCAGGAACTTTAATACCATCCATATTACTACCAAGCCGTCTAGCCAACTGTTTGAGGAACCCTATTCGATAAACTCCAGGTGGCCGTGACTAAGAGAATGGGAAGAAAATAAAATGCAGTATCTCATTATTATAACAACAGACTCGTCCTTACATGACTGAAAGCTTCTACTGCAGCTTTAAAACTGATTGGGGGAGGGAGGAGGGAATTAATGTATTAAACAGATTATAGGATCTTTAATAATAATTACCTTAAGTGCATTACTTTTACGAGATAAGAAATGATCATGCACCCAGTTCCGTTGTATCCATGGGTACAGTGAACAGCTGCAACATAAAACAATTGTAGAATTAACTTGTCCTCATAACAGCTACTGATACCTATTAGTTTCCCAGGATTCTTTTCAATAAAATCTGAACATCTCCATTTGAACCTTTCTACTTCTGCAACAGTAGGAATTTGCAGTCTATATAATTATATTAATAATAGAGTTCCAATCATCTTTGTTTGACATAGCTAGTACCATGCACTTACCCATCACATTTTATTTTTTCGTACTTGCAAGATCTAAGCCGACTACTATCATAATATCGACTAGTATTTGTCAAATCCACCACAAGCCCTATCTGTCTGTCTTCCTCTAATTCCTGGATGGAAAATTTTGGACATCCACGAAGTTGGTTGCTATACTTAGACGAGAGTGGCGTCTTACAGGGAAGAAATATGCCTGTATGTGTTTGATTATTTCATATGCATAATTATGGATGTCATGAAAATACCTCTAATAACTCCTCCAAATTCCTGACATTGCTCCCACCCTTCAGGAATCTTGTCATATGACTCCTTAAGAAAGAAAAAAAAAAGGTTGGGGGGGGGGGGGGGGGGGGGGGGGGGGGAGAGAGAGAGAGAGAGAAAGAGAGGGAGGGAGGGAGGGGTAGCCACTAACATGCCAGCAGCATTGAACACATACACATACAGGCACACCCAGTTTTGCTTACACCCCTAAGGATCCAAGGGTGTAGGTAAGGGGGGGGCTTGGGGGGCTAAAGCCCCCCCAGAATTTTGAATCGTATACATATTATGAAACCCAAATATTTAGATGAACTCATTTTGCAACTGTAAGTAAAGGAATGGTCAGTTTTGTTCTTGTGTACATGTAGTGTTTAATGGCCACTAACATGTTTATCTTTTAGTAGTGGATCATTGACTAATTAATTGATTGTGCATGTACTGTTATATAGTAAATCAATAGTGACATAATCACCTCATATCATACCAGAAGCAATCTCGGAACACCTGAGATTCAAAATTTTCCCGGGGGAGCATGCCCCCGGACCCCCTAGATAATGCAATGCTGTATTTCACACATAATTATACATTCATGCATGCATATTTAGCCCCCCCAGTTGAAAAAACTTATCTACACCCTTGGGATCTATCTGTCACCACATCTTCAAGGTTAAAGTCTTCTTATTGTAAGACTAAACTTCATGTTGCTAGATAGCTAGATACATACATTTTCCGATCTTTTTTTTTTCCTATCCATGAATCTTGGAGGAGGGGTGCGGATTCTTCGCTGCACCTTTGACCTATTGCGCACTATCTTGGAATGAATGGCACAGCTCACACAGTACACAAGTTTTGCATAAAGCTTTGGCAGGGGGTAGTCTATAACAGTAGAGGAGGGAAGAGACAAAAAAATGTGTCAGAGACTACTCACACTGCCTGTCTGCAATATTAACAGCCCACCATCATAAACTGATGCTTCGTTTAAATCCCTGATGGATGCTGCTTCCACTACATTCCTGATCACAAACTTCTGCACAGCTTTGTCCTGCATGAGTCATTTGAGCGTTTGTACTCGCTCTTTATTGGACCATATATGTAGCTAAAAATTGATTTCGATAAGATTAGCTACTACTAAACCAGTAAATCTCACTCTGAGATCTAAACCTGACCATATACGACCATAAGTATACATGCAGCCTATCCCCTCACCCCATCTTTGAGGAGAAGGATGTTATGGAACTGTTTCATTAGCACTAGGCGCATGGAGTGTTCAGGTCCACTCTTTCTTTATCTACCTTACGTGACATGCATCCAATAAACTCACTGTCTCAAATAGCTGTAGTCATAAAATTGTAGCTACTGTAGTTCTCACTGTCTTAAATTAATAGCTGCAGCTGGTAGCTACTGCCTAGTTTATAGCTACTAGCTATTCTAGCTAGCTAGCTACATGACTATTTGAGACAGACTACAAGCCCATTATAAACATTGTTACGTACCAGCATGCATCACACCATAAAGCTGCATTGCTGAGGTACAGTTTACCTTGGGGACACATCTTGCACAGTTAGTACACCTGACATATCGAACATGACCTCTGCCATGCTTGGATCGACCACGATTTCGTCTTTTCTGGGTCTATCAACACGGTAGATATTAAAGGTCTATCATCGCCTACCATCAAACTTACCATAGTGGCCGATTTTGCAAGAAGAAGAAAGTATACGCATGCGCAGCTAAACAAATAAAAGAAAAACCACCCATCATGACATTGTCATAGTCCACCTTGCTAATCAGAGTGCTCTATCAGATTGTGGTTTGACTGTTCAAAGACAAGCCTTAGGGGTGGTGAATTCTGCATCACAGGGAAAAAATGGCATCAAAATCTGCCACTGGGCTACCAAAAATCTATAATATTGATCCTTCTGAACAATTGATCAATGGAAATATCAGTAGTGATGGGAGAAAGGAAGAAAAAGAAGAAAAAGCAGGGCAAAAAATTGAACTAAAGGATTTTTTTTGGGATCAGTTTCTGCTCTACATTGGATCTGCCATTGCTCTGCTGACAATTCTTGATTTATCACTCCAATTCTTCAGGTCACCATCAGGTTTGCAATGCTTATTACCAACTCAATTTATGTCATTGGAAACCACTCGAGATCAGGCTGCATACGTGAATGCCTACTGTCTAGATAGCTTGACACAAAATGAGTACTATTCCATCTTCATTCTATTGCAAGGCATAGTGATTACTACTCCTCATTTCATATGGGAGGCCATCTTTGTGGGCCAATTCGATTTCTTCCTCAATCTAGTTAAACAGATCGACAGACTTCGGGATAGCAGCACAGGAGAGTATCGTCCAATCAACTTTGATATTGTCAGGAAGTTGGAGAATGAGTTTCCTGAAAAGTGGAAATTCAGGGGTATATTCATGCTATATATAGTTAAGATAATTATTCAGCTAATCATTATAGTAGCAAGTGTCTTTATCAATGCTCTGGTATTCGAGGCATCTAATTTTGCCTTCATTTTTGAGTGTCCTCATAATTTCAATCGTTCAAATCTACCCATTCCTGGATGGTCTTATCCTTTTCCCATCAGTTGTACTTACCCTCCCTTTCGACTACTGAGTAAAATTCAAGTGGCAGACTACATTCTGCTTGTATTTGCATTCTTAGCAGCATCTTATGGATTAATTTGGTGCTTCAAACGTCACACAAGTAGTCTTGGTTATCGGGATATTGCAAGATTTTCCTTTGCTTCTTCTCTACCTCCAGAAGAGTATGTGTTTGAATGGTACCAATTCTTCACTCCACGAATCAAGAATGATCTTGATTTCTTATTGATGAGATTGTTTCGTGCAGACTCTGGCCATGGACGTGTATTCAGAGATATTCAAATAGATAAGGAGCTGAATCGCCTCTTTGGTAAATATAAAGAACGTTTACTGTTATTTCGTACTATTCAAGCTGACGATATTCGAAGAGGAGCTTGGAAACGATGGATAGGTACTTAATAGCTAAGTCTAATTCATGCAACTTGCATGGTTTCAAAATGTGGCACATCCAGATTGGATTTGGATTGGATGAGTTTTAAATTAATTTTTTCTATAGCTGTTAAGGAAGGCATAGAGTTAAACAGTGAAAGCAGACCTAGAATCAAGGATATTCAAGATCTGTATCTTCCAATGAAAAGTAGACCAGATGAAAAGGTCATCGAAATCCTGAATGAGACAACTGGTAATGATTTGACAACTGAGGTCAGTGAGCTGATTAATTCTATCACTAGTCAATTATTATTCAATTTGGTGTAGCTACATGCTTTAACTAGCTACCATAGTGAGAAATTAAATGGAATAAAAATTTCAATTTATACGGTTTTGAAAAAAAAGTACTCACCTTTATGTTTTATAATTGTAATAATCAGGAGAGTGCTATCAGAGGTATTAAAGATCACATCTATTACTTTTTTACTCTCTGCAAAAATTATGAAAATGGCATTACACTTGCTTATGACTTGTCATTTGGAACTATTGGATATGGTGTCCAGCTGGCCTTTGCTTCTAAGAAGGTTCGTCACAATGAGTCAATGATGCATCATTATCACATCACTAATTATCATTAATGTAGGTAGTGTCAGTGAACTTTCACCCACACTTTAGAAAAAATGCAGCAACGGTAAAATTTCAGAGCAACTCAGTCATAACTCTTCAAGAAGATATCTATAGTCAAGATAGTGGTAGTGTTAAAGAGGTATGCTGGATGAAATGTTGCTATTCATAATATTATGACTATATTATGCTATGTTGCTGCTGATTCATTATAGAGCTATGAACTCATACATGAAGAAATGAAAAGAACAATAGGAAGCACGGTAAAGGATTTTTATACTGTAGACTTGATGGTTATTGGACCCTTCGTTGATGAGATCAAGAAAACAACAGGTATAGCTATATAATAATAATAGTCTTGTGTAGCTAGACTCTTTACTAACTCAAAGAGGGGATGGGTCTAGTAAACTTCGCATAGCAGATCGGTGCTGCTGGTCCACGACTGCCAGTTGATTGAATATCAAGTCCTGTATCTCATTACAAACCCACCCCAGTAAAATTTCATGGAAACAATGCTGTTTAGTATGACTGAAAATGGGTGTGGTTAGCAATAAGTGTATGGTAGGTCATTTGCCCCACCAAATCATAAATCCTAGTTACTCCCCTGATAAATAGTGATGGGACACTATTATAGTCAATGCTGCACATAATGCCTGTTTGCCCACCCGAGAGGTGATGAAATTCATGGACTTAGCTAGCTATGATATTTATAATAACTATCTTTCAGTAAGCTTCCATCTCGAAAGAATGAATAATGCTTACTTTGATGATGGAGCAATCTTGTTAGTGATTCAACCATTGAAAATTGGAAGAAAAGATGTCTCTAAGTATTTTTGTCAATATATTCCTCCAAAAGGGTATGCATACTATCTAGCTAGCTATATACGCCTTATAAGAAAACTTTTCCTCTCTTCCAGAATTTTTGAAGAAGATAAAGAAAATAGTAAAGAATTAAAATTTGAATGTGATCAAACTAAATGTTCTTTCAAATTTACTGTTTATAAATATGCAGGAAAGCATCATCGTCCAGAAGGTAAGTTCATATTGTGGCTCTAGCCTGCCTATGGTCAAATTGTTATTTACTCTTTCCATTATCCAGTGAACTACCTACATAATTCAGAAGAGTCTCACTTATCAGTAGTGTAGGCTGCATCATAGCTCCTTTTTCCTTTTATGTTAGATATGCTTTTGTATTATGAAGTAGGTAGTAAAATTAATGGGGCGGGGTTTACCAAATATTTTATGTACTAACAAGCATACACGCACAAAAAATAACCTAATTAGCTAGCTAGCTAGCTACTTAACTTATTTTTAGCTAACAATAGTTCTTTTTAAAAAAATTGTTTTGTTACTTCCTTCCATGATGAGGGTGCCAGGGACAAGTGAAACAATAAGACTTCTCGCAAGACTCACATAGTGTTATCACATCATTACAAGTGTATTCAACATAGTAATAGCTCTTGTTTCTATCAGTGGTCTTGCAATGAAAGCATTCATAATCACCATTCGCCTATGATAATAGAAGATTGATGATCATTATACAAGCATAGCCGAGGCTACAGACCAGCAGCAGGAGTCTTCTAAAGTGCAAATTATTGCAATTTTTCTCTACTACTTGGGTGGTCGTGTCACAGTAATCTGTGGACATTGTTGAATATTTACAGATAGCTACTGCCATGCCTCTGCAAGGGGTCTATAATGATTTTCAATGAGGAGTAGCTAATCGCACAGATAGAGCACATACTAGATAAAGTGGAGAATTAATGGTTATATACAGCTAGCTAGTTATAAACTCACTCCATTAGGCCCACCACTGTGATGTCGAAGATCATTGCGAATAAAGTTAGGTTGTGGTTTAGGGGAAGATTTTCCACTGTGACTCTTGCTCTGATTCCAGTATAAAAAATGAGTACTTTTGAGAGTATTAGCTAATTACAGTCTTACATTATTGAGTTCACTTTCAGATCCACTGCTGTATGTATTTTTCTCATAATAGTCCTGGTCCTGAAATTATATAGCAATGATGCTATAGCTAACAATTTATTAGAACTACAAGCTACCTCATCTTTTTTATGCCTGCCTGCCATTTTTGGATTGTAGCACTATCAAAGAATTTAATAGCCAATTTTTCTACCTTAGTTCCAGAATACTTTTGACTAATGAAGAGCGTCTTATATACTAGTTAGCTACTGACTCTATGGCTCCATCCCTTCATTATTCATGCCATGACAACATCTTTTGGGAAAGTTTTATTACATGATTCATTTATTATAACTGCTCACCTAGCATTTGAGTGAAGCTATTCACAGGTAAGTTCAAGCCGAATGACGTGTTATGAGCCATCTTATGCTTCCTCAGCAATCCTTGAACGAGCCAGTGATTTCGTAAACAAGGGATGAATATTTTCACTGGAATGGAGAATGTTTTAGATATCAACAGCAGTTAGCATGTGACCAATCATGAATTGTTCACCAAGTGCTGATATATGGCAATCTTGATCATATTCATGATGCATCTTATTTAAAAAAAGTATATTTGGACAATAGTTCTCCTTGTACTCCTCAGTAGATCAGAGTATTCTCATTACCGACATTTATAATTAGCATGCATGAAGCCTCGTTCCAGCAAGCTCCAGGGCCCGCCTCTCGAGGATGCGCGTCACAAGAAAAGCCAAGTCAGGGGAATCCCCTGGGTATTTACCTATTATATATTATATTTATAATTTTTTTTGCGAACTCAGGAATAGATTGTAGTTTAGTTAGTGATCCAGTGATCTGTTATTCTGTTATGTGAGTCCATCTTGATCCCACCATAGTCTTTCAGGAACTGTAATGTCAACCATGTCACCACCATTCACCCGCTCAGCCAAGACTGCAAGGAAATCTCTCTTGTAAATGCCAGGTGGCCGTGCCTAAGGGAAGGAAATATAATCTCTCAGATGAAGTAGTCAGATTCCTCACTTTTGAGAAAGCTTCTACTGCATTTTTGAAACTGACAGGAGATTATTTTCAAAAGAAGATGATAAGAGTTACCAAAGACTTACCTCCACTTTTTTTCTCTTACAAGATAAGATATGATCATGAACCCAGTTCTATTATATCCATGGACACAATGCACAGCTAAACATTTAGATAAGCTATCACTAACATGAGATGTCAGATATTAAATACTACAATGCACTTCTTACTTATTATATTTCCATCATTTACTCGAAGAAAGTGAGAACATACATCAATAAAATTCTTCACTTCTTCTACAGTTGGAGGGTGATCTCTATTATTTTTAAAAGGTTAGGCCCATGACGGCTTCTCTGAAAATGTTGCTTACTCTCCATGTTGACATGGGATCTTATGATATAGCTCGCCAAGCACACTACCATTGTAAAACCGATCAGTCTTGGTCAAGTCTATCAGCAGTCCAATTCGATAGTCAATGGTCAACAACCTAGGGATAGTAAATCTTTGGTTGTCAACAAGCTGAGTATCATAAGCAGAAGAGAGAGGTGTTTTCGTGGGAAGAAACATATCTGCATTGGGCAGCTAATTTTTTTTAAACGCATTATGAGTGGAACTTGCTTACCTTCGATAACCTGTCCATAGTTATCACATTGCACCCACCCATTTGGAATAGACCCAAAAAATGGAACCAATTTCTCGATCGCCATGATCGGTTCCTATGGCAATCTGCGCATTGTGACTCGCCCATAGGATTTGCGCATGCTCAGAAACTAATCGGGTAAGGTGAGTCTTGTTTTTTGGCCAGTGGTACATGGTACAGGAGATACATGGTGTGTGGTATACCAGTAATAATCATAGGGACTAGCAAAGTTATGAATTGACATACTCTGCCTTGATAAAGCTACATGGACAAAGTATTGGGGTTTTCTCCTTCATAGAATTTCTTCAGAAGTGATTTAGCTCTTTGAATAAAGTCATCAGATGCAGGAATCAAAATCAGAGTCTTTAATGATGGGTCCATTTTTGCACTATGAATGTCCAGAACTGAGCCACATCCTCCAAAACGCTCATTCTTACAACCGAAAGTGACAGTTAATAGACCAACACTTCTCAGTGCAAATGCACACATAATGCATGGTTCTACTGTGACATATACACAGCAAGAACCACATAACTCTTCTAATTCCATGTTGCAGTTCCTTGCATAGTCTAACAGCTGATCCACGGCCACCATTTCAGCATGTCGGGTAGCATTCTTGGAAATGTTCACTTCATTGCAGCCCTGAGCTATGATCTCTCCTTTGTACTCGATCACACAACCCACCGGCACCTCTTGATGTTTCAGTGCAAATTCTGCCATCTCAAAGGCCTTATTCATGAAGTAATCAGGCCCCATGTCCAACTTGGGTTCAGCCATTAGGGGTCAAAAGGTCAGACCATTTGTATTGCGCATGCGTAACTAATTAGTAGTTGTTTGTATACAGTTAGCTACAGTTTTCCTTCCAAATTGAAAACTGAGAGAAAGGTCCCTGATCTTTAGTTAATTTCCCTTTTCACGCTGCTTTTATATCTAGCTAAAGCTATATAGCCAGCAGGAATGCTGTTGTCTGTTAGAGTGCAAGAATGAGACAGAAGCCATACTCTAAATCTACCGCATCACAGCTGCCACCTTCAGGCCACTTTACCGAAAGGACAGATATTGGAATTTAGAACTTTGTTCTGCACCCAGAGATGATCTCTTCCTGAGTTTGTATCTGTAAGTTACCCTGAGGTAAATAGCTAGCTAGCTAGGAGAAAGCCAATTACACTAGTAAACTTTCTCTATTGTACGTATAGCTAATTAGTTATCCGTGCAGCTAACCACTGTTGTAATAATTATTTTGAAGAGCTTGGCATGCAGGGCCAGGCTCAGAGCTTTAAAGTGCAATGTCTCATATTGTAGCTATAGATTGATCCATGCTGTACAGTCTGCACTGGCCATTGTAAAGTTTAATACCTACTCCATGCCAATGAATCCAGCTGTTAATAAACCTATAGAACAATGGAAGGGCTAGCTATAAGCTAGCAATTTATTCCTAAATTTGCAGGAATGGAAGTATAGCTACTCTGACAATATACATAGTGATTTATAAAGATGAAGTGGAACTTGTTTACTTGCTGCTCAGTCTTCCTCTTACACTTAGCAACAGCATCCTTCCCAGTGACAGGTAAAGATAAAATAGATAATATAAGTAGCAGTCAGTAAGGGAAAAAGAATGCTGAGTGCATGCATGTAACCTAGTCTAGAAGTTCTACTGTGTTTCCTAGGTGAGATGTATGTATGTGTTTCCTCTCACTGTATTTTTGGTGGTGAGATTGTGGTCCAATGATTGGTCTGTGTTGTGGACAAGGACTTCACTTTGAGTAGCCTGGCACATCTGCTGGTGTTGGCACTGTGTAAACTGAACAGACACCGCCAAAAAATTCCTCTGTTGACCAAAGATTGTTTATAGTTGTGACAGATCAATAGGTCTTTAAGGGTCACACATTCCACTTGAGAAAGTTGTTGAGATAAATTTTCAAGCATCCAATTTTTTTTTGTAGTACTTTTATGATTTATTTGATGCAGTTGATGTACTGGACTTCATTGGCCTAAGAGGTGCTACTCTTCCAAGTCAAGATGCTTCATTAGTTACTGGCCCCACAGGGGAAATGGATGCCTTTAGCATCAATAGGGAACTAAACATGTCAACACTCGGCCTGGAATGGAGATTCATTGGAGCAGAGTTCCCTTCCCAGTTCGGAATCTATATTGTTCTCAACACCTCTCAGTTTGAAGGCTCTCTTTTATCCATCAGCAGTGAATCGGGCTTCATCTTTGATGTTTCACTGAGAAGATCTGAGAATTCAACGCGCGATTTCCTTTCTATCTCTCTCCCTGGACTGAACACATTGGAGATAAATCTCCCAGATGATGTGGATATCCAAGACAGCTCTTCGTTTCAGAGATTGGGAATCAGACTAAGACATTACCAACTTTTGGTGATTGTGAACTGTAGAGTAGTCAGTTTTGTGGATTTGCCTCAGACTTCTCTTCCTCTCCCTGTGTCCAATGGAACACTTAGAGTTTTTGAAAACGATGTCATTGTGAGTATAATTACATACTAAAGTCAAGTCTATTAACATTCACTTGATCTCATTCATTATAACTTTCTCAATTCTTAACCTAATTTCAAATTTCAAAAACCAGCTTATAGAGTGGGTGATCAGTTCTCTGATGGTGTTTTAATTAAATGTAAAGAATTGAGGAAATCAGAGCAGATTTAGTGAATGATCAAGGCTATAGCTATGTTGTTATTGGTTTTATTGTTGTTGTTTTTTGTTTTTTTTTTATAGGTGCATACTTTAACTTTTTCAAATGATTTGGACTACTCACTTATAGGATGTGATAATGTGAGTGAAGTAAATTCACTAGAGTAATAAGCACAAAATGAAGCAATTTCTTGTTACCTTTTGCAGCTTCTTGGCACATCTTTGCCGGGTCCAAAGGTACAGAACACAATGTCATACTAATGTACAATGTATTACGACTATTCTTTCCCCGTCCAGGGACCTTTAGGGCCCCCGGGACCAATAGGACTTGCTGGTATGAGTGGAGAAGCAGGTTCAAAGGTGCCCAACTGCGATACAGCAAATTAATTAGCTAATACTTACATCTGTAATGACCTTGATATGTCAATTTATGTGTAGGGCAGTCGTGGTGTACCAGGCCAACCAGGACCCCCTGGGCCCAATACTACATCGGTGGTAAGCAGATTAATTTAATAAACGTACAATTCTATGTTATGATATCTCATGTAGGGGTCACCTGGACAACCTGGTGAAAGAGGAGCACCAGGAAGCCCTGGCTTGCCTGGAGCTATGGTATGATGTGATATGATAGCACTATAGCTAATTAATAAATCATTACAGGGTCAACCAGGTCTTCCTGGAGAAGATGGAATACCTGGACGGAAAGGGCTCACTGGAATCCCTGTAAGTTGGTAACTCATAAAGAGGACCTCCCTTTAATTTGGGAGGGAAAGCACCCAGCCACTTATGGGATACAAAGGATATTGGGTTGCTACTTGCTAGAACTAGTCTTCCTTTTGAGTGGTTCACCAATAACGTGCTGATTGAATTCAAATTATATCAGATTAGTTTTGGTAGCTTTGTATTGAACACAAACTCGTGGGCATCAATTATAGCATTGTGACAATTGCATGTATACCAGTTTCTCATACATGAAAGAGTTTCTCTTATGTACTTGAAAGAGTCAGTGTGGCTTCGAAGGATGAAACTGGCATACTCTAGTTCTAGTTAGCAAGATCATTACAGGCTTTTAAAAAAAACTGAGCAGCGCACAACCTGTAGTTGAATTCCATATTCTATTGATGGTGATCATATAACTGCTGATAATACAAATAATATGTTTATAGGGTGATGATGGGATGCAAGGACTTCCTGGTGTTAAAGGGAGTCGAGGACACATGGGACAAAGTGGTGTTCCTGCCAGAATGCATGTAAGGCTGTTAGTTAATCAAGTTACTATTAATAGCTAATCAATTACATAATGATTAATAATTGCAGGGGAGTCCCGGATCTAAGGGGGAAAAAGGTCCTGCAGGACCCCAAGGAGATCAAGGACCCCCAGTAAGTTTGGCAGTCATTTTGTGTGATGGAGAGTCAGCTTTAATTGCACTCAATCATTGTCATGATTCAAGGGTATAGGGCCTAAGGGCGAGATGGGAGAAAGTGGTACTCCTGGAGTTAATGGAAGTAAAGGAATGCAGGTGAGACCCTGTGATTTAGAGCTAGCTGGAGCCATATAATGATACAATTATTGTTTTTGTTTTTTGAAATTGGCAGGGTGATATTGGTGTTCCTGGGTTAAATGGCACTCGAGGAGTTGATGGTGAGCCTGGAAGAAGAGGTGTTCCTGGATTTCGGGTGAGTCATCCGATCAGCTTATAAAATCTCATGCACAGAATTGATAGAAAAAAAAACAACTTTAGTAGTCTCTCAGATTCCATCAATGTGTCCATTGCAATGTAAGTTATATTAATCCAATTTTAGGGTCCAAGAGGATTTCCAGGACGTCATGGATCTACTGGGAACAGTGGAACACCTGGAACTAATGTGAGCACTGTCTAGCTACTATCATAATACTAGCTAATTATGGAATCAGGTCTTAATTTTTTTCGTCATTCTTTGCAGGGCACACGTGGACCTACTGGCATGCCGGGAGAGAAGGGAGACCCAGGGTTCAATGGACCAATGGGAGAAATAGTAAGTATAAACAATAGAACTTCTCAATAACTGATCAAGACATCATAGAGAGATGTTACTCTAGGTTGTCCATTATTCAGAGGAAGATGTCCTTTAGTTGGAGGATTGCTGTTATATCATTTTGTATTGTAATTACTAGGGGTTGCAGGGCATGCCAGGACGAAATGGGACTCCAGGCAGAAATGGAGATATTGGACCAAAAGGATTCAAGGTATGTATATGGCTGGTCAGTTAGTGCCACGTACACAAGCTATACTAGAATACCTCTATTAACATCACTCATTGTAGAGACTTTATGTTAATGCGATCATGTGACCACACTATTGCTACAGGGTTCAATGGGAATTCCAAGTACGAATGGCAGCGTGGGAGATCCTGGTCTTCCAGGGCTACCTGGGTTAATTGTGAGTTGGCTAAATAATTATGAAGATCATGAGATTAAGAAACGTTCACATTCCATTTGGTGTAGGGGAAGCAAGGAGGAATTGGTTCTGAAGGAGAGCCAGGTACCAATGGAGTCCCTGGAACTCCAGGGAGTAAGGTATGAAAGGAGAAGAGATGGAGTAGCTTCACTTTGTCAACACTACAGTGACGTTTGATTCAACTCTAGGGAAGTATGGGAGACCCAGGCCCCCCTGGTTTGTCAGGGGAGCAAGGGAGAGGGGGAACCACTGGATTGATGGGTCTTCCTGGTACACCAGGGACCACTGGTGATCGAGGAGACCATGGAAGAAGAGGACGACCAGGAGATGATGTAAGTTTTGTATTTGCTCCGTTAAGTCACTATTGAAAAATCAATGCTCAGGGTGTGATTGGACCACAAGGTCCCAGTGGTATGATGGGAGACTTGGGTCCAAATGGAACGAAGGTGAGTCAATTGCCTTCATAAGGAATCAACCACTTGAGTGCTATCAATCACATTGACTGCGTTATCGACTGTGTTACAGGGTGCTAAAGGCTTGCCTGGAGCTAAAGGCTTGCCTGGTAGACCAGGAAGGACTGGATTTCCAGGAGATATGGTATGAAACACCTGTCTAATGCCAGCCATATTTCTTCTAGCTATATAAGTAAGTAAACTGTGATGGTACGTTCCAGGGTGGACCTGGATTGAGAGGAATGCAAGGAGATGAGGGACCAATTGGCGATCCAGGACCAGTCGTAAATTTTCCTTATTTTAGTAGTAGTTTTTGTTATCATTTGCGATGCTATTGTTTCTAGGGACCACCTGGGCCTATGGGAAATAAAGGTGACATCGGAGAGAGAGGCCTCCCTGGAAAACCGGTATTTATAATACTTGTATACAATATTAGAAGGGGCAAAAAATGATCCAATGATATGTATGTCTCAGGGGAAACAAGGTGAAAAGGGAGAACCTGGTATCCCTGGGTTCCCTGGTGAGCGTGGACCTCAAGGGAGACCTGGAAAAGATGTAAGAATGACTAAACTCATTACGTACGTATCTCTATGACAGTGAGAACTCTTTCTGCAGGGCACTCCAGGAAGAAATGGTACTGATGGTAGAGATGGACTCAATGGCAGGCCAGGACTTGATGGAATGACGGGGGAAAATGTCAGTTCACACTCAATGTCTTACTTCACCAAAATCCTGCAATAATAACAAAGAAAACCGCAACAATGTGACAGGGTGTTTAGTGTGGTTGCATATCCACTGCAGGGTGCTGTAGGAAGTCCAGGGATACCTGGTATCAATGGCACACCAGGCATAGATGGAAGATCTGGTCATCCTGGAAGACCCGTAAGGACCATATTATGTGATTTATGAAAGGTATGGTGATCAGATTGTATCATTTTAATTATAGGGTGCCCCTGGGTTAATTGGCCCACCAGGAATGAATGGTACTGAGGGTCCACAAGGGAGTCCTGTAAGTGATCAGAAACTTGTTGTTGTTATTGTTGTTTATAATTGTTGTTCATTGTTGTTGTTGTTATTGTTGTTGTTTGTTGTTGTTTGTTGTTGTTGTTGTTCATTGTTATTGTTTTTGTTATTGTTATAGGGTGCACCTGGAGTACCAGGTGAGAATGGAACCGATGGATTGCCAGGCTTGAAAGGAGTGCCAGGACTACCTGGTTTGAGGGGTGACCCAGGAGAATCAGGACACAGAGGGAGTGCTGGAATTCCAGTAAGTTCATAGGCATTATCTGTTCTGTTATGCTGCAATCACAAAGTTCACCACCTTGTTCACAGGGTGAGAATGGCACATCAGGAGACCCAGGTGAAAAGGGATTGCAAGGAGACAGAGGAGAAGAGGTGCATCTCATTACTAAACTAGGGATCTTTATACGGTGTTCCTACAGCCACTCCCCTTCACTGTATTATGCATGTACCTCTATAGGGTATAGCAGGTTCTGACGGAAGAAAGGGAGAGGCAGGAATTCCTGGCTCACAAGGTGTCACTGGGTTGAAAGTGAGTTTGATTTGCGGAAGACTTTCTTGCCATGTACAGCTGCAGTCATTATATGTGCACATGATACGTACAGGGAGATCCTGGTGCTGATGGTACTCCAGGTGTGGACGGAGAGCAAGGCAGTGAAGGATTGCAAGGAGAACCTGTAAGTCTTATAGTCTAGCTACAGTCACTTTCCATACTTCCATGTATTTCTGCTCTCTCTCTCTCTCTCTCTCTCTCTCTCTCTCTCTCTCTCTCTCTCTCTCTCTCTCTCTCTCTCTCTCTCTCTCTCTCTATTTTCAGGGATTTGAGGGTCCCCAAGGTGAGCCAGGTTTGGAAGGAAGACAAGGAAAGCGTGGACTAAAGGTCTGTGAGCAGAAATATTAACTATTGACTGTTTCTGGTGAAGTCAGATCTAAAGTGGACAGGTCTGTAGTTTAGAATGGTCATTACCCATGTAGGGTGACAGTGGTGAAAAAGGTGCTAAAGGGAATGCTGGACAAATGGGTTTGACGGGTCCAGAAGGAGAAAACGTATGTGCATGCCACAATGCTTCAGTTTTGATTAACTAAACTTTGGGGCTTCTGGGTTTTAATGCAGGGTACAGAAGGTGATCCTGGATTAGTCGGTCCAAAGGTAAGTTCTTTCTTGGTAGATAATGAATTACTGGACTATAAAATTTAATAATTAGGGAATGCGTGGACTTCAAGGAGACACAGGAGAACCTGGCGAGCCTGGACAAAGAGGGGTACCTGGTGTCATGGTAATGCTCCTCTCCCACACATGCACGCACACACACACACACACACACATACATCACACACATACACAATCAAGACTATTCCTTTATTGTTGTTTATGAAAGGGCATGCCTGGAGATATTGGATCACAAGGATCCAAAGGTTCAGCAGGAGTGGAAGTGAGTTCTTATAATCAGTACATTATCATGGTAATGACCTGAGTGGTTTTGTTTCACAATGCAGGGCATGAAAGGAGAGAAGGTATGTATGTTCGATTACTCTCATACTAAGACCATTATCGAATTTGCTTACACTTGATTATTATAGGGGGACTCCCGAGTTCCTGGAAGTAGTGGTCTGCCTGGTGAGCAAGGACCAAGAGGTGTTGATGGGCAGCGTGGTCCCAAGGGATTTATGGGAGAGAAAGGAGACAGAGGAATCCCAGGAGGAAGAGGTACATGAAATTTGTTTGTGAGAATGTTAGATTCAAGTCCTTCTCTGCATGGTTCTGGAACACTTTTACGTACGTAGGTCTCCCTGGTCGCATGGGGCTTCCTGGCAGTCCTGGTTTGGAGGGTGACCCTGGAGTGGATGGGGATCCGGGGGAGAAAGGGGAAGTGGGAGAGCCAGGACTGAATGGTAGTGATGGCAGAACAGGTTATCCAGGAGAAATTGTAATGCTCTGATTAGTCGAGAGACTGCCATATAACTTGGTTCATGTCTTTAGGGATTGAATGGTCGCCGAGGACTTCCTGGTCCACCCGGAATGAGAGGAGAACAAGGCACTCCTGGTAATGATGGAAGAAATGGCACACAAGGTAGAAGAGGTCCTCCTGGTCTCCCTGGTCCTGATGGTCTCAACGGCACCATGGGCTCAGCTGGGGAACAGGGCATGTTTGGGAGACGAGGAGTGCCTGGGAGAACCGGACCCCCAGGAGCTCCCGGCATGGATGGAAGGGATGGAAGAAGTGAGTCTCTCTCACAGATCTTCCATAACACACAACAATAACTGAATTATAACATTAGATAATAGCAATAAGCATGTGTGTAAATATGGGGAGTGTGAATAGCTAAATAATATATAATGTGGGGATAGTGAATATTGGGGAGGAAGGGGTGAGAATCAGACTTCTTTTCTCTTCTTAATATTTTACTTGTTCCAGTTGGAGTGAATGGCACTGATGGTGTCCCTGGATCCAATGGCACTGACGGAATAAGGGGGAGGAGAGGGAGGCCAGGTCTCAATGGAATTCCCGGCAGAAGAGGGTCTTCTGGTCTGCAGGGGCCGATAGGTCTTCCTGGAACTGATGGAATTGATGGGAGGTTTGGAAGAAATGGAAGACCTGGAAGGTTGGGAGAACAGGTACAATATAGAACTTGTGCATGGCCAGATACTAATTGAGATGGTCACATCAATGAGAGGCCATGCTGATATGCTACTGACTAAAATTATTATGTGATGTTGAGATGCAGTGAGTCTAGCCTTGTTCCCAGGCTCTCAGTGAAGTAGGAAATGTGGGGGCAGACATTTCACGCTTCACTGAGAGCCTAGGAATGAGGCTACAGTGAGTTATAGCAATTTTCATAATTACAGGGTTTCCCTGGTCCCAAGGGGGAGGAAGGGGAGAAAGGACTGGTAGACTTCTCATCAGGTTTGTGCTGATTGAATCTTAGAACTTTTGCTGTTCTGTGAATCATTCCAAGCTCTCATGCATGGAAGACTATGTTGTTGCCACAGACTTGCTACACACACACACACACACACACACACACACACACACACACACACACACACACACACACACACACAGAGAGAGAGAGAGAGAGAGAGAGAGAGTATACTTTTAGTAGTGACTTGAATTGTATATGTGTTGTTGTGTAGCAAATCCTATTGGACTGATGGGAATGATGGGGGATCTAGGTGAACGAGGTCCCCATGGGGATCATGGTGAGAAAGGACGCAATGGATCCATTGGAAGACAAGGAATGAAAGGAGAAAGAGGTAAAGGGATTCATAATACCCTTCCTTGTCCTAATGGTGTATGTGTGCGTGCCTTGAAAGGTCCTCAAGGATGTGCTGGTTCTATGGGAAGAGATGGAATGAAGGGTCAGAAAGGAGAGAAGGGTGTTGCGGGAAGAGAAGTCCAGAAAGGTTCAAATGGCACTGCAGGTGAATTGATCTGAAAAGTTTAATTAAGCCAACAATGTTTGATTTCCTCTTCATTGTAGGGATACCGGGTAGTGTTGGAGCTCCAGGTCCCAGTGGCCCCCCAGGCCCCCCAGGCCCTCCAGGAGTTGCAGGGATAGAAGGGTTGCCTGGAAACATTGGATTGATGGGAGAGAGAGGAGAGAAAGGAATGATCGGAATTCTAGGACCACCTGGTATCAAAGGATGGAGGGGAGTGGTTGGTCCACCTGGTCCACCTGGGAGAACGGTACAAATTGATTTCACCCTTTATATTGTAACACAATTGAAGCTATGTACTTGATCCTACTGCAGCTCCAAACTTTCTCTTCCATTGAGATGCTGCAATCATCACTTGGAGACCAACCTGATGCTAACTCAGTGGCTTTTATACTTGATACTCAGACTCTCTATGTTCACACAACAGGCTGTGATGTTGTAAGTCTGCAGTTAGATGCAGCCAGAGTGTAGTGGGAAACGACCTTACTCAAAAGAGTCTAGTCTAGTTTTGTATGCTATTCCATTGTCAATATAAAGCCTTAATTAATGCATACTAAGGGACCTCATTCGATTAAGACATTGAATTTGTTTCTTTCCTTCTTTATAATACAGAACGTTGGTCCACCCGGCCCAGAGGTAAGTTTACTATAATGCATCCCACAAAGCATGGAGGTAAATTCTCTTCTCTTCTTGCTTCATCAGGGACCGCCAGGAGATCCAGGACCAACTGGCAGGAAAGGAGAGACAGGAAAACCAGGACTTGATGTATGAGAGTAACAATATGATATGACAGGACAACTTATCTGAATTAGATAAATCAGATAGCTATTTTTATACTTCTATAATTGATGTTACTTGATGGGTTTTTAACAGGGCGAGCCTGGTCCACAAGGTCCTCCAGGCACTCCTGGAAGAAAAGGAGAGATGGTAAGTAGCACTATAGAGAGGTAACTACATCGCTTGTTTTCAGCTACGTATGTATAGTTCTCGCTATAATGGTTACCATTGTATCTTTGTCCTTTCAGGGGCCTAAAGGTTGCCTTGGCGAAGAAGGTGAGATTGGGAGCAAAGGAGTTCCAGGAATTCGAGTAAGAAACAACTATTGTTTTTTAAAAAATCTTGTAGTCATTGAATTTTTAAAAGGGTCCCCGTGGTGACCAAGGAGAACCTGGTCCTTGGGGAGCTCCTGGAGATCCTGTGAGTATATTATTAGCTAGTAGCAAGGAATTCCTCCTCAATACGTGACTCTAATGTTACCACTATAGGGTGATCCTGGTTCTGATGGAGCTGTTGGTACACCCGGAATAGATGGATTACCAGGCCCAAGAGGAGACCCTGGAAACAAAGTAAATGCTATTCATACTTGTAATCTTTACCTCCATATTAATGTGTAAATTACATTGATCGATAATGTGCATAATGATAGGGTGAAAAGGGAGTTCAAGGTCCTTTAGGTGACAGAGGTGATAAAGGAGATTCGGGTCCACAAGTGAGTAAGCTAATTGATCTGGGTAGCTAAGTTGATTTGTTGGTGGCATTGTTTCACAGGGTTCTGCTGGTAACCGTGGAGAAAAAGGAAGCAAAGGCAATAAAGGAAGTGATGGTACTCCAGGAGCAAAGGTAGAGCCAGGACTTCATGTCACTTAGTCATTTGAGAAGTTGCAACAATGTCTGTTAGGGTGTTATTGGAATGCCTGGGCCTGATGGCTCCCCCGGGATCAATGGAGAACCTGGAGTAGCAGGACCTAATGGGAACCAGGTGTGCACTGCTCTGCTTGCTAACTCTCAAACTGTGATCAGTTGAATGTTATTGATGTTTTAATTGCAGGGGCCACGAGGACCTCCAGGCGTGGCTGGCCCCAAGGGAAGAGAAGGAAACCCAGGGAGAAATGTTAGCAAACTTACCCCATGTGTGATGGAACCTTTATGGCATTGGCTCTCATTGTTGGTGTTTTTTTTTTTTAATGGCACACATAACACAGGGTACCCCTGGTGTTCCAGGTCTTCCAGGGGAAAAGGGAGAGACAGGCAGCACTGGACCACATGGGAAACAAGTAAGACAGCGATACATAGGCTATAGATACTATAGAGTTTCAAATAGTGATTTATTGAGGACTTGACTGCAACCAATGGCAACCAATGTGTGCTTGACTTTCTCCTCTTATAGGGTTTACCAGGCATTCCTGGCATGGATGGAGTCCCTGGCAGTGATGCACCTCCAGGGGGACCAGGTCTTAATGTGAGAGCTTTGAGTTTATACTCTAAATAAGACTACGTATGACTGTGTCCATTGTTTCCATAGGGTTCGACTGGATTACCTGGGGATCCGGGTCCTGAAGGAAATCGAGGCCCCATTGGAATCGCTGGCTCAATGGTTTGTACTGTATTACACTGACAAACAGAAGGACATTTTTTTCACTTGTTTTGATTGATTTAGGGCATGCCAGGTAGTGTTGGTCCAAAGGGGGAACAAGGTCCAATTGGATCTCCTGGTTCTGCAGGAATGAATGTATTTTTTTTTGCATTGCATGCTCTATAGGCTAATGCATATAAATTATTTCATTGTAGGGTAGCCATGGTGATCAAGGAGATGCAGGTGATACTGGTCTGCCTGGAAGGGCTGGTCAACCTGGCACACCAGGGTTACCTGGAGCTCCGGGTTTGAAAGGAGCCAAAGGTTCTTCAGGTGGAATTGGTTCTCCTGGGATTGATGTATGAATGCACACTATATTTTGTGCACAGGATCTATCTAACTTTGAGATTTTGTTAATAACCACAGGGCGATACCGGACCAATTGGTCATCAAGGAGACAAAGGAGAAATAGGACCAGCTGGGCAAAAGGTAATGATAAAAGAGAATTTTACTATCCAGAAGTACATACTTCTTCTCTCTTGTTCAGGGAGTCCAAGGAGTGCCAGGAAGAAATGGAAGCATAGGAAACCATGGATCATCTGGTCCTAAAGGAGAGATGGTCAGAAGCTGATGTAGATAGTCTCTGATAACTCTCTTTTGATCAGCTCTTTATCTTGGCAGGGACCTCGTGGAATGAGAGGTGACAAAGGTGAACAAGGAAGAGAGAAGGGTGAACCGGGAATGATGGTAAGCACGAGAACAAGTTTGTTACTATAGCTAGCATGTTCGGGTTTGTCCTTTGATGGAAGATTCCTGATTGTTACCATGTACACTCTGCTCATTCTTCAGGGCCTTCAAGGACCTATTGGGCCTCAAGGGGATAATGGAGAGGTGGGACAAACTGGAGTCCCTGGAACTAAGGTAAGGATGTAACCTTTAGATACCAGCCCATTACTGTCTTCAATGGTATATTCAATGGTATAGGGATCGAAGGGGGAAATGGGCCCACAAGGGTTCATCGGAGAACCTGGCATCGGAGGTGCCCAAGGAATCACTGGACTAGATGTAAGATCATGGATCAGTTTTATCTCTCCTTACAAATTGTCTGCAGCTATATACTTTCCCATAATTAAATGATGCACCCTAATCTGAGTTCTTTTTGTCTATTTTAGGCTCTTCCTGGAACAGATGGTGTTGATGGAGTTGATGGAGTTGATGGAATGCCAGGCACTCCTGGTTCAAAAGGAATACCAGTGAGACTGGCCATTGACCATCAAGCTGATTTTGATGTCTTCTCCATGTGCAGGGTATATCAGGTTTTGATGGTTTAGATGGAGTGCCAGGGACCAATGGCAATGAAGGCAGAGTTGGGGATCCTGTAAGAGCATAGTTATATTATGCATATGAGTAGTCACATGATCTGGTATGTATGTATGTACATAATAGGGATTTCCCGGAGCTCCTGGTGTTCCTGGTCCAAAGGGAATGGCAGGAGGTGTTGGTCCTCCTGTAAGTTTGCAAGTGACGGCAAACCAGAGACCCCTTTATCTTGTATGTTGTCATGATGAACAGGGTGATCGAGGCAATCCTGGTGTGAATGGTACTGACGGTACACAGGGGGAACCAGGGGTCAGGGGAAGCAGAGGAATAAAAGGAGAGAAAGGAGTCCCTGGAGCAAATGGACGCATGGGAAAAAACGTATGTCATACTATGATGTATTTCATGAATTACAGTACTTGAACTCACATACACCTTACTATGTTATCATCTTAGGGTAGCGATGGGCTAAAAGGTGAAAAGGGTGAGATGGGAATGAAGGGTGATTCTGGTCCACCGGTAAGGACAAAGTGTATAATTACGTACATTGACTGCAAAGAGATGGTGTACTTTTATTTAACAGGGTGAACCAGGCTTTGATGCTGATAGTGATGGTGCCCCAGGGCTGGTAGGAGCTAGAGGTACTCCTGGAGCTAAGGTAAGTAAATTCGATCATAATGAAGTATTAATAGAGGAACGCTTGTTTGTTTATAATGAACAGGGTCTCCCTGGTGTGGATGGGATGCCTGGAATACCAGGCAGAAATGGCAGCCAAGGAGCTCAGGGAGCACCAGTAAGTTGGCAAATCGCATTTTCCAGCATGAACTGGCCTCTAGTTAGCTAAGGATTTTAGTCATATTGTTATCACTAGGGACAAAATGGCACTCAAGGACCTCCTGGAATTGATGGCAGAGCTGGACTAACTGGAATCAAGGTAAGAACGGCTGCATGTATGAATTTGTGTATGTTTGGGACCTCATGGTGTCATATGCACATATTTGTACTTTGAACCTGTAGGGCATGAGAGGTGATACAGGTGATAGTGGTACTGTTGGACGGAAAGGAGTACCTGGACCTCCAGGAATGAAGGTAACAAGTGAATACTTATAGGAAGGGAATAATATTTAGTCTTCTTAATTCTCTCTCTGGTAGGGTATTAAAGGTGACATGGGGGTTGGTCCTCAGGTTCGTCCTTGTTTAATTATCTCTGCCTATGTTTGAGATGCATTCTGCATTTTAGGGTCGACCAGGACTTCCTGGTCCTAAGGGAGAGGCTGGAGACCCGGGGGGACGAGGATCACCAGGAGCTAATGTACGTAAAAATCAACTCCATTATGCACAGAAACCTTTTAATCTTCATACTCTCTTCCAATAGGGTACCAAAGGTGCACGTGGTCCACAGGGTATGAAAGGCAGAGCAGGAATGCCGGTAAGACATGACATAACCTTATCAAATAAGAAAGGGTGAGCATTTAATGGAATCATGCCTTACCATACGTACATACATTATGGGCTGGAGTATTGAATGCATTTTTTTTTAAATACAGGGAGTAAAAGGTTCTAAGGTATGTTCATCACAGACACTCGATGCTTGCAGCTATAGCTAGCTAATTCTGTTTCTTTTGTTTTGAAGGGTGAGCCAGGGGTGTTTGGACCTCGTGGAGAAAAGGGGGCTGTGGGCCCAGCTGGTATAGATGGAGGCACTGGCCCAAGAGGAATGAAGGGAGGCAAAGGGGAGGAAGGGTTATCAGGACTTGCAGGTTCATTCAAATTGAGATGAGATGTTAATTAGATGATTTTTTAAATGAAATTGTCTTATTAGGGATGCCTGGTACGATGGGAGCGGCAGGTTCTCCAGGTCTGATGGGTGATCCTGGGACTAACGGAACTCAAGGAAGCAAAGGAGAGAAAGGAGAAAGTGGAGTGGATGGAAGTTTTGGGGAAGAAGGAGCAAAAGGCCAACGTGTGAGTGTACATATTGTGCCTCGTGGGATTGTTGCCAGGGGGTGGGGTCTATGTTAGGGGCAACATGCATTCTCAGGATGCTCAAAATATGCATTGCAGGGAAGGTCTGGACAAAATGGCCCTCGAGGACGAATGGGAAGAAAGGGACAAGTGGGTGATCCTGGATTTGATAGCACTGATGGAAGATCTGGACCCCTAGGTGCTCGGGGACCAATGGGTCCACGTGGTCCCATTGGTCCTCCTGGTTTCCCCGGGGAAAAAGGGCAACCAGGAATGGAGGGGATGATGGGATTGATGGCTCCAGGAAGACCAGGCCAAGATGGAATGCCTGGGGAAGGTAGTAACAACAACAACAACAACAACAACAACAACAACAACAAAAACAACAAAAACAATAACAACTCACCGTTTTCTTGCAGATGGATTTGATGGCATGAATGGGGTTGATGGTATACCAGGTGCCCCAGGACGATCGGGACCCATTGGATTCCCAGGTCCCAATGGAAATGTGGGTATATCTGGAGTGCCGGGGGCTCTGGGTCCCATGGGGGCTCCAGGAGCCCCAGGGTTCAATGGAACTGATGGGAGGGATGGAATAGACGGAATGCCAGGAGACAGGGTGAGCAATATTGAACAGGCATCTAATGAGCACATAACCATGGTTACAACAATTCAACAGGGTCTCAATGGATCAATTGGAGAGAAGGGAAATCCTGGGAGCTGTGGAGTCCTAATAAGTACTGTCATAGCTACATAAACACATTACTTTACCTGAATGCCATAACTGGCCAATCACATAAAGAGTGTCTTGATTATTCCTGCACCACATTTTGTTACTTTTTACTGTTACTTTCACTCACTGACAGATATTGGTGATACTGGGCCCCCTGGTGAGAAGGGCGATAGAGGTTCCATGGGACAAGTGGGTGATGTTGGTCCCCCCGGCCAGACTGGTCTTGCAGGGGCTCGTGGGAGGAAAGGAGATGTGGGAAATGAAGGTACTTACTGTAAATTAAAGGTGTCTAGAAGATGGTTCCATCAATGTTGTCATGTCTTTTAAGGGATTCGTGGTGACCCTGGAGAACCTGGTATGAATGGAGAGAAAGGAGTGAAAGGAGAAGATGGTGTTTCAGGTTCTAAGGGAGAAAAAGGTGATCCCGGTGAGCATTAATTAGAGAAAGAGAGTATACATAAAGTAATCATTAAGCATGCATGCATTCTAGGCATTGCTGGTCCAAATGGAGAACAGGGTGATGCTGGAATAATTGGCCCCCGTGGACCTCCTGGTCAGCAAGGACCACGCGGAAGTCAAGGGACACAGGGTTCAAAAGGAAGCAAGGGAGTGCAGGGAGTCGTAGGATCACAAGGTCCCCTAGGGATGAAAGGGGAACAAGGAGAAATTGGAAACATGGGAATACCAGGAAATCTGACAGTAAATAAGATAGTCACATGCAATTAACAATTATTATTTTTGCTGTCTCTTGCATTACAAAGATTAAGACGTACTGTTCCTTTGAGGCTCTCAATTCCTCCAGCACTAGACCAATGATAGGACTCGTTGCATATGTCCTTGATACAAAGACTCCCTACGTCTATACCCCTGCAGGATGGCAACGTGTCCAGGTAAATCTATTGAACTTCCAGTTTGTTATACAGTATAGATGATTTTAGGTGGAGTCAAGTGTCGAATCCAGGAAAACAAGAATTTCCAAAAGGGACGTGTTTGAGTTGAATATCAACTATGAGAGTTCGAAAGTGAGTGACATGCCAAATTCAGAACAACACCAGCCCAATGTGGAAAAGGAGCTTGGTCCTAATTAATCTAGCAAAGGAGTGGATTCTACAGAGTTCATCAAGTTACCTAGCTACGTATGTTCTGATTTTGTAGTGTGGAAATAATATCCTTGAAAATGGAGAAGATTGTGATGGAGATACCTTGGGAGAGCACACTTGCCAGAGCTTAAATAAAGACTTGCCGTAAGCTACCTTTCCTTCATGGATAGCTAGCTAAGAATGTTAGCTACAGCTTTGTTGATTTCTTATTCAGGTACATTGGCAGTTTGTCATGCACAAGTCTATGTACTTACGATACTTCAAGATGTCAACCATTAGCAGTAAGTTTTTAATCATTCACCATCATAAGATCACTTATATTATTGTGCTTTTATGAACTCTTAAGGTGCTTGTATTTGCAACTAATATTTCTACTCATGACTCTCGAAACCATCCAAGCAGTATACCTCAAACTCTTGATCCAGACCTTATGTGTCAGAAGGAGGCCTGGAATTTTGAACTCCCAGGAACTTTTGTGGCATTGATCTCATCTTCACAACGTCCATTGAGACGTATTCTTCACCACCGAAATAGAGTGGATTTCCCAGTGATAAATCCCAGAGTATGTGCCAGCTGTGTCTCGTGCCATCCCTACTTAAAGAGTACTAGTTAAATATGTAATTATATGCTGCAGGGAGAAATTATTGCATCATCATGGAAAAATCTCCTCACCGGGGAGTACAGAAATGAGCACCTGCAGAGTTTACTGCTCACTGCTGATGGAAGGCAATCTCCTTGGTACTAAAATATTTCCATAGAGAAAGATGTTTAGCATAATGCACAATTCTGACTCTTTTCTTTGTGTAGGAATGGTTTTTGGCATGGCTCTGGGAGAGATGGTTCCAGCAGTGATGAGCATTGTAACTCATGGACAAGCACTTCACCTCAGCTCATGGGAACAGCCACGATTTTCAGAAAAGGAAGAGACAAACTGAGTTTCCTGCAAGATGATCTAGTCCCTTGCGACTCTAGGAGTCATGTGACCTTCTTGTGCATGCAAGTGCAACTAACAGATACTTTTTCAGTAACATCATAAGCAAAATTAGCAATTTTATTATTTCACTTAGCTACGTACTCTTAGCCAAATAACAATTGATGATCAATCTTATGACACAACCTTAATATCAGTATGCTGCTTAATTTGTGCATAAAGTTCATTGCAGTTCATGAGCCGTTGTAATAATGTACTTCCTGAACCCACTGAACTCTGCACTCTGAACCTGGCCTATTAGGTATGGTGAACACAAAATGAGGATACATCATAGCTACTCTTACAGAACAATACATCACACTTGAATATCATATAAAGTTAATGGAGATGTAATAGGTATGTATACTAGTTAGCTAGTCCTCCATGTTTGATTCATCCACCAGCTTGGAATAGTACTCTTCAGCATAGCGACGTTCATTAGAAGGCTCGTCCCTCTCACGGTATTTGTATTTCTTAGCAACGAACACAAAGATGACGAAGAAGATAACACCCATTATTATATTCACTATGTAATAGACAAATCCACCATGAAAGTAAGTTTTTTTAAATTTCAACAGCAAGAAGAATGTTGAAATGCACCAATAGAATGCATAGTTTGCGATCAATAGCCCTATGAATAAACCCTTCATGGAACGGGGGCTCTGGGAACAGATGAACTCAAGGACAGCAATAGGCAGTATCATATTTGCGAGACTTACTAACATAACTTGTGGAATGACTATGGAAAAGTACATAACTTGAGGTGAAAATGATAGAGTGTTTGAGAGGTTGCTGCTATTGGTCCCTGAGGAAGAGTCATACAGTACATAATATGCTGTGTCCAGAACTGTGGAGTAGACGAGTGATATCAGCAGTAGAAGCATACCTATTCCCATTCTTTTCAGCATTCCAGGAATATAGTAAGAGAAGATAGGACGGATGAGGCAAATGTAAAGAGGAATACTGATAACTGGGAGTGAATAATACATGAGTAAGGGTGAGAGGTCTACTATCAGTGTGTGATTAAATAATTTGACTTCAGGGAATACTTTGGATGTATTGGCAGCAGCAAGTGAGTAGAGAAAAACTGTTCCAAAGCTGAAGAGTACTTTGGCTATCCCATAAAAGGTTTTGACATCCTCCACTTGTTCTGTGGTGAAAGGTCCCCCATACTTATTCTTGCCAAGATCCAGTCCTGAGGGAAGCTCGTCTTCACAGTAAGTGAAAGCACTGCGGTGAACAGGGATTTTATGCTGGAGGGAAAATTTGGTGACCTTGTAGATAGATTTATAAGGATTGATAACCAAGGGATCCATGATGAACCACCTCTTCCTGCGATGGGCTACACATAGTGATCCAAAAAGAAATGAGATGAGGATCAGGGGTACTAAAAGACTATAAGTTATGTTGAAATAATAATAGCTTGGTGGAAGTGCTAGCACCAGCACTGCCTTATCAAGTATACTAAAATTAAATAACAAGGACAGATAAAAGATCCACACTATCCAATGTATAAAGAGAGATTGATCTTCAGCTGGTGTGTCATGGAGTTGGTCCAGACCAAATTGAAGGACATTTGCAATGAATCCAACAGAGCCAATCATAAAGATAACCTCACAAATAAAGAACAGGCCAATGCCAATCCAAAACAGTACAAGAATACCTTCACTGCAGGCTTCTTGTTGGATGAAGAAACAGTAGATATCCGTAATTGCAAGTCCCTTGGCCACTATCATGATGATGACAAATGGTAACATTATATAAAAAGAAGTCATGATAGTCTTATAGCGACTGAATTTGACATCGGCCAAGAACCCAGCCAAAGGGCAGAAAATATTTATAAGAGCACTTCCACCATTAAAAATAATGGCTAGATTTGAGTTGAACCCTAAAGCTTTTATATATAGGAATACATTGATGAATACTTCCGAAGTTATTGTGCATACCACAAAGGTCCAGAAGAGGATCAGAAGAGCTGCTTTGGAACTGATACATTTGTGAGTATTGCGATATCTTGTCTTCAGCATTCGAAAATAGGATGGTTTTCTCTCCAAAAGTGGCTGATCTTCGTTTGTTATAGTTAGCCGACTGTTGTTGGAAGCCATCTCGTCTATCACAACTCAGGAACAACAGTCTACATTATAGCTAGCTACCAAAATGTTTCTCGCAGGCGCCTTTTCTAGCTATCTAGCTAGCTAGCTCAGGGGCGGATTCAGGATTTCGAAAGGAGGGGGCATTTCAGATCCGCGCGCAAGCGCGGAGAAAATTTTAAAAGACCACGCCCACTTTAATAGGATGTGCTTTATAAAACAAACCTGGCTGCAGCGAAGCCGAAGGTTAGCTAGTTTATTAAGCTACTACAACTTACTAGCTGCAGGAGCACTGTGCCTGGCTGCAGGAGCGAAGGTTAGCTAGTCAAGTTACAGCTACCGCAACTTGCTATAAAAGGGGGGGGGGGGGGGGGGGGCATCTGCCCCCAATGCCACTCCCTTGGATCCGCCCCTGCAGTAGCTATACCCTGAAAATACAAAAAATATTGAAAATATTTTCACTTAATTAAGCTAGTTTAATAATGTGCACATGGAGAAAATTAAATTACAGCTTACTCTAAAGAACAACACTTATTATATCAGAGATGTGGGTTATCAGCAGTAGAAGCTGTTATAGTATAGATTAATACGACTAGAGAGTGGCTTCCAAGTAGAAGACTCACGGTGTATCTTGATTATGCATTGTCTTTTGATGCAGATCGAGTCCTCATCCTCCAGCACTAGACCAATGATAGGACTCATTGCATATGTCCTTGATACAAAGATTCCCCACGTCTATACCCCTGCAGGATGGCAACGTGTCCAGGTAAATCTATTGAACTTCCAGTGCGTGGCTTTGTTATACAGTATAGATGATTTTTTAGGTGGAGTCGAGTGTCGAGTCCAGGAAAACAAGAATTTCCAAAAGGGACACATTTGAGTTGAATATCATCAACTATGAGAGTTCAAAAGTGAGTGACATGCCAAATTCAGAACAACACCAGCCCAACGTGGAAAAGGAGCTTGGTCCTAATTAATCTAATATAATAATTATTCAAAGGAGTGGATTCTACAGAGTTCCTCAAGTTATCTAGCTATGTTCTGATTTTGTAGTGTGGGAATAATATCCTTGAGAATGGAGAAGATTGTGATGGAGATTCCTTGGGAGAGCACACTTGTCAGAGTTTAAATAGAGACTTGCATAGTCTTTCCTTCATAGATAGCTAAAAATGTCATAGCTTTTCGTTGATTTCTTATTCAGGTACATTGGCAGTTTGTCATGCACAAGTCTATGTACTTACGATACTTCAAAATGTCAACCATTAGCAGTAAATTTTCAATCATTCACCATCATAAGATCACTCATATTGCTTTTATGAACTCTTAAGGTGCTTGTACTAGTTGCAACTAATATTTCTACTCGTGATCCTCGAAACCAGTATACCTCAAACTCTTGATCCAGACCTTATGTGCCAGAAAGAGGCCTGGAATTTTGAACTCCCAGGAACTTTTGTGGCATTGGTCTCATCTTCACAACGTCCATTGAGACGTATTCTTCACCACCAAAATAGAGTGGATTTCCCAGTGATAAATCCCAGAGTATGTGCCACCTGTGTCTCGTGCCATCCTTACCTAGAGAGTACTAGTTATCATATCTTTTAAATATGTGATTATATGCTGCAGGGAGAAATTATTGCATCATCATGGAAAAGTCTCCTCACCAGGTGGTACACAAATGAGCACCTGCAGAGTTTACTGCTCACTGCTGATGGAAGGCAATCTCCTTGGTACTAAAGTATTTCCATAGAGAAAGATGTTTAGCATAATGCACAATTCTGACTCTTTTCTTTGTGTAGGAATGATTTTTGGCATGGCTCTGGGAGAGATGTGATGAGCATTGTAACTCATGAACAAGCACTTCACCTCAGCTCATGGGAACAGCCACGATTTTCAGAAAAGGAAGGGACAAACTGAGTTTCCTGCAAGATGATCTAGTCCCTTGCGACTCTAGGAGTCATGTGACCTTCTTGTGCATGCAAGTGCAACTAACAGATACTTTTTCAGTAACATCATAAGCAATTTTATTATTCCACTTACGTACTCTTAGCCAAATAATAATTGATGATCAATCTTATGACACAACCTTAATATCAGTATGCTGCTTAATTTGTGCATAAAGTTCATTGCAGTTCATGAGCCGTTGTAATAATGTACTTCCTGAACCCACTAAACTCTGCATTCTGAACCTGGCCTATTAGGTATGGTGAACACAAAATGAGGATACATCATAGCTACTCTTACACAACAATAAAATCACACTTGAATATCATATATAAAGTTAATGGAGATGTAATAGGTATGTATACTAGTTAGCTAGTCCTCCATGTTTGATTCATCCACCAGCTTGGAATAGTACTCTTCAGCATAGCGATGTTCATTAGAAGGCTCGTCCCTCTCACGGTATTTGTATTTCTTAGCAACGAACACAAAGATGACGAAGAAAATAACACCCATTATTATATTCACTATGTAATAGAGAAATCCACCATGAAAAAAAGGCTTTTCATGTTTTAACTTCAAGAAGAACACTGATATACACCAATAAAGTCCATAGTTTGCAATCAATAACCCTATGAATAAACCCTTCATGGAATGGGGGCTCTGGGAACAGATGAACTCAAGGACAGCAATTGGCAGTATCATATTTGCCAGACTTACTAAAACATTTTGCGGAATGACTATGGAAAGGTACATACGTAGCGATAAAGTGTTTGAGATGTTGCTGTTACTGGTCCCTAAGGAATCACCATATATTACATATGCCGTGTCCAGAGATGTAGAATAGATGAGAGCTATCAGTAGTAGAAGCATACCTATTCCCATTCTTTTCAGCATTCCAGGAATATAGTATGAGATAGGGCGGATGAGGCAAATGTAAAGAGGAATACAGATAACTGGGAGCAAGGTACTTATAACTATATATGGGACGTCTGTGACTTTCCAAATCAGTGTGTCATTAAAGGAATTAACTTCAATGAATGCTTTGAATTGATTGGAAGCACCAAGTGAGTAAAGAAAGACTGTTCCAAAGCTGAAAAGTACTTTGGCTATCCCATAAAAGGTTTTGACATCCTCCACTTGTTCTGTGGTGAAAGGTCCCCCATATTTATTCTTGCCAAGATCCAGCCCTGAGGGAAGCTCATCTTCACAGTAAGTGAAAGCACTGCGGCAAACAGGGATTTTATGCTGGAGGGCAAATTTGGTGACCTTGTAGACAAGTTTATAAGGATTGATAACCAATGGATCTATGATGAACCACCTCTTCCTGTGATGGGCTACACATAGCGATCCAATCAAAAGTAGGGTGAGGATCAGGGGTAGCACAAGAGTAATGGTGAAATAAGAAAAGCTTGGTGAAAGTGTTTGCTGCACTACATATGCAGGCAGTGCAATCAATCCTGAAATGAAACTGGGTAGATAATAGATCCACACTATCCAATGTATGAAGAGAGACTGATCTTCACCTGGCATGTCATGGAGTTGGTCCAGACCAAATTGAATGATATTTGCAATGAATCCAACAAAGCCGATCATTAAGACGACCTCACAAATAAAGAACAGGCTGATGCCAATCCAAAACAATACAATAAGACCTTTACTGCAGGCTTCTTGTTGGATGAATGAACAGAAGATGTTCGGAACTGCAAGTCCTTCGGCCACTATCATGATTATGACAGATGGTAGCATTATGTACAAAGAAGTCGTAATAGTCTTATAGCGATTGAATTTTATATCAGCCAAGAATCCAGCAAATGGACAGAAAATATCTATAAAAGCATTTCCTGTATTATAAATTATGCCTGGACTTAGGAATGTACCAGAATAATTTATGATGTTTAAAGCATGCATGTATAGGATTCCATTGAAGTACACTTCAGCATATATCATGTAGATCACAAAGCTCCAAAAGAGAATCAGAAGAGCTGCTTTGGAACTGATACATTTGTGAGTATTGCGATATCTTGTCTTCAGTATTCGAAAATAGGATGGTTTTCTCTCCAAAAGTGGCTGATCTTCGTTTGTCATAGCTAGCTGACTGTTGCTGGAAGCCATCTTGTTGTTTATCACTTAGGATCAAGATATAATAATAATAATATTCATAATACCTTCATACTATAAACAAGCAAGTTTAGTAACTGTGTGGTGGAGTGGAGTATGTCATGAATGTACTTCCTGAACCCACTGAACCCTGTCCTCTGCTCTGGCATTGACCTATTGGATATGGTGAACAAAATATAATATGGAAATTATGGCTACTCATAATTATTACAACTAACAACTCTATAATGATGCGTGTGTTGTTCAAGTGTGTTCTTCCAAATATTAAGTGTGTTCTTCCAAATATTAAGTATTTGAAAGAACACACTTGAACAACACATGCATCATACGTATATAGAGTTGTATGTAGTTAGTTTGATTTGTCCACCAGATTAGAGTAGTACTCTTCAACATAGCGATGTTCATTAAAGGTTCGTCCCTCTTACGGTATTTGTATTTCTTAGCAACAATCACAAAGATGATGGAGAAAATAACACCCAATACTCACTATGTAAACTGCAAGAAGAATGTTGAAATGAACCAATAGAGTCCACAGTTGAGTTTGCGATCAATAGCCCTATGAATAAACCCTTCATTGCTCTGGGAACAGATGAACTCAAGACTTACTAACATAGTTTGTGTATATTTTGAGGCGATATTGATAGATTGCTTGAGAGATAGCTGCCATTGGTTGACGTACACAAGGAAGAGTCATACAATTAGCTAATAGTTATGCTGCAAGGAGAAATTATGGAAAAAATCTCATCACCAGGCAGTACAGAAATGAGCACCTGCAGAGTTTACTGCTCACTGCTGATAGAAGGCAATCTCCTTGGTACTAAAGTAGCTAGCTATTTCCATAGAGAAAGATGCTTAGCAATTCTGACTTTTTTTCTTGGTGTAGGAATGATTTTTGGCACGGCTCTGGGAGAGCAGTGATGAGCATTGTAACTCATGGACAAGCACTTCACCTCAGCTCATGTCATGGGAACAGCCACGACTTTCAGAAAAGGAAAGGACAAACTGAGTTTCCTGCAAGATAATCTAGTCCCTTGCGACTCTAGTAGTCATATGACCTTTTTGTGCACAACTAACAGATACTCTTTCTGCAGTAGCTATTATAAACAATTGTATTACTTCACTTATTCTTAAGTTGATGATCAATCTTATGACATAACCTGATTTGTGCATATAGTTCATGTGTACCCACTGAACTCTGCACTCTGAACCTGGCCTATTAGGTATGGTGAACATAAAATGAGGACACATAGCTACTCTTACAGAACACACATAAGGTTAGTAGAGTTGTGTATAACTACTCATCCATGTTTGATTCGTCCATCAGATTGGAATAGTAGCGTAAGCCGCCAATTATCGACCAGCACCTATTATCGACCGTGGCAGCACCAATTATCGACCACTTAGTATACGGACAGTCTACGGTAGTAAACAAACGTAAACGGAGTTTAAGAAAATGGCTGCATTGAAAAATATATGGGAAAAACTTACAAGCTCTAGAGAGAAAACAGGACTTCAACAGCACTTATTTATCAACTGCAGTATGAAAATAAGTTACTAGCTCACGTTACCTATCGCCATGGCTCTGGAAGATCGCTTATAAGGTACGAAAGCTATCGACTTAAAGTCGAATTAGGTGATTGTTTAGTGAGGACTGTATGGATAGATTATGACTGGATTCTGTAGGAATATGAAACACAGACCAATGAAGACTGTCTCCGAAAAGTATCACCAGAATCCAACAAAAAGGAGAGCTTCTGCAGCAGTTCCATTCCACCGTTAAATTGTGAAGCAGTTTATGGTAGAAATGCTTCGTTCATTTTTTATAAAATTTATTATGATGATGTATTTTATAGCATAAAATAGTATAAAAGTATCTTTTTAAGGGCCCTAACATGTAGTGGAGCAAAACTGAAAGAAAGAATGGAACGGACGATGATTGATATTATGATTTTCAACGGGTGGTCGAAAATTGGTGTCGGTGGTCGATAAATGATTTTTTAGTTGACGTAGTAGATTCAGCATAGCAAAATCTCTATCCAATTGTGAGAAAAATAATTTATATGACGTTATAGAGGATGAAATTATCTTTCCTATGGTTGTTGTTTGAGACTTTGACGACCGTCGGTTAGGGAGATATGGTGCGAGGGGCAAAGTATGGTCGATAATCGGTGGCTTACGCTAAGTTTTGTGATTGTATCCCTTGAGGAAGGGCATCAGGCTGAAACGTCAGATGTAGAAAGAATGTATCTAGAGAAATTTTACATGGAATAGTACTCTTCAGCATAGTGACGTTCATTAGAAGGCTCATCCCTCTCACGGTATTTGTATTTCTTGGCAACAAACACAAAGATGATGAAGAAAATAACACCCATTATTATATTCACTATGTAATAGACCAATTCACCTTGACAGAAAGGCTCTTTAAATTTCAACTGCAAGAAGAATACTGATATTAACCGATAGAGTCCATAGTTTGCAATCAATAACCCTATGAATAAACCTTTCATGGAACGGGGGGGCTCTGGAAACAGATGAACTCAAGGACAGCAATCGGCAGTATCATATTTGCCAGACTTCCTAACATAACTTGTGGAATAGCTATGAAAAAGTACATATCTTGAGGCGAAATTGATATAGCGCTTGAGAAATTGCTGACACTGATCCCCATGTAAGAATCGTGTAACACAAAATAGTATGCTGTATCCAGAGATGCGGAGTAGATGAGTGATATCAGCAGTAGAAGCATACCTATTCCCATTCTTTTCAGCATTCCAGGAATATAGTATGAGAAGATAGGACGGATGAGGCAAATGTAAAGAGGAATACCGATAACCGGGAGTGAAATGTAAAGAGGAATACTAATAACTGGGAGTAAATAATACAGGAGTAAAGGTGAGAGGTCTACTATCAGTGTGCGATTAAACAAATTGACTTCGGAGAATGCTTTGGACGTATTGGCAGCAGCAGGTGAGTAGAGAAAAACTGTTCCAAAGCTGAAGAGCACTTTGACTATTCCATAAAAGGCTTTGACATCCTCCACCTGTTCTGTTGTGAAAGGTCCCCCATACTTATTCTTGCCAAGATCCAGCCCTGAGGGAAGTTCATCTTCACAGTAAGTGAAAGCGCTGCGGTGAACAGGGATTTTATGCTGGAGGGCGAATTTGGTGACCTTGTAAACAAGTTTATAAGGATTGACAACCATGGGATCTATGATGAACCACCTTTTCTTGCAATGGGCTACACATAGCAATCCAATCAGAAGTAGGGTGAGGATCAGGGGTAGCACAAGTGTAATAGCTATGGTGAAATCTATTATTAATAAGTAGCTTGTTGGAACTACATATAGTGCTATGAAGATTAGGGTTGAAATGAACGTGGATAGATAATGGATCCAAACTATCCAGTGTATAAAGAGGGATTGATCTTCACCTGGCATGTCATGGAGTTGGTCCAGACCAAATTGAAAGACATTTGCAATGAATCCAACAAAACCAAGCATTAAAACGACCTCGCAAATAAAGAACAGACCGATGCCAATCCAAAACTGTACAGTACTGCAGGAACGGTAGTTTATGCCTGGAATTGCAAGTCCCTCAGCTACTATCATAATGATGACAGCTGGTAGCATTATGTACAAAGAAGTCACAATAGTCTTATAATAACTGAATTTTACATCAGCCAAGAATCCAACCAACGGGCAGAAAATAAATAGAAGAGCATTTCCACCATTAGAAATTATGACAGCATTTAAGCCGATGCCTATAGCTTGTATGTATCTGAATCCACTGAGGAATAATTCAGTATACATCATGTAGACCACAAAGGTCCAGAAGAGGATCAGAAGAGCTGCTTTAGAACTGATACATTTGTGATATCTTGTCTTCAGTGTTCGAAAATAGGATGGTTTTCTCTCCAAAAGTGGCTGATCTTCGTTTGTCATAGTGTTGTTGGAAGCTATCTTGTAAACTTCGATCACGTGATACGTAAGTCACGCATGCGCATACGTTCACTATCATGCAACACACTATCAGAGAGAGTGGTAGCTCTCTCTATGTTTCAGTGTTGAGGGCAAAGTAGGGTGTTTGGCAAACCGCCTGTCTTCATAGCTACATCATCAAGAATTAGAAATTGCCTACAGGGACAGCATCAACCCTTGGAGCCAAGAAGTCAGCACTGCCAGTTGGGAAAAGGGTTGGGAATCCACAGGTCATGTAGCCTTCAGTAGTGAATTCACTGATTGGTGTCCCAGTAGTTGGCCATGGTGTAGGCTGAGGTGGTTGATTGCTCTGATGTTCATGTATGAATTGCCTGACAGATTCCATCTCTGTCATCCTTTGTGGAGCAGTGGGAATGACAGGTTAGCATCGTAGGGATCCACTTCTTGTTGCAATGGATTCTGTTCTTCATGAGAGTCGTTCAGGTCACAGTACAAAGTCCCATCTTCAGGTAATTGAGCAACACACTGGTGTTAGCAGTTTACTGCTATTTGTGTAGCTAATCCTTGTTTTCAAACATGAATTTATTTAAAAAAACAAAAAAAAACAATGCTGATGTTGCGGTAATAGACATTGTTGTCCACCAACCACTGGAGTCACTGAGCACCACTGACCTTCTCACTCTAAAGATTGATTTGACCCTTCCTTTCTGACGATCATTACATATGTATATTGGGATTCATGGTAGGCTGTTGGCAAATGATGAGACGTCCTGAGGTAAGTTGATAACATGGCCACTGTATCCATACTGTCCTTGAGGTAGGTGATAAAGAGTCATGATAGGCAACACTGCAGATACCAGCATCTCCTCTACCCTATAAAAATGAACATAACATTAAGTGCTCTGAAACTTTGATCCTCTGTTGATAAATCCTCACCTGTAGTTGAGATGGAACTGTGCCAGGATCCATGTTATTGGCAGAGGAATAGAACTTAGGGATGTGCTTGTCCTTACTACAGCGCACTGTTCAAAGCAAGTTTTAGTCCTGGGAATTGTTCCAAACAAGTTGGGCATCTGGTACAGCAATGTCTGAATGAAACTTCAACATATCCTATAGCTTTTACTGCTGGTTGGTGAAACAGGGGAGTCTATGATGATTGTTGATGGGTACTAAGTCTTTGGTGCCTATAGCACTGTACGACCTACTCATCCTTTAGTTCGATGGCAATTTCGAGCTGTGAGCAGTTTAATATCTCAAGACAAAAAAATGGTAGAAAGAGAAAAGAATGTTATGCAGTCTAGCCTCATACCCAGGCTCTAAAATTATGCGGAGGCAAAATTTTGGAGGTCTGGGGACGAGGCTAGGTGCAGTCGGGAGACTCCCTTACTTTATGCGCATATGCAATGAATTGCGCATGCGCATTAATGATTAGATCACGAATAGGATCACTACTGTAGCTATATGTACTATTCATCCATTTTTGACTCGGCCAACAATTTCGAATAGTACTCTTCAATGTAGCGACGTTCATTAGAAGGTTCATCCCTCTCACGGTACTTGTACTTCTTAGCAGCAATCACAAAAAGGATAAAGAAAAGAACACCCAGTGATATATTTACTAGGTAATAGACAAGTCCTCCACAATAAAAGGGTTTGTAATGTTTAAGTGCCAGAAATGGTAATGATAATAGCGAAAGAAGTCCTTGATTACCAATCAACAGACCAATGAACAACCCTTTCATCGAATGAGGGCTCTGAGAACAAATGAACTCTAGAAGAGCAATTGGCATTATCACATTTGCTAAACTCACTAGAGTACATTGTGGAATGAAGATAGATATATACATACCTGACACCTTTTGCTCCAATCCTGAAATATTTGAGTAGACACTACCATTTAAAGAGGAGCCATAAATGTAATATGCAGTGTCAAGAGATGACGAATAGATAAGAGCCACAAGTAATAGAAGCATACCAATTCCCATTCTTTTTAGAATTCCAGGCATACAGTGTGAGAAGTAAGGACGAATGAAACATATATATAGAGGAATGCACGTGACTGGCAAGGCACTGTGTAGGACATCAAAAAAGAGGAAAAATTTCCCTTTAACATATGTAGTTTTGTAAAAATCCTCTTTCATTTTATGAGGGAATTCCATTATGATATTGGTTGCTGCAAGTGAATAGAAGAATGCCATTCCGAAAATGAGCAGCACTTTTGCTATTCCATAAAAGCTTTTTACATCCTCTACTTGTTCGGTGGTAAAGGGTCCTCCATACTTGTTCTTGGCGAGGTTCAGACCTGAAGGCAACTCATCCTCACAGTATGTGAAGGCACTGCGATGAACTGGGACTTTATTCTGATAGGCAAACTTTGTAACCTTATACATCAGCGTATAAGGATTAACTTTCAAGGGATCTACAGTAAACCAGTTTTTCCTGCGATGGGCTATACATAGTGAAATAATAAGAAGTGGGATAAGTATCGTAAGCATTATAAATGTTACCATTAGTTGTGTCAGTTGTGAAAAAATTCCTGCTAGATAATAAACCCATACCATCCAGTGTATAAAGAGAGATTGGTCCTCGGCTGGTGAGTCATTGAGTTGGTCCAAACCAAACTGAAGGACATTGGCAGTGAATCCTACAAAACTGACAACCAATAAAACAAAAGACAGAACAAAGAAGCCCATGCTGATATAAAGCATTCGTGTACTGTTACATTCTTCCTGTTGGAGTACTTTCGGAAGTGCAAATCCACCAGCTGCTACCATCACAATTGAGGATAATAGTGTTATGTATAAGGAAGTTATGATAGTCTTTTGCCGGCTAAATTTTGTATCAGCTAAAAATCCAGCTAGTGGACAGAAAATATATATAGGAACGAAGCCACTGCTAGTTACAAATAGACCGATATTTAGACCAATCACAGGAATTTCAAATACACTCAGAACTTGCATATAAAAGCGAAGTGTATTTGATATTGCTCCATAAGACATCATAACAGCGAAACTCCAAACAAGAATTAGAACAGCTGCCTTTGACCTGATGCATTTGTTGGTGCGGCGATATCTTGATTTTAGTATACGAAAATAGGATGGTTTTCTCTCCAAAAGTGTCTGATCTTCGCTTGTCATAGTTAGCTGACTGTTGTTGGAAGCCATCTTGTCTATCTTATAAAGTAGAATAATATTATTCATGCCTATGTTACACATTTTACAACACAACCTTACTAAGTTATTAATACCTTCTTAGTCCTTCTATAGAGAAACATAGTGGTGAGGTGACTAAATTAGGCACGGGAGCAACGCACAAGCATGCGCATGCGCAAATGTGCATGCTTGAGGTTAAGTTCACAGACGACTTGCAAATGGCATTTGTAAGACTGTGTAAACCATAGATACTGAAAGAAGCCATGCCAAATCACCACATTTCCCCTTTGATCTGAGCTTCCCGACAGCTGTTTCCTCGCAAGGGTGCCTTCAGATCAGCGAAACATAAAAAAGATTCAGTCAATTAAGAGATTAGTGAGGTCGCTAGAATGAAGCCATCGCAGGGGTTATAGCTGCATGCAGAGATGGACTGACTAGTTAGGTGCAGCTCCCTCAAGATTATCTGCTTGTCAGTGGAATTGTGTTAGCTGTAGCTAGATAGATAGCTAGATATATTTAGCTAACTAGCTAGTCTAGGCATAAGCAGCCCACTGGACTCTAGCTGGCATTTTCATCTCCACAGTCAAAGGTCAGTTTCTTATGTTATCAACTGGTTATACCATTAATTAAACATTCATCCACTCACTAATACTATAGAGATCAGTGCAAAACTTGATTGATCCATGGTGATGGAGAATTTCTCAGTGCACCTCCTTTCGCTTCTTGTACAGGCGTTTTCCATACTCCAAACAGTATCTCCTTCCCTTCCAGTAGCAGGTATGTGTGTTGTGTGCTTATTATGAATGGATGAATGAATCGAGTTTGCACCAGTTTGAGAAGCTTTTCACGCCATCATAACAACCCATTTGCAACCATAAAAATTGCACACTCGTCATTATTTACAATAATCATAATTGTCTGCTTTAATTGTTAACTAATCAGTTTCCATAAGTGCCTCTATTAGCTAGTATGGATAAGGCTAATTATCTAATGGAAGAAATGCATATCTTACCCCGGCCATGTCACATCAAAGAATGTATAGTGTAATTCCGAATGGCGAAGTATATCTAAATGGTGGGGTAATTCTGAGACTTCTGAGCTCAAAGACGGAGAGTAATAATTATTTTCAAAATAGAGTTCATATAAGCCTGAGGACTTTTGAACCATTTAGACATTACCCTGCTTTACTTTATAGCTATATCCTCAGCTGGGTAATGGAGCTGCAATGCAGTAAAGAAGCTATTATCAGATATCTTTAAGTGGCTTCTTGTGTAGCTCTTCTAATGTTTATGTATTTTGCACCAGCAGTCTAGTTTATCTAAGAGAAATACCTTTGGGTGTTTTGTGGTGGAGATTTGGCCGGGTGAGGGCAATGGAAGCATCTGGTGTGATATCTGATGCTTACACAGTCTCCATTTGTGTGGAGAAGTTGCTTGGCTTCTGTCAGCTCTCTGTGGTCTTTGTAATAGACTTGAAGTGTCGGTCCACTTATGTCTAACAGTATAGGCAATAACTATACAATAGTTAGGTGAGGGGGTGGGTTGTGAGTATAATGATGTGTATCCTATGTACAATGGTGTATGTGTTCATTTCTTATTTTCTCCACAGCTGTTGATCTTCTGAGAAGTGTCGGTCTGAGAAATAATAATTTACTGACAAGTGATGCAGTTCCAACTGTTGGTCCCACCAACGCACTGGACGCTCTCATCTTGCAAACAGACTTCTCTGCTCCCATTGGTGGTGCAGATTGGAACCTAATTGGAGCCAATCTCCCCTCTGAATTTGGAATCTTCACCATCTTCAACTCATTACGATATCGTGGACTGATTTTTTCAATCAACACGAGCAATAGCACATTCACACCACTCAGAATCTCATTGGAAAATTCCACGACTTCTCCGGAATTGAATAGTCTGGTGATTTCTCTCCCAGGACTTACTCCACTTAGCATCGATGTACCAACTGCAACTCCAGACTCGCCTTTTCAGAGAATAGGAATCCGATTAAAGAACTCACTATTGGTTGTCTCTTTGAATTGCACTGTAGTTGGCTTCATCACTCTCACGCAAGCACCAGATCCCCTCCAAGTGGCCAATGCAACTCTTATGGTCTTTGAAAGTCAAGCGATTGTAAGTTCAGACTGCTAGACTCTTGATAAATCATATTATTCATGGAGGTATCAATTATCGTTGAAGCTATAACTGTGTTTGCTATAACATTGTGCCCTTACTCTGTCCAGATCCACACATTATTGGTATCAAACCAAGGCAAAGTTGCAGCTACTGACTGTGGAAATGTAAGTAGCTAGGCACACTATTAACCAAGTTCAAACCTCTCTTCATTAATTACTACGTAGGAAAACACAGGACCAGCCGGACCGCCAGTAAGTGACGTCATAAAAATAAAGCCACATTCTAGAATCTAGCCAGACTTTGATTTGCATTGGTTAGTGTTCATACACTGGCCACAACTATGTATATACCCGTCATAGAAACCACAACCCATTTTTCCATGTTCAGACAAGTAACTATGGAAACTATCTATTATTATAGGGTCCTCCCGGCCCCCCAGGCCAGCAAGGTGATCAAGGAAGAAAAGGCTTACCTGGAGAGATGGTGAATTGAGACACCATACTGAATCATATGATGCATTTTTATGATTTTCAGGGAGATCCTGGTGTCCAAGGCCCTCAAGGACCCCCAGGCAGTGATGGAGAAGTGGTATGTGTTTGCTAATGACTGTGAGAGACCTCTACACTCTGTTATCAATCTTTGGCACTAATGACAGGGGCCAAAAGGAACTCCAGGGAGAAAAGGGTTGCCAGGGGAACAGGGAGAGAAAGGCGGTCAGGTAAGTATGACATAATCAACATTATATGAAATTTGTTCTATCTTCTTAATTCAGGGGCCACCAGGTGAGAAGGGGCAGCCAGGAAATCGAGGCAGACCAGGAGAGAAGGTATAATGTGTTTGAACACCACATACAGTAACTACCACCTGAACTCCATACCTTATATCTTCAGGGTAATTCAGGCACGCCTGGTGGAATAGGTGCACCAGGAATGCCAGGAGACACTGGCAGAAAAGGTCTCCCTGGAAAAGATGTGAGGATGAGGATCTCTCTCTCTCTCTCTCTCTCTCTCTCTCTCTCTCTCTCTCTCTCTCTCTCTCTCCTTAGCTAATTTCATGCTTGATATGTTTACATTTCCAGGGTGATCCAGGTCCCCCAGGTGAAGGAGGAGAGAAGGGAGACAAGGGAGATCCAGGTTTACAGGTACCTTGGACAATCAACTGCTCTGAAATCAAACTAGATTTGCGTGATTTTGACAGGGTCCTATGGGTCCAACTGGGAATCCTGGAGATCCTGGTACCCCAGGTGATGATGGAAACCCTGGTGTAATGGTGAGGCAGTGTGAACATTACCTCTAGTACTAACTATTGAAAGTTAATAACGAATGTTGTTATGCAGGGTGATCCTGGGCCACCAGGTCCAACGGGAAGCCCTGGAGTGGATGGGGAACCAGGAACAGACGGCTTAGCTGGAAAAGATGTACGTGTGAATGATAGCTAAATGGTTCTTGATGTGATCACTTTTCCTCTAAACTTCAGGGACCAGCAGGACCTCTAGGTGTGCCAGGACTTGCAGGAAGGAAAGGACAACCAGGAATAAATGTGAGTTGACCAAAGATAATTGTTCGGGCCACAAGGGGGGGGGGGGAGTAAACCCTCACACTGTTTCCAGTAGTTACATGTACGTATGTAGTATACAAATTGTTGCTGTCAATCTTTCAGGGAGAACAGGGAGATTCTGGATTGTCGGGTGCAAAGGGAGAGAAAGGGGAGGAAGGAAGAATGGGAGTGCCAGTAAGATCTTAATTGAGTTAGTGCATGCTCAGCTCAGAGTCATCATCAGTGGCTTAGGATCTGATGGTGTCATCTCCGTTTGGATACTGTTAATATTACACATTGCAGGGACCTCCTGGACTACCAGGTAGTGATGGTGTGCCTGGCGGAAATGGAACAGTCGGCCCCATTGGAATGAAAGTAAGATGGCATACAACTTATTTAATTTCGTTGGGTCACCCACCAATGAAAATTTCATCAGTGTCGATGATGCCTTTGTATTATATAGGGTGACCGTGGCGATCAGGGTATTCCTGGAAGCAAAGGTGAACCTGGTGCTCGAGGGATTCCAGGAAAACAGGTAGAGTAATTTTGAAAAAAATTGTTCATTCTATTCATTCCTATAAAATTCTCTTAATTGTTAGGGACTACCAGGTCCTGCTGGACCACCTGGGCCAACTGGAGTTCCTGGAAGAAAAGGATTTCCTGGTATAAACGTAAGTAATGAAAGGGGCTTGTGAAGGTGATCAATCGTCTACTTATGTACTTTCGATTATCGTGTAGGGTGGACCTGGTGAGAAAGGGGAAAAGGGTGGGGCAGGAGAACCAGGACAGAGGGGGCTTCCGGGAAAGCCTGGTCTTCCTGGTACTTCGGGTATGGATGGTCTCTCAGGACAACCAGGACGAACAGGTCCACCTGGTAAAAAAGTGAGTTACATGTATCAATTAACCAAAGGTCTTATCAACTTCTTTAATATTCAAGGGGGTTCCAGGACCAATGGGACCAACAGGAATGCCAGGAGCACCAGGCTCCCCAGGACCACAGGTAAACTTGTGCATTCCCCAACATATTTACAATTTCTCTCTGTGCTTGTAGGGTTCTTCTGGCGATCCAGGAGATGATGGTGCACCAGGAGAACCAGGAATGACTGGATTGCCGGGGAAAATGGTAACAGTATCGTTCGTTGTATCCTCCTCTTATGATGCACTAGCTAAACTCTGCCCTCTCTGCTGATTAGGGTCTATCAGGGGTCAAAGGAGAGAAGGGAGGTATCGGCGAGCAAGGCCCTGCTGGAATGATTGTAAGTTTAAGTGTGACAGCAAGTAACATTTAGCTACTCACTGACACTCTCAATAGGGTCCTCCAGGTCCAGGAGGGGTCAAAGGTGAACCTGGAGATCCTGGACAGCGAGGAGTTCCTGGAAAGTCTGTAAGTATTAATCGTTAAATGTGGGAGTAGCTAACATAGCAATATATCATCTTTCTTTTTCGTATAGGGTCTTCCTGGAGAGAGTGGGTCTCCAGGTTTGAATGGAACATCGGGAGTTCCTGGTTCTCGAGGTGTCCCTGGAAAAAATGTGCATATAGAGCTAATGATAAGCTTATCTCCATTATAGTTCCTGAGAGTTCAAAGTTCATTTTCATTTTCACCTGTTAGGGGGTCCCAGGCATTCCTGGCAGAGATGGAATCAACGGGACTGATGGAACTCCAGGCATACCTGGAAGAAAAGGAAATACTGTGAGTCATTACTGGTTTTTTTATTAGCTAGTTTGTTTGTTTGTTATAATTTTGTTTATTTGTTTATTTGTTTGTTTGTTGATCTGTCTGTTTGCTTTTTCAACAACTTAGGGCCTTCCTGGTATCAATGGCACTGATGGTATACCTGGAACACCTGGCAGGACTGGACCAGTAGGAAAAAGGGTGTGCAGTTTATTGAGTGTCATGACTTCCACTATATGATCACATATTGTTTATATTTTAGGGGTTGCCAGGACCACAAGGGCCCCCAGGGTTGCCAGGAGCTGAAGGAAGGACAGGAAAACCAGTAAAAATATAAAATGCACACACATTATGATAACTCTCTCCAAGTGTTCAATATGGGACATTTTGTACTTCAGGGTCGGTCTGGTGCTGATGGTGAAAAAGGTGCTGATGGAATTCCAGGAGAGAGGGGGGGTAAGGGAGTGCCTGGCATGAAAGGAGATGCTGGAATTCCAGGACAACAGGGACGAAAGGGCTTTCCTGTAAGTAGTAGTACCTACCTTTGTCTCATATCTCCTTGGATCTTCACCATTTCCTTTGATTGTAGGGTATTCCAGGCATGACCGGAGAAAAGGGGGAAGCTGGAATGAAGGGAGAAAGTGGTGAAAAGGTGTGAATCAAATGTAGCTTGGAAGAACTGATATCAACTTTCTGTACATAACATTGTGTATGATTCAGGGCAGTGTTGGAATTAATGGTACAAATGGAGCTGTTGGAGAGCCGGGCAGCAGGGGGTTGCCAGGGAAAATGGTGCATAGTTATGTACACTCTAGTGTGCATTTTAATCAACCCCTTCTCTCTCCCCACACCCTCTCCCTCCCTCCTCCTCTCTCTCCCCACACCCTCTCCCTCCCTCCTCCTCTCTCTCCACACTTTCTCCTTCCCTCCTCCTCCTCTCTCTCCACACCCTCTACCTCCCTCCTCCTCTTTCTCCTACCCTCTCCTTCCCTCCTCCTCTCTCTCGCACCCTCTTCCTCCCTCCTCCTCTCTCTCCCCACACCCTCTACCTCCCTCCTCCTCTCTCTCCCCACACCCTCTTCCTTCCTCCTCCCCTCTCCCCACACCACCTCCCTCCCTCCTCTTCTCTCCCCCCACACCCTCTTCCCTCCTCCTCTCTCTCCTCTCTCTCCCCACACCCTCTTCCTCCACCCTCTCCCTCTCCCTCCCTCCCTCCCCCCACATCCTCTCTCTCTATCTTCCTCAGGGTCTTCCTGGAAGAAATGGGACCCCGGGAACACCAGGAGAACCTGGGAGCAGAGGTGTGCCTGGAAAACCTGTAAGAAATGAACTAGGCGATGAAGCAGATGATCTATTTTACTGATCTTGAGCTTATTCTTCTTCTTCCTGCAATCCACAGGGCATTGATGGAGCATCAGGAATGCCCGGTATTCCTGGGAGAGCAGGAAAAACTGGACTACAAGTAGGTGTCTTTAAAATCCTATAATTAGCAGGGTTATCCCTGGAGTGTGAATGCATGATTGTTTCTCCATTGCAGGGGGAAGAGGGAGAGAAAGGTGATGCTGGTGACCCTGGACGACCTGGAAGAATGGGCCAGCCTGGAAAACAGGTCAAATGAAATTTCCTGTTTTTAAGGAAGTCGTGAAATTTTTTGGTGTTTGTGTATATGCAGGGCATGAAAGGGAATACTGGACCGTCAGGCCCAGAGGTCAGTTAGTTCGATGCTACAGTCCTAGGTTAACTCCAATGTTAATCACACCACAGGGAATGCCAGGAGACGTTGGACCAAAAGGTGATAAGGGAGTGCCTGGAATGCAAGGACTGCCTGGAAAAACTGTACGCAAGATTGAGGCAACCCCTTCAATTATCAATAATGATGCCATTATCGCTTATTACATAGGGGTTCATTGGTCCAGCTGGGCCCCCAGGACCTCCCGGCATACCAGGAGATTTGGTAAGTAACATTAATGTATTGAAAGGTACTATTGTCATCAATGTTTTGATTTTCTCTCACAGGCTGGAAATGGAACAAGGGTATGTAGCTATGACTTCTCTGTGGATAACTTTACTGATGACTTGTAGGGTGATCCAGGGGAGCCTGGTGGTAGAGGCTTACCAGGTAAGCCAGGAATCCCTGGCACTTCCGGCACTCCTGGTGACTCAGGGCTTGATGGCGAAAAGGGAGAAGCAGGAGATCCTGGAATGAGAGGTACGTATGTATGCGGCTAGGGCTAAGGGCTAAGGGCTAGGGCTAGTGCTGGGGGTGGGCTAGGGCTAAGGGCTAGGACTGGAGTGTATAAATTGAAAGCAAGAAACTTTCTTTTGGTTGAAGGTGTTCCTGGTAAAACTGGTTTGACTGGACGTCCGGGAAGCAGAGGGTTACCAGGGAAAGATGGAAGACCAGGAGACCAGGGGATGAAAGGGGAGAGTGGAAGGAATGGTACCTCAGGAAGAATGGGTCTTCCAGGAAAACTAGTGCGATACATGTTCACTGCTTAATGGATTGGTATTTTCATGCATAGTCTTATTAATTATTACAGGGGCGCCCTGGTAGTCGAGGGTTACCAGGCAAGGAAGGAAGTGATGGTGAAAAAGGAATGCCTGGTAATAATGGAACAGCTGGCCGTCCTGGGAGCAGAGGTCTCCCTGGGAAGATTGGTCCTCGGGGACGACCGGGACAAAGGGGATTTCCTGGGAAAGAAGGCAACCCAGGACGACAGGGATTGCCAGGGAAAGTAGGACGTCCTGGGACTCCAGGAAGAATGGGCTTACCAGGAAAAGGTATGTGCTCTTTTGGTCATAGTTACTATATTCTCTACCCCTCTCTCTCCTCCCCCTCCCCCTTTCCCCTTTCCTTCTCCCTCCTTCCCCTCTCCTTTCCCTCCTCCCTCCTCTCCCCTCCTTCCCCTCCTCCCTCCTCTCCCCTCCTTCCCCTCTCCTTTCCATCCTCCCTCCTCCCTCCTTCTCCCTCCTCCCTCCTCTCCCCTCCTTCCCTCTCCTTCTCCCTCCTCCCTTCTCTCCTCCCTCCTCTCCCCTCCTTCCCTCTCCTTCTCCCTCCTCCCTTCTCTCCTCCCTCCTCTCCCCTCCTTCCCTCTCCTCCTCAAATACTTTGATTTGCTACATTGTGAAATCCTGCAGCTGGTATTAATGGTACTGATGGTGAGCCAGGCACCATGGGACGTGCAGGCAGACCTGGTAGTCGAGGGCTACCAGGAAAGAGGGGAAACCCAGGAAGGAGAGGCCTCCCAGGGAAGCAAGGGCTAGTGGGTCCCGTAGGGCCACAAGGACGCAATGGCTCGGATGGACAAGATGGAAGGAATGGAACTAATGGAGGACAGGTGAATATCAATAAGTAGGGAGATCATACTCCACCTAATTATTGCAGGGGGCTGTAATGAATCCCCCCATTGACATGCATGTGATTGATTGATGTGTATAATTATGCTTATTCTGTTGTTGTGTAGGGGGTGATGGGTGAGAAGGGAGATAGAGGAGACAGGGGGCTCCCTGGTGATGTTTTAGGTATGTTTATTATTACATAATTCTCTTCTTATTATCATTTTTCTTTTCTTCTTCAGTGTTTCCAGGCCCACCAGGTGTGATGGGGGAGAAAGGACTAATGGGGGACGTAGGATTGAAGGGACCTCTTGGGCCTAAGGGGGACATTGGAGAATTTGGTCCCCGTGGACGGAAGGGAGAGAGGGGAGATGAAGGTATAATGAATGAGTAGGTCCTCAAAAAATAAAATTACAAAAGCTTACTTTTTCCTTAGGGCCAAAGGGTTGTATTGGTAACCCCGGAACACATGGAGTGAAGGGGGAGCAAGGAGCTAAGGGGGACCCTGGAGGGGAGAAGGGACAGAAGGGGGATGCTGGACCCCCAGGTAATCTATATAATAATGTGCTTATCAGTGCGAAATGAAAATTGAGAAGGAAAAAAAAACCTGGTCAAATTGGGGCTTGAACCCAAGTCCTCAAGCTTAGCGAGCCAGCACACTACTGTGTAACTACAATGTTAGGACATGCCATGGGTATTGGCTAGTGTAAAATCATCATCTATTTAGGTGATGTTGGCCCCAAGGGAAAACGTGGTCTGCTGGGAAATCCTGGTCCTGCTGGGCCCCAAGGACCACAGGGGGAACGAGGTGTGCAGGGGCGAAAAGGGAACACTGGTAATGAGGGGGCTAAAGGGTGCATGGGAGCACCAGGACCTCAAGGAATTAGAGGGGGCAAAGGAGATATCGGAACACAAGGACCCCCAGGAATGATGATGGTTGGTGTTAATCAGAGTAAAAAATAATGAATGATCCCCACTGACTCCTTTTATATTGCAATCTCTTAGGCACAACTATTTTCTTCATTTGAAGAATTGAATTCTACCTTTACTGACCCAGCTATTGGCAGCATTGCCTTCACAACTGATTCTCAACTTCTCTACATATACACTTCTCAGGGGTGGAGAGAGGTCAAGGTACAGTGACCCCTGAAATGTCTTATAATTAGAATAGTAATATCGATGCATTTTCTGTAGGTAACAGAAGATGCTCAACCTTCTCCATCTTCTGGACATAGCAGGAAAAGAAGAGACACTTTTGACCAAGCAAGAAGAACATTTCCACATCCTCATGAACATAACAGAAAGAAGAGGGATACTGAAGCATATCCACGACTGATTAAGGTGGATCTCCCTGGAAATGTATTGTGTACTTAATTGCTCAATTGTTCCCATTTAGTGTGGAAATGACAGGATAGAGGAAGGGGAAGAGTGTGATGGATATGACCTTGGCAACAACACTTGTCAATCATTGCATAAAATACCGTGAGTTTGCATACCGCTGCTAACAACACGAGATCTTTTGAACTTTGCAAATTTCTTCAGGTACATAGGAACTGTGACTTGCACTGATTGGTGTACATTTGACTATTCCTTATGCCAGCCATTAGTTGTAAGTAGCTATGCCGTAAAGGATCTGTGACCTTACATGAAGTTGTAATTATAATCAACCATATGCAGGTTTCCTTATTTGCACTGAATATCTCCGAAGTTCTACCATCTTTCTCATCACTATCATCAAGCACACTCACAAATCTCCATCCAGCAGAATCAATTCTCAATGGCACACTTGCCTTCGACGTGGCATGTCAAAATGAAGCATTTGTCTCGGGACTCCATGGCACATTTGCTGCTTTGGTGTCAGCACCCCGTCGATCTCTGAAACAACTATTACGCTATCAATACAAAGACAATCTACCCATCGTCAATTCCAAGGTCAGAGTGCATGAAATGCACTTTCTAGTATGTCTCTCTCTGTGGAACTTATACACTATTTTATCTTTGCCTAATAGGGAGAGATTGTTGCATTTTCATGGAACAAGTTTCTTTCCACACAACTTCATTTCAACTCGCTACTTCTCACAGCTGATGGACTCAAGCAGGACTGGTAAGTACCCCAAAAAGTTAGTAAATTTTTAAAATCTTTATACCTTCTGCTCCAGGAAAGGCATTTGGCATGGATCGATGAAAGATGGCTCCATCGCTAGTGATAACTGTGAGACATGGACGAACATGTCTCCATATCGAACAGGAGGAGGCACGACCTTCAGAGGTCTTGAGGAGATCATGTTACTGCAAGAGGACAGAGTTCCCTGTGACTCAAACATGGCAGTACTGTGTCTGCACTTAACACAACCTTTATAGTTAATTCCTTCACCTGTAAAATATCATGATAATATATGTTAATATAGCAAAGACTATATAGCATTAAAAATCATCCAAGGGTAGCACATGGGCTTATGCAACCCTTTACCAGGTCACCATATGGAGGGCTTAATTAATGTTGGTGACACCCAATTGTTAATTAAATCAGAAATTAGTATGGTATGCTATTATGAGTCAGTATGTACCTATTATGGGTTCACCAGTCACCACCAGTTATATAGCTCAGCCATGACTAACAATTTCCTTATCTAAAGCATGTATAGTGTACATAAGCAGGGTATCCACATGTACATAAGCAGGGTATCCACATGTACATAAACAGGGGTGTATCTACAGAATTTTGAGTGGTCCAGTGTGCCTGTGTGTGGAAATTTTTGGACAGCCATGCCCACTTTTTGACCAGTAAAGTTATGCTAGTGTGAATTTTGCAAAGATGGATGGTTAAGGTGTGTTGCATTTCATAGGTAAAAAAGGGGATAATAAATGAAAACCAGACCAGCTGGAGTGGTGGCTACACCCCTGCTAATGAAGCACTGCAAAATAGCTAATGATGCTAGTAAAAAAGTTTTTTAATTTTAGTAGTTAACTTTTATAATTTCTTGTAGATCCACCACATAGCTATATAGCTAGCTGGTTAGTATAGCTAGCCCACCCAACCCAATTCGATGAATTCATACTGCCAGTATGAATATAATATAGTTGATCTGCATCTATAGCTTCACATCATAGCAGATTGAGCTAGACACCACCTGACTAATCATTGCTTGGTGGTAGGTCTATTGTGTGTCGCTATGCAGTGATGAATTTAAGAAAAAAAGCGCCATGAGGTCTACATCTTTTTGGACCTGGGCTGTGATTGGTCAGTCTGTCCACTGCAGTGATGCCCCATGAATATAACCATATAAGGAATTAACTAGATCATAACTAACTACTAGCAGATGTAAGTAACAAGTTCAGCTAATATGAACCTCCACTTACTCACCCTTCTTTCTTTCTTTCTTTCTTTTTTTTTCTTTCTTTCTTTAAAGTTATAAGTTCAGTAGTTACAGTGGAACTTCCGAAGGACCCTCCAAGAAAAGGACAACCTTCTAACAAAGGACACTCTTTTGGGCCCCTTTCCCATAGCTATGGAAGCCGAGAAGTGCAATTACATCATCCGCAAGCAAATTAGCATGCGGCGCAAGTCTCCGCAAATCTCCGCAAGGCTCCGCAAGTCTCCGCAAGTCTCCGCAAGTCTCCGCATTCCTCCGCAAGCCTCCGCAATCCTCCGCAAGCCTCCGCAAGTCTCCGCAAGTCTCCGCAAGTGCAAAAGCAAGTTGGTAAAGGATCCCCGTGTGCGCACGGCGGCCGGCCAGCTGTGGCGCGGGCGGGTACGCATGAGCGTGCTCTCTCAATTTTTTCTAGCCATAGGAAGAAGAACAGCGACATGAGTTCCACTGACTCGAAAAGAGCACTTGAATTTAGTACATTAACAGAAGCTGATCTTCTTTCTAGGCTGCCTTCTTTTATTGATCACCTAAAGAAGATAGCTGATGGAAAGGTTAGTGCAAGGAGCAAAGATTCAGGTAGCAGTAGGAGATACCTCATCAATACTCCTCCCAGGTTGTATCAGTACACCTGCACATAATGTAACATAATGTAACCCATAATATATATGCAGGTTCCTTTGGAAAGCCACAGGAAGTGGTGGCAGGGTTCCTGCAAGACAAAAAGTATGTAGCTAGCTGATTAATCAAGGTGTGTAAGGTTATTGCTTATTGAATGTACAATAGATGAGCTGACAAACAAATCGTATTTTATAACTTGTGTCTCATCAAAAGCTACATATGCTCTATATGACAGGCTAACCCATCACTTTTGTGTCGAAAGCATGAAGGTATAATTATGCACAGGCTGTATTAACAAGTTTTACTAGCATGCTTGTGGTTAGCTTTTTGGCTATACAATTGCCATCCTCTACCCAGAAGCAATAAAGTGTCTTGTGATGGAGCAATTCAGTATCAATGCAGAGGAAGTAAGTTGTAGCCTCATTCTTGAGCACTGATTCAGAGGTCTACATATACAGGCAGAGAGAGTGATGTTTGCAAACATACACCCAGAAAAGCATGATCCTGAAAGTGATGTGGGTAAGTAGTAGATAAAAGTATGTCTCCTTCTGGAACATGGTCGGGGTAGGTAGGTAAAGGGTTCATCATGTAGGATTGTGTGCACGTGATAAGCTTACAGTTAGTTCACCTTTGCATGCAGCTATTGAATAGTTAGCCTATTGAATAGTTATAGTTAGTCTCGAGCTCGCTGAATAGTATAAATGAGGTCAAGAAAAGAACGCTTATTGACGCTATCAAGTGAGATGCACGGACTTATCGCAGATATGTTAAAAGAGCCACATCCTCAAAAGGATATAGGCATAGATAGTAGACACGGAACAGGATTGGAAACTTAATACTACCATGCGCGTGCTATCCGTGTTTGCCGGGAAATTTTGGCGCGAGATATGAATGCATAGTTACCACATAATAGTTAAGAATGAGTTCTGCAAAAGATATCAGAGCGGATATTAGTCTAGTAGCTTAATATTAGCTGGACTAGAGTGTTTCCATGTTGTGCTTTTATAAAAATAATAAAATTTGATATGAGACTAGATCTAGCTAGATAGTACATATCTATGAGAGATTCGTATCTCAAGTTTTGAAAGATGAAGAGTTTAGTCTTCTTCTCCAACCATCTATAGATGCCCGTTCTTGTGCAGAGAGCTTCGTGGAGTGGATAATAAAACATGATAATGCAAATAAATAATAGAAATGTAATAATAATAACTATTTAACCCATAGTTTAACACTGCATTAAAAGAAAACTAACAGCTATGAATCAATATAACATATATCATCCGATAGACAAACTATTATACTACTAAAAGATACCAAACACTTGACTTCTAAATTTATGTGAGTCCTGTTCTAGTCCCACAAATTGGTAGGCCTATAAAATCTTTAGCAACATATCCTACACCAAAAACAGTTATTACACTCTTAATTTCAGTCTATTCCAGTAAGAAACTTTACCTTCCAAACTTCTATAGGATAAAATTGCTAGAAAAGCACTTGCACTCGTAGCTCTAGTCCCACAAAGTCTGTACCTCTCTTCCTCAGAAAATGTATTGCGACAATAGGGCTAAATTTTCTATGGTTACAACGCGGATAGCATGCGCGAAATGTATTAGCTTAATGGGCGTGACGTCACATGACGTAGGCAGTTTCCAATCCTGTTCCGTGTCTACTATCTATGATATAGGTAAGTGGGTGATGTGCTTTATTTGAGATATTGGAGTCTCAGGCACTAGAATGAACTGTATTTCAAGAAATAGTACAGTAAATTTTATGTAAGAGAAATCTTGCACAGACTCTCACCTGAGAAGAGAGTCTGGTGGTGCTATCAGTGTCCCAATTATGCAATATAGGAGTTGTACCAGACTATCTGTGCTTGTGTGACTAAGAGAGAATTTTTGTTCTCAACACACACACACACACAGAAGCCTCGTCTGATCTACTTAAATCGTCTGATCTACTTAAAAGGGCTAATGAGATCCAGAAAAAATTGAAAAGGACTCCTAAGATTATAGGTGAAAGTTCTTCATGTCCTGTAAGTAAAGGTTTATATAGTGCATACAGATTGATGTGTAACTGCCCGAGATGTTTGACTTGTATTGCATTTATCTAGGTAACTTTTTTTTCCATGAGGAAGAGGAAAAAAAATTATGTTAAAGATGGTTTTTCAATTGAAATTATAGTGGATAGAGATATTAATTATAAAGATCTGTTGTCATCGGGTTGTGATGCACTCGACTGTTCTCCTCTCCCATTTAGGCATACCACTGCCTTATTTACTCCTGGGGGGGCCATGATAAAGGAGAGTAAGGACTGGTCATTGAGTTTGTATATGCATCAGCACCATAGGGGACCAGGCAAACTTCAATTTGGGATTGGTTTTGTATCTACGGTTAGTCTTATCAGATTCTGTATTGGCCCACCTTCACATTTTGATTTGTGCACATAGGCACCAATTTCACCTATCCATTCATCCTCTGGTTATCGCAGTTGTTCCAGCCCTGCTTCAAAATCTGATACTGATTCTATCATCAGTAAACAGTACTTGGCACTTAAGTATTTAGCATTGCTTATGTTACTAACAGTTGATGAGCAAAGTTCGGATAAGGCTCTTTCAAAGAAAGGAAAGGGAAAAGGGAAGCGTCCATTATCTCAAACTACCATTAGGGAGGCTGGTTGTCCTAGGGCATCAAGGCATCCTGCAAAAAGGCCTAAAGCTGGTTTGCTAGTTTTATCTTGTGCATATACATATAGCATATGCTTTTTCGTATGTACTATAGATCAGTGTATGGAATTTTTTGCACAAGAACTTAGTGAATCGACACGGAATTTCTGTCGTTCAACAGTGATTGGTAGAGGTGGCTATGGTACGGTGTATAAAGGTGTGTTGCGTTATGGCAGTGTGGCAATCAAGGTCTTATCACAGGTTATTCTAATGAATGTGTATATCTGTAGTGTTACAACTTATAGGACGGTAAACTTCTATTATAGGATGGTAAGAATGCTCTTGGTTGTAGCTCCTCTATGTTACTTCAAACAGAAGTAGGAGCTTTGAATCGGTAGGAGATGTTTTTAAAAGGTTCAGCTTATAATCCTGTGTTCATATTTCAGTTTCCGCCATCCTAATGTGCTACAGATGCTTGGGTTTTGCTCCAAGCCACCTGCACTAATATTTGAGTTTATGATGAATGGAAGCCTATTTGAGAAGCTTCATAATGTAATGCCAACCTAGTACTTGTAAGCTGAATTGATTTTGACTTCCTTTTGTGTAATAGGAAAGAGATCAGTTGCTTTCGTGGGACAGGAGGAAATCTATCCTGGTAGATGCTTGTAAAGGCCTTGTGTACCTGCATACAGCCACCCCTCCACTAATTCACCAGGATATTAAATCGTACGTTTTATAGACTGTAATTTCATGTTATGTGATATTGATATATTGCTGCAGTGCAAATATTCTTCTTGATGAGGCTTATAAAGCGAAATTGGGTGACTTCGGCTTTTCTGTAGAATTACCATCTGTATCTAGTGGCCAGACACTATTTACTGCCAACTTCATATCTAGATCCGAGGGCTATTACCCTTCTGAAGTGTGTTCTGGAAAAATCTCTGATAGGAGTGATGTATACTGTTTTGGTGTTGTAAGTTGGGTGGTCATGCCCAAAATATTTAGATCCATGTACTTTCAGGTTATTTTAGAAACCTATTCTGGACTTAAAGCTTATGATGAAGAGAGAGATGATCCCAAGCTGGTATGTACATCGATTTAAAGTGTATTAAAATAATAGCCCCTATGCATTCTAAATTACAATCCAACATTTTTCACTGATGATCTGATTCTTGATCTGGCATTGTAGGTTGATTCCCTACAAGAAGAGATCTCCGATCGGACTAAGTTCAGTGATGTATACGATTCTTTTTTAGGTGTGCCCCCTCCTTCTTGTGACTACTATTTCAACATTATCTCAGCTTGCTTGAAGAGACACAGTGTCAGGGCACAATCATCAGATGTAAGGGGGTCATGTTTACACACTTGTGGCTGGCTGGGAATGTGTATGTGTATTGTGGGTAACTGGGCACTGAATAGTGAGGGTGTGCAGATCACTAGCTTTGATGTGTGCTCTCTACTGCTCCTGGTTGACTTTTTTTGTTGTTATTATAGGTACTTGAAATGTTGACACATGAATGAGTAGTCCAGGTTTTTTTCTTGTTTGCTATCAAATGACATGCTCACCCAGAAACTCACTCAATTGTATTCACTTTCAATTCACATTCAGTCAAAAAAATTTCATTCTGTCAAAAAATTTAATAGTAGTTAACTGTTGATAATGAAATCCCGTGCTGGATGAGTAACCAAATGATGGTACAATGATGAACAAAAAGATTGACTAATACTCTGTTGGTCCATGGCAAAGTCAACTCGAAGCACAGTGTCAGCCCATGCTTCAAAAATTGGTGAATAAAAAGGTGCTGGTGGTTCACTTTCTGTCATCATAGCATCAAGCCAGATATCTGTACTGATTGGTTTAGAGAAATCTTCTGTTCCTGAAGTTTAGGAAAGAAGGAAGTTAAAGGATATTTGAATTATAGCTAACCATATAGGGATGGGAACTCGTATAGCTCATTCGGCACTCCATTGGGACACTCTGAAAGGCGATTTTTACGAATCAAGTGTGAATTCCAGGTTTCAATAAATTCAGCTAGATCCTTTTTCAATGGTACAAGTACAACATATGCCAGGCAACTCCTATTACAACAGCAATATAATAATTTCTGACATAATATATATATATATATATATATTATATACCTGTGAAAGTCATTAGTTGAAACAAAGTCTCCACAGTGGGCTAGGGTCTGAAAATTTTATTATTGGTAGCAATTATCTTAGCAACAATTTATACCTTAAAAAAATCAATCCACCAGTGTGTTTTGTGCCTTCTAAGCTGAGACCACCATGCCTCGATTCTCTGTAAATGGGTTATAGTAGTAGTTCAAATGAAATAGTTTCATGTACTTTTTGAACACCTACAATATTTGATTTGGATGGTCCATAGATAAAGCTTTTTTCATTAGCCATCCCATCGGTATGATAAAAACGAAAGGCAATTTGTATAGCTGCAATTGTTGGATTTTCTGTGCCATAATCGCCTCTTATAACTGATGGACATCCTATATGATGCACACCGTAAACTGGCTAGCTAGCATGCTGCAACAGTTACCTCCCACTTGCTCCACATTTTCCAAGTAATATCTAGCTATTACTCTTGGATTACTATTAGATGGGGCTAGCTTCAGCCAAATGATTTTCCTAGAAAAACTGAAGGAACATTATGATAATTTGCCTTGCACACAAATTTGCATACCCATCAATACAGCCATGAAGAGTGAAGCCAAATGGGGTCATTTTGTCATATCCATCGATATGCCAGATAAAATTTGGTCCCTATAATAATATTATGATAATAGCTATAGCTATTCCTAGTTTTAACACCGTTTGTACCTTATTTCTGTAAATTCTTCTCTTTAGTGTCTTTTTTCGCCTTCGTTCGGAACCACAGGGATCTTCCTCTTTCATGATTTTCATCACAGTATCTCTGTTATTGTTGAAATAGCATTCCATCTTTAAGTGAAATTTAATTACCTTCTGACCAGGAGATGATACTTGAGTCTGAGAATCTGCCACATGGCTCGATAGCCTCTAAGCTGGTTAGATGAGGCCAATTCAACCTACAGTTTTAAGTCATAGCTACATGTAAAGACGCCAGTTTATGATCATGTAATTGTTCCTTACCCTGATGATGGACCTGACTTGGTGTTCAGGTGGATCAGGCCAACGCCTGGATAACCCAAGACAATTAAACTGGTTTTTCAGCCATCTCAAACTAGACACCAAACAGTCATTGTCAATACACAATCTGTTAGCTAGCAGTTTAATAACTTGATACCTTCTCTTCATGTGATACTTCAAGTACAAAATGGCTAATAACCTCTTGTACGGTCTCCACGAATAGAATAACTCTATAAGTATGTCTAGAAAGATATCCAAATCACGGCTATCTTCAACCATAAATAAGACTTACCATCCATAGTTAGTTGTCTTACACACATACGCGCGCGCGTACATTATCGGTCGCACGCGCGGAAGATCCTTTACCAACTTTCAAAAAAATCATTTTGCAAGGCGGAAAAACTTGCGGAGACTTGCGGGCTCTTCCGGAGACTTGCGGAGACTTGCGGATACTTGCGGAGCCTTGCGGAGACTTCGCGGAGCTTTGCGGAGACTTGCGGAGACTTTGCGGAGCCTTGCGGAGCTTTGCGGAGACTTCGCGGAGCCTTGCGGAGCTTTGCGGAGCCTTGCGGAGACTTGCGGAGACTTGCGGAGACTTGCGCCAAAATTAATTTGCTTGCGGATGATGTAAATTGCACTTCTCGGCTTCCATACATAGCATTAGTAGATTTTTAACCTCCAAGAAAAGGACAACCTCTCTACAAAGGATAAAGTGGCTGATCCCAAAGTGTCTTTTACTCAGAGGTCCGGACTCCCACTGCAGCTATATCATTGATTTTGGTAGCTAATATACCTCTGTCTCATAATACCTCTGAGTGAATCATTTAACCCACACCAGATCTGCATGTATCCTATTAGTATACAGTGGAGTCTCAGAGGTCATTAATAGCTACACAAAGTATTATGGAGGGACTGCAACAAGTGTCTTTATTCGGAGTGTCAATTATTCAGAGATTCCACTTTCTCAGAGACATCTTAACACTTGACCTTGTCTTTAAAATTAATGGACGATGCATGCATTGACTTTGAGAGTTTGTAGCTACGTGGATCCACCCATCCGGTTCATCTGGCCATATACATAGCTGCAGTATTCATTGTTAGTAGCTACCAAACTTGATGAATTCACACTGCCAGTATGAATATACGGTCGATCTGTAGCTTCACATCATAGCAGGTCGAGCTAGACACCACCTGACTATACCATGAATTCATTGCTTGGTGGTAGGTCTATTGTGTGTCGCTATGCAGTGATGAATTTAAGAAAAAAAGCGTCAAGAGGTCTACACCTTTCCGGACCTGGGCTGTGATTGGTCAGTCTGTCCACTGCAGTGATGCCCCATGAATTTAACCATATTAGGTATTAACTAAATCATAACTAACCAGCAGGTGTAAGTAACAAGTTCAGCTAAGCTATATAACTAATATGAACCTCTCTTTCTTTCTTTCTTTCTTTCTTTCTCTTTCTTTCTTTCTTTCTTTCTCTTTCTTTCTTTCTTTCTTTCTTCCTTAAACTTAAAAGTTATAAGTTCAGTAGTTACAGTGCAACCTCCAATAAAGGACCCTCCAAGAAAAGGACAACCTCCCAACAAAGGACGCTCTTTTGGGCCCCTTTCCCATAGCATTAGTACATTTTTAACCTCTGAGAGAAAGACAACCTCTCTACAAGGACAAAGTGGCTGATCCCAAAGTGTCCAGAGGTTCCACTGCAGCTATAATTATCATTAATTTTGGTAGCTAGTACATAGCTACCTCTGTCTCTTGAGTGAATCATTTGACCCACATCTGTATGCACCCAAAAGCAATGGATCATGCATTGACTTTGACAGCTAAGGGTTCGTAGATCCACCCATCCGGTTCATCTGGCCACATACATAGCTGCAGTATTCATTGTTAGTGGCTAGCTAGCCCACCCAGCCCAACTCGATGAATTCACACTGCCAGTATGAATATACGGTCGATCTGTGTCTATATGTAGCTTTACATCACAGCAGGTCAAGCTAGACACCACCTGACTATACCATGAATTCATTGCTTGGTGGTAGGTCTATTGTGTGTCGCCATGCAGTGATGAATTTAAGAAAAAAAAGCATCAACTTGAAGAGGTCTACACTTTTTCGGATCTAGACTGTGATTGGTCAGTCTGTCCACCACAGTGATGGTCCATGGATATAACCATATAAGATATTAACTATATAGTAACAGGTGGAAGTACTAGTAGCTAACAAGTTCAGCTAAGCTATATATACTCTCACCCTTCTTTCTTTCTTTCTTTCTTTCTTTCTTTCTTTAAAGTTAGAAGTTTAGTAGTTACAGTGGAACCTCTGATAAAGGACCTTCCAAGAAAAGGACAACCTCTCTACAAAGGACACTCTTTTGGGGTCCTTTCCCATAGCATTTTTAACCTCTGAGAAAAGGACAACCTCTCTGCAAAGGACAAAGTGGCTGATCCCAAAGTGTCCTTTACTCAGAAGAGGTTCCACTGCAGCTATATCATTAATTTTGGTAGCTAATATACCTCTGTCTCATAATACCTCTGAGTGAATCATTTAACCCACACCAGATCTGCATGTATCCTATTAGTATACAATGGAGTCTCAGAGGTCATTAATAGCTACACAAAGTATTATGGAGGGACAGCGACAAGTGTCTTTATTCGGAGTGTCAATTATTCAGAGCTTCCACTTTCTCAGAGCACTTGACCTTATCCATGCATGCATTGACTTTGACAGAGTTTGTACGTGGATCCACCCATCTGGCCATATACATAGCTGCAGTATTCATTGTTAGTAGCTACCAAACTTGATGAATTCACACTGCCAGTATGAATATACGGTCGATCTGTGTCTATACATAGCTTCACATCATAGCAGGTCGAGCTAGACACCACCTGACTATACCATGAATTCATTGCTTGGTGGTAGGTCTATTGTATGTCGTCATATGCAATGATGAATTTAAGAAAAAAAGCGTCAAGATGTCTACACCTTTTCGGACTTGGGCTGTGATTGGTCAGTCTGTCCACTGCAGTGATGCCCCATGAATTTAACCATATTAGGTATTAACTAGATCATAACTAACTAGCAGGTGTATAAGTAACAAGTTCAGCTAATATGAACCTCCACTTACTCACCTTTCTTTCTTTCTTTCAAGTTATAAGTTTTACAGTGGAACCTCCAATAAAGGACCCTCCAAGAAAAGGACAACCTCCCAACAAGGGACCCCATTAGTACATTTTTAACCTCCGAGAGAAGGACAACCACTCTACAAGGACAAAGTGGCTGATCCCAAAGTGTCCAGAGGTTCCACTGCAGCTATAATTATCATTAATTTTGGTAGCTAGTACATAGCTACCTCTGTCTCTTGAGTGAATCATTTGACCCACATCTGCATGTACCCTATTAGTATACAGTGGAGCCACTGAAAGTGTCCTTTACAGAGAGGTGACCTTTATTCAGAGGTCATTTAATACACAAAGTACTATGGTGGGACAGCAACACTGTATCAGTGAGAGATCTTAACACTTGACCTTGTCTTTAAAAACAATGGATCATGCATTGACTTTGACAGCTACAGGGCTGTAGCCAGGATTTTAGAAAAGGGGTTGCTGAAGGATATCTGTGCACATGTGTGCGGAAAATTTTCACAGCCACGCCCATTTTTGCCAAACCACATCCCAAACCATGCCCACTGATGTTTTGCAAGCAGATATGAAGCAGCCAGGGAAATTATGAGAGGATGGTACCACTTTTTCACTATAAATAAAGGACTTATACATTAGAGAATCATCTAATAACCAGATCATAATTATGGCCCCTCTGTCAGATGATGCCATGCCATACATTATTCTGGCCAGCAAGGCTAAAGGAGAGCAGCATGTATACAAACATGCATCTTCAATTCTGTGGAATGTACCCTTAAGTGCTCACCATGAAACCCCCAGGAGTGTGTGTATAATGCCTGTAGTTGATGGGTTTGGTCTGGCCCTTCAAGTGATGAATTTACGCAGTGATGAATTTAAGAAAAAAAAGTGCCAAGAGGTCTACACCTTATTTGGACCTGGGCTGTGATTGGTCAGCCTGTCCACTGCAGTGATGGTTCATGAATATAACCATATTAGGTATTAACTAGCTATAGTGGATAAAAGGAGCAGCTATAGAGGTGACTAACTGTTAGTAACAAGTTAGTGCAGAGTACATTGCTAATCATAGCAACCTGAAATATAGTGTGAATGTGTATAGATATCTGGTAAGTACGTAGCTAGTGTATGAATCCAAAGTAGCTACTACTTTTTTTCTCTCCTTTCTTTCTTTCTTTCTTTCTTTCTTTCTTTCTTTCTTTCTTTCTTTCTTTCTTTCTTTCTTTCTTTCTTTCTTTCTCATGATTGTGTTAATAGGTCTTATCCTCTCCTTTCCATTGCCAACTATAATTTTAATTCTTTTACAGGTGAAGTGCTAGGTAATGGCTGTACTGTTGATTGGCTCCACTGGAAATGGAAAGAGCACATTAGGGAACTTTCTTTTTGATCCTAAGTATAAGAATAAAGAGCACTTTGAAGTTGGTAAAGACAATCTACCAAAAACACAAACTTGTAAAGCAATAACACAGACAGTGAAATACCAACAGGGACAGGAGAACAATAATGATACTTCTCATGGTATTTCTGAAGATTCTTCGGGTGCTCAAAGTTCTACTTCTCATCTAAGTAATGTAAATGGTGTTATCTCTTCTTATACACCTGCTACTGGCTCTTTAAAGGACACTCGTAAATTTTCCAAGGCAAGTTTCAATGAGGAAGTTGAAATGACAGGAAGTCTTACTATAATTGATACTCCTGGCTTAAATGAAAACAACGGAAATGATTTAGAACATATGAATGACCTTATTACTGCTTTGAAAGAGCAAAAGATCTTCAAAGCATGTATTTTAGTTGCGAAGTATTCAGCAAATATAGATCAGCAGTACAGAGACACCATCAAGTACTACTCTACACTACTGCCCGACTTGTTCAATCATAACTGTCTAATAGTTTTGACTCATTATGCAACTGATGAGCGCTCACAAGAAATCCGAAAATATCAAGGTCATGATCATGATACTATCATTGAAAATGTCAAGAAAGAACTAATAGAATCTTCTGGCATTTCTTTTACTCCAATAGTATTTTCTATTGATTGTGTTCCAGGAGCCAATGAAGAAATAGAGCACAAAGGAGTTAGGGACACTATACTTTCACACATTTTTTCACTAAGTGTAGTTGATATGACCAAATTTCATGTTGCCAAGACAAACATTATGAAGGGTAAAGATAGAGAAGAGATATGTTTACATCGTGGGAAAATTGAGGGTTACTATGAAAGGCTGAAGGAAACGAATGAAAATGCTGCAGAGGCTCTTGATGAATTGAAAATAAAAGAGGAGGAAATTACTACCATCAAAGTAAATCTTACTAAGCAAGAAGAAAGCTTAAAAGATAAAGATTCTGATGATCTAGTTATAGCTCATGTCTGGTCTCTTTCTAAAAGATGGAAGTTTTTAAAAAAACAGAAGAAAAGATTTGATGAGACGTCAAAATTTGAAGTTTCCTGGATACAGCTGTGGACAAATGGTCACTGCAGATGGAAAGAGTATACTCAAGAAGGTAAGAGAGTCCATGGGGTTGTTAAAGGGAAATTCATGCGTGGTCTGCATGCCAGTATTACGATGAAAACGAAAAAAAAAGTAAAGTTTGCAGAAGATATTGCAGAATTAAAAGAAGTTATCGAGTCATTAAGATCCGAACTACGTAATGCCGAAGATGCTGAGGAAGAATGTAGAAAAAAGCATGGACAATTTGAAAGTGAGATATCTTTCCTTAAAAAATACACAGAAGAGAATAGAAAAAAAATTGAATACTTTTCTCGTGATAAAATGATTCTTGAAGAAGCCAAAGCTTGATGAAGGGACACTACATCACAATATTAGCATTATGTCGTGCAATTCCTTTGTCATCTTCATTTTATCATTAATTTTTGGTTGAGTTAATTAATAAAAGAATTTAAAAAGTGATCAGTCGCAGTATCACAGGGAATCTAGCTGGCATCTCCATTTTTTGGCACCCCCGAGTAAAATACCCTAGGGTATTTGGCATCCCTGAGCCAAATACACTTAGGGTATCTTGCAACCCCCTTCACACCCTCCCCCCAGTGGGGAATAGCACAGCATACATACGTAATGTGTATCTGGTGCACAGGGGTGGAGGAATGATAGGTTATAGGTAGTGCAGACCAATGCAACCTGATATAGGGACACACACTGTAGTATCTACCCATACTAATAATTATTCTATGAGGATTCTTGTGTAGCTACTTGTTGTCAATGAAATGGCTGGAATAGTGACGGAAGTTCTAAATGGTCTTATAGCAATTGTAAAGCATAAGTGAAGAGGTAATTTACTCATAGACTATATTTTTACCTGCCATTTGCTCATATCAATACCAAAAGCAATAAGTACAGTCCTGGGGGTATAGCTATAGCTAGGTGGTACGTATGTATATAACTTAATATGCAAGCTGACTCTGATCACCCAATTGGATGAATTCTCAATATAATAGACCATGCTTTGACTCTAATAAAGACCATCTTGCCATAGTAGTCAATAATCATTGCCATATTTTAAACTATATAACCAGCATGAATTCACACTGCCAATATGAATAGATCTGCATCAATAGCACATTAGTAGTTAGACACCTGACATCTTGGAAATTCATTGCTTGGTGGTAGGTCTTATTGTGCATGCAACCATGGCTATACATGTGGTGATGAGAAGTTTATAAGTTTTCCAGGCTGTGATTGGTCAGTCTGATCTGTCCACTCCATTGATGGTCCATGGATATAACCATATTAGGAATATGTACTAGTTCTATAAAAGGAGTAGCTATACTAACTATCTAGCAGATGAGAGTATAGCATTTTAGCTAGCAGAGATAATTAAACAAAGAAGGTATCTACATACCTGAAAATTTCGTTATACTCTGTGAAGGTATATACATTTCTGGTGAGTGGCTAAATGTTAACTTAATAAGTAGCTATTTGGGGGACCCCTATTTCCCAAAATTTTTATGACACCATCCCAAGTAGGAGAAATTGGTTAGAGTGGCACATAGAGGCTGATTTATTGCATTAGTTTTGATGAAGGTTCTACTACTAGTAGAGAGATTTACATGGTTTTTGCACTGGAAATAGGAAAGTGCCATAACAGCTATTATGTGCATGCTCATTTAGCAACAAGTGAAAAATGATAAATAGAACAAATTTCATAGCAAATTTGGCAGCATATGGCATGGCACATGCAATTAACGTATCATAAAGCAGTTTTAGGGAATCTTGGCAGTCAAGCGACAACTGTTTTTTTTGTTTGTTCGTTCTTTTTGTTTTTATTTGTTTGTTTGTTTGTTTGTTTTAATTTTTTTTTTAGCCCTAGCCCTAGGCTCTACTACGGTTTTAGGGAATCTTGAAACACCAGTCGTCACACCGTCAAGCGATACCCGTGTACTGGGCATGCGCAAACACCATTGCGCATGTAGCTATGTTACCAGGCCAAAATCTGACAATAGTCCGCTTGACGTTAAGTCACTTGTTGCTTAGCTAAGTACTAGGGCAATGTACAACATTTGAGTCACAGCGAGCGAGCAAGCAAGTATTCCTATAGGCTTTCTATTCATTTATGCTTTCAACTCCTTAGAAGATTTTGTATATGTAAGTGGCAGGCAGCTGCATACATAGGTAGAAAACTGTAATGCTTACCTCAAAGCACTTACAAGAAGCCTTGTGCATGTGCCTGCTGCCCAAAAGGCTTGAGCTGATAGTTCATTTATGCTTTGCTGTTGAGTTATATAGCTAAGTGGCAGGCAGCTGCATGCATAGAAAGCTAAGTACTTACCAAGTCAAAGTATGAAAATATGAAAAAAAAAAAAAATCCCTACATTTACATCCACTACCTATAGCCAGCTATGGCAGTTGTAAAAGTAGGGATTGTTTTTTTATACGAGGCTGCAGTACATTAGATATATAGCCCAGCTAGATTTTAAGCTATCCCTACTCAGCTCGACGCCCTTGATACTATATACGAAGTGGCTATTCGTCCGGCAGCCGGATACTATTTTCAGAGCTATTCGTCCGGCAGTCTAAATAGGCCAGCGAAGCTGGCCTATGTATTATAAAAGCTCCTGCAAGGGAGCGAGCGCAGCGAGCGTTAGGTGCATGGGACGTACTATTCACGCACTGTTGTGACTCCAAGGCTAGGCAACACTCGCCCAGCTTGCAGTGCAGGCCCAAAGGGCTCCCTAAGGCCACCAGAGAGTAACAAGTATAAATATCACTCTCGAACTGAGTTTTGCAGCGTTGCCACCGTAGTGTATTGGTTAGTGCCGTGTGCTTTGGAACGTCCGATCGTGGGTTCGATCCCGGAATTGCTGCTTCTTTTTCTTCTTTCAGATTTTCAATCTTTGAAAATTTTCTAAGTGCCAGCACTGCCGGAAGAATAGCTCTGAAAATAGTATCCGGCTGCCGGACGAATAGCCACAGCGTACTATATAGCCTATACTCCATATAATGCACACTCTGTGCTGCCGACCATTACCTACTCCAAACTACATAAAGACCCTAGCTATGTATCAGGTGTCACTGTATGACGGCTTTATGCATTAGCTAGCTGCTACACTCTTAATCATATCTGTGCAGTTCTCCAAGTGGTATATTTTTACATGCAGGCATTGATGATAATTCTTTTTTTTTCTTTATAACTTTAGTGTCCAAATGGGCACTCATAATGAGAACAATTTGGACTCTGTAGTACAGACACTGCTAGCTAGCTCAACTGCTTTATAGATGATTCAAAATAAAATACTTAATACAGTTACTCCTCATCAGTGATCTGCTCAATATCTGCAAGCACATAATTATAATAATATTATTGACTTTTAGAGTGCGCTGAGGGTTAGCACTTCAGTGCTTTTCATTATTATAGCTAAAGAAAAAGAACAAAAGTCAATTTTAGAACTCGTTTTTTTCTTATGGTTTTTGAACATTCTCCTCTCTTCTTTGTAGATGTAATAATTCACTGTAACCTTCTGAGAACCTGTAGAGTAAGGGTAGAAGAGAAAGAAGAGTTTTTGTTTATACAGTCTTATGACCTTTGACCCGCCATCCCTACTTATAGAGTGGAGTGAGCCTAGCAACTGATTAAATACATTGCGCCGTAAGTTAAATGGATGTTGCAAAAAGCTCGCAAAATCCAGTATTTAAAATTTCAATAAGTCATCGCTCGCTGCAATTACTGCAATTACTTACTCCGGTTTGCGGGAATCTTGTAAACGCCAGTCTACAGTTTTATCCATCTTCTACAGTTTTATCTCCTACATTGTATTGTCTTACATGAGAATTTAAATCCGTAAACCGACTACTACGCATCCGTACTGTTTGAACTTTTTGTAATTGCGCTCGAATTTGGAGAGAAGTAACTTCAAATAAGCCTTGAAGAGCTGGCTGGTGACTGTTCTAAACCTTTGGTGTACAACTAACCTTCTCCAGTGAGATTTTTCGAAGCTCAACGACGAGCATGCACAAGAATGCACATTCCCGCAAACCGGATTTTTGCAAACCTCTGTATACAATATGGTAGCTATTTCTGCAAGCCTCTGTATACAGTTTCTGTATACAATATGGTAGCTAACTAACAAGTATGATGTCACGCTGTGTTTTTCATTGTTCTTTGATCTTTTATAGGTAAAGAGCTTGCTAATGGCTGTACTGCTGATTGGCTCCACTGGAAATGGAAAGAGCACATTAGGGAACTTTCTTTTTGATCCCAGGCTTAAGAATAAAGAGTACTTTGAAGTTGGTAAAGACAATCTACCAACAACACAAACTTGTAAAACAGTAACACAGACAGTCAAATACCAACAGGGAAAGGAAAGAAGTGATGATCCTTCTGAAAATACTATGGGTCCTCTAGGTGTCAATGAAGAAGTTGAAATGACAGGAAGCCTCACTATAATTGATACTCCTGGCTTAAATGAAAATAAAAGCGGAAATGATTTGGAACACATGATTGACCTTGTTACTATTTTGAAAGAGCAAAAGAAATTCAAAGCATGCATTTTCGTTTTTAAGTCTTCGGCATCGATAAATCAGCAGTACAGAGACACCATCGAGTACTATGCTAAACTACTGCCTGACTTGTTCAGTCATAACTGTCTTATTGTTTTGACTCACTATGCAACCGATTCCCATACAGTAGATGTCCAAAAACATCAAGGTTATGATCATGATATTATCATTGAAAATGTCAAGAAGGTAATTATAGAATCCTCTGGCATTTGTTTCACTCCAATAGTATTTTCTATTGATTGTGTTCCAGTTGGAGCCGATGAAGAAATAGAGCACAAAGGAGTTAGGGACACTATACTTTCACACGTTCTTTCACTAAGTGTAGTTCATATGACTAAATTTCATGTTGCCAAGACAAGAAATATGAAGAGTAAAGATAGAGAAGAGATATGTATGCATCGTGGGAAAAATGAGGGTTACAAAGAAATGCTAAAAGAAAAGAATGGAAATGCTGCAGAGGCTCTTGATGAATTGAAAATAAAAGAGGAGAGAATTACCACCATCAAAGTAAACCTTACTGAGCAAGAAGAAAGCTTAAAAGATAAAGATTCTGATGATCTTGTTAAAGCTCATGTCTGGTCTGTTTCTAAAAGCTGGAAGTTTTTAAAAAAACAGAAGAAAACATTTGATGAGACGTCGAAATTTGAAGTTTCCAGCACACAGCTGTGGACAAATGGTCACTGCGGATGGAAAGAGTATACTCAAGAAGGTAAGAGAGTCCATGGGGTTGTTAAAGGGAAATTCATGCGTGGTCTGTATGCCAGTATTACGATGCAAGCGAAAAAAAAAGACAGGTTTGCAGAAGATATCCCAAAATTAAAAGAAGCTATAGAGTCATTAAAATCCGAACTATGTAATGCCAAAGATGCCGAGGAAGAATGTAGAAAAAAGTATGGACAATTTGAGAGTGAGATGTCTAACCTTAAAAAATACATGAAAGAGAATGAAAAAAAGATTGAATACCTTTCTCGCGATACAATGACTCTTGAGGAAGCCAATGCTCGGCTGGAAAAAAGAAAGGAGACAACATCACAACAGTAGCTAACACGATTCCTTACTGAATTTCATTATCCTTGGTATAATAGTTAATAGTTTTATTATTTATCAGTTATTGTTTTGATTGAGTTTTTGTTAGCTAGCATGTCTCATTTTGTGTGTATTGTATTAAAACAGTCAATATGGGAGGTATTCTGGCAGGTGGCCTTTGTGCTCTGGGCTGCACTTCCAGAGACTATAACACAGAGCAACTGATGCCTGAACTCTGGACAGACATGATTGTATGTAGGAAATTTCCAGCAAATTTCCAGTCAAATTCCTGTACTATCGTATACGTACAATTGAACCTCTGAGAAAGGACACTCCAAAAACCTCTGACAAAGAACAGGCTACACACACACACACACACACACACACTAAAACTCTTTTTCGCATAGTGAATAGTCAATTTCAAGCTAGCTATGGCCATCTCATTTTTATTGTTATGTTGAATAATTATATTGGGTTGAATAATTGTGTTGGGTCGAATAATTGTTAGGTTGAATACTGGTATAAAGAATTTTCAAGTTTACCAGGAGATGGTAAACTGAAACAGACACTTTTGAGCAAAACACACAAAACAACCATGTCTCCATTCAAACCGGAGGAGGCAAACCAGAAGCAATAACACTTGCAGAGGAGTAGCTAGCTACCATTGAGGCAACTGAGGCATTTGCCTCAGTGAAGAAATTTAGTACATGATCAACAGAGAGGTTTGCAGTGCCAGAGCATTGCTGACCCTTCCTGAACCCCCAATTTTGCCTCAGTGAAATAAAAAAACCTTGCTACTCCCCTGACTTGTCATAAATACCATGAGTTTTGTACACACACGAGATCTTTTGAATTTTGCAAATACTTCGGAGAGACCATTGCATTTTCATAGAACAACTATAGTTTTCCACACACAACTTCATTTAACTTGCTATACTTCTCAAATAGGACTGGTAAGGAGCTACCCAAAGGTTAATGGATCATTGGAATCTTTATAAGAAAGGCATTGGCATGGATTAATTCATTCATGACTAGTCAACTGCACATGCTCAATCATTACATCATCATTACATCATAATTATAATGATTGTGCTTGCTCAATGTGTGTAGCTAGCTACTATAAAGGTGAGTGGCTTACACAATGACCTGAACAGACTCACTGTCCTATAAAATTCTATAGTTGCAATGGGTTATAGTATCTATGACAATAGCAATTACAACTGCCTACAACTTGCAAAGTAGGCTGTATGTGCTGTGATTGGTCAGCCTGTCCACTGCATGCATTAGCGGAGGAAGACTTGAGGAATAGGTGGATTCTATACTGTTTACACAATAGGACTTGTAGCTACTGCATGAACCTATGATGGTGACAACAAAAAATAGCTTGTATAGCTACTTGTTTTGATGTTTGACTTCATACCTGCATAACTTGTACACTGCAAAAATGAAATTGTTAAGCCTACTTAGTTAGGTGAGATTAATCATTTGAAATCTGTCAAAATGACACTATATTTTTGGTGAACACAACGAACTGTTCAACGATGATTAGTTATGTTGATTGAAATAACTATTCTGTTTTTGCACTGCAGCAGTGTAGTGCATTGGTTGGTTATGGGGGGTAATTTCAGATTATAGTGTAGTAATGTACGTATATGTAGGGATTCTTGGCTGGATATACAGAACAAAGATTGATCCCATTTCCATCCTTCTTGTTTCCTTACTTTTTTGAGCAGTGGTCATCCCTACATCTTTTTTTTCATTTCACGAAATGCTTTTTCCCTTATACATTAATTTTATGGTTGCTATCTTGCTGGCTGAAAATATTTAAGTACAATTTCAAAGATAGAGTGGTGGAAGGAGCATCAACATGAGCTTCCATTTGGTCTACTACTTGCCAATCAGTACTGCTACAGCCTTCATCTGGAGCTGCTGAGCGAGTGTTTTCATTACTTACTAACTCTTTTAAAGGTCAGCAGACTAAAGCAGCTACATCAGTGGCAGAGACACAGGGGGGCAGGGGGACAGTCGCCCCCCCCCCCACTTTTTTTACCCCTAAAGTAATAATATTATAGTTGATTTTATATATAAGAATTTCACAATAATTGGTGTGTACATGCCACTCTGACAGCTAGGATATGTACAGTTAACTCAAAAGTCAGAATAGCTATACTTATAATAGTGTTGCGTTTTCTGGTGAGACCTTTGCCCCCCCCCCCCCCCCCCCCCCCCCCCCCTTTTCAAACTGGTGTCTCTGCCACTGTACAATAATAATATTATCAGATGTGCAAATCATATAATTTTGGTGTTGAAAGGCATGAAAAGGGGATAAACTGAAAGAATAACAGGTGGATACTGTGAGAATAATGGGCACAATTGGGCAATCCCTACTTCCAGACTATAAAGATAACACAGAGCAACTGATGCCTGAACTCTTCAGGGGTGGAGGGACAGACATAGCTACATGTAGGGCATTTAATTTCCTCAGTTGTCCTATCGTATACAGTGGAACCTTTGATGAAGGACATTCTGAAAACCAAACACTCAATCACTAAAACTCTTTTTCCTTCTTTGCATAGTGAATAGTCAGCTAGTCCCTCCCTCCCTTCTAACTATTCTTGTGTGCTCTTTTAATGTCATGCAATTCCTTTTTGAGCCATCTCATTTTATTGTTGGGTTGAATACGCTGGGTTGAATATGTTGGGTTGAATTTTCAGTTTACCAGGAGGTGGTGTAGGGGACCAGACACTTTTGAAGAAACTTCCACAATAATATCATGGACACACTAAACAAGCATGTCTCCATTCAAACCAGAGGAGGCAAACCTTCAGAAGCAATAACACTTGTCAAACATTGCATAAATACCATGAGTTTTGCGCACTGCTGCTGATGACATGAGATCTTTTGAATTTTGCAAATACTTCGGAGAGACCATTGCATTTTCATGAAACAAATATCTTTCCACACATAACTCCATTTAACTTGCTACTTGTCAAGCAGGACTGGTAAGTATACCCAAAGATTAATGGATCTTTATAGGAAAGGTATTTGGCATGGATTAATTCGTTCATGACTGCGCATGCTCGATCATTACGTCATCATTACATCATCATTATAATGACTGTGCATGCTCGATCATTACATCATCATTATATCATCATTATAATGATTGTGCATGCTCAATCATTATGTGTGTGTAGCTAGCTTACTATAAAGGTGAGTGGTTCACACAATGACTTGAAGGGACTCACTGTGGTATGTGACTCTACGTAAAATTCTATAGCTGCAATGGGTTATAGTATCTATGTCAGAATATGACAATAGCAATTGCAACTGCCTACAACTTGCAAAGTAGACTGTGCTGTGATTGGTCAGCCTGTCCACTGTATTAGCGGAGGAAGATTTGAGGAATAGGTGGGTTCTATATTGTTTACACAATAGGACTTGTAGCTACTGCATGAAACTATAAGATGGTGACAATATACTTGTTTTGATGTTTGACTTGCCATACCTGCATAAACTTGTACACTGCAAAAATGAAATTGTTATTTTAATAAACCTACTTAGTTAGGTGAGATTAATCATTTGAAATCTAGCTGTCAAAATGACACTATATTTAACGAACTGTTCAACGATGATTAGTCAGTTATGAAATAACAATTCTGTTTGCAGTGTAGTGCATTGGTTGGTTATGGGACGGGGGTAGGTGGGTTCTATATTTACACAAACTACATGGCATCGAGAATTGGGGTTAACCAGAGGGTCTGGGCTACTTGGCTTGTGATTGGTCAGCCTGTCCACTGCATTGATGTTCATGAATGTAACCATATTAGGTATTAACTAGTTCATAAAAGGAACAGATGAGTAATAGCTAGAAAACTTTAAGGAATTAGTTCATCTAAACAGAGTAGCTAGCTAGTTACATATCTTGAAAATCTCTCGTCCTAAATTGTGAAGGTATTAGCTATATGTAGCTAGTAACCAAACGTCTCTCTCTCTCTCTCTCTCTCTCTCTCTCTCTCTCTCTCTCTCTCTCTCTCTCTCTCTCTCTCTCTCTCTCTCTCTCTCTCTCTCTCCAATTATAATTTTTTTTACTCTTGCATTCTCTTACAGGTAAAGTGCTCTAGCTAGCTAGTTAAATGTACCATGGCTGTACTATTGATTGGCTCTACTGGAAATGGAAAGAGCACATTAGGGAACTTTCTCTTTGATCCCAGTCCTAATGCTAAAGAGTATTTTGAAGTCGTCACAGACAATCTACCAAAAACACACACTTGCAAAGTAGTGACTTTTAGTGTTAAATATCGACAGTCACAGGGACGGGGAAGCAGTCGTGATATTCAGAATTCTCGTGATACTTCTCGGGCTAATTCTGAAGATTCGTCAAGTGCTAAAAGTTCTCAAAGTAAAGGCACTGGTGGTACCACTACCTCTCCTGGTTTACTTGGCAAAATTGCCAAGGCAATAGGTATCAAGAATGAGGATGAGGAAGTAACTGGAAGCCTGACTGTAATTGATACTCCTGGCATAAATGAAAGCAAGGAAAAGGATCTTGAATGTATGACTGACCTTGTTACTACTTTGAAAGAGCAACAGACCATCAGAGCGTGCATCTTTGTTATGAAGTTTTCGGTAAAGATCGATCAGCAGTACAGAGACACCATAAAGTGCTACTCTACTCTGCTACCTTCCTTGTTCAGTCAAAACTGTCTTATTGTTTTGACTCACTATGCAACTGACAAACGCTCAGAAATACTCCGAAGGAAAAAAAGCTTCAATTATGATAGTTTCGTTAAAAATATCAAGGAAGAAATTAAAAAATCCTCTGGCATTCGTTCGACTCCGATAGTGTTTTCTATTGATAGTGTTCCATTTGAAGATGAATTACGAAAGAGCAGGAGTGTTAGGGATGCTATGCTCTCATACATATTTTCACTAAAAGAAGTCCATTTGAAAGAATTTCGTGTTGCCAAGACAAGAGTCTTGCAGAGTGAAGATCGAGAAGAGATAAATGCCCATAGAGAGAAAATCAACGGTTACAATGAAAAGCTGCTCAAAGAGAGTGAAAATGCTAAAGAGGCTCTTCTTGAATTGCAAAGTAAAGGGGAGGCTATTGCTACCATTAAAACTAACCTTAGCAAGCAAGAAGAAAGCTTAAGAAATAAAGACTCAGATGATCTAGTTACAGCTCATGTCTGGTCCGTTGATGATGAATGGAAATTTTTTAAATGGCAAGAAAAGGAATTTGATGAAACATCAAAATATGAAATTCACGGTGTAAAGAGGTGGACGAATGGTCACTGCCGATGGAAAGAGTTTATTCATGAAGGTAACAGAGTCCATGGAGTAGTAGAAGGAGAATTTATGTATGGTCTGCATGCCAGTATCACACTGGAAACGAAAAAAAGAATCAAGTATGCAGAAGATATTGAGAACTTAAAAAATAATATAAAGTTATTAGGAATTGAACTACATGAAGCTGAAGTCGCCAAGGAAGAATGTAGCAAAAAGTATAGCAAAATTGATCGTGAAAAGTCCACCCTTGAAAAATGCATACAAGAGAAAAAGGAATTGATTGAATGCCTTTCTCTTGATACAATGACTCTTGAGCAAGCTAAAGCTAGGCTGGAAAAACAAAGGAGCACAAGATCACAGTAGTAGTAGCTAACTGATTCTGTTATCTTGCCAATCATATTTTTGTATTGCTACGTAGCTACTGTACTGGTGGCGCCGACCCTTTACCTCCTTTTTCTTGGGTGGTAAAGGGTCAGCGCCGCCAGACTACATCATGTCAATAGGGGTGGATCGTAGCAAGCAAGGGGTGGTCACTCCAATATATAATACGCACTGTACTGACACCCGCGACCGGGGTCAAGATTAAGGTCAAGCGGTCAAGCCCAAAATCAGTGACAGTCAAGCGGTCATTCAGTCGGTCAAATTGGGGTTCAAAGGGCAGAATAAATAGACGCATGCGCATAAATTCTTATCATAACAGCTGCAGTTTACAAGGTTATCGTTAGAGAAAACACTTGGGAACTTCCAAGTAACATTCAAAGTGATGAATAAGGTACGTCAGGGTAATTCTGAATACAGGGTAATCTACCTGAGGTAAGCTCAAACTGAAGGTGGCACTAGAGATGAAGTTTTGAAAAGCAAATTGTAACAGGTTTTTTCTCTATAAAATATTTGTCTGATTTTTATATGATTCTTCACAGATAATCTTCTATGAATCTGAGCTATGATTTAACAGAATTTTTTATGTGTGGAATCACTGAGTAATCAGCTGTGGAATCACTACTTGATTATCAAAATGATTTGATGTAAAATCATGTATACAATCATTTCATGATTTCTTACACTGTAAAATCTAATATAGAATCATTATTATTTTTAATTACAGTCATGTATCTGTACAATAATAAATGTGAACAATAACACAATACTGTAGTGTTTATATAACATGTAGGTGTGTGCATGGTGTTCAGGTGTCAGTTCAGATGATACATATATAGCTATACTCAGTAGAAGTGATATGTGCTGGTCTCTTCTGGGCCTACAGTACATTAGAATCATGAATAAGGTAACTTTATTTAGCAATTCTGTTAGACGTGTAGCAACTGTACAGTCTATACTTACGATGACTATAGCCACATGGTACCTGTGTTTCATCATCATCATAATCATCATCATTGCTATTTCTTGCAAGTATGGTGTTAGGGGAGCTAGGGTCATCAAACAGCAGAGGTGAGGATGGACCGGTACCAGAGACTTGCTGATAAAAAACAAAAACAAAGTAGGGATGACAAAAAGCAGTGTGCAAAGTTGAACGAAATACCTGATGAACTGTAGTCTCTTTGCATGGGTGTACTGCCACCTGCTGTTATGATAATTATATCATTCTATAGTCACTGAGCACCATACGTACCTGATGACTTCTTTCATGCTTATGCTATAGAAAGACATAGCCAGTTATGATAATAACTGTCACCCAAAAATTGGCACATGCTCGATCACCATATCCCTTTTTTTCCTCTTCTCCTTTCTTGCTCTTTCCAGAATCTTTAACCTCTTTTGTAGTATTTCCCATTCATCACTGGAGTTTGGTGGTGACACATCATTGATAGGAACCTATAATTATAAATGAGTTCATTGCTATTCATCATATTCTTCTATTATTGTACCTGGGGGACACTACTTCTCAGGTTAGAGATTGCTTCAGTGTCTCTGGGGTCTATTCTTCCCTCAGAAATCGCTCTTGATACAACCCTCTGTCTTGTATCCTTGCATGTAGATATAATAGCTAGCTAATTGCATTGTTTGAGCAATAGGTAATTAACCCGAACTTACAAAAGTTCTTTTGTTCGCCTTCATCATGAGCTTTCTCTTCTTATTTCTCTCTTTGTCAACTTTCACTGTAAGAGTATTGCGTCTCGTAGCATAAAAGCCTCTTAACCTTTTCATAATATCCTTTTCTGAGGGCACCTAAAACATTAGTTAACTATATAGTTAGCTATACATCCACTGAATCACTGTATGTGATACCTCCATATTGCAAGAGAGTAAATTATTTTTTAAAGTTTCCTTCATCTTATCCTTCAAGTTTTCGCTCACTTCACTCCACACTTTGCTTACATATAAATCTTTCAGTTCTTCACTTAGCTCTCCATCAAATGCATCTTGCAGGACAGTCTTCATAAGTATTGTTTATTAGTACAATAATATATAATAGGTACTATGATGTAATACTACAAACCATTGGAAGTATATCTTTTGGACTACTCTTTGTTAAGATAGCTGTGTATATAACAATTCAAGTTCGGCGTAATTCTTTTTTTTTTTATCAACCAACCTGTTTCAAGTTCAAAAAATCTTTGTTCTAGACCTGTAATACTTTCCCTGCATTTTATAAATTGTTGCAGCTACGTTACATAGCTGTACCAGTAGCTATATTAAAGCTACCTCTTTCTCTCTCTGCAATATTTCTCAACAGCTTAGAGTTCTGGTCTTTAATTTCTCTCATTTCCTTCAATAAAAGTTCCATCCCATTGCTTCTGCTTTTGTTCCCTCCTGCTGGAATCGACTCACGTCGACTCCCTACGGCTCTGTACATCGCCATTGTGCATGTGCTACCTTATTGGAGATCGAGATTTATACTATTGCGCATGCGCAATGCTTCATCATAAGCAACGGATCGAGTAGTCTCGCGTGGCCAGACCCTTTACCAACTGCAGCACGGATGTAATACATCCGTGCTGCAGTTGGTAAATACATCCGTGCTGCAGTTGGTAAAGGGTCTGGCCACGCGAGACTACGGATCGAGATGCAGGATCATGACTACACAATATCTTTGTGAGTGTGCTAACTGCCAAGCCAGTAAGTATGTGTCGTATTCCACTACAAGGATGCACTTGTCCGTCTATGGATCAATGGAAGAATCAATACAAGAGATATCTGGTCAGTTTCTAATACATAATTATCATTCAATCATGTTAGCTGAGAAAAATAAGCATAATCATCATGCTGAAAGCACATACCTATAGTAGCTAATAATCAGCATTAAGATCTCTGATGGTCTAGCTAAAACTAATTCTCTTTTTAGAATTCTCTTGCAGACCTCTTGACTCTAAATATTATGTACGTATGTGCTGTACTATTTGTATAGAAGAGAATGGAGGTGATGATATCAATCAAGATATTGATACTGGTATTGATGATATCTACTATGATGCTCAAGAATTTGATGAATGCTATGCTCAAAATTATATTGATGATGATGATAGCAATGATGACGACAATGTTGATGATGATAACACTGAATCTGATGATATCGGTGGGAACAGCGACAGTGCTGCTACAGATGATGAGGAGGGAGTGGAATCATTAGATGAGGATGAGCGAATGGAGGAGCAGTGTGACATTGAATCCAATAATTATCTTCTACAAAGTATCTTGACTATATTCTTCAGAATTGTACATCATTTCAATATTTCGAATAATGCTGCATCAAAGATTCTAGCATTAATTTCCTATGTTTTAGGTATGCTAAACATGGGACGATAGCTATAATATTATATACCCTCATGCAGTTAAGTGAATTATATATTTAATGTAACTAGCTAACTATTATTAGCTGTGTGCTTGTTACTATTTTTTAAAAAAATCTATTCATTTTTTGTAGGTTTAGTTTCGCATCCACTTGGCAGAATATTTCCGAAAACTTTTTGTGCTGTACGAGACGCAGACATAGACAGTATAGATAAACAACTGTTTGTGGTATGCCCCAAAGATGCTTGTAATGCCCTGTACAAAGTGGATGATAAAAAAGTGAACTGTACACATACATCATTCAATAAGATATTATGTGGAACGTCATTAGGGTACTACAATAACCTGGCAAAAGTGGAAACCTTATAAAACATTCCAATTTGTCCCCCCTTCTGCTACATTAAAGAAGCTGTTCACTTATAAACAGTTCAACACTCTCTTGGAAAGAAAGAGGATATCACGAGGTGACGTACTTGAGGATGTACAAGATGGACAAATTTGGAGAGATTTCACTGCTTCAAACTTTTTCAATATTAACTACAATCTTGGGCTCATGTTAATGTGGACTGGTTCCGTCCATTCAAACATTCAGAATACAAGGTAGCTGCTATAATGCTGACAATCTTGAATAATGCATTTCCATATACGTCATATCAATACATTCCAAGCACATTCTTTTACACGTGAGCATGTAGTGCACCCCTAGTTAAAAATTCATTCTCACATGACACATGGCCACATGGATGAAGTGGTTAGTCCAGCATAGATATACTATGTATAAAGGATAGGGAAATGCCGATCACTTAAAAAACGGGTAGAGTGTGAAGGAGAAAGAAAGTTAGTGGGATTACTCTCTTTTTTGAGTAGTTACTGTACAATGCTATAATAGAATTCTAGCTGATTAAAAAAAATAATTATACTAAGTACTAAGTACTATAAACAATACTAGCTGGCTCAGGAAATAACAGTCTACCCCCCCCCCCCCCCCCCCCCCCCCTTTCCCCACTCACTTTATTGGTATCATGTAATTATAGGTGTGTGCAATGAAATCACTGTTTTGTTAACTGGTCAGTTCGTATAAACTCTGAGAATCTACTGTAGTCTGGCATAGCTAGCTGGTAAGGGTCACTGCTATGCCAGACTAGTTTCTTACTAGTGTGTGCTGTTTCAGGCTAGTTCCCTGGACTACTTATCGAAATTCCTGAAGAAAATTCGCTATTACTGAAATCAAAGCCGGAAAGTAGCTATGACTGCAAGCACAGTCATAATTATTTTGAGCTTTAGTTGGTCAAAACAAAGGTGACCTCCACAAAAATCATAGGAATTATGTGCCCCTGGAGCATAAGGAACCTGTTTTTAAATGTACTTGGATTCAGTCATAGTGGCTTAGCTTGGGTACATTTAGAAATGACTGCAAACTGCAATAGCAAAAGCTGCCTAGTGGATGTGCACTTGGATACAAGTATCTAGATAGCTATTAAGTAAGGTTACAAAGTGACAGGATACAAATATTCCTAATAGGACACATTACATTCACGTAGTAGATTAGTAGCCATAGCTACTTCAAAAATCTCAAGTAACATTAATTTTTTTCTGAAGAATAAACTCCAATCAGATAGAAATCAAACTATCATGTTTTTTGATTCTGGAATTCGTTATATTCATAGGTGCACAATCATCAGGTTCCGACTGCCCAAGAGAGTTGAACACAAGTTCAGAATGTAAGTTAACTAGCCAGAGCATGTAAAGTGTAGCTTCAGGGGTTGGTCTGCATGTGTATTACAACTGGTATCTCTGCAGTTGTTGTACCTCAAGACACTGCCGATATCGAATCTCGATTGTGCAGAGCAACAGAAATGGCTGAACATGAAGATGTGGAGACAGCAAAGAACAGCACAACAAACGTGTCATCTCCCTTTGGAGCTGGCACATTTCCTAATAAGGAACTAAAATCCAGTGGTTTTGCTGATCCGTTCTCTACATCTCCCAATCTCTCAGCACAACAAGGAACTCATCCCCAAGGCCCTTTGCAGCAACAACAGTTTAATGCCCAACAGCAATTTAATGTTCAGAGGCTGTTTAATACACAGGGGCCTCCCCAACGGATGTTTAATACACAGGGGCCTCCCCAACTACAGTTTAATATCCAGGGATCTAATGCTCAGGGGTCTCCTTCATCAGGTGCTGTACTGTTGATTGGCTCCACTGGAAATGGAAAGAGCACATTAGGGAACTTTCTCTTTGATCCCAGGTTCATGAATAATGAATACTTTGAAGTCGCTACAGACCATCTACAAAAAACACAAACTTGTAAAACAGTAACACAGACAGTTAAATACCAGGAAAGAAGTGATGATACTTCTGACAGTACGACGAGCCTCACTATAATTGATACTCCTGGCTTAAATGAAAATAAAAGCGGAAATGATTTGGAACATATGATTGACCTTGTTACTATTTTGAAAGAGCAAAAGAAATTCAAAGCATGCATTTTCGTTTTTAAGTCTTCGGCATCGATAAATCAGCAGTACAGAGACACCATCTAGTACTATGCTACACTACTGCCTGACTTGTTCAATCATAACTGTCTCATTGTTTTGACTCACTATGCAACCGATTCCCATACAGTAGAAGTCCAAAAACACCAAGGTTATGATCATGATATTATCATTGAAAATGTCAAGAAGGTAATTATAGAATCCTCTGGCATTTGTTTTACTCCAATAGTATTTTCTATTGATTGTGTTCCAGTTGAAGCCGATGAAGAAATAAAGCACAAAAGAGTTAGGGACACTATACTTTCACACATTTTTTCACTGTAGTTCATATGACTAAATTTCATGTTGCCAAGACAAGAAATATGAAGGGTAAAGATAGAGAAGAGATATGTATGCTTCGTGGGAAAAATGAGGGTTACAAAGAAATACTAAAGAAAGAGAATGCAAATGCTGCAGAGGCTCTTGATGAATTGAAAATAAAAGAGGAGAGAATTACTACCATCAAAGTAAACCTTACTGAGCAGGAAGAAAGCTTAAAAGATAAAGATTCTGATGATCTTGTTACAGCTCATGTCTGGTCTGTTTCTAAAAGCTGGAAGTATTTTTAAAAACTGAAGAAAAGATTTGATGAGACGTCGAAATTTGAAATTTCCAGCACATTGCTGTGGACAGATGGTCACTGCAGATGGAAAGAGTATACTCAAGAAGGTAAGAGAGTCCATGGGGTTGTTAAAGGGAAATTCATGCGTGGTCTGTATGCCAGTATTACGATGGAAACGAAAAAAAACAACAGGTTTGCAGAAGATATCCCAAAATTAAAAGAAGCTATAGTGTCATTAAAATCCGAACTATGTAATGCCAAAGATGCTGAGGAAGAATGTAGAAAAAAGTATGGACAATTTGAGAGTGAGATGTCTAACCTTAAAAAATACATGAAAGAGAATGAAAAAAAGATTGAATACCTTTCTCGCGATACAATGACTCTTGAGGAAGCCAATGCTCGGCTGGAAAAAAGAAAGGAGACAACATCACAACAGTAGCTAACACGATTCCTTACTGAATTTCATTATCCTTAGTATAATAGTTAATAGTTTTATTATTTATCAGTTATTGTTTTGATTGAGTTTTTGTTAGCATGTCTCATTTTGTGTGAATTGTATTAAAACAGTCAATATGGGAGGTATTCTGGCAGGTGGCCTTTGCGCTCTGGGCTGCACTTCCAGAGACTATAACACAGAGCAACTGATGCCTGAACTCTTCAGGGGTGGAGGGACAGACATGATTGTAGCTATGTAGGGAATTTCCAGCAAATTTCCAGTCAAATTCCTGTACTATCGTATACAATTGAACCTCTGAGAAAAGACACTCCAAAAACCTCTGACAAAGAACAGGCTACACACACACACACACACACACACACACACACACACACACACACACACACACACACACACACACACACACACACACACACACACACACACACACACACACACTAAAACTCTTTTTCGCATAGTGAATAGTCAGCTAGTCCCTCCATCCCTTCTAACTATTCTTGTATTATCTTTTAATGCCATGCAATTCCTTACTGAATTTCAAGCTAGCTATGGCCATCTCATTTTTATTGTTATGTTGAATAATTATATTGGGTTGAATAATTGTGTTGGGTCGAATAATTGTTGGGTTGAATATTGGTATAAAGAATTTTCAGTTTACTCAAAGCTCTTTCAGTTTGCTCACCGACATCTTCTTCTAATAATGTGATACAGTTTCCAATAATAAAACTTCTTCCAGTCCTCTGAATAGTCCTTCATAGCTACATGACATGTACAGCTATTGTGTATGTAGAAATCAAATACATAGCCATCACCTTATCACTCTTGGACATTTTCATTATGAAAATAGTAACTATTGTGATTATGATATTAATAGTTTCCTGTTCAAGTAGGGCTTGATGCACGATTAGTTGCAGTGATTATAATAATAGTGCATAGTCTTATTAATTATTACAGGGGCGCCCTGGTAGTCGAGGGTTACCAGGCAAGGAAGGAAATGATGGTGAAAAGGGAATGCCTGGTAATAATGGAACAACTGGCCGTCCTGGGAGCAGAGGGCTCCCTGGGAAGATTGGTCCTCATGGACGACCGGGACAAAGGGGATTTCCTGGGAAAGAAGGCAACCCAGGACGACAGGGATTGCCGGGAAAAGTAGGACGTCCTGGGACTCCAGGAAGAATGGGCTTACCAGGAAAATGTATGAGCTCTTTTCGTCGTAGTTACTCTGCCCCTCTTTCTCCCTCCCTCCTCCCCTTTTCCTCCCCCCTTTCCCCTTCCCCTTTCCCTCTTTCTCCTCCCTCCTCCCCTCTTTCCCCTCCCTCCTCCCCTCTTCCCCTCTCCTCCTCGAATACTTTGATTTGCTGCATCGTGAAATCTTGCAGCTGGTATTAATGGTACTGATGGTGAGCCAGGCACCATGGGACGTGCAGGCAGACCTGGTAGTCGAGGGCTACCAGAAAAGAGGGGAAACCCAGGAATGAGAGGCCTCCCAGGGAAGCAAGGGCTAGTGGGTCCCGTAGGGCCACAAGGACGCAATGGCTCAGACGGACAAGATGGAAGGAATGGAACTAATGGAGGACAGGTGAATATCAATAAGTAGGGAGATCACACTCCACCTAATTATTGCAGGGGCTGTAATGAATCCCCCCATTGACATGCATGTGATTCATGCATGTGATTCATGCATGTGATTCATGCATGTGATTCATGCATGTGATTGATGCATGTGATTCATGCATGTGATTGATTGATTGATGTGTATAATTATGCTTATTCCGTTGTTGTGTAGGGGGTGATGGGTGAGAAGGGAGATAGAGGAGACAGGGGGCTCCCTGGTGATGCTTTAGGTATGTTTATTATTACATAATTCTCTTCTTATTATTATTTTTCTTTTCTTCTTCAGTGTTTCCAGGCCCACCAGGTGTGATGGGGGAGAAGGGACTAATGGGGGACGTAGGATTGAAGGGACCTCTTGGGCCTAAGGGGGACATTGGAGAATTTGGTCCCCGTGGACGGAAAGGAGAGAGGGGAGATGAAGGTATAATGAATGAGTAGGTCCTCAAAAAATAAAATTACAAAAGCTTACTTTTTCCTTAGGGCCAAAGGGTTGTATTGGTAACCCCGGAACATGTGGAGTGAAGGGGGAGCAAGGAGCTAAGGGGGACCCTGGAGGGGAGAAGGGACAGAAGGGGGATGCTGGACCCCCAGGTAATCTATATAATAATGTGCTTATCAGTGCGAAATGAAAATTGAGAAGGAAAAAAAAACCTGGTCAAATTGGGGCTTGAACCTAAGTCCTCAAGCTTAGCGAGCCAGCACACTACTGTGTAACTACAATGGCTAATGTGTTAGGACATGTCATGGGTATTGGCTAGTGTAAAATCATCATCTATTTAGGTGATGTTGGCCCCAAGGGAAAACGTGGTCTGCTGGGAAATCCTGGTCCTGCTGGGCCCCAAGGACCACAGGGGGAACGAGGTGTGCAGGGGCGAAAAGGGAACACTGGTAATGAGGGGGCTAAAGGGTGCATGGGAGCACCAGGACCTCAAGGAATTAGAGGGGACAGAGGAGATACTGGAGCACAAGGACCCCCGGGAATGATGATGGTTGATGTTGATCAATGAAAGATATTCGTGATCACTTTAGGCACAACTGTTTTCTTCATTTGAAGAATTGAATTCTACCTTTACTGACCCAGCTATTGGCAGCATTGCCTTCACAACTGATTCTCAATTTCTCTACATATACACTTCTCAGGGATGGAGAGAGGTCAAGGTACAGTGACCCCTGTTATTAGAATAGTAATTAAATTGTAATTTTATGCAGGTAACAGAAGATGCTCAACCCTCTCCATCTTCTGGACATAGCAGGAAGAGAAGAGACACTTTTGACCAAGCAAGAACATTTCCACATCCGCATGACCATAACAGAAAGAAGAGGGATATTACTGAAGTAGCAAGTGAAGCATATCCACGACTGATTAAGGTGGTTCTCCCTGGAAATGTATTGTGTACTTATTGCTCAAATGTTCCTGTTTAGTGTGGAAATGACAGGATAGAGGAAGGGGAAGAGTGTGATGGATACGACCTTATCATTGCATAAAATACCGTGAGTTTTACACACTGCAGAACATGAGATCTTTTGAAGTTTTGAAATTTCTTCAGGTACATAGGAACTGTGACTTGCACTGATTGGTGCACATTTGACTATTCCTTGTGCCAGCCATTAGTTGTAAGTAGGCATGCCGTAAAAGGATCTGTGACCTTAGCTACATGAAACCTTTTTGAATTTGTATGATCATAGATTTCCTTATTTGCACTGAATATCTCCAAAGTTCTGCCATCTTTCTCATCACTATCATCAAGTACACTCACAAATCTCCATCCAGCAGAATCTATTCTCAATGGCGCACTTGCCTTCGACGTGGCATGTCAAAACGAAGCATTTGTCTCAGGACTCCATGGCACATTTGCTGTTTTGGTGTCGGCACCCCGTTGATCTCTGAAACAACTATTACGTACGTTATCAATACAAAGACAATCTACCCATCGTCAATTCCAAGGTCAGAGTGCATGAAACAAATAATTATGGCTAGCTCTTAGTGGAACTTATACACTGTTCTGTCTTTGCCTATAGGGAGAGATCATTGCAATTTCATGGAACGAGTTTCTTTCCACACAACTTCATTTCAACTCGCTACTTCTCACAGCTGATGGACTCAAACAGGACTGGTAAGTACCAAAAAATTAAGTGATATTTTTTATGCCTTCTACTGTAGGAAGGGCATTTGGCATGGATCAATGAAAGATGGCTCCATCGGTAGTGACAATTGTGAGACATGGACGAGTATGTCTCCACATCGAACAGGAGAAAGCACCACCTTCAGAAGTCTTGAGGAGATCATGTTGCTGCAAGAGGACAGAGTTCCCTGTGACTCAAACATGGCAGTACTGTGTCTGCACTTAACACAACCTTTATAGTTAATTCCTTCACCTGTAAAATATCATGATAATATAGCAAAGACTATATAACATTAAAACAATAATCATCCAATTGCTAGCACATGGGCTTATGCAATCCTTTACCAGGTCACCATATGGAGGGCTTAATTAAATGTAGAGTGAGTTGGCGACACCCAATTGTTAATTAAATCAGATTATGAATAATAATTGGTGTTATGCATGTATATGGTGTGTATATGTAACTATTATGAGTCAGTATGTACTTATTATGGGTTCACCAGTCACCACCAGTTATACATTTCAGCCATGACTAACAATTTCCTTATCTGTTATTCTAAAGCATGTATAGTGTACATAAGCAGGGGTGTATCCACAGAATTTTGAGTGGTCCAGTGTGTTTGTGTGTGGAAATTTTTGGATGGCCATGCCCACTTTTTGATCAGTAAAGTTATGCTAGTGTGAATTTTGCAAAGATGGATGATTAAGGTGTCGCGTTTCATAGGTGGGCTAAAATGAGGTAATAAAAGTGGTCTGGTGAAAACCAGACCAGCTGGAGTGGTGGACACCCTTGCTAATGAAGCACTGCAAAATAACTAATGATGCTAGTAAAAAAATTTAATTTTAGTAGTTAATTTCTTGTAGATCCACCACATAGCTACATAGCTAGCTAGCTGGTTATATAGTAGCCATAGCCCACCCAACCCAATTCGATGAATTCATACTGCCAGTATGAATATAATATAGTTGATCTGCGTCTATAGCTTCACATCATAGCAGGTCGAGTAGACACCACCTGACTAATCATTGCTTGGTGGTTGGTCTATTGTGTGTTGCTATGCACACAGTAAAATAAATGTGTACATTTTTAGTTGCAATTCAACTCAGATAACCTAAAAATGAGTTGTTTTTACACATTTGCTTTTACAGTGCAGTGATGAATTTAAGAAAAAAGCCGGACCTGGGCTGTGATTGGTCAGTCTGTCCACTGCAGTGATGGTCCATGAATACAACTATAGCTATAAGGTACCTAGTGAATCACTAACTAGCAGGTGTAAGTAAAAGACGATCTATCTATCATCAATTCCGAGGTCAGAGTGCATGAAATGCATTATTCAAATATGGGTAGGTGGAACTTATAGCTACACTGCTTGGTCTTTGCCTAATAGGGAGAGGTCGTTGTATTTTCATGGAATGAGTTTCGTTCCACACAACTTCATTTTAGCTAACTCACTAAAATTAACTGTACGTGAATTTTATACCTTCTACTCCAGGAAAGGCATTTGGTATGGTTCCAGTTACAACTGTGAGACATGGACGAGCATGTCTCCACATTGAACAGGAGGAGGCACGACCTTCAGAGGTCTTGAGGAGATCATGTTGCTGCAAGAGGACAGAGTTTGACTCAAACATGGCAGTACTGGATCTGCACTTAGCATAACCTTTATAGCTAATTTCTTCATATTGTATTATACCTTATAATAACTGCACAATAACATAATGTAACTTACTGTGCATGTGAATGATATCAGTATTTGAGATACAAGTCAGTGGGTGTGACACTGCTAAAATACTGCACTATAATGCACAAGCTGAAGCTACTGACATATCAGTAGTTGGCTGGATATACAAACAAAGATTGGTCCCACTTCCATCCTTCATCAGTCCCTATCCTTGTTTCCTTTTTGAGCAATGGTCATTCGTTTTATTTCATCCCCCTCACTAACAATTTGGTTTTCATGAAAATTCTTTGAATTAACTCAACAAAGGAAAATTACTTAAGTTATAACAGAGACGGCTAGATAACTAGCTAACAATCACAATTGTACATACTACGTAGCTACAAAGTTCAGTCACAATGTTGCTATTGTGATGTTGAGTTCTTCATTTTTTCTCTGGCTTGCTCGAGAGTCATTGTATCAGAAGAAAGGTTTTCTTTCCTTTGCCTTAGCTCATATATTCTTTTTTCAAGGTCAGACTTCTCTTTTTCTTTTTCTTCACACTTTTCACTACATTCTTCCTTGGCAACTTCGGCATGCTGTAGTTCGCATTTCAATTCCACAATATCTTTTTTTAATTCTTGGATACGTTCTGCATGCTTATTTCTTGTTTTCGTTTTCAATGTAATTTTGGCAGTTAGAGAACGCATTCGATTTCGTTTTACAACCCCATGGACTCTCTTACCTTCTTGAATAAACATTTTCCATCGACCATTAGTCGACTTCTCTATCTCATCAATATCGAATTCCGATGTTAGATCGAATTCTGCTTTATTCTGTTTAAATAATTTCCATGGCAAATCAATAGGCCAGGGGGAGGAGAGAGGGTGAGCATTTATAATACTAAGACTATCGATATCGATTTCTTTTAACTCATCTTCTTCTTTTTTTATTTCATCTTTGATATCAATAATACTCTTCTCTTTATGTTTCAATTTATCAAGAGATTCTTTAGCAACTTGATCCACTCGCTCTAGCATTTCACTGTAACCCTTAATTTCTACTTCATAACCTTTTATCTCTTCTCTATCTTCACTCAGCATGATCCTTGTCTTGGGAACACGAAATTCAGTCATACCGACATCCTTTAATGAAAATATGCATGAGAGTATTTCATCCCTAATTGCTTTATTATGTTCTTCAGTTTCACACGGAACGCTATCAATAACAAAAGGTTTCCTCATATAAGTGTTAGTGAGTTTTTCAATTTCTTCCTTAGTGTTTCTTACAATATCATCATAATCACGACCTACTTCTTTTCGGACTTTTTTTGAGACTGTATCAGTTCGATAGTTAGTCATAACAATAAGACAGTTTTGACTGAACAAGGAAGGTAATAGTGTAGCGTAGTACTTAATGGTGTCTCTGTACTGCTGATCAATTTTAGCTTCAAACCTCACAACTAAAATGCATGCTTTGAAAGACTTTTTGCTTTCCAAAGTTCCAACAAGGTGAATCATACGTTCAAGATCATTTTTCATGCCATCATTTATGCAAGGAGTATCAATTAAAGTGAGAGTGCATTTGACCTTGTTTTCTTTTTTTACACCCTGAGAAGTAAGATGATATGTAACAGGAACATCTACTGATTGACAATTTACTGTTTCTGGTCTATTGCTTGTACCGACTTTAAAGTACGTTGTATTCATAAACCTGGGATCGCAAAGAAAGTTCCCTAAACTGCTCTTTCCACTTCCTGTGGAGCCAATCAACAGTACAGCCATCCTGTAAACAATACAAGAGCATTAATCAAACGCTAAACACATGGTACTGAGGAGTGGACAATGTGAGGACTAAGAAAAAAAGAAAGAAAGACAGAGAGAGGAGAGAGAGAGAGAGAGAGAGAGAGAGAGAGAGAGAGAGAGAGAGAGAGAGAGAGAGAGAGAGAGAGAGAGAGAGTACCTTCACACTGTAAACAAAATTCTCAGGTAGCTACCAACTCGTTGCTCAGTTTTGCTCAATATCTTTACCCTTGAAGTTTATTTGCTACTAGTACTCTCTTCTGCTAGGTAGTCACCTCTATAGCTGCTCCTTTTATGTAATTTGAGTGAACTAGTCAATACTTAATATGGCAATGTGATGGGCAATTGACAGACTAACCAATCACAGCCCAGGCCCAAAAAATATAGACTTCTTGTCGCTTTTTTTCTAAATTCATAACCACATAGCCATGGGTTGCATGCACATAAGACCTACATGTACCTCCAAGCAATGAATTTATTTAGCTAGCTATAGGATGTCAGGTGTCTAGCTCAACTTGGTTGAAGAATTGAGCTGTAGGCATAGATCAACTATTTATTCATATTGGATTCATCGAGTTGTGTCTGGCTGCAAGTTGGGTGGGCTAGTTACTAATGAATAGCTACTGTAGCCAGACTCCTACACGCAGCATGTACTGCAGGCCTTAAAATTTGAACCAGGTCACCACAGTTATTGTGGAAGACCTGAGGTGTGAGTCATTTTCAAGAGGATAGAAAAAAAATACGGCAGAAAATTTTTAAGTTTTAGCTACCAAGGTGCTTTTGTGAAAATGAAGAGCTACTTCTACTGAACTTGCAGTCATTGACTATCCTCGTATCACACCCCCTCGGCCTGACTTGTCATGTTATTAGTGCCACACCCCCTGACATTATGATTTTGTCAATTTTAGCCTCTATTTAAAAATGCAGGGATTGTTAGCTGGATATACAGAAAGATTGATCCCATTTCCATCCTTCTTGTTTCCTTACTTTTTTGAGCAGTGGTCATCCCTACATCTTTTTTCATCTCAGAAAATGATTTTTCCCTTATTCAAATAATTATGGACTACGTAGGTCTTTGTGGAACTAATACACTGCTTGGTCTTTGCCTAATAGCTAGGGAGAGATCATTGCATTTTCATGGAATGAGTTTCTTTCCACACTACTTCATTTTGACTCAAGCAAGTCTAGTAAGTAGCTACCTTAATTAAAAAGTAAATTAACTGTAAGTGAATTTTATACCTTCTACTCCATGCAGGAAAGACATTTGGTATGGATCGATGAAAGATGGTTCCATTGCTAGTGACAACTGTGAGACATGAACGAGCATGTCTCCACATTGAACAGGAGGCACGACCTTAATTCAGAGGTCTTGAGGAGATCATGTTGCTGCAAGAGGACAGAGTTCCTTGTGACTCAAAACATTTATAGTTAATTCCTTCATACAGGCCAAGATGAGATATATAGGGAGTGAAGTAGGAATAGCTAGCGCGTAGTTGGTGATGGGTAAGGGTTGCTTGACTGAAGTTCACTCTGAATTTTTTTGAACAGCACACAGCCATCCCTACTTTTCTTTTTTATTTAGAATAAAAATTACATCTTTTTGATGTAATGCTGTATTATTTTATTACAGGCAAATGGATCCTGTGATCCTGCTCATTATAGGCAAATGGATGCTGTGATCCTGCTCATTATAGGCAATGTGATCCTGCTCATTATAGGCAATGTGATCCGGTCATTATAGGCAAATGGATCCTGTGATCCTGCTCATTATAGGCAATGTGATCCTGCTCATTATAGGCAATGTGATCCTGCTCATTATAGGCAATGTGATCCTGCTCATTATAGGCAACTGGATGCTGTGATCTTTTAATGTCATGCAATTCCTTTTTGAATTTCAATAGCCATCTCATTTAATTGTTGGGTTGAATACGCTGGGTTGAATATGTTGGGTTGAATTTTCAGTTTACCAGGAGGTGGTGTAGGGGCATCAGACACTTTTGAGCCTCCCACGATATCATGCACACACAAAACAAGTATGGTCAAACCTTCAGAAGCAATAACACTTGTCAAACATTGCATGAGTTTGTACACTGCTAAAATACTTCAGGTAGCTACATTGGGACATGGAACAAATATCCTTCCACACACAACTTCATTTAACTTGCTAATTCTCAAACAGAACTGGTAAGTACCCAAAGGCTAATGGATCTTTGGGATCTTTATAGGAAAGGCATTTGGCATGGATTAATTCATTCATGACTGCACATGCTCAATCATTACATCATCATTATAATGATTGTGCATGCTCAATCATTATGTGTGTGCAGCTAGCTTACTATAAAGGTGAGTGGCTTACACGATGACCTGAAGAGACTCACTGTGGTACGAGACCCTACCTAATAGGGTAAAATTCTAGTTAGATTATCTCTGTCAGACTATGATATGACAATAGCAATTACAACTGCCTAGCTACAACTTGCAAAGTAGACTGTGCTGTGATTGGTCAGCCTGTCCACTGCATTAGCGGAGGAAGATTTGAGGAATAGGTGGGTTCTATACTGTTTACACAATAGGACTTGTAGCTACTGCATGAAACTATAAGATGGTGACAATATACTTGTTTTGATGTTTGACTTGCCATACCTTCTATATACTGCAAAAACGAATTTTATTTTAACAAACCCAGCTACTTAGCTAGTTAGGTGAGATTAATCATTTTGAAATCTGTCAAAATGACGCTATATTTTTTGGTGAATACAGCGAACTGTCAACGATGATTAGTCTTGTCTAACAGTTATGTTTATTGAAATAACAATTCTGTTTTTGCACTGTAGTAGTGTAGTGCATTGGTTGGTTATGGGGGGTAGGTGGGTTCTATGTTTACACAAACTGCATGGCATCGAGGATTGGGGTTAACCAGAGGGTCTGGGGCTACTAGGCTTGTGATTGGTCAGCCTGTCCACTGCATTGATGTTCATGAATGTAACCATATTAGGTATTAACTAGTTCATAAAAGGAACAGATGAGTAGTAGCTAGAAAATTTTAAGGAATCAGTTCATCTAAACAGAGTAGGTAGCTAGCTAGTTACATATCTTGAAAATCTCTCGTTCTAAATTGTGAAGGTATTAGCTATATGTAGCTAGTAACCAAAAAGTCTCTCTCTCTCTCTCTCTCTCTCTCTCTCTCTCTCTCTCTCTCTCTCTCTCTCTCTCTCTCTCTCTCTCTCTCTCTCTCTCTCTCTCTCTCTCTCTCTCTCTCTCTGCAATTATAATTTATACTCTTGCATTCTCTTACAGGTAAAGTGCTCTAGCTAGCTAGTTAAATGTACCATGGCTGTATTATTGATTGGCTCCACTGGAAATGGAAAGAGCACACTAGGGAACTTTCTCTTTGATCCCAGTCCTAATGCTAAAGAGTATTTTGAAGTCGTCACGGACAATCTACCAAAGACACACACTTGCAAAGTAGTGACACTTAGTGTTAAATATCGACAGTCACAGGGACAGGGAAGCAGTCGTGATATTCGGAATTCTCATGATACTTCTCGGGCTAATTCTGAAGATTCATCAAGTGCTAAAAGTTCTATTTCGTCTCAAAGTAAAGGCACTGGTGGTACCACTACCTCTCCTGGCTTACTTAGCAAAATTTCCAAGGCAATAGGTGTCAAAAATGAGGACGAGGAAGTAACTGGAAGCCTGACTGTAATTGATACTCCTGGCATTAATGAAAGCAAGGAAAAGGATCTTGAATGTATGACTGACCTTGTTACTACTTTGAAAGAGCAACAGACCATCAGAGCGTGCATCTTTGTTATGAAATTTTCGGCAAAGATCGATCAGCAGTACAGAGACACCATAAAGTGCTACTCTACTCTACTGCCTTCCTTGTTCAGTAAAAACTGTCTTATTGTTTTGACTCACTATGCAACTGACAGACGCTCAGAAATACTCCGAAGGAAAAAAGGCTTCAATTATGATAGTTTTGTTAAAAATATCAAGGAAGAAATTAAAAAATCCTCTGGCATTCGTTCGACTCCGACAGTGTTTTCTATTGATAGTGTTCCATTTGAAGATGAGGAACTACGAAAGAGCAGAAATGTCAGGGATGCTATGCTCTCATACATATTTTCACTAAAAGAAGTCCATTTGAAAGAATTTCGTGTTGCTAAGACAAGAGTCTTGCAGAGTGAAGATCAAGAAGAGATAAATGCCCATAAAGAGAAAATCAACGGTTACAATAAAAAGCTGCTCAAAGAGAGTGAAAATGCTAAAGAGGCTCTTCTTGAATTACAAAGTAAAGGGGAGGCTATTGCTACCATTAAAACTAACCTTTGCAAGCAAGAAGAAAGCTTAAGAAATAAAGACTCAGATGATCTTGTTACAGCTCATGTCTGGTCCGTTGATGAAGAATGGAAATTTTTTAAATGGCAGGAAAAAGAATTTGATGAAACATCGAAATATGAAATTCATGGTGTAAAGAGGTGGACGAATGGTCACTGCCGATGGAAAGAGTTTATTCAAGAAGGTAACAGAGTCCATGGAGTAGTAGAAGGAGAATTTATGTATGGTTTGCATGCCAGTATCACACTGGAAACGAAAAAAAGAATCAAGTATGCAGAAGATATTGAGAACTTAAAAAAAAATATCAAGTTATTAGGGATTGAACTACATGAAGCTAAAGTCGCCGAGGAAGAATGTAGCAAAAAGTATAGCAAAATTGATCGTGAAAAGTCCGCCCTTGAAAAATGCATTCAAGAGAAAAAGGAATTGATTGAATGCCTTTCTCTTGATACGATGACTCTTGAGCAAGCTAAAGCTAGGCTGGAAAAACAAAGGAGCACAACATCACAGTAGTAGTAGCTAACTGATTCTGTGTTTATTGTTACCTTGCCAATCACATTTTTGTATTGCTTCGAAATGTATGTACTGGTGGCGCCGACCCTTTACCTCCTTTTTCTTGGGATGGTAAAGGGTCGGCGCTGCAAACTACATCATTACGTGGGGCCGGCCGGGGACGGACGTCGGATCAGACGTGGACCATGTACCGGCATACCATGTACCAGTCTACACGCCAGCGTACATTTAGAGTAACGGAGGTAGTAAACGGACAGTTAACAAAGTTGTGGTTTTTCCCGGCGGGTTAGCGAGTGCAAGGAAGATTGCAGGGGGCTTTGGATAGCTATGGGCCTACCTCGCTCTATCCAGGCAGGAAGCTAAGCAAGTCCTATTATGCTGATTTCTGGGAGAGATTTAGAGTAGGCGCCTACTGGAGGCAGTTAACGGACAATAGAGGCAGTTGGCGGACAGCTCTTAAAATGAAGGTAAAATGGCTGCACATGTGCTTATTATTGTAAGAAATGATAATGATAATGATAATAGAAGATAACATGATTCAGTTTCTTCTTCTATCATTAACACAGGAGATGGTCCAGGACTTGAAACTTGCTTAACCTTCAAGCTGGAGTGATCATGTACCATGCTCTTTTGGTATACAATATTTTGCTGCTGCTTCTCTGATAGACACCTTCCCCTCTCTAACTTCCTCTGCAGCTCTCTCCAGATCTTCGGATTTCCAATTTCTCCGCTTCCTTGCTGTTGCCATGGCCTATTATAAAGATCATTACCCATTATTATTCACTGTCCAGTAACTGCCTCCACAATAAGAATCTATTTACGCCAAAATTGCTGATACTGTGTCAGTCATGTTATTTTATGAAGGGTACATTTGGAAAGAGCAATAAATTTGCTCCTTATTGATATATAATGTTTTGTGTTTACATGTAGTTTTTGTTTACTATGTGCAGTTATAAAGTTGGTTTTTCTTACAGTCATTTTTTCCATGCCTCATTATTTGACCGAGATACTAACTATGATCATTCAAAGCAAAAATTGAGCAGGAAAAAATACGCAAATTTACTGAATTAGCTGTAGATTCTTACTCTTAAAAAATCACTACTGTCAGCAAAATTTGAAATCTCCCGCCTAATTGGTACCAATTTTACCATGGGTCAAAGTCTAAAGTGTCCGTAAACTACCGCTGTCCGTAAACTCCCATCGCTACTCTACAATACTTTTTGTATTACATGATGACGTCATAATTTTTGAGAAAATGGCCGCTGAGGTACATCTCTTGAGCTCGGCTTTTCATCAGACTAGATATCTTATAGGTGGTAGGTTTGTTCTCAACAGATGGTGATAGGCTTATTCTACCTTACTATCCGCTATGTAAGTAAACAGTAACTCTTTTTAGCATAGAATAGCCATGGTGGTTGAGAGTCATGGAAGTTTAGATGGTTTTTAAGGGCCCTTCAGAGAGATGAACAGAAGTTATCTTACTACAAACATATAGTCAGTATATATTCTAACATGTATGTCCATACTTTAGGTTGATACTTACATTTTACAGCAAATTGCCCATGTTTGTATATATAAGTGTATGTTTAATATAATCATAGCAGTGTTAGAATCATTCTCAAGTTAGAATTTTTCATCTGTCTCAAATAATTTTCATGTCTACTTTGATAGGGTAGACTGTTCATTACTGATCTGGCTCAAATAAGGGTTGATATGTCGGGTGATGGGCAATATTTAGAGTACTGTTCTCTGTGTTGGATCTGATACACATTCACTCCCTATGAGCTTGCAAGTTGCAAGGTACTGTAAACCTGAATGTAGTGTTCCTTGAAAGTGTTTACTGTGTTATTCACAGTGAACGCCACCAGTTATTTCCCTGTTAGAAGGTGTGGCTATGTTAGTATGCCTGTAGACCCTGTTTTGCATTGCAGTTTAATATACCAGTAGTTAGTGGTTTAGGCCTTCGGTCCTGGGTGAAAATTTATATTTCCTGCTACTCGGTTATAGCAAGCTTGACATTGGATCCAAAATTAACATTTGTTCCATATTCTCTGAATGTGTATACTGCACGCTCTCCTTATGACACAAATGTAGCAGGGGCCACGTTTACTCTGATGTACTTTACTTGTCATTGATCACTGCAGGCACTGAAGTAGAAATTCAAGAAACAAAGCTGTCAAGACTGTAGTCATTATAGTGTGTATTGTGATTTATTTGTGGCAAAGATGTGGTGTCATTTATACTGTGTTATTATGTTTGAACAGAAATGATTGTTGGATTTATACATGCAGTAAGTATTCCTCTATAGAATGTACCTGGTATCAAAATGAAATAACTTATTTACAGGAAATGGCCCTATAATCCAACAATACACTTGAAATTGAGACATGGCTTGATAACTCTCTAGTGGTAATAGCTACGTGTACCAAATTCACACTAAAGGTCATCTGTGCCGGCCTAAAACTGCCGCCCAAGTCTTGTTGATTTATGTTGACAGAATCCAGAGATACAAGGTCATGAAAATTTCCTAGTGTCCGTATATTCTGCGTGATGAGCATGTAAATGAAATTGTATTGCGTAAATACAACCGGATGCACGCTGGCGATTAGACTGGTACCATGCATGGTACATGGTTGGTACACCCATAGATATAAGAGGTTTACGGGATTGGAAACGGATCACGTGCTCTCGTTAGCAACTAACAACCGAGGCGCGTTGACAGCTGAATGACATAGCACTTTTGTCAAAGTTGCTGTTCTGACAAGATCCATGAGGTAAGACTTATGCCAATGATACTATAATACATTAGGGCATAGATTTACTGTATGAAATAAATTTTAGCTCAGATTTTCAAGTTTAATCCTACAAATACTACTGTAGTGGTTAATGGGACTATAATCCCTCTCACGCTTGATAGAATCAATTGCTGTTGCCCATTTTCTGATCAAAAAGCATGTAAACTTTAGCTACATGGAATAGTAATGTTAGTTTTTGTATTAGCTGACATATATTGTCTCTAGCATTTGCAAGTGGTGTTAAAACTGTAATCCCTCTCCCAAGAAATAGATTAACAATATTGCAACTGTATTAGTTATTTCAGGGAAAGGATAGAACAGTAAATGGAATTGGTGCATTCGTTTTCTATACAATAGTCATCCTATGGAGATGGCAAGCTTACTATATTTCCCCCTAATATCCATAGGGTCCACAGGACAGCTGACTGAGCCGAATTCTTGAGGTGGATGGTGTCAAAATCCAACAGCCAAAAGCTGGAAGTATTGCAATAATGCTGATGAGGGAGAACTGAGCAGAAACTGGCGGATAACTTTGGGGCAAAATTATCTAGCTATAATAATGATGAATTTATGTCTAATTTTAATACCAAAAGTCATTCTGGCCTTTCTTTCAAATCAATCACATAAAATTAATGTATAATGAGCAATGATAGGTACTCATAGTTATAATTACAAGGAAAAAAGTTATGAATAATTAATAACTTCCTTCCTCAGACTCTCCAACTTCAACTCTCTGACTCTTCACTTCTTCAATACCTTCCCCTTAGCTTACTTGTACTATTCTGTGAGCTGTAGGGGCAGAACATCACTTTAACTGCCTTGAAAGGAGTGAATATTGATCTCCTTTCACGGCCATTAATATAATTAATGCTGCATGCGCGTGCGCATCTGTCAACGCGCCACGGTTGTGCAGTTCATTGGGCGTTTCCAATCCCGTAAAACCTCTTATATCTATGGTAAACCTAGTCTCGTGCGCGCAGCGTACCAATTACCAGTAACCTGATTAGTAGCCCTGCGCGTGCATATCGCGAACGTTCCTTGATCAGCTGAGTTGCGTTTCTTTTCATGACGACCTTGGGTAAACTGAGCATGCGCCTATGTATATGTCTAGTATACGTGAATAGTGGGTGGACACGAGTTGACCAATCAGAATCATACTGATAGCCTACTACATTCATTGCAAGTTGGTTGTGGGGAATTGGTTAGGGAATTGGTGTTGAATGGGCTGATGAATCCTTGTAAGGCAGAGACTAGGTTGTGATTGGTCAGCCTGTCCACTCCATAATCCATAAATAAAAACTACTAACTAGAGCAGATGTGAGTTACTACTAGTAGTGTAAGGGCTAACCAGAGTAGGTATCTGAAATTTTATTAACTACAGTGTACCAGGAAAATTTATGGTAAGTAGCTAGCTATTTGTAAACCTATCTCCTTCTTTTCTTTTCTCTTTCCTTTTTTCTTTCTTTTTTCTTTTTCCTTCTTTCTTTCTTTCTTTCTTTCTTTCTTTCTTCTTTCTTTCTTTACATTGTGAATAGTCAGCTAGTCTCTCCCTCCCTCCCTTTTAATTTTTCTTGTGTGATCTTTTATAGGTGAAGTGCTAGCTATGGCTGTACTGCTGATTGGCTCCACTGGAAGTGGAAAGAGCACATTAGGGAACTTTCTTTTCGATCCTAGTCCCACGCCTTTTCAAAACTTTGAAGTTGCTACAAACAATCTACCAAAAACACAAGAATGTAAAAAAGTAACACGTAATGTTACATTCCAAAGCAGTCATGATGAATTTTGTGATGTCACTGATGAGAAATCTCACTATATTGCTTATGATACTTCTCGTGAGAATCCTTGTCATACTTCTGGTGGTACTATTCATGGTACTCATCAAGATACAGGAGTAGTTAGGAGTTTTAAGAAATTTACAAAGGCAATCGGTATCGGAGGCTAGATGAGGACACTGAAAGGTACATCGAAAGGAGTGAAAAACTCACTATCATTGATACTCCCGGCCATATCATAAATGAAAGTAGTTTTAAACATATGACTGACCTGGTCACGACTTTGAAAGATCAAGAGAGCTTCAGAGCATGCATTATAGTTGTGGATTTCAAAGCAAAAGTTGATCAGCAGTACAAAGGAGTCATCCAGTACTACTCTACACTACTGCCTTCCTTGTTCGGTGAAAACAAATGTTTCATTGTCATGACCCACTATGCAACTGACAGACGTTCAGAAAATATCCGAAAAATGCAAAATTATGAACATGATACTGTCAAAAAAAATTTCATGAAAGAAATCGGTGGCACTCCATATATATTTTCCATTGATAGTGTTCCATATGAAGATGGGGAAGTAAAGCAGAGTAAGAAATTTAGGGATGCTATCCTCTCGCACATATTTTCACTACAGGAAGTTAATGTGACTGAATTTCGTGTAGCCAAGACGAGTATAATGCAGAGTGAAGATAAAGAAGAGATTAAAAGCCATGAAGAGAAAATTAAGAGCTACAAGGAAAGAATACAAGAAGCTAATAAAAAGGCAGAAGAGGCTCGACTTGAATCGAATACCAAAGAGGAGGTAATTGCTACTTTTGAAGCTGACCGTAGTAGGCAAGAAGAAAGCTTAAGAGATATAGATACGAATGAGTTTGTTACAGCTCATGTCTGGCCTTTTGATAAGCCGTGGAATTTCTTCAAATGGCAAAAGAAAGACTTTGACGAAACATCTGAATTTGAAGTTTTCAATGTAACAAAGTGGACGAATGAGCACTGCTGGTTCAAAGAGTTTACTCGAGAAGGTAACAGAGTCTACGGGGTTTTAGAAGGAGCATTCATGTGTGGTCTTGAGGCCAGAATTACTGTGGAAACGAAAAAAAGAATCTTTCATGAAAAAGATATCAAGAACATAAAAGCAAAGATTCAATTATTAGAATACAAACTACATGAAGCCAAAGTTACCCAGGAAGAATGTAGGAAAAAGCATGATGAATTTAAAAGCAAGGCAGTGAACTTACAAAAGAAAATAAAAGAAGAAGAGGAATTGATTGAATGCCTTTCTCTTGATACAATGACTCTCGAGCAAGCTAAAGCTAGGCTGCAAAAAGAAAGAAGATGTGAATTTTGAGTTTCCTTACAGCTAGTAGCTATAGTACACGTAGCTATGGACCATTGTTATCTTGCCGATCTCTCTTTTTGTATCATTATTTGGTTGGATTAAGGTAATCTGGTGGTGCAGCCCCTTCACACTTTGGACTGCGCCAGACTATATGGGAGGTGGGGGATAACACACAATTAGCAGGAGGGAATTACTTACAGTGCTCGGAGGCACCACCTTCAGAGGTCTTGAGGAGATCATGTTGCTGCAAGAGGACAGAGTTCCTTGTCATGGCAATACTGTGTCTGCATTACATTTACCTGTAAAATAGCATCTTTCATTATACAGCAAAGACTATAGTAATAAAAGCTATAAAGCCTGTACCAGTACTATTATTTATGAGGGGCCAACTGTGAGTTGGTGACACCCAATAGTTAATTAAATATAATGCTTAGTCAATTATAACTTATGAATTATTCATAAACACAAGTGTACCTTCAGCCACACCCACCCCGCTATAGCTATCACCCTCGTAGACTAATAACTAGACTGGTGTTGTGTATAGCACTGCATTGTTAAGCTTGTAGCTAGCTACATCGCTAAGCATCGCTTATTATAAAGTTGACGGCTCCGTCTTGGGGCTGGGGCTCGTACCATACAGTCGGCCACTCTTCATTTGGTGTGATTACTCTTCCTCATCCAGACACTTCATCTCTCGATCAGTGCTCTTTCTTCCCTCACTCCTTACCTCCTACCTTAGCTCATCTGGTAGCCACCCTCAAATTATATTTTGTGGTGACATCAAGATGTCTGAAAGTAAGTTGGCATGAATTCGAATGATCATAGCAAGTCTTTGGATATAATTGCATGGGTGCACAACTATAATGAATTTGAGCTTATAGTACAAGCGAAACTAGCTACTTTATTTTGAACTCTAAAACTATTGTTTAATGGAATGCGAAAAGTGGGCTGTGAAAAGTGTGGATAAGACTCCACAGCTAGTTTTGTAGTTTCAAGTGATCTATTTTTGTTGCAGCTCTTTTAGTTGATAAAGATCTGAAGGTAGTGAGGAACTTAATCTGGGCTGCCTACACTAAGTGGTACCATTTGGGAGTGGAGTTGGAATTAGCTAAATCCTTCAGATCTTGAAGCCATTAGGACCAAGTTCAACAATGACCCAGCCGAATGTTTCAATCAAGTCCTTCTGGATTGGTTGATGGGTCAAGGCTCTGCATGTACGTGGAAAAACCTTGCCACAGCTCTCAAGGCACCACTCATCAAATTCTCTTCTTTATCAGAGGCTATTGAGAAAAAGTATTGTGAAGTTGATCAAACAGGTAACTAGCTCTAAGACCGGCAATTGTGTTTCCTGTCCCCACCCATATCCTTTATTGTTATTCTGAGTGAAACGAGGTTGTCATGTTTCATAATGGTGGCGATGATGATGGTGTGCACCAAAATTTCTGATTACGTTATTCTAGTCGTTTAAGCCAACGTGATTAAATTCATTGTTTCCTGTCTTCCTCCCGCATGCTAATTTGGCCACCGCATACCCGTTTATTAAGGATTTCTACAGCAATTATTAATTTGTCATTTGTATGGTGGTTTATCTATTAGTACACATTACACATTCCTAAGTATGTAGCTAGCAGCTGCTTGGTTGGAACCTCCAGCAGCAAAATTTTAAGGGGTTATGAAACAAGTTGAAGTCTAAAAGCTCGCTTGCTTCAAATATTCTCTCTCTTATTATTATCTTATTATTCAGCTCTCCCTTCCCCTTCACTCATGATCACTGTTACCATCTGTATATGATTTGAGTTAGGTTTAGAGGTGCTAGCAAGTGTGCATTCACAAGCCCGAATACTAATTATAGCTACAATGAATATCATTCATGAATACATCCACTCTAGCTATGACTTGGGGCTGTAGATCTGACCAATGAATTTAGCGTATTGCTTTATCCCTCTTATCGAGACTACTAAGGAATAAAGAACTAACTAGCTAGCAGGATGACCATTTCCAGTAGCTCAGCACGCACAAGTGAGGATTTGCACATCACCCTGAGTCCAGTCATATTTCTTAGTAAAGTAGCTAGGATCTCAGATTTATGAACCCCTTCCTCCCTCAGTAATAAATCTTTTTGGAGCAGCCATACTAAAGAATCATACTCCAAGTAGCTATCAGATAGAAGTCAAACTATCAAAGGCATTCATTTTTTGATTCTGGAATTCGTTATATTACTCATAGGTGCACAATCATCAGATTCCGACTGCCCAAGAAAGTTAAACACAGAGCATGTAAAGTGTAGCTTCAGGGGTTGGTGTGTATTACAGGCCTGTAGCCAGAAATTTTTGAATGGGATTTGAAGGTATCCACACATTAGTGTGGAAAATTTTTGGCATGGCCACACCCACTTTTACACAACCACGACCACTTTTACACAACCACGCCCATCTTTGATTGCCAACAATTGCTAGCAATTGTTGCTATGAAGTATGAAGATTATGAGTAGATGGCCACTTCTTCACAAACTTCTTCATAATCCACCACAGACTAGCTACTTGTACAGTTTTTATAGCAAGACTTAAATTAGTCTGGCGGCGCAGCCCCGAGCGCAAAGCACGAGGCTGGGCTGCACCGCCAGACTAGACTTAAGATTTCAGGCACTAGATGCTTTAAAGTCTCAGGCACTACTGCTTTAAGGCACTACTGCTTTAGAGTCAGAGTTATAGCTAGCATAAGGCTAAAACAACTGACCTTTTCTGGACGATAGGCTTTGACCTACTTCTCGATCGAGTGAACGATATTCACATACGCATGCACGCGTATGCAAATCGCTTAAAAAAATCCATTTCAAAAAGGGGATTTGATCTAACCCCCCGAACCCCCCCTGGCTACGGGCCTGTATTATTATTAGCCATTACAACTGGTACGTATCTCTGCAGTTGTTAAATACATGCCTGAACACTTCATCTTTCGCTTACCTCAAGACACTGCCAATATGTCCCTTGAGGTTCAATTGTGCAGAGTGGCTAAACATGAAGATGAGGAGAATAGCACGATAGATATGTCATTCGGCAACAACACCACGGCTCAACTTAACAATCCTCCCTATCAGTCAGGGGTATCTGATACCTCTCTGAAATTGCAAAATCAGCAATCTCAGGCCTTTGGAGCTGGCACATTTCCTAATAAGGAACTAAAATCCAATAGTTTTGCTGGTCATATGTCTTTAGGTGGGCAGCCATCTCCCAATCTCTCAGCACAATATCCCCAAGGCCCATTGCAGCAACAACAGTTTAATGCCCAACAGTAATTTAATGTTCAGGGGCCTCCCCAACAGATGTTTAATATACAGGGGTCTTCTCAACCACAGTTTAATATCCAGGGGTCTAACGCTCAGGGGTCTCCTCCATCAGGTGCTGTACTGTTAATTGGCTCTACTGGAAATGGAAAGAGCACATTAGGGAACTTTCTATTCGATCCCAGTCCTAATGTTAAAAAGTGTTTTGAAGTCACTAGAGACAATCGATCAATAACGACTTGTAAAGCAGAAACACGTATCATTAAATACCGACAGGAAAAGGGAAGCAGTGATACTCCTCATGATACTCCTCATGATACTTTTTCTCGTGAGATCGATACTTTTGAAGATACTTTGGGAGCTCAAAGTTCTACTTTTGATCAAAGTAAGGCAGTTGTGGTTTTAAGTAAGGCAGCTGTGACCACTAGATCTACTGGCTTCATGAAGGACATTTTTAATAACAAAGTTTCCAAGCTCGCAAGTGTCAAAAAGGAGGATAACGAAATGAGTGGAAGTCTCACTATAATCGATACTCCTGGCGTAAATGAAGGTGGGGAAAAAGATCTTGAACATATGATTGACTTTATTAATACTCTGAAAGAGCAACAGATCTTCAAAGCATGCATTTTCGTTCAGCTACTATTGATAAGCAGTACAGAGACACCATCAAGTACTACTCTACCCTACTGCCTGACTTGTTTGAGCACAACTGTCTTATTGTTTTGACTCGCTATGGCAAGAGAGAAAAAAAGCAAGGGGAAAAAAAACCAGATCATCATGGTGCTATCGTAAGAAATGTCAAAGAAGAAATTAAAGAATCCTCTGACATTTGTTTTGATACAATATTATTTGCTATTGATAGTGATCCAGAAGATGAAGATGAAGAAGTACAACAGAACAGAAAAGTTAGAGATGCTATGCTCTCATACATATTTTCACTAAGGGAAGTCCATATGACTGATTTTCTTGTTGCCAAGACAGAGGAGTTGCAGAGTGAAGATGGAAAAAAGATAGAAGGTTATAAAGGGGAAATTAAAGGTTACAAAGAAAGACTAAAGAAAGTGAATACAAGTGCTACAGAGGCTCTTGATGAATTGGGAAAAAAAAAAGAAGAAAATATTACTATCATCAAAACTTTAATTGAAAGGCAAAGAAAGAACAAAGAAGACGTGAATACTGATGACCTTGTTGTGGCTCATACCTGGTCCATTGATGATGCATGGCAATGGCTTAAAAAGGAAAAAAATTTTTGACACAAAATCAGAGTATGAAATTTTTGACCATCAGAGGTGGACAAATTGTCACTGCCGATGGACAGAGTTTATTCTAGAACGTTACAGAGTCCGTGGGGTTTTAGAAGGAGGTTTCATGCATGGTCTCTATGCCAGTTTTACGCTATTAACAAGAAAAAAGATTAAATATGCAAAAAAAAATTAAAAGTATAGATGATGATATCAAGGAAATGATAAAAATTCTTAAAAATGATGAGGAAGCCAAGGAAAAATGTAGAATAAGGTATAGTGAATTTGAAAATGAGATGTCTGAACTTATAAAATACATAGAAGAGAAAAGGAAATCAATTGAAGACCTTTCTCATGATAAAATTACTCTTGAAGAAGCCAGAGCTCGGCTGGAAGAAAAAAGGAGTACCACATCACAATAGTAACATTGTGTCATGCAATTTCTTACTGATTCTTATAGCTGATTGTTAACTCTCTAGCATAATTATAATTTTGGTTTATTTTATTATTTGGTTATTAACCAGCCTGAATAACACATATCTCCTACTCTTTCAACTGTATGCCAACGCTATGACTTCGATTTGTGTGTGTGTTAAGATCATAAGATTATGAAGAGTTTGGCAATAACCTTTGTCCATTGTTTTATCACAGGCAGACGTCACCTATTGGGAACTTAATTAATCAGTCAAAACCTTAGTAGCTATGAAGGAAAAAAGAAAAGTAGGAATGGCTGTGTGTGGTTCAAAAAAGTTCAGCAACAAGAGAGTGAGTCCTTACCCATCACCAACTAGCTATGAGCCTAGATCCTATTTCACTTCCATGACAGGCAAAGATGTAAAGGGAGTTAAGTAGGAATAGTTGGCTCGTAGTTGGTGATGGGTAAGGGGTTACTTGACTGAAGTTCACTCTCTTATTGCTGAACTTTTTTGAACCGCTTTTTATTTACTTTACTTATTTATCATCTTTATTATTTTATTATAGGCAACTGGATGCTGTGATCCTGCCATAAAAGTTAAAGTTCACGTATTTTAGCTATGGAAGTTTCATAATCAGAGAGTGCGGTAGCACTCTCTATGTAGTGATGACTCGGACGGCCGCGCGCGTCGCCTATAGACTAATACAAAAGTGAAATTCTAGTTCCCCCACTTAGACCTAACAAAAGCTACTGTGAATGATTATCCAGCCTACTAGAGCCTACTACAATGTGCAGACCAAATTTCAGGACCAGGGAGCTTACCGTTTCAGAAATACGGCAAGCAGGTAAATTGTTGGATTCTTCTTCTTCTCTATTATTATTCTTCTTCTTAGACAACCATATCTCTCGAATCACTCAAGCTACAGCTATGATTTATGGATAAATCCACTCCAAATTCTACGAACTACGATCTTTTCTACTCGTTGATCCTCGAAAGAGTCGATGAAAAAGGAGACACTACGGAGCACAGCACTCGACTAATTCAATTAGGAAGCCATCTTTTCTATAAGGGAAAAAGCATTTCGTGAAATGAAAAAAAGATGTAGGGATGACCACTGCTCAAAAAAGTAAGGAAACAAGAAGGATGGAAATGGGATCAATCTTTGTTCTGTATATCCAGCCAACAATCCCTACATATACGTACATTACTACACTATAATCTGAAGTTACCTGACGTATATGTAGGGATTGTTGGCTGGATATACAGAACAAAGATTGATCCCATTTCCATCCTTCTTGTTTCCTTACTTTTTTGAGCAGTGGTCATCCCTACATCTTTTTTTCATTTCACGAAATGCTTTTTCCCTTACTTGTTCCTGGTCTTTTTTCATCTCTTTTATGGTTTTAGCTATGATTAGAGTTCATTCTTCTATGTGTATGCAGGGACAGATGAAAGAAGTTCTCCAATAGTTCTCCAATACCAGCCCAATCATTATCGAGTCAAGGTGTTGTGTTGTTGAGCCATACTTGGAGGTCGAAGATGCTGAAATAGAGTCTACCGTGCTGAATCTAAATCCCCGAATCGATACAGTAGTCTATCATCATCATTATCCAGAGCTAGAGCTAGCTAGCTAGCTAGAGACAGCTGAGTAATATTATGATTTCGAATAATTGGATATTCAAATACATGCGCATGCGTATTATAGAAAAGATGGCTTCCTAATTGAATTAGTCGAGTGCTGTGCTCCATAGTGTCTCCTTTTTCATCGACTCTTTCGAGGATCAACGAGTAGAAAAGATCGTAGTTGGTAGAATTTGGAGTGGATTTGTCCAGAAATCATGGCTGTAGCTTGAGTGGTTCGAGAGATATGGTTGTAGCTTTTGTTAGGTCTAAGTGGGAGAACTAGAATTTCACTTTAGTATTAGTCTATAGGCGGCGCGCGCGGCCGTCCCTACATAGAGAGTGCTACCGCACTCTCTGATAGAGAAGAAGAAGAATAGCGTAAGTCATCTATTGTCGTCCACCATCTATTCTCGTCATCCAATGTCGACCAGTTTCATGCGCGGAAGTATCACAAACCACAAAAGATTACGGAGTGGCGCCACGTTGCCAGGAGTTTTATTGTGTTGATGGTTTGTCGTTCTATCCTACAAGATAGCTGTTTTTTTGTGTGGTAATCAATGTCAAAACGAAAGGTAGGTCGCCATTCATTGTTTCTTTTTACTTTTGGTTTTTTGTTCGGTTCTTGTTCGTGTTTTTTTTCCGGTTTTTTTCACACCATTAATATGAATCGTATTATAGAGAGCAGAAGCTGCCAAGAGAGGATGGGAAAAACGAAAGGGAGTCGCTGAAACAAGTCGAAGGCCAAAAAAATTCAAGCAATGGTCGGATGAAAGCATGCTACAAGCTGTAGAAGCCATTAAGGAAGGAACCCTTGGGCTGAATGAAGCATCTAGAAGTTACCAGGTGCCTAGATCAACCCTGAGGGACAGGATTACTGGCCGAGTAACGCATGGAGAGAAATCTGGCCCCAAGCCTTACCTTTCCAGTGAAGAAGAGAAGGAGCTTGTGACTTTTCTCAAGCAAGCAGCATCCATAGGTTATGGAAAAACCAAGAAAGAGGTACTTGCAATGGTTCAAAAGACGGTAGAAAAGAAAGGCGTTGATACTGAGAAATTCAATGGAGAGGGCTGGTGGTCTCGATTTATGAGCCGTAATCCTAAGTTATCTTTGCGTACTGCTGACCCTCTATCAAAAGCTAGGGCAGATGCCGTCACACAGGATAAGATTGATAAATACTTCAAATTGCTCGAGTCAACACTTGAAGAACACGACCTTGCCGATAAACCACATCGTATTTACAATGTTGATGAAAGTGGGATGCCCCTTGAGCATAAGCAGCCAAAGCGAGTAGCTGAGAGAGGCACGAAGAAAGTTTATGGGAGATCTTCGGGTAACAAGGCACAGATCACAATCGTTGCCTGTGCTAGTGCCACAGGTGTTGCGCTACCTCCTATGGTGATATTTCAAGGTGCTCGTCTTAATTATGAACTCACGATTGGTGAAGTACCAGGTACTTTATATGGGTTATCAGAAAAAGGGTGGATAGACCAGACTCTCTTTTTTCGCTGGTTTAATGATGTTTTCACCAAACATATCTCCCCCGCTAGGCCAGTTTTATTAATGCTTGATGGCCATTCTACACATTACACACCAGAAGTGGTGCATGCTGCTGCCAAACAAGGTGTAGTAATGCTCTGTCTCCCACCCCACACAACACACTGTATTCAACCTCTTGATGTCAGTTTTTTTAAGTCACTTAAAGCACATTGGTCTACTGCATGTCATGGCTATATGGTGAATAATCCAGGTCGTGTTGTGACCAAGTTTCAATTTTCTACCCTATTTAAAGAAGCATGGTTTAAAGCCATCAAACCAGAGACATTTATCTCGGGATTTAGAAAAACTGGCGTTTACCCATTGAACCCCCTTGCTATTTCTGTTCCAGCTTCGGAATTTTTGTTCCTGGATACATCTAGCAGTAGCAATGATTTGTCAACCATCAGTTTACCATCATTGGATGATATGTCAGAAATTTCTGATGATCCTCCGATCTCCAATCCTGATTGTGCAACCCATGTGTACACGTCTGAACAAATCAGATTGTTTAAAACTAGGTATGAAAATGGATTTGATGTTTTTATGGACACAGAATATCTTAATTGGCTCCGTTTGAATCATCCGGAAGATGACCAGCTTCTTCAAGGTGCAACATGTGGAGAAGTCGATCCATCAGGTACAAGTCAAAATGACTCCTCTGTTGAAAAATTGGTATATTTTGAAGACGATGGTGGTGGTCCTGAGCATGTTCCTCAGAGTTCTGCAACCACTGTGTCAGAAAATCATCCGTCAACTTCAAGAGTGCTGATATCCTCCACTCCGAAGTCGAAACAACCAAGTACAACTACTTCTCCCTTCACACCGGCAAGTCATTCATCAACCTCTGCTGAAATACCCTCTACTCCTAATTTGAGACGACCAGGTACAGTTTCTGTTCCTCAGAGCTCTGCAATGTCAACCACTGCATCAGAAAATCAACCATCAACCTCAGGAGTGCTGAAGTCAAGTACAACAATTTCTCCCATCACAGCAGCAAGTCATCCATCAACCTCTGCTGAGACACCCTCTACTCCTAACTCAAGACCACCAGGTACGGCTTCTGTTCTTCCCACCATTCCCACTCCCACTATATTATCTTCTGCTATCACTGAATTTTTGACGACACCTGTTGGAAATGTCACCAATATGACGAAGAAGAGGAAAACGGCAGAAGAGTCCTCTGCTAGAGTATTGACTAGTGCACAATCACTTGCAATGTTAAAGGAAAAGCAAAGACAGAAGAAAGAAGAGGAAGAGGAAAAAGAAAGGAGGAAGAAAGAAAGAGAATTAAGGAAGCAAAGGAGAGAAGCAGAAAAACTGGCCATACAGAAGAGAAAGGAAGAAAGAGAGTCCAAGAGGAAAGAAAGGGAAGCAGAGAAGATGAAGAAAGCAGAAGAAAGGGAAGCAGAAAAGGTTAAGAAAGCAAAAGAAAGGGAAGCTAAGAAAGGAAAAGGAAAAGAAAAGGCTGAGCACAAGCAAAAAGCAGCTCAGAAAGTGCAACAGCGAAAGGCACTAAGAAAAAACCTTAATGACGTCCAGTTAGAGGATATCTCTTCCCACCAATGTGCTGTTTGTTTCGGTAGTTATGATGATGATTTGGTGGATGGTGACCTCATCCAAAGTTGGATACAATGTACACACTTGTCTTGCTCAAAATGGATGCATGTTGATTGTTTGGATGCTGGTGAAGGAGGCATGATTTGCCCACTTTGTGACACATTATTTCTATAATTTTAATGATACTTCATATTGCTTTATTGCATTTTTTTAATAATAAATGTTTGGGCATCGATTTTTTAGGTTATTATAATAAAGTGCAAGTTACTGGACTGTTGGTGTGAAAGTTAATGATGGCATTCAAATTTTGCGGTAATGGTCTCCAAAACTGTAGATGACTTTAGGGTAGAGGTCGACAATAGATATAGTGCAACGATATGGGAGGGCGACAATAGATTGAGTAGGACGAGAATAGATGGAGAGATACCCTTCGTCACATGTAATGTATCTAACGTTAAGAATGTGCAAGGAAGTTTAATTCTGAGTTAGGAAGTGAGGTATAATTATAATTATCCGTAAATCTTTTTTCCAAAAAAAAAAATTGAATTTCTATAAGGCCACATCAAATTAATTACTTGTTTATCATCCTAATTTCTTCAAAAAATAGGAGAGGGGGGGAGGCTTTTATTTTTATTTTTTATTGGTTTCCATGGCAACTATTTATACAGGATCTAAAAAGCAAACAAGTATAAACATGGATATCATTATGGAAATATGCATAAAAAGCTGAATTTTAATTTTTTAAAAAGAAGCTGAAGTTCCTGCACACTTTATTATATTTGAGAATAACAAACCATAATTTAATAGCCACCAAAACTAAAATCACATGAAAATCACACCTGAACTTCAAATAGAGCACACCATGCGCATGCTCAGTAGAAATAAAATTAAAAGTCCAGAAGAGCAAAAATTAGGAGAGGGAGGGGATGATAAACAAGTAATTAAGTTGATGTGGCCTAAAGTTATGAATATTTCCTCCGCTCCCTGGTCCTGAAACTTGGTCTGCACATTGTAGTAGGCTCTAGTAGGCTGGATAATCATTCACAGTAGCTTTTGTTAGGTCTAAGTGGGAGATATTTCGCGAGATCAAAAATCATTACAGTACTATTATACTAGCTATTTAGCTGTGTAGCTATGCTGCAAGAAGTGATGAAACAAAGAGGACTGAAGAAGGAGGATGAGTGAAGGACTGGATAAAATGAGTGGAATGATAAATTCTATTTTAAGTACCAGACAAGCCAGACTGCTGTAAATTTGGGGAAATCACACTATACTAGCACTGAAGCACTCTCTGTACTGCATTTAATTAGAATTGACACTCTGTGAAGGTTAGAATCATAATGATAATGATAGAGAAGAACCGAACGAAAAAAGAAAAGGACTGGGGTCTATTGTGGGCACCAGACTGCTCTAATTAGAGAGACCACACTATACCAGCACTAAGACACTCTTGAGCGTCTCTGTACTGCATGTAATTAGAGTTGACATCCTGTGATGGAATCAAATTAGAATCATAGAGAAGGACCAGATGAAAAAGAGAAGGACCGGGCTCTATTGCAGGCACCAGACTGCTCTAATTAAAGAGACCACACTATACCAGCACTAAGATATTCTTGAGAGTCTCTGTACTGCATGTAATTAGAGTTGAAATCCTGTGACGGAATCAAATTAGAATCATAGAGAAGGACCGGGCTCTATTGCAGGCACCAGACTGCTCTAATTAAAGAGACCACACTATACCAGCACTAAGACACTCTTGAGAGTCTCTGTACTGCATGTAATTAGAGTTGAAATCCTGTGACGGAATCAAATTAGAATCATAGAGAAGGACCGGATGAAAAAGAGAAGGACTGGGCTCTATTGCAGGCACCAGACTGCTCTAATTAGAGAGACCACACTATACCAGCACTAAGACACTCTTGAGAGTCTCTGTACTGCATGTAATTAGAGTTGACAGCCTGTGACGGAATCAAATTAGAATCACAAAGAAGGACCGGATGAAAAAGAGAAGGACCGGGCTCTATTGTGGGCACCAGGCTGCTCTAATTAGAGAGACCACACTATACCAGCACTAAGACACTCTTGAGAGTCTCTGTACTGCATGTGATTAGAGTTGACAGCCTGTGACAGAATCATCACAGAGAAGGACCGGGCTCTATTGCAGGCACCAGACTGCTCTAATTAGAGAGACCACACTATGCCAGCTCTAAGACACTCGTGTGAATCTCTGTACTGCATGTAATTGGAGTTGACATCCTGTGACGGAATCAAATTAGAATCACAAAGAAGGACTGGATGAAAAAAAGAGAAGGGCACAGAAGTGAAGTGCTCATGAGCATGCCTATAGCTATATACACCTTGTTATTTGCAATATTAATTCACCTCAATTTGGCCTGCATGCAAACAATTTTTCAGACTTGCACACTCAAGCTATTCAAAGGGGGGGTGGGGCTCATATCTGCAGGGTATTCCAGAGACCTTAAGGGGTTAACACACAATAAAGTTGTCATGGGTAGATTGGATGAGTAGAAAGGCTGTGACAAGATTTGGTGACTGCAGACTTGTTAATATCCAAGTAATGGATAATTCATGTGCCTGTGACAGATTTCATAAAGATCACATCACATCATGTATTACATTGCAGTGATTTTTTTCACCAATAATGCTGGAAATCAGATTTTTGCTAACAGGGAGTGTAGTTTTGGTAATAGGAAGGTCAAATTGTGACACCGGGACCTCTATACAGTGCTCTACCACATACTTCATGGATGGGAAAATTAACCCCATACATGACGTACCACCATGGGAGCATATATGTGATTGAAGTAGAGCGACTGCTAGCTAGAGCTAGGACACTAATGGCTATTTGGAAATATCAAGATGATATCATGCACACCTATGGTATAATTCCCAGCTATATACCTGGGTGTATCCACCACTCCGGGGTTGGTCCGGTTTTCACCGGACCACTTTTTATCCCATGCCTGCAGAGTTAGCCAAGTGATTATGTATCCTTCAAGAATCATGATCACATTAGCATATCGAAACTCCTTCTGATAAGTGGGTGAATGATATAAAGTGGGCATGGTTATCCCACGCACAAGCACACTGGGCCACTCAAAATTCTGTGGATACACCCCTGTTATAACAGCTGTGGTTCTCCCTATTTGGTGTCCAGATAGCTCTAAGTGAATATATACCCTGAATTACAAAATTTATGAACCTTGATCTCTAGACCTCTCTGCAGGGTATGGGGTATATTCACTTAGAGCTAACCGACTACTTTAATATCTGGACACCACGTACATAGGGAGAACCTATTAGAGCTGTTATATAGCTGTTCCATTAGAGGAACTATACCCCACTCTTCCTCCCCCCTTTGTGGTCTGCATAATATCATCTTGATGTTTCCAAATAGCCATTAGTGTCCATGCTAGCAGTGGCTCTACTTCAATCACGTATAATGCTCCCATGGTGGTACGTCATGTAATCAGCATAGATGGGATTAATTTCCCCATCCGTGAAGTATGCAGTAGAGCACTGTATAGAGGTCCCGGTGTCACAATTTGACCTTCCTAGCATTAAAACTACACTCCCTGTGAGCAAAAATCTGATTTCCAGCATTGTTGGTGAAAAAAATCACTGCGATGTAGCTAAAACATAATGTGATGTGATCTTTTATGAAATCTGTCACAGGCACATGAATTACCTGTTACTTGGATATTAACAAGTCTGTGGTCACCAAATCTTGTCACAGCCTTTCAATCTACCCATGACAACATTATTGTGCATTAACCCCTTAAGGTCTCCGAAATACCCTGCAGATATGAGCCCTACCCCCCTTTGGATAGCTTGGTGGTAGATCTAATTCATGGATGTGCAGTAATGAATTTAGAAAGAAGTGTCAAGAGCTTATAGACTGGTCCATGCTACTACCATTCTTGTTTAGTCTATTAATTATGCAAAATTATTTAATTAATGTCCAGAGGTGTAGGACCATGGCAAATGATTTGGTACGGGGGGGGGGGGGGGGGGGGGGGGGGGGGGGGGGGGGAGGTTGGCACTACCAACTAGTTTTTAATCAAACTCCAAATCAATCGACATTCAGTCCTAATTTGACGAAGGGAAGAAAAAGAGCATTCTGCTGTGGTAGCTATAATAATAGCTGAACATAAGGGGGGCCTTGCCCCCTGTCTGAAAGGCCCTTAGTTGAAATTTATGGTGTAGTAACACCATTCTCCACCCTCAGCCAGAACCCATTTGAAACCAGGTTTACAATTCAGGATGGCTTTTTCTGGATCGTATTATTGTAGGATATGCTCAGCTACTGTAGTTGGTATACATCACATGACTTATGCTTGTATTAGTTAACTTTTGGTTTATAAATTACCACACTGGTGGATAAAATTGCTTTCTATGTGACTGTGAGTCTTATGTACTTGATAGCCAAGGATTCTCCCTTGGTATATGTAGTTCTAACACCATGCGCTCTTGCATGTGTGTGTATATGTGCATGGAGGGTGTGCATGATGAGCATAATGTTGGGGTTTGCACTATAAGCTTATAAAAAAAAGGTGTTAAGTGTTATGGAAGATATAGCTAGCTATTGAAGTGCAGGATTTAGAAAAAAGTGGTTTTCAGTTATGTTTAGTTTACTATATTTTCTTGGGGTACATAGCTAGTGACTCATAATGCATATCCTCTGAGTGGATCACTAGCTATGCCCTTTTTACTGATCTGCATACCTGCCAGATACAGTTCGTTTGTAGATCCACCCATCTGGTCACATGAGTACCTACATTATTGTTTTTTGTTTGTTTGTTTATTTGTTTAAGTTTGTTTTTTGTTTATGTTTTTTGTTGATTTTTTTGTTTTGTTTTGTTTGTTTGTTTGTTTCTTTGTTTTTTTCATTTGTAGATCCACCCATCTGCATAAGAGGTACATTTTACAAATCCACCTATCTGGAGCCCACCCAAATCCAAGTTGAACTAGACACCTGTTATCCAACCATAAATTCATTGCTTGGTGGTAGATCTAATTCATGGATGTGCAGTAATGAATTTAGAAAGAAGTGTCTAGACACAAGTCAGAGAGGGACCTGGGCAACTCAACTGCTCACTGTGAGGGGCAATACACAGAACATTAGAATAGGATTCCGATTTAACAGGCCCATAGGAAGCAAAATTTCAATGGTCAGGCCAGGATGTGGGTGTGGTCAAGTGAAATGGGTGTGGCTACACAATAATACTCACTAGGGCTGCATAAATTATGCTGGTGAACATTTTATAAGTAGAATTTGAGCAGTGACTGGCAACTTGCTGATTCCCTTTTGACATGCATGACATGCATGATGAATAACATGCACCAAGGGTGCATTGAGTCGCAAGATAGCGAGAGGGCCAATGCTCTATACATAAGGCCAGTGTTAATGATATTCATGTTTCTGGTCAACCGCCCGCATTGGAAAATTGGCACCGCTCCAGAAGCCATTATTGTATTATTTATACAGCTACTCTGCTGAGTAGCTGCAGCTTGTACTTGTGATGATTTTGTGGCTAGAAAATGGACATTTTTGACATTGATAATAATGGTATAATGGATAATAACTACCGCCCGCCCGCATGATTGTGAGGAAAAATCCTGACCAGAAACATGAATGTCATTAACACTGGCCTAACGGCAGGGATGGGAATATATTGGAATCTACGTTAGATTATTTACACACGTTCCGACCTTGGCTTCCATGGATGTTTGCTGAGTAACATATCTACATATCACTTGAAGGTAGCTAGCTAGTAGGCCTGTGGATTGGAAACAGTGGAATGGAATACAGTGCACAAGAGGAGATGTGATCATGTTGATCACCTGTACTATGGATGTTTGCTGAGTAACATATCTACATATCACTTGAAGGTAGCTAGTAGGCCTGTGGATTGGAAACAGTGGAATAGAATACAGTGCACAAGAGGAGACATGATCATGTACTATGAATGTTTGCTGAGTAACATATCACTTGAAGGTAGCTAGTAGGCCCGTGGATTGGGAACAGTGGAATTGAATACTGGACTAGAATACTACCAATACTATTGATCTAGCTATTAGGCCCAGTTAACCTGCAATTCATTCTTCAACGCTAACAAACATGCCCGTACCAACAATTATTTATTACTCCTCAAATCATGTATGACAGCTATATAAGCGATTGTTATCACTGAAACCTAATATAGAACTTGTAAGATCATGCAGCTCTTGAGTATTGTATCTGTCATATTATGCTGAATCCCACATCCACATTCCATATTATTATACCATCTGGTCAGACTGATACTGTAGCTATAAACTATAATTCTCAGATATTACTCAACACTTCTAGATATACTGTATGATGCCAGTATTATTTATCCGGGCCTACTAGCTACCTTTAAGTGATATGTAGATATGTATATATTTTCACTACTCAGCAAACATCCTCAGGGAACTATAGTAGTAACAGGTGATTAACACGATCACATCTCCTCTTGTATTGTACACTCCAACTCTCTGCGAAAAGCAATTTTTTCATGGTTATGTTTAACACAAAGCTGCTACATCCACCTTTAACTGCATCACACTGATAGATTCCTGCATCTGAATTGGTACAATTATTGCTAGCAATCACAGATTTAATACCAATGCAATATAGAACATGCATATGGAAGCCGAGGTCGGAACGTGTGTTAATAATCGAAATCTCAGATTCCAGTATTCCGTTCCATTCCACCAATCCTATTGGGAAAGAAATTGAGCTTGAGCCTGAAGCTTCTAGCACTAGCAGTAATATTATGTCTTTTGAGTATATCAAAGATTGGTAGAGCGATATCAAAGCATTATGGGCATGCAGTGTGCTTGAAAATTTGAGAATATAGTTGAATGAGCCCTAATACTCATTTAGGGGTATCGGGTCGAAAGTTTAAAAGTGGTCAGGCCATGGCCTGACTGGCCTGACCGGTTGCTACGGGCCTGTTTAAGAATACAGTTATGCTACGTGAGGTTGAACTGTATCTGTTCTACTGTCCTTCTTGGAACATTGGTGGATTTCCAGTTGGAACAAACCTACTTAAAGAGTGCTAGTGCACTCTCTGATATCCACAACTATGTCTATGGCAAAGTCTTCGAAGTCTAAGAAACCGGCCAAGAAAGGGATACGGCTGGAAACTGACACAGCCACTTGTGAAGAAACTATTCCCTGAAAGTGTGTTGAACTACGAATGGGTGCTTAACAATGCTTGTGTAGAACAATTGCTGTGCGGCAGTGTATTCAGCCGACTGGAAGAAACCCTTAGCCTTAGCATTCAGTTCTGACACACGCTTCTAAGAAACCACAAAATCTTGCATTTATAACCAGCAGTGTAAATTGTGCTGATACATGATTCCTGCATGTTCAAAGGAGGCTTCCTACACCCTGGTTTTGAACCTGGACTGTGATTGGTCAGCTTATCCAGTGCATCAATGGCCCATGGATATAACCATATTAGGTAGTAACTAGTTCACTCAAAATTATATAAAAGAAGGTGAGTAACTAGCACATAATACTACTAGTAGCAAGAAAACTTCAAAGGCAGAGATAATTATTGTTTGGCTAAACAGAGCTATAATACATAGCTACCAGAAAATCTTGCTGGTAAGTAACTAGCTATATAAACTCACTCACTCACTCACTCATCCACCTAGATGCACTTATTTCTTCCTTTCTTTCTATTTATTTATTTAGATTAGTCTACAGGTAAAGTGCCAGCTAGATGCACTATGGCAGCTTCTGCTGTACTGATGATTGGCTCCACTGGAAGTGGAAAGAGCGCATTAGGAAATTTTCTTTTCGATCCTAGATGTGCTAATAAAGAATGCTTTGAAGTGGCTACAGATAATCGACCAAAAACACAAACTTGTCAAGCAGTGACAGATTCTGTTAAATACCGACAGGGACAGGGAAGCAGTGATACTTTTGATGGTACTTCTGAAGATTCTTTGGGAGCTCAAAGTTCAAGTGGAACTGCTACTGGCTTCGTGAAGGACGCTATTAATAAATTTTCCAAGCTTACAATAGGTGCCAAAAATGAAATGAGTGGAAGTCTCACTGTAATTGATACTCCTGGCGTAAATGAAGGCAGGAAAGAAGATCTCGAACATATGACTGGCCTCGTTACTACTTTGAAAGAGCAAGAGGTCTTCAAAGCGTGCATTTTTGTTGTAAAATTTTCAGCAAAAATTGATCAGCAGTACAAAGACACCATCATATACTATGCTAAACTACTGCCTGACTTGTTCAGTCATAACTGTCTTATTGTAATGACTGAATATGCAACTGATAAACGTTCAGAAGAACTCCGAAAAAGAAAAAATGAAGATTATGGTATTATTGTAAAAAATGTCAAGGAAGAAATTAAAAAATGCTCTGGCATTTGTTTTACTCCAATAATATTTACTATTGATAGTATTCCTTTTGGAGATGATGAAGTGGAACGAAGCAAACAAGTCAGGGATGCTATACTCTCATACATTTTTTCACTAAGGGAAGTCCGTATGACTAAATTTCTCGTTGTCAAGACAAGGCTCTTGCAAAGTGAAGATAATGAAGAGATAAGTCGTCATTATGGGAAAATCGAGGGTTATAACGAAAGGCTAAAAGATGCGAATACAAATGCTAAAGAGGCTCTCGATGAATTGAAAAAGCAGAGGAAGAGTATTGATTACTTAAAAGCTGAAATTAAAAGTCAAGAAAAAAATTTAACATACATGGATACTGACGACCTTGTTACAGCTCATGTCTGGTCCATTGATGATGCATGGCAATTCTTAAAAAAGAAAGAGAAAAAATTTGATGAAACATCTCAATATGAAGTCCATAACATAGAGAAGTGGACAAATGGTCACTGCCAATGGAAAGAATTTGTTCAAAACGGTAACAGAGTTCATGGAGTTGTACAAGGAGAATTTATGCGCGGTTTGTATGCCAGTTTTACAATGGAAACGGAAAAAAGAATTAAGTGTGCAAAAGATATTGAGCACTTAAAAACAAAGATTGAATTATTAGAACTCAAACTACAGAATGCCAACACTGCTGAGAAAGCATGTAAAGAAAAGCATAGCAAATTTAAAAACGAGATGTCTGCCCTCGAAAAATACATGGAAAAGAAAAGGGAGTTGTTTGAATACCTTTCTCAAGATACAATGACTCTCGAACAAGCCAAAGCTAAGCTGGAAAAAAGAAAGTGATACCCCATCACAATAGTAACATTATATATTATGTCATGCGTTATTCTTAGCTATAGCACAGTAATGATTGCTATCTAGCCAATCTCATTTTTGTTTAGAATATTAACAAGTTTGCCTTAAACGGACTGTTGCCTCAGTACTTCATACACACTTTTTTTATCATCTTTACATTTATAATACCTTTATGTACATAACAAATTATCAATAATTATTATGCATGTAGCTACATGGGTGGGGTTTTCTGTGTACCAACACTTCGATGAAGCACTTTGAGGAGAATAGAAGTGATCCATTGCTTCCAAACATAGAGCAATGCTGAAATTGCACAAGAGCACCTGTACTGTAAGATGAGTTGAGCTGGATACAGAAAGTGAGATTTATAATTATACCTAGCTGTAACTATGCAAATAATAAATAAATAATGCTTCTATTCAGGGCCATAGGCATGTTTTTGGGCTTTTGCAAGTGTGAATACGAGCCAGTGTTTTTGCTTCAGTATAAAACCATTATGAACAACACCCACTAGCCCTGTGAGGTTGCATTCCAATAACAAATGAATATTGTAAATTCCCATTATGAATACTTTCGTGGCCACACCCACAGTCTGGCCCTGTGAGCATTCCAATAGCAAATGAATATCCCATATGAATACTTTTGTGATCACACCCACAGTCTGGCCTTGTGAGCATTCAAATGAAACCCCATTATGAATACTTTTGTGACCACACCTACTAACCCTGTGAGATTGCATTCCAATAACAAATGAATATCCCATTATGAATACTTTTGTTGGTACTTCACAAGGCCAGCCATTTGAGGTCAAGTGATGTAATTTTTTTTTGTTGCATTTTGAGATCATTAATTTTCTTGCTCCAATATCAGTTGTGGTCCTGCAGCCCGGGCTGCTGGAGGTTGCCAGCACTGACTCAGGCATCCTAGCTTTACCAGGTGCACATGACCACTCAGTGGCAGCTATATGATTTACATTTGCACTGTGGTGTGTGTGTGTGTGTGCGTGTGCGTGTGTGTGTGTGCGTGTGTGCGTGTGCGCGTGTGCGCGCGTGTGTGTGTGTGTGCGTGTGTGCGTGTGTGTGCACGTGCGTGTGTGTGTGTGCGTGTGCGTGTGTGTGTGTTGTGTGTGTGCGTGTGTGTGTGTGTGTTGCGTGTGTGTTTGTGGCGTGTGTGTTGTGTGTGTGTGTGTGTTGTGTGTGTGTGCGTGCGTGTGTGTGTTGCATGTGTGTGTGTTGCGTGTGTGTGTTGTGCGTGTGTGTGTGTTGCGTGTGTGTGTGTGTTGTGCGTGTATGTGTGTGTTGCGTGTGTGTGTGTGTTGCGTGTGTGTGTGCACGTGTTGCGTGTGTGTGTGTGCGTGTGTGTGTGCGCGTGTGTGTGTGTTGCGTGTGTGTGTGTTGCGTGTGTGTGTATGTGTTGCGTGTGTGTGCGTGCGTGTGTGTGTATGTGTTGCGTGTGTGTGCGTGCGTGTGTGTGTGTTGCGTGTGTGTGTGTTGCTGTGTGTGTGTGTTGCGTGTGTGTGTGCGTGTGTGTGTGTTGCGTGTGTGTGTTGCGTGTGTGTGTGTGTGCGTTGCGTGTGTGTGTGTGCGTGTGTGTGTGTGTGTGTGTTGCGTGTGTGTGTGTTGCGTGTGTGTGTGTGTTGCGTGTGTGTGTGTTGCGTGTGTGTGTGTGTGTGCGTGTGTGTGTGTGTGTGTGTTGTGTGTGTGTTGCGTGTGTGTGTGTGTTGCGTGTGTGTGTGTGTGTTGCGTGTGTGTGTGTGTTGTGTGTGTGTGTTGCGTGTGTGTGTATGTGTGTTGCGTGTGTGTGTGTTGCGTGTGTGTGTGTTGCGTGTGTGTGTGTGTTGCGTGTGTGTGTGTGTTGTGTGTGTGTGTGTTGCGTGTGTGTGTATGTGTGTTGCGTGTGTGTGTGTGTGCGTGTGTGTGTGTGTTGCGTGTGTGTGTGTGTGTTGTGTGTGTGTGTGTGTGTGTGTGTGTGTTGTGTGTGTGTGTGTGTTGTGTGCATGCATGTGTGCATGCGTGCATGTGTGTGACACGTGTGTGTGATAACTGTGAGAATGTCTATCAAAACAGATCCAAGGAGGCATGGTCTTGAGGAGCTATGCAAAAAGATAGCATTCCCTGCAAAACATGGCAATACTGTGTCTGCACTTAACTTCACCTGTATTATGAATCTTCTCTTTGGGAATCAAGACATATAATCATAATGACTACACTCATACTGTGCACATGATTGATACATACAGATCAGGGGGTCAGTGTGGTAGCTCCATAGACACTACTACCTTCCTTGTTTAGTCTACTTATGATTGACTAGGCATGCATCCCAGAGATAAATGATTGTCCCACAAATGAAGTTCAGTAGCAGTGCAGGCACTACAAGGTCTTAGCTAATGATGAAGGAATCAAACTAGCTAAATGGAATGAAATGATATACTCTGAGAAGTAACTCTGAACAATGGCAAGACCATTGCCCCAGCTGCAAAATCCGAATCTGGCCAGATATGCCCAAAAACAAATGGGGGAGTGCACAGTTTACAAAAGTAGAAAATTGAATCATGATATCAAGATGATACACATGCAGTGTACTTATTTTGTTCAATTCACCCTATTGGGGATTATAAAAGTAGAAAACCCCTGAAATAGGGTACAAAGGTCAAAAGGCTTGTCCCGAGTTCAGCTGTTGTTCTGAGATTTCCATAAATTTGCTAGAATATGTCTGAGTTGATAAAATGGGCCATGCATTAACTCTGATACATAGCTAACAATTATTGTAGACTCACCCATCAGGCCACTTGCAGTCAAACAATGATGAATTCACACTGCCAATAGCTATGAATATAATTATATGTCCATAGCTAGTTATAGGTCAAAATAGACACATAAATTCATTGCTTGTGGTTACTGTGCATGCAACCATCAAGTTTTCTCTATAACAGTATGGACCTGGGCTCTGATTGGTCCACTGCATTGATGGTCCATGCATGGCTTAGTTCACTCAATTATCATATAAAAGGAGCAGCTATAGCGTAAGCCGCCAATTATCGACCATATTTTGTACCTCGCACCATATCTCCCTCACCGATGGTCGTCAAAGTCTCAAACAACAACCATAGGAAAGATAATTTCATCCTCTATAATGTCATATAAATTATTTTTCTCACAATTGGATAGAAATTTTGCTATACTGAATCTACTACGTCGACTAAAAAATCATTTATCGACCACCGACACCAATTTTCGACCACCCGTTGAAAATCATAATATCAATCATCGTCCGTTCCATTCTTTCTTTCAGTTTTGCTCCACTAGGTACATGTTAGGGCCCTTAAAAAGATACTTTTATACTATTTTATGCTATAAAATACATCATCATAACAAATTTTATAAAAAATGAACGAAGTATTTCTACCATAAACTGCTTCACAATTTAACGGTGGAATGGAACTACTGCAGAAGCTCTCCTTTTTGTTGGATTCTGGTGATACTTTTTGGAGACAGTCTTCATTGGTCTGTGTTTCATATTCCTACAGAATCCAGTCATAATCTATCTCACTAAACAAGCACCAAATTCGACATAAGTCGATAGCTTTCGTACCTTTTAAGCGATCTTCCGGAGCCATGGCGATAGGTAACGTGAGCTAGTAACTTACTTTCATACTGCAGTTGATAAATACATGCTGTTGAAGTCCTGTTTTCTCTCTAGAGCTTGTAAGTTTTTCCCATATATTTTTCAATGCAGCCATTTTCTTAAACTCCGTGTTTACGTTTGTTTACTACCGTAGACTTTCCGTATACTATGTAGTCGATAATTGGTGCTGCCTCGGTCGATAATAGGTGCTGGTCGATAATCGGCGGCTTACGCTACAGGGGGAGGTCACTCCCATTCACTCTGTACATACGTTCGCGACCGGGGTCAAAGTGAGGTCAAGGGGTCAAGATTGATTTTTTGTTCCGGTCAGATGGTCAACGGCTCTTCGGGGTTTCGGTCAAGGGTCAAGATATCATTCAGGACCGAAGACTTCCCAATGCTGTTACTGAACAATTAAAGTAGCTAGATACATTTTCTTACATTTAGTCGTCTCTATAACTTACTAATAGCTTATTATAATAGCCTTAGCAGTAACCAAACTGCTGATCGATCGATGCAGAATAATAATATTATGACGTCATGATAATAATGATGTAATCATAGTAAGTTCTGCGCTGCGCGCGCGCATGCTTGTAGAAGTTCTGCTGCTATATATGTATTGTCAAGGGCTTATCGAGTCGCGAAGTGACGAGAGGGCATGCAACTTCCAATACTCTGTACTGTATATAGACGGCGTAATGTAAAATATTACTATAAATAGCTTAGCACGTGATCACATATGTCTGGATACTGCAGTAAACTGTGGCAAATTGAATTTGGTGATTAGCTAGCTACACCTCACCCTCAGGAACCTCCCATGATAAGAGGAGAAGACCATTCTACAAAATGGCTACAAAACTGGCCCCTTTCTTATGCATGCTTGCAGTTTCCGGAAATCCCGAATAAAATCTTATTCCCAATAGCTAATTGCGCATGCGTAATACGTAAGGTACCGGTCAAGAAAAGGTACAGTCAACAGGTCAAGGAACATTTCTGTGCACGGTCAAGAGGTCAACATTACGGTGGCCGAGAAGGGTCATGTCGCTCTGCCGACTTAGCGGCCGCGCGGTACTTGAGCGGCCGATCGGCCGATCGAGCGGTGACGGCTAATTGGAGAGAAATGTTTAAATATTGCAACCACGTGTTCACAATCAGCTCGCTTGATGGCAGACTCACACTCTCCTGGATCACTGCTACTAGAGATGAGTCAGGTGCTACACGACAAGGCAAAATCATTAAAAGCCTCTAAGTCAAAGAAAGTCAGGTCTGTTGGCTCGGATGACACTTCTGAAGACGAGAGAGAAGGTCAGTTATATAGCTAGTTGTGGGGAAGGTTTTACTTTAAAATGAAGGTGTGTACTTTACAGATATACTTGTTAGAGCACACAAACTACAAAAAAAATTGAAGTCTAAACCTAAACTTGGCAATGACATTGTGCTAGTAAGTGAGGTACTGGAAAGAAGTTGCATTGATATGAATGTTATTTCAATGTAGATAGCTATATGTAAGATGCAAGAAGGTCGACAGGGTGTATATAGTAAAGCCAAGTCCCCTTACATTGAAATGAGTGTCAGGCGGAGTGACTGCTATAAGGCGGTTACCAAAAAAGCCGCAAAAAAGTGCCATCTAGTTTACCATGGAAGCAACTCTCTCTCTTTTTAAATTGAATGGAGCACGTATTTTGGATGAGGAAATCACTGTAGGTGGCAAAACTAAACCGTGGACGATGGGCAATTATATACTTCTAATGAAAAAGTCGCCAAATAATATAAAGTTGGGTGTTGGTTGCATTACACCGGACGATGATAGGTTAGTACCTTGGTCCTGCTGCATGGTATAATTCTGTAGTGCATAGAATAAAGGGCTTTGTATCAATACTATAAAATTTCTCTATGCTTAGCTACTGCAAATTTAATTTTTTAGGAATCTGATGATGAAGCAAGTAATGGTGCATCTGGTATGCTGCATGTGAATCTTTTTTTTTTATGTCAATTATTATGTAGGTCATAGGTTTATGATTAGTTTTCTGTGGGGATTTATTGTAGCAGCTGATAATCAATTAAGTTGCTATTAATGATTATTGTGTAGTTTCAGAAGTGCACTATGAGACCTGTGGTGATGAAAAGTTGACTGGTAAAGCTAAGTTTTTTCTTATTCAAGTTATCAGATTGTTACCAACCTTTAGTTCTTTATACTCCTGTATTAATGGATGGAGACAGGAGGTTTATAAAGCCTGTTGATAGGAAATTCTTAGGCCAGCTTAGTGTATATCAGCCCGAAAATGATGGTTACCAAGTAGCATCCTTTCATAAAGGTATTTGAGGGCATAATAATATGTAGTATCTTGGATCATAATTTTACTGGCTTTAGGAAATGAGATATTAAGTCCTTTCGTGGATACTGCTGATAATGTGTTAATTGCAATAATGGTAAACTTACCTGCTCCTTTAAGTTGTCTTGATGAAGGTTTGTGTGTCTGTGTAGCTAAGTCTGTGAACTTCATTTATTATGGACATTTCTAGAATTTTTCATACGGTGTGAAAGTCCAGCACTAGTGATTGTTGAAAACTTCCTTGATGCAGTGACACTATATTGTGTATCATCTACACATGCTGGCTCACAGTATACTTGGTCTACCATAGTTGGAGAGCCTATGGAATTCCCCTCAACCCCTGTTATTTATGTGAATAAAGGGGGTCTATACCAATGTATTGTCAAGTTCAAAGAAAAGGAAATCAAAGGGAAATTAGTGACTGTTCGTGTTGATGTTGGTATGTTGTGTGATTATACTGCAGAAGTATTATTCAATTAAGTGATGCTCTTGCTTTTTAGCATCTCCTCAATCTTCCAGTACTGAAAAAAGACACCGTGTGCATGATGGCCCCCCTTCCAGCGGAGAGCACCTGAGGGGAACTCCCCAACAGGGTCCCAGTGTTAGTGTCAGTGCAGATTCTGCTGTGTCCAGTGCTGGATCGAGTTATGTGGCTTCCACAAAAGTGTCAGTTCCTTCCACAAAGGTGCCAATCTTAGCCACTCAAGCACCTTGCACTTCCAGTCTAGACTCCTGTCAAGGTGCACAAGTTATTTATGTTTATATGTAATTACTTCCATTGCATAACTGTGTAGTCCTGCATTTCTCAGAGAGCGAGATTTCTAGTGCAACAAGTGGTTATGCACAAGAGAGATTGTTGGGAAGTGGAGGGTTTGGTGTTGTCTATAAAGGTATCCTCAATGGTTCATATGTTGCCATCAAGAAATTAACTGAGGTAATTCTAATAGTTATAATAATATAGTGCTTTCAATTGGTCACTTTCAGGATGGTGCATTAGCTCTTGCTGGTGGTCAGGAAAAGAGGTTACCAGATTCATTCACTCTCTCTGGCCTACTTGCCAGTGAAATCAGAGCCCTGACGAGGTATAGATAATAATGCCATAGATACATAGTTTAAATTTTGGTAGTTACTGCTTACAGATGCCGCCATCGCAATTTAGTGGATTTTGCCTTTCTCCTCCTATGTTGGTATATGAATATATGGAGCAGGGAAATCTTTATGATCAAATTTTTAACAAGGTATAGTATATTATTTTTCAAAGTCATAGATTTGAAGCTAATTTAATCACTACAGAAAGCTCCTCCCTTAACCTGGCGACAAAGATCTGTGATTTTGAAGGATGTCTGTCGTGGTTTGTTATGGCTTCATGGTGCCAATCCCCAAGTAGTTCATGGAGATATTAAAGCGTATGTGGACTCTATTACTCATTGTAATATTGCATTCATATTCTCTATCCAGGGCCAATATACTCCTGGATCAGCATTTGACTGCAAAACTGGGGGACTTTGGTTTCACCAGAGAATTTCCTCAGGTCGTTGGAGGGCGAACCATGATAACTGCACCAGTAGTGGCCAAGTCATTGGGGTACTGCCCTCCAGAAATGGATACTTGCCACTTATCACCAAAGAGTGATGTTTTTTCTTATGGTGTTGTGAGTTAATAATGAAAATAGCTTATTATTATACATGCATTCTTATTCATTTAGGTAGCTCTCGAAACATTTAGTGGACAGGAAGCCTATGACAAGGGAAGGGTTGATCCACTTCTGGTAAGTCCATCTTATCCCATTTCTGTTCAAATATGCACAATAGTAGTTAGGTGGACAGGAATTCTGTGTTCTGGTACTTAGTCTAACCATACAATAATTATGCTAAGGCTCACCCCACAATGCAAAAAAATAATTTTGTCCAGACCGAGCATCTTGATGAAGCCAGAAAGAGTGTGAATGGGTACAAGAGCGTGGCTGATCCAAAGGCTGGTGAGCTGCCACATTACCTGCTTCTTCTCTATTATAAAATTATAGAGCAGAGCCTCTTGAAACACAGCAAATGTCCTTCATCTAAAATGGTAAACCTTTGTACTCTGTTCTAGATAATAATAATAATTTCAATTATTGTAGTTGATGCAGTGGTGGTGTGAAACAAACTTCTAGTATCTCTACCATTATAAAACTCTTTCAAAACAGTATAGCTAAGAATTCTGTATCAGATTCATCATAAACTTTGTGTTGTAGCTACTGTAAGAAATTTAGAATAAATCATCTGCTACCAAAGTTCAATGTGGTGAACTAGTTTGATATAAACATTCTGACAGTTATTGTGAGTGATATCACCCTCACTCAAGTGCAATTCAGTCTCCAGAGCCCTTCTTGCAACAGTCCTAAAGAAATTTGGACACAGCAATGGTGCAGGCTTTGACTCTAGCATACTCTCTGCCCACAGGCTACAATCAATGGATTGTAGCTGGTCTTCTGAGCCTTGAAACAAAACATGGTTACCAATGAAACTAAACTCAAAGCAGCAGACATACCATACAAGTCTGGCATATCATAGATGTCAATGGGACGGCCATGTGGAGTGTCTACAGTATGATTCTTTCTTATAGGATGATTATTCCAATCTCTGACGAAAGCCTCCAAATCTTTATGTAAAAGGTTTCCAAACACATAACCCAAGGTATATCTGGAGTTCAAAAGTGAGACCCAGCTATAGAAAAGACATCTGCATTATCAACCTGTGAATATTGTTCTTGTCGAATAGTCCATCTGTCAGAAGGTCCTTGATCATAAACAAGACAATCAACAAAAGATCTCCCACTAACTCGTATACCTACCCTGCACAATGTTATCCACCAATCTGTTTTAAATCTCCTCAACTGGGCCCAAAGAGACTCAATTCTCTAATAAGATACTGTGATTACTATGTGGAAACTTTTGTAATAATTATTAATTTGCAGTATTAGATGTTGAAGGTCCATATATAAAACTCTTACAACTGGCCAGTGAATCATTATGGTTCATTCGGAATGCTAAGTGAACTTTAGCAAGTTTGCAATTCTCAGTTCCGCAATCACATCGCACAACTTTAGGACAGCCTAGTCAAATACAGCTAGTTTATTCATGCAACCAAGCATTTGTACCTTAATATACCTCCACAGCTCTCCACACATTCTAAATAATATTGTGAAATCACCCTCGGGTCTTGATTTGTTGAGGACAGTTTCAGCCATAAAATCTTCCTAGAAAACCTAATGGATACATGAACAGTAGCTACCAAGACTACTAAGATATATATTAAACAAGCATCAAAACATACCCATCGATGCAACCGTGAATGGAGAGTCCATACGGAGTGAGCTTATCATAACCATCAACATGCCATAATTGATTAGGTCCCTAATTATAACAGCTATACCTTTAATAATCCATACAATGATTATGGCTAGCTCATTAACCTTGCACTTATATGGTCTTCTTTTCAGGCGCCTGCTCTTCCTCTGCTCTACTCCCTCTGGATCCAATTGTCTCAGCAGCTGCATAACTGTATCTCTATGATCAATAATTGCTAGATTCTATGAGGTTCTTTAATTAAAGGAAGTAGTTATAAACCTTCTCAATATTATCTTATATTTAGTCCTGAGTATCCTCCACAATGCTCGATAGCCACACAACTTATCAGGTGACTGCAATAGAAGCTAGAACATGTACACATAACCATTTCATTTTAACACAACTTTACACCAATAATATTCATAAGAACTTGTATTAGAGCTTTAAGAGTATCTTCTGGTGGATCAGTAGTGCGTCTCTTAAGCCCTAGCTTTCGAAACTGCCGCTTTAACCAGGACATACTGTAAGTGGGAAAATGCAAACTCAATACATAGCAGGCATAGTCTGGCGTCGCCAGCCCAGCTTTTCTTCTTTTTTTTGGGGACGGGGAAGAAAAGTGGTCTGGTGGCTCTAGCATCAACTACTTGTGTCGCCCGCGCGCGCAGCTATAGCTGCGTCCCAATCAGATTGCTCTATTCAGTCACGTGAAGTAGTATTAATGTTGGCGAGACACACCCACTATTTATTCCAAGTTGGCAGAGCTAGAGCTATGGAGAGTAACCAAGAACTGTGTTTAAAGAGCTAGGAATACCTGGCCTGAAGCCTGAACGGCTGAAAGTTGTATCAGCGATTTTCAAGGGCGATGTGTTCGCAATTCTACCTACTGGCTTCGGAAAATTATTCAACACGCATGTTATTGCAATTTAAATTATTTTTGAGAGAGCGCGCGGGCGACACAAGTAGTTGATGCTAGAGCCACCAGACCACTTTTCTTCCCCGTCCCAAAAAAAAAGAAGAAAAGCTGGGCTGGCGACGCCAGACTATAGCAGGCAGTGGTTGTGTGCCGTTTATGCTCTCCTTTAGTGTGCCACTTCATCAAGGATCTAGAATCCCATCTATGTCTGTGATAAGCTAGTGCTTGTATGACTATGGCTGCTTCATCTATATGACATGCCATACCTTTTTGTGACTCCATGTACCAAACATAATCTTTCAAGAATTACTTTGTACGGCCTTCCAGTATAAAAATATTCGATCAGGACTTCTGGGTAGGAAATAAACTACCATATCTAATCTAGAAGTCGCCTGCAAACATAGCCTTACCATCTGTTACAGCAGCATTCATTATGCATATGATAAGCATACAGACACCGTCGCATCTATTAATGGTCGCATGCGCAGTTTTTAAAAATTTCTCTCCAATTAGCCGTCACCGCTCGATCGGCCGATCGGCCGCTCAAGTACCGCGCGGCCGCTAAGTCGGCAGAGCGACATGACCCTTCTCGGCCACCGTACAACATAGATTTTTGGGTGGTCAAAAACCTTGACCCCGGTCGCGAACGTATGTACAGAGCTAGAGTGAATGGGAGTGACCTCCCCCTGCGCTAGAACTAGCAGAAAAGAGTACTAGTTAATAAGTAGCAAGAAAATTTCAGGAACAGAGATAAGCACTAACTATTAGTTCAGCTAAACAGAGGAACAGAGGAGGTAGATAGTCTAAACAGTGAATGTGGTAAGTGGCTCACTTGCTCACCTATCCATTCTCTTTCTCTTTCTTTCTTTCTCTAACTCTCTTTCTCTCTTTCTTAACTCCTTTCTCTTTCTTCTTTTTTCTTGTTATAGCTAGCTACATATGATATAATTTATGGCAAGTAGCTCACTTGCTCATCTATCCATTCTCTTTCTCTTTCTTTCTTTCTTCTTTCTCTCTTTTAGCTACATTGTAACTTAGCTACAGTTATTATTTACTATGCTCTCATGCTTTGATGCATGTGTGTGTGTACCAGGATGGTTATCCATAAGGAATGAGTGGCTTGATTTGATGCACCTTGTCTAATATGGACAGGCTGACCAATCATGTGTCTATAGTACTCAGGTGGGTTGTTCTTTGGTTTACACAGCTGCAGGATATCTAAGGAAGAGGCTAGGCTGTGATTGGTCAGCAAGCACAACGAGCCTGATTGATTACGTACACATGTTGTAACGTTAAGTTGCAGCTTCTTATCATGATGAACTTAGGTATAATGAGTATGCACTCATCCCATAATGTTCCCTCCCTATTACTCTTGCATTGACCTTTTACAGGTAAAGTTGCACCATGGATGTTACAGTACTGTTGATTGGCTCCACTGGAAATGGAAAGAGTGCACTAGGGAACTTTCTTTTTGATCCCAGATTTGATAATAAAGAACACTTTAAAGTTGGTAGAGACAATCTACCAAAAACACAAACATGTAAACCAGTAACATGTGATGTTAAATACCGACGAGGCAGAGATGAAAAGTATGGAATTCTCACTATAATTGATACTCCTGGCATAAATGAAAATGAGGAAAAAGATCTTGAACATATGACTGACCTTGTTACTACTCTGAAAAAACAACAGAGCTTCAAAGTGTGCATTTTTGTTGTGAATTTTTCAGCAAAAATTGATCAGCAGTACAAAGACACCATCAAGTACTATGCTAAACTACTGCCTTCCTTGTTCAGTAAAAACTGTATCATTGCTATGACTCATTATAGCTATGCAACTGATAAACGCTCAGAAGCACTCCGAGAAAGAATAAGCTTTGATACTATCGTAAAAAATATTCAGGAAGAAATTGAAAAATACTCCAGCAATCCAATGATGTTTGCTATCGATAGTATTCCATATGATGAGGAGGAAGCAGAATGGAGCAAACAAGTTAGGGATTCTATGCTCTCATACATTTTTTCATTAAGGGAGGTCAATGTGGCTGAACCTTGTGTTTCCAAGACAATGTTCTTGCAGAGTGAAGATGTCAATGAAGCAAGGTTCCATCACTATAGTGATAATGGTGAGATAAGCATATTTCCATACTTCCCTCCATAATAGGATCAGTTGTGTGAGTGACCTGACCTCACAACCAACCCTGTAGATGCCCTACATGTGCAGGTAGCTAGTCAGTGATTGGTCAGCCTGGTCCATGCATGTATTAGGCAGGTCTCATTCCTTATACATAGATGGTATCCATGGCCTGAAATAATTAGTCAGAAGCATGGTCCAGTAATGTTAACCCCTAGTATGCAGCTATAGAGATGACTAACTAGCAGATGAGAATATCAGTAGCAAGAAAACTTTGAGGCCTGCAGAGATGAATAGTTCCCTCCTTCCCTCTCTCCCTCCCTCCCTATAATAAGCTCCTCTTCCATTGCTTCTATACAGGTAAAGTGCCAGCTAGGTGTGCTATGGCAGCTTCTGCTGTACTGATGATTGGCTCCAGTGGAAGTGGAAAGAGCGCATTAGGAAATTTTCTTTTCGATCCTAGATTTGCTAATAAAGAATGCTTTGAAGTGGCTACAGACAATCGACCAAAAACACAAACTTGTCAAGCAGTGACAGGTCCTGTTAAATACCGACAGGGACAGGGAAGCAGTGATACTTTTGATGGTACTTCTGAAGATTCTTTGGGAGCTCAAAGTTCAAGTGGAACTGCTACTGGCTTCGTGAAGGACACTATTAATAAATTTTCCAAGCTTACAATAGGTGCCAAAAATGAAATGAGTGGAAGTCTCACTGTAATTGATACTCCTGGCATAAAAAATGAAGGCAGGAAAGAAGATCTCGAACATATGACTGGCCTCGTTACTACTTTGAAAGAGCAAGAGGTCTTCAAAGCGTGCATTTTTGTTGTAAAATTTTCAGCAAAAATTGATCAGCAGTACAAAGACACCATCATGTTCTATGCTAAACTACTGCCTGACTTGTTCAGTCATAACTGTCTTATTGTTATGACTGAATATGCAACTGACAAACGTTCAGAAAAACTCCGAAGAAGAAAAGGTGGACATTATGATACTATCGTAAGAAATGTCAAGGAAGAAATTATAAAATCCTCTGGCATTTGTTTTACTCCTATAATATTTGCTATTGATAGCATTCCATATGAAGAGGATGAAGTGGAACAAAGCAAAAGAGTCAGGGATGTTATAATCTCGTACATATTTTCACTGAGGGAAGTCCGTATAACTAGATTTCTTGTTCCCAAGACAAGGATCTTGCAGGATGAAGATAGAAAAGTGATAAGCAGTCTTAATGGGGAAATTCAGGGTTACAAAGAAAGGCTACAGCAAATGAATGCAAGTGCTAAAAAAACATCAATATACGAGTTACACAAAGCCAAACATGCCGAGGAAGAACGTAGAAAAAGGTATATCGAACTCGAAAGTGAGATATCCCACCTTAAAAAATGCATACAAGAGAATGGGGAATTGATTGAATTACTGAGCCTTGATACAATGACTCTTGAGCAAGCCAAAGCTAGGCTGAAAAGGCTCAAATAACATCATGATATGCAATTCTCTATTGAATTTCGAGTATCCTTATGTAGCTAGCAATAGTTATGGTTGTTCTCTTGCTAATCTCATTTCATGTAAATAATAATTATATATAATAAAGGGAAAAAAATTTATTCTCAACAAGAGTCAAGTAACCCCTTACCTGTACCCATCACCAAACTCAAGATCACACCAATATTCAAGCTCGTAGGGGGTGTGTGTGAAGAGTGTGCCATGAATGTGATGTGTCCTAGCAATTGCACATATACCTCATTTTACTCATGTGCCAATACAAACAACACCGATAGCAATAATAACATACGAGGGCGTAATAAATGATTCCAATTAAGCTTATGGTTTGTATGTGGTACATAAAGGACTACGTTCTGAAGTGGTGGACACCACCTCACAGAGTTGCTGTGGTTTGTTGTAACCTCCCGTACCCTTGGACCAGTGCTTGCTATACAGGTGCATCAAAGTGTCATTTGTGTGCATATCCTTCCAGAACTGGTACCACGACTCTGGCTGCAGGGACGTCAAGTTGTACGTTTTCTAGGAAAGGAAGAGAAGAGAAGAAAAGAGAGGAAAGAAAAAAGAAAGAAGTAATTATATTTTCAGCTAATTAAATATAGTGATAAAGGACACTCTGAAAGAGGACAAACATCTCAACAAAGGACAATCTACACTTTTATAACCTCGAAAAGAGGACAATCTCTCTACAAAGGACAAAAGGTTGGGTCCTATCATCCAGAGGTGCCACTGTATACACACCACATGATGTAAACCTTGAAGGAAGCTCAGATAGTTACATATAAACAAAGTAGTACCTCTTACCTTAGCGGAGTACTCCCAGACCCAATGGGGGTTATTGTCCCGATTGGCTTGTCCCATATCAAGGATGTAGACCTCATGGTCGAGCACAGCATGGGTGGAGTCATTGTAGTCCCCATCCACAGTGTAGAAACGAAACCCGAGGTTCAGTCCCTGGTACGTCGTCACTCCAGGACCCACATACATGATGCTACATAAGGGGGTCAAGTGTTATAGTGCAACCTCCAATAAAGGGACCCTCCAAGAAAGGACAACATCCCAACAAAAGGACACTCTTTTGGGCCCCTTTCCCATAACCTCCAAGAAAAGGACAACCTCTCTGCAAAGGACAAAGTGGCTGATCCCATTACTTGGAGGTTCTACTGTATTATAATATTGAATATTGATGTACTAAGGGGTTAATGGATTATTACTAAGGGGCTAAAAGGGGTTACTTATACATAATCATTAGGAAACTCAATGTATCACAATTATAATACTGAGAGTGATATTCTCTCCTGGCTCACTTTGTTGGTCTTCCACTGTCATCCATGTATATTCTGAAGCTGTCAGTGTGGGTGTGGCCAAAGAACTGCCCGACAATTGTGCTCTCAAATCTTAAGATAAAATCAGAAAAGAAGGGGTGAAGGGAGGGAGTAATACATCATTATCTTTCAGGATGATGTAAAAGTTGTGGTGGATTGCCCTACCCTACCTGTTGATAATCCTCCTATAGTTCTCAAAGAATGACGGAACTGCGTCTGTCCCTCCTGGAGCATGGTGACCGAGGATATGAACCTTGTCCCCTTCTTGTTCGGCCTTCAGCAGCTCGCCCACTAGCCACTCAAACTGTCCAGAAGGATCAGTACTGTTCACCCACAGCCAGCTGCAGTACAAATAACAAAAGAGGAGATAGACTTCCATTCTAACATGGTGTGCCTTGTTGGTTGGTTGGTCACTTACAAGTTGTTTCTCTCGCAGAAGTTAGTCTGTAATCCAATCACCCTCAGACCATTTCGCACTTTCACATTGTAGAAGCCACCCCTAAAAATCAAAGGAACAAAGCCTAACCAAGCTACTTCTTGCTCTACGTGAGTGTGTTATTATGAATCACAGAGTTTCTTATCAACAGTTAGGCTAAAACCAGAAAACAATTGTTTTCTTGCCCATGAAGACATTATGTCACAATAATATAATATGTACAACCATTCAGAGTGCTTCGCAAAATTAGTCCATCATTATGAGTTTCTTGTACAGGGATGGAGGTTTTGGGACTTACTTCCCTTCATGAAATTTCCCTCACCTTTTGATGGACTCCTGTGTCGTGGTCCAGTTGGGATATCGGGAGAGCCACTTGCCCCAGTCCACCACGGTTGGCTCGATCAGCCAGGACATGGATTGGTTTCCCGTGATGAAAGGAGGAGGGAAGCCGTCCACCGGCACGGCATCGTGGTTCCCAAATACAGGGAAAACAGGTTTATCAGGTAAGTACTTGTCAAAAAGACTATGAAAGTACTGCAAGACGGCCAACTACAAAGAAGAAAGAATGATTACCATATATGGAAGGAGTACGTGCACTATTGCATACTGTGTCAGTTCTGGTTTGACTCCACACGTAGTGGGCTATGAGGTCCCCAGTCCAGTAGATCCAGTCAAACTCGTCTGACATATTTCGCAGGAACTCAAAGAGGTTGATGAGAGTGGCATTGGAGACATCACACAAGTAATCTCCCCAGATGCCCGCAGCAGTACCATCGCTACTATTACCTAGCAACATAAAGGGTTACGACACAATCCTAATATCTCACCATAATATTATTTGATTGAAATCTATTAGTGTTTATAATTTCAAAAACCAGCTCACAGAGTTGGTGGTCAGCTCTGCTGGTGCTTAGATGTGAAATTTGGTCAAAAATCGAGAGAGCAGATACTCATACCAAATGTTCAAGGTATCAAGTAATGCAAATAGACTTTAATTTGGTGAGACATCGGATCACCCTATAAAATATTCCTGCCACTTCCTTGAAATGTGATCAAAAGCTATTTCATTTTTTGGTGAAAATTTGCCAAAGCTGAAGCATAATGTGTGCATGCCTTGAACCTCCCTTTGGAAAATAGGTCTGCACACATACATACACACCCATTGACACACACCTTTAGGGTTAGGAGGGCGACAGCAGAGTGGTTCACCACACTTATTGCTGAGTCCTGGAGTGTAGAGGGGATCGTAGTGGACGTCAGACAAGTGGAGAATCCTGGTGACTGGTGAACCCACCTAGACAATATGATAGTATATACACAGAGGTCAGAGGTCATAGAGCAACCACAGTATCACCACATTATCATAACCATCACAACCACCAAAATAACAATAGCAACTGCAACTAAAACGACAGCAACAGCAGCAAAATAACAACAATAACTATAACATGTCTACTTTCTCTCAAACTTCAGACCTTTGGTGGAGGTACAGGGACTACAGGAGGTTTGTTGCCAGGGATGGAGATGTTCCAGTACTGGTGGATAGGGTTGTAGGCATGTCCACACTTGTCTCCGAGGAGTAAACCACAGACCTCATTGGGGCTGAGAACCACCATGCTGAGGGCAGTCAGAGCTTCTTCCTATGAACCGCATAAACCAAATTAGGGTGGTTAGAAAAGAATATGGTATAGGGTAGTCTCATGAGCCAGACCCTTTACGGGGGGGGGGGGGGGAAGGGCTAGGTCTGACTAGGGTCTGGCTCGTGAGACTATATTCAAGCTCTGTGTATTACACTTACCTTAAAGGTTTTTGCTATTCCATTGCAAACATTCTTATGTTCGATTTTCGCAATGGAGCAACCTAGAGCAACGACTTCGGCAATGATATCGAAACTAATCTTATTATCCAACATCTCGTGCACGACCTCAACCAACTCCTTACAGGAGGAACACGTGAAATTTCCAAACACACCAAAGGACTCCTCTCGGACACCTGTGAGGATCACTGCCACTCTCTTAACCATGACATCCAATTCTGGAGAGTCAAAAAGGCCAGAATTCTGTGCTCCTGCTGGAGAACTCTCAAAAGATGTCATTGGTGCTGAGTTTGAGATCTCAAACGTCATCATAGCCACCAGAAACCACATCAAAGTGTATTGAGACATTGTGGCAGTATCTAACTATCCAGCTTTGAATCTTCAGTATGTAGTGGTAGTCACGATCGTATGTAGTGGTAGTCACGATCGTATGTAGTGGTAGTCACGATCGTATGTAGTGGTAGTCACGATCGTATGTAGTGGTAAAGTCACGATCGCATGATCCTATCCCACACCTATTTTCATTTCCTTCCTCTTTCTTTCCCCTTCCTCTCTAATTAACTGAATTATGCATAATAGACGCCCGCGCGTGAACACAATTTTAGCGTTTAGCCAGAGCTAGAGAGAGACCGGTCTTCACCGGTATCCGATCCTGTCATGGATCTCTAAGTAGTGACTGTAAAACCTATGATGGTCAGGTCAGAGAAAGTGGCAGTACTAAACGTTTCTTCTCCAATGCTCAAGATATCCAAGAAACTTTTCTTCCCTTTGGTCTTTCTGGTTTGTCCTGGACTAATCTATTTCCTCTACAAATTCGGCTACTCCTTCGATCCAAGCAGGTCTACTAATAATGATTTGTACCAAGAAATGAATTATATTCCAGATATGACAAGAATCTATTCCTTTACCAAAGAACCAGTTTACACGACAAAGACGCACTTACAATATACAAGAAAGCATTATTTTGCTTCGAAGGATGTCATAATCAGAGCAGTTTATTTTGATGATCGCCAGCGTGATAAGCATAGAAATACTTCAGTGTTTTTAGCTTTAATCTTAAAGAATATTACTGACAGGAAGTTGATAACAGGTTGCCAAGTTGGAGATAAAAGAACTGAAATGTTTGACATGAAACTCATTGGAGAGACAAGGTATTGGAGAATTTATCCTCAATATAACATCATTGATCATGAAGAAGTGTTTGTTCACTGTTATGATCTCCCAGCAAGGAATGGAAGTCCAGCATATCTCTTCTACAAGATGTCCGTCAACTCCACAGAAGAGAAAAGAGTCGGTTCAGAATTACCCATCATGTTTCCAGCACCAAGAATCGAGCCGTCGTCAGCTGTAGGTATAAAATATAACCTCACAGTCCTCACATGCACAAAGGTGTTCGGAGATCCTCCATGGCTGGAAGAATGGATCAAATACCAGAAAGCTATTGGTGTCGATCATGTCCACTTGATAGCAGATGAGTCTTTCTTTCGAAAGATCAAGAGAGAGAAATTTTATTTCTTGGAGAACTTGATAGCTGAGGGGTTCTTGTCGGTGGATTTTTGGATCATGTGGCTGAACAATGGGAAAGAGGTGTGGTATCACAACCAGGGGCTCATCATAGAGGACTGTATCTATCAGTTCAGGGGGACATATGACTATGTCTTCATTCTGGACACAGATGACTTCTTCATCCCAAGAGTGCCAGGTAAGAACTCGATCAAAAAAATAATAAAGTGGGCTAATTCCAAATGGTTCAAAAACTACTGAGCTCAAAATTGGAGGAAAATATTATAGTAGAGTAGTAGAATATAAGAGCTCATTGGAATTACCAGTTGGTGTTTTTTGTTGCTTTTTTGTTTTGTTTTGTTGTTTTCTTGCAGGGATAAGTAACTAAGCTATAGTTGGTATATCAGTACATGAATGATTTAAACAAATATTGAAGGTTATTTTTGGGGTGGCCATAACATACTTTTTGCTGAGGAATTCATCAAAAGACAACTTATTATACAGATATTTATTGTGATCTCTCTCTCTCTCTCTCTCTCTCTCTCTCTCTCTCTCTCTCCCCTCTTTCCACAGGTGAACCAAAGGCTCACTATTATATTAACAAACTCTGTGTGAAGAACAACAAAGGCACGTGCAAGTTCCGATGGGTGGAGTTTTACCCAGATCACTTTGGTTTAAACAAAAGTACTCCTTTACTCAACGGCAATATCACAAGTCAATTAAAGAACTTCACACACTATCGCCAAGGAAACAGAAAATCCATCCACAAAACAAACGCAGTCGTGGATGCTGCAACACATTATGCTTTTCGTATTATCAACAAGTATCAGAGGGTTGAAGTCCCAATAGAGCTAGCTTATGTAGCTCACATGAGGAAGGGCAAAAAACCAGATCTTAAGAAAGTCAAAAAGGGAGTCCCTTAGGTCAAATGTTTAGTCATTCTTATCTTTCATCTTTCACCATTCAGCAGCCATTCTTACTGTTTATAAACTTATGATTGGTAGTTTTTATGAAGCATTCACCAATAATCAATGTATGGCAAAATAGGTTGAATAATTCTTATCACAGAAAAACATTTCAAATGAATGGAATTTCCAAATACCATAATGGACACACTCGGGACACAGCCTTTTGTTATATAAAGATCATCCTCTTTTGGAGGTTAACTTTGTATAGTGTACAATGACAGGACCTTTATCAGAACTTCCAACTACATACTCCCACACATTACAACTTGTGATTGATAAGACAAGAAGGAAACACATTGTAACACTCACACAGTCCTAAAATCATGGCATGGCAGCATAATTGGTACCTAGAACAATATTAGTAAATATTTTTGCTATTGCACAGGCTTAGTGAATACAATGCGAATTAGTTTTCTAAAAAGGAAATGATATCTGTGAGTTTTTTCAGTCTCTCTTCTTTCTCCTCTAGTGATAAATTCTCCAGAGCTACAGCAATGAAACAAATCAGAGTTGATGTGAATGAATTGAAATACAGTGGTCTCTGGATTATGAACCAAAGACCACCTGCCTATTAGATTTTATGATGCACTGATGGGCATTATGGGCATTGGTCATCGCTTTATTAAGAGAGGTGAGCACCTGCAACATATGACCTATGTCCCAAGGGTCTTTGCTGGTCATGCAAGAACTCTCGAATCTAGGTTTTAAAACATGGCCACTCCTCCGGGCTTGGCTTTCTCTGTCATAGTTAACTCACTTTGAAGTGGCTTGGGTCTATATGTATTACTGCTGCTATCAAATTCCCAGCTCCTCTCCGCAGCAACTGGAGAGAGAGAGAGAGAGAGAGAGAGAGAGAGAGAGAGAGAGAGAGAGAGAGAGAGAGAGAGAGAGAGAGAGAGAGAGAGAGAGAGAGAGAGAGAGAGAGAGAGAGAGAGAGAGAGAGAGAGAGAGAGAGAGAGAGAGAGAGAGAGAGAGAGAGAGAGAGAGAGAGAGAGAGAGAGAGATATGATATATACAAGGGGTAATTTATTATTATAGGGGCTTACTCTGTCTCACTTGATCCTCTGATTGGCCTAGTAATGAACACAGATCTGCTATTCGAATATTTTTGTAAGCTCTTCCAATTAAAGTTAGTACTCTATCGCGTAATTTAACTGCATGGCAAAGAGTACAATTGTCACACCAAAGGTTAGACATTAGATGTAGATAAAGAATGACATTAGGGGACATACCTTCCAATAATGATGAGGACATACCTCTCAATAAAAGTATCATTGTGTATATACACTCGATACTAATAACTTCCAAAAAGAGGACAAACTCTCTACAAAGGCTATAAGGTTGGGTCCCAAGTGTGTCCATTATTCACAGGTTTCACTATATTAGGAGATGCAATGAAGCTTCCAAGTTCATGGGAATGAAAATACTTTTTTTTTCTTGTTCCATCCCAGAAATGAAGATACAGCTATACTTTTTTACTGTGTTCCAACGCCAAGTTCTTTTTCTTGTATATGACCCCCAGAAATGAAGACACATCTCTACATTTTCACTGTATCCCAACTCTAAGAGGTTCCTTCTCTTGCCCCAACAAGACCCCCAGAAATGAAGACACGTCTAACCGTGTCCAACACTAACTGCTAAGACACTAAGAGGTTCCTTCTCTTGCACCAACAAGACCCCCAGAAATGAAGACACGTCTAACTGTGTCCAACACTAACTGCTAAGACACTAAGAGGTTCCTTCTCTTGCCCCAATACGACCCCAGAAATGAAGACACGTCTCTACTTTTCGATATTGAAAGGTTCCACCACTGCCACTGACCTGCTAAACTTGAAACGATGGGGGCCACATAATCCGGCCACGTTGGGTTTCTAATCAATTCATGAATGGCTGCAAAATCTCTTAGCCATAACTTCTTGCCTATCTCCCAAAGCTGTCCCAGTTCTGGATGTGATACCTGGACTTCTTGCGGAATCCGCTGCCATAGCAACTTAGCATGATCTCTACAGTGCAAACAAACGACCGTGAGATGAACACGTTGGGAGGCATTCAGCCTCTCCTCCCGACCACTTGTACGAACTTACAGTTCATTTTGTAGCATATAGACAGCCAGCAAAGTCCCATACACCTGTGGGCTAGCCACTCCTCCTTCTGACTGTAATTAATAACAAGTCAAGGTTACAAAGAACAACAAAGGAATGTTCGAAAATGAAAGCATCCGAAGAAGAATTCAGATCGGAAATCCCTCCCTCCACTGCCTACACACAGGCAGGAGTGTCACAGGAGTGTCTGGGCACAAGACTAATGGTTTTTCAAATCAACCCTCCCATAGCTATCAGTTCACCATCATAAAATTATTAGATACAGCATTAGTCACACACAGGGCACAAGATTAACCCATCACAGGTCGAGCATCACGGTGCTAAGTGCAAGAAGTAGCCTACCTGCAACTCCTCTTGTTCACACAATGACGCTAGCCCGTCATAATTTCCACTTCTTAAGAGCTCCTCCATCATACTGTACTCCCATGTGCTTCACACTGAATTTTGTATTTTAGTTCAATTTTTTTCCTGTTATCGGATAATTGGATAGAAATGGAGGGGGTTGAACTGGCGAGGAGGAAGGTTTTGCAGGCTGCTGTGGCAGCTCTTTGCGTCGAAGCTGGATTCATAACGGCAGAAAAGGACGCTATGGGAACATTAAGCGAGATTCTAGAAAGTTGTAAGGGAATTTTGAAGCCATTGGAACGAAAATTCTAAATGATACCCACCATAATAATATTATGATCTTCTATAGATATCACTGAACTTGGCCGGACATCTCGCATGTACAGTGAACTGGCACAGAGGACTGAACCTACTCTTTCTGACGTCCACAAATCTCTGATAGATTCAGGTGAATGATATATCCAGACAGAAGTTCTAATAATATGACATTGTGCTTTCATGATATGCTCTAATATTTACATGAAGGAGTAAATATAACTTCCTTGCCTGATTATGCCAAGCGTCCTCAGAGAAGGCATTTACATCGACGTGAGTACCCCACATTAAAGGCCATATTAAGTTATTGTATATTGTGGTGGCCAAAAATCTGTTATATTCTTATCCTCCTGCCCTTCTTATATTTTTCACAGAGTCCAAGAGCTACCAGCCACCTCAGCCTAAGGTTTTGCAGGTCGGAGCCAAAGCTCAGCGTCCTACAAACATTCCCAATCATCTCCCAGCATTTCCTGACCCTCATACTTACGTTCGAACACCAGTGAGTGCAGACCTTAGCCATTACTTTCAGTGGGACTCCCTCTTGGAATACGAGAGCCAGGAATTTGGTTTGAGGGAGGTCAAATGCCTAGTGAAAAAATTTGAGGAGGGGCAACTACAAACCAGTACATGTATGTGGAATTCTCATTACGAAAGCTAGCAAGCCATCATTCAGGGGGGAGCAGAAACCCCCCTCGGCACCCCTTTGAAATAAACACTGAGAGCCAACAGATTTCCCCTTATAAAAAACTCCCTTAGCTTAGTGGGCATGGGAACCTCTGGACCTAGCTACCCTTTACCCTTTGGAGGTTATTTTGTATGTACTTTAGATTATCCTTTGTAGAGAGGTTGTCCTCTTTTGGAGGTCATTTTGTAAAAGTGTATATACAAAGGTACTTTTAGATTGTCCTTTGTTGAGAGGTTTGTCCTCATTTGGAGTGTCCTTCATTGGTGGCTCCACTGTAACCCTTCCTTTATCATATTCAACATCTTCTCATCTACCCAGACCTTTGCTGTTCCATCTGCTGACTACAAAGTGGTGAGGGAAAAAATGGCCACTCAGAAGAGAAATTCAAGAAAGGGTCTTTCCACGTTGCTAGCCAAGACTCATCCTTCTCAGCCAGTAGCTGGAGAGAAAGATCCCTATGGGGTGTACACAGGTGGGTATGTAATATTTATTAAAGCAATTCGGCATTTCTATTTGCATTCACTTAATATTCATATAACTTTCTCAGTTCTCAAGAACCAGCTCATAGAGTGGTTGCTGCTCATGTTTTAAATGTGTTAAAAAATAGACTTTAATATGGCAAAAATTGAAGGAAAAAAATGACAGTGTGAGCCATATTGTTTTGTATGCTATAATGCAGTGATGAAAGCAGTGCCTCCTGACAGACCCATATATTTGCAAGCCTTGATGCCTTCGGCTGAAGATGCACTGGACACTACCGACAAGGATGGAAGTGAAGTTGATGACTCGTCCGAGAGCCAGAAGGAAGATTCCCAGGGTGACGAGAAAGAGACGACTATGGATGTCAGCCTCACTTCATCTGAGAGAGCCATGGAGACTTCTCTAGAAGCATACGAAAACCCTTACCTCAAACCAGCAAAACGAATGAAACATTTAGTGAAAACTTAAAATAATAATTCATAATTCATAATTCCCGCCAAGAAATAAAGTGACGATGACGTAATGTCTAATTGCAGTGCAGATAATGGTATTCATGACCTCTTTCAAAAATGAATGCAAGTCCCAGTGAGAATATAGATACACATTGTAGTAAATAGCATAGTCTTGATAAAGCTATTTTACTACGGAGTTAGCCTTACAGTGGTTAATACTGGACTCGCTAACTCACTCCAAGTTGTACTCTGACTAGCTAGCTATTGAAGCTGGAGGGCATTCATGTGGTATTACTCCAATCTCAGCTGAATTGGGCGAAGCATCCTTCTACTTAAAGGTTTTTGGAGCTCCAAGCAACGCTGTCGGGGGGCTTAGCTAGCTCCAATGGCAGCAAAGGACCCGGTTTTAGAGGAACTGATGCGAAGTGCTAGGGCGACATCACCAAGCAGAAGCAATGGAGCCCTAGCTCCGAAGCTGGAGGCCAACAGCACTCTTTCTCTTGATGGAGTCAATCATGAAGACATTGGTAAGTCAGATAATATGACCATAGCAATGTACCCACAAGCCTCTAGCTGATTTATTAGCCACCCCCAAGATTCATAATTGCAAGCATTAGCCTGTGAAGTGTTCCATGAAATGTATAGAGTTGGACTCTATTTGTGTGCAACTAAAGCTACATTCTGGCTGTTCTTACACCCTCTTGTGAACAAAATAACCAAATTTGAGACCAGGTGGCACCTCTCTCTTGTGGTAAATTTTGAAACAAACACCTCTAATGTGTAGACATGAATTCTTGTGACGTGCTAGCATATTTTTCTTCCAAAGGTTTCTCACTAGAGGTGTGTTTGAACCTAGGAGTAGTTGGTGGCCACCCAAGTAGGGCCTATTAAAGGTAGAACTGGAATTGGAAGTCAAGGTCCAGTTGATTTTTGTTAAAGCAAACAAAAAGCCGGTCAAGCAACAGTAGTGCTATTTCAGCTCAGCCATTAGCAAATGAAGCATTCTGGCAGTGTGGTATCGTTGACTGTCAATGTGTCATTTTTGGACCAAACCAGTCCAAGTTTTTTTGCCAAGGTAGTACAAATGGAGCTCCATATATAATAGGATTCAAATTCCAACCAATAACTTTTACCTGTGAAAGGTTATGTGGAAGTAGACCTTATTAACACACAGTGTGGTAAATTGTCTATTATAGTTGTCATGGGGAGGATAATGCTTGACCTGCAAAATTCAGCAGGTCTTATGTTTTAAAACAAGGATTTCCTGTCTGTATTACTGGTTGGGTGTGTGTGTGTGTGTGTCATGAGCTCACAGTTGCATGACATAACTGCCTCTACAGGGAAGGAATGGAATGTTGGATGAGAGCACTGGTATTCATTGTGGGGGGAGAACGTCCAATTTAGATAGGTGTCCCTCTATCAAGTGTGAATTAATGGAAGTTATCAAGTGAGGTGGAGGGGAGGTCCACTTCCCAGTTAATATTGTCATACTTAGTGTTACAGAATTTGATGAGTTTGGTGGGGGAGGAAAGGAAGGGCCATGGAATATGAAATAATTATAGGACGATAAAATTTCAGATATCCTCCCTATTAGGGAAGAGACACCCCTCAATGCAAATACAGTCCACTAGAACTGGACCTCACCGTGCTGTCTATGTTTATGTCTGTGAAATGATAGATTATGTCAAAGAATCACCTGTCTAACAGAGCTACTTGTACGGCTACCAAAAGTACATTTATGAAGGTTGCGTTCCGGGCCACGTTCTCCTAGTCTGCTCCAATGACCTCTCACATTTAGTTTGACTCGCGTATTTCTAACCACCCCCTTCTCTTCTTTCTCTCGCATGTGTTTAACAAATGACTGCACATGTCTATACACGCATGCATGTTTGCTTGACCTTGTATTCTTACAAGCTCCATGCATTTAGGAGGTCAGGCCATACGTAATTGTACCATTAGAGAGTGTAATGGCTACAAATCTTCCACTCCAACCTTATCAAAGGGAAGAACCTCGTAATGACGTAATTATTACCTCTCTCTCTCTCTCTCTCCCCCTCTCTCCCTCCCTCCCATCTGTTTAGATGCTATCGTCAACAAGAAGTGGCATTTGGAAGAATTGTTGGGTCCAATTCGCTCAAGACTCATCTTCCTTTCTGGTGAGCTTAAACATCTTCACCCTTAATAAATATTATTCCAGGAATTGATTTTAATAAGAGGGGTTTACCTATAATGATCACACCCTCGTTCCATATTATTGTAATAAATCTATTCTAATAAGAGGGGCTTGCCTATAATGATCCTTCATAAGTACATATTGATTGTAAGCAATTCTTGAGGTAATGTTTTACCCTAATTGTAATTATAAGGCTAATTAATAGCCCCAAGGGGGAAATCCCTTCAAATCATGCACTCATAAGGTAGTCTGGCGTAGCCAGCCCCAGACACTTCCGGAACTCCAGCGCAAGGGTCTGGTAACACACAATACTTCAACTTGTTCCCGTTTAGCAGAAATCCTGCTAAAACGATGAATATCATTAACTGACGTGTTATGACGTTTAATGACGTGAGGTAGCTATAACAACCATAATTATTACGGGATCGGGAGGCCATTTTTTTTCTTCGCGCGAGGTGTTGCTATGACAATTAAACAAGACAACGTCATTTTACGACACTAAAACGTCATATTACGTAAATAAAAAATTTAGGCCGGGAACAAGTCGAAGTATTGTGTGTTACCAGACCCTTACGCTGGAGTTCCGGAAGTGCTTGGGGCTGGCTGCGCCAGACTACTCATAAGGTGTGTAATTAGCAGTTATGGCCTGCAGTATGTGTGGGAGTCCTTCCCTTGTGTGGATAGAGCATCACCTGGTGGACTGAACAGTCTGCCATACATACAATGCCACAACATACTAATTAAAACTCCACACCTCATTCCTGGCATGGCCCCCAGTCCATGGTGATTAACTGGAAGTATGTGTGCAGTCCATAAGAATGCAGACTCACTATAGGACCCACGGGATTTCAAAAATGAAGGCGTGGCATCTGGTCTTAGACAAACTCTTTACTGTGAGGCAGAAAGTATGGAGACCCTTGAGGAGTTAATATTGCCATCATAATGGGAATGCAATGCAAGTGGAGAGAATCTTTATTATTGTAATCTCATCAAACAAAACTAAATGAAGCCTGGTTAGCATTGCCCATTCCTGGTTAGCATGTTTCAGTCGCCTCCTTGTCTGTCTAGACTAGTACTGTTCTATGCTTAACTCAAATCAAAGTGAAGGACAATGACATGTTCACTACTGAGGAGACCTCTGGACCCTGGATGTTGTGTTCTTTTACATGATGTTTAAGGATGAGGTTGAGACACACTCACTTTGAACTTTTGTCACTTCCCCATGTCTTGAGGCTCTGTGCTTGAGACATGGAAAGTCAGAGATGTGTCCTATTTGAGATGAAAAGTGTAGAAGAGGTGTCCCGATTTCAGGGGGAGGTGAGAATTGATGCTCAGGACATGGAAAGGTGTGCCAATTATGAAGCACTTCAAAGATTCTACATTTCAACACACCTAGTGTGCTTGCTCTGGCCGGCACATGTTGCTATATTGTCTACAAGGGAGCACATATGTTGCCTTTTTCATGTCTTCACTTAGTATTGTTGACGGGTGCTAGTTGGTGGCTATGAAGACCACACTGTTTGGATTAGCCACTAATGTTCAACATTGATTAGAGATAGGGTTGTAAGTCAAAGGGTTTATATTATGGGTAGACTCCTTTCGTTATTTTGGCCATGGACTAATGCTGATAGTATATCTTTGCACACATAATCACCTGTACTGGGTTTGGATGTCTTTGCGCACGTCACAGTAATGATATGTCAGATCAAGATCTTTTCACCAGAAAATTGACAAGAGTCAGTGACAATCACACACAATTCTATCAAAGGAAAGATGTTTATGGATAAGAATGAAGGTATTGCGTTTTTCTAAGCTGGTGAGGTATGGTGTTATGGGTTCCCTGATTCTGGTATGTGTTAGATGGAATTCCTGCTCCTTTTCCTCCCTCACATGTTTTTGCAGACCTGTGTGGCTTACCAATTGCCCCCCATTATGGTATGTGTGCTGCTCTCCTTTGTGTGGCTTTATAATTGTTATGCAATATAGTCTCTCTCTCTCTCTCTCATATATATAACTCTTCATTTGATTTGTGGTGAATACAAATGAGGGGTGAGTTATTCCAGGATCATTTTGTCAAATGGCCTGACGACAGCCATGCACAATTACCTGGCGCACACAAAAATAAAATAAGAATTAAAGAAGGGGGGGGGGGGGGGGCAGTGAAGCATGATGAGCATGGTAATGTCACTGTGTTCTGTTATTTCTGGCTTTCCAGATCAAGAAAGATTCATTAATCTCTCTCTCTCTCTCTCTCTCTCTCTCTCTCTCTCTCTCTCTCTCTCTCTCTCTCTCTCTCTCTCTCTCTCTCTCTCTCTCTCTCTCTCTCTCTCTCTCTCTCTCTCTCTCTCTCTCTCTCTCTCTCTCTCTCATATCACTGCTAAATTTAACAAAGTATTACGAGTAAACCCCTATTAGTGAACACATGACAGAACTTTGAGACAATTTTATCAAAGTGTGACTGTTTGAATACGCCTATCTTTGAGTGCAATGGCAAGAGTCCAAATATCTCTGTTAGAATGTGTAATGGCAGCAATGATAGGTGTGTAATGTGCTAAAGGTCGTGCATAGACACTCCCTCTACCACAACACTGTGAACTGTGAAGCACTAATAAAGCTGCTTTCCCACACCATGTACAGTATGATATGCACCTCCATCAAGGGAGAGAGCTAATGTTTCAAAGACTGGGTTCAAAGGTCAATTTGACCGTAAATGAGGAGCACTCTCAATTACTTATTCAAATGAATGCACTAAGACAGACAGACAGACAGACAGACAGAACAGAGTAAAGGGGTTTCACTGCAGGTACGATGTGTACCAATTATACATGTCCACGGTACAGTATTAGCTGGTGTTGAGTTACAATCTGGCCACTGGACCCCACCAATTTGAGAACGTTTGTTTACTGGTTGCCATGTGTACCAACTGGCTGGGCCACACACGCAAAAGTGGGGTATTGTTATTTGAATCGCACTTCAGTGGTCATCTCCATCTCTGACTCTTATAATCCATACACATTCCAGTGAACGATTCTGCTCATATCATTGATAAGACTTCTTTGTTTACTTGCTAACTGGATTAGATGTATTGGTACTAAACACTGTTGGTACTGACTTCAATTAAAATTGGTGTTAATGACACAATGTTTAGGTGGACGTGATAAGAGGTCAGCCCCCATCATTACGATCCAGCCAAGGGACCACTCCGATGTCAGTCCAATAAATGTCGGCAAGATTCTTGCTTACCTCAGCAAAATTCCAAAGTGAGTACTGAAAACAAGTCATTAACTTCCACACAGTAAAACTAGAAATAGTGTACAAGTCCTGAATTTTATGCAATTGGGGATATTTATAAGTTTGCTACTTCATTTGAGAAGGGAAATTTGATCTTTTATAGTTCACCATATACGGATGATAACATCAGGGGTAGCACCCTCCGGGGAGATTGGGGATAGCTCTGTTATGCTTCATTTTTGTTTATTTGTTATTGTTATTGTTATTGTTTTTCTCCCTTCATTTACCTTTCAGTCCTTCCCTACAAGGTCTTGGTTATACAATCATCCTTGACTCCAGACAGACCAGTTGGACCATCACCAAGAACACCCTGAAAGCCCTCCAACTCACCTTCGTCGAACACATCCACCAGGTCCTCGTCTTGAAGCCAAAGTCCTTCTGGAAGCGTCAGAGAGTTGGTATGGGTCTCACCCTCAAGAAGACAAAGTACAGCTTCTCGGTGAGTATGATAATTGTATTCACTCAGCATTTATGATACAGGTTTTTGTAATGCCTCAGGGAATAACTGGTCGTCGTTTATTATTTTTGTTATTGTTTATTTGTTCGTTTATTCATTATTTAAAGTGCTTTGTGTTAAGGTTGCTCTAGACTTTCTGGGGGAAGGGGAAGTCATCATATCCCCTTAAAGAAACCATTGCTCTACTGTCACAGCCTGATGATCAAATCATCATACCCCCTTGAAGAAACCATTGCTCTACTGATGATTTAATTCATTCAAATCATCACACCCCCTTAAAGAAACCATTGCTCTACTGTGACAGCCTGATGAATACCCCCTTAAAAACCATTGCTCTAGCCTGATGAATACCCCCTTAAAGAAACCATTGCTCTACTGTGACAACCTGATGATTTAATTCATTCAAATCATCATGCCCCCTTAATGAAACCATTGCTCTACTGTGACAACCTGATGATTTAATTCATCCAAGAGCTTTTTAAAGTGTTCTGTTGTAGGAAGCTGACATATCTGTGCTTGCATGGGAACCATACTAAGTGATGCATGCACAATTGCCTAACACCAGAAGTGGCTGACCTTCAAACTTCATGTCTCCTTTTCCCATTCATGAAATCACTCTTTCTTCCATTCATAAAATCACTCCAAAATCACTAACTTTTGAACCTTCACCTTTTCACTCCCTCTATTTCACAGACTTATGTACTGGAGACACCATCTGACCTCTTGCAGTTCCTACATGCCTCTCAAATCACACATGACCTAGAAGGCACACTCGTCTACAATCATGACCACTGGGTGGCCGTACAGAGGGTAAGCAGTATTATGTATGGGATCGATGTATAGTCCACAGTAAGATTTGTCCCGTTTTCGCTTTGATGAATTAGTTCCAAACTTCTGTCCTGTGTTCTATAATGGTTAGACTATCTCCACACCAAATTTCCAGACCATGGCCACTAGTAGTCCATATGAGTTATGGTGAGGCAAAGTTGAAAGTGGCCAATAGTGATACATGTCTGGACTGTCTCATTATTTTCGTGGGCATGAAATTAATGTAAACTTTATGTGCCATAATGGCATACGTACAATTCATAAAACTTGCCCATTTCTTGTGTTTACATGAGGGTATGTTCGTATAACATATGTGACAGTCGAGGGTAGAAATCAAACTTTATTCACGTTTTAGTCAAAGTTTACTTTTGTCATGACTGATGCTCTACAATAAAATTTTCTGCTTTTCGAACTTTTTTTTTTCAAAAGTAGAAAGCGTGAATAAAGTTTGATTTCTACCCTCGACTGTCACATATTCAATTGCCAAGCGAAGCAGTTGGTGAAAGTCACTTGTGGCGGCTGTATAATACATACCACCAGTACTTAAGAAAGCCAAGCACCTACAATCCACTTAGATAAGCGTAGTGCCTCTATGACAAAATGCTGTAGAAAACAATAAGCTCGAAAATTTCAATTTGCATGAATGGGGCTCACTTTGCTCAATTTGCATGAATAGGGGGGCTCACTTCACTTGCCAGTTATTATTTTATCTCATTGGCAGAGTCTGGAGAAACATGTCTTGAGTCTCCAGGGTCGTGTGGAGGACTTTGAGCAGATCCGGGAGCAGCTGGAAGAGATGGAGGACCCACGGACCCTGAACGATGCGAGGGATTCGGTCCGGAGACATGTGGAGACCAAGCAGCAGTTGGAGAAGGCTGACCTAGACATTGCCTGTGAGGCCGTCAGTCACACAGTCAGTAAACTACTGCCTTGCGAGAATCCTGACTTCCTCTGTGAGTAAATACAACTGATTGCTGATTAGCAATGTAATGTTAACACTAATACAATGCAACCTGTATGGTAATATATAGGCTCTGGTTTTAGCCAGTAAATGTAACTTACTTCAGTGTTACTGGCTGTAATGTCATCTTAACACTAATGCACACTAATATAGAGTGTTACTGGCTGTAATGTCATCTTAACACTAATGCACACTAATACAGAGTGTTACTGGCTGTAATGTCATCTTAACACTAATGCACACTAATATAGAGTGTTACTGGCTGTAATGTCATCTTAACACTAATGCACACTAATATAGAGTGTTACTGGCTGTAATGTCATCTTAACACTAATGCACACTAATACAGAGTGTTACTGGCTGTAATGTCATCTTAACACTAATGCACACTAATACAGAGTGTTACTGGCTGTAATGTCATCTTAACACTAATGCACACTAATACAGAGTGTTACTGGCTGTAATGTCATCTTAACACTAATGCACACTAATATAGAGTGTTACTGGCTGTAATTTTAATGCAATATGATCTTCACACTTGAATGACATTATGTGCTTGTATTCGCTGTAGCCTGTTTCACGTACATGGAAGACCTTTGTTCTAGTCTGCAGGATACGAGAAACAGGCTGGAACGGACGTGGGAGAAAAAGGGGGCACAGTTGGACAGAATCCTTCAAATCCGAATATATGAGAGCGAGTCAGAGAAACTGCGAAACTGGATAAGGTATGAAGTTGGGTCGCTGGCCCAGGACCACACTGATATTGGCAATAGTCCGAGCGAGGCTCAGCTAAGGAGAACAGCATTTGAAGACCACAGCACTGGATTGAAAGTGAGTCAAATTTTGAGGCAGATTTATACAGCAAGAGCTGCCGTCACCAGTCGCTGAGAGAGAGAGAGAGAGAGAGAGAGAGAGAGAGAGAGAGAGAGAGAGAGAGAGACTTATTCTCTATAATCTCTCCTTCATAGGCCAAGTACCAAGACATGTTTCGCACAGTCAGTATGGGAGAGAAGCTGATAGCAGCCCAACACTACGCCTCTGAGCAGATCAGAAGCATCTCCAAGCAGCTGGAAGAGGAGTGGGAGCGTCTGCGGGGTATCATTGAAGGGAGGGTGGAACTCTTGGACCTCTCTGTTAGCTTTCACGAGAATCAGCAGAAGGTACATACGTATGTCATGTGAAAACAAAATTACCATGTAAAGGATATGCTGTGTGAGATGTTTTCTTGTGTTATTGTGTTGTTTTTTCTTGCAGTTCTTTCAGAAGGTTGAGGTGTGGTTGGACGTGTGCCAGGCTAAAGACTACCCACCTGACATTCCTAAGGCACAAGAAATGCTGACTCAGCACGAACAGTTGAAGGAAGCATGCAATGGATTGGCCACGCTGGTGAGGAGTCACAGCATCAAGCTCCTCGAGAAGCTTCGGATTCCAGTGGGGGACAGCAGCCTCCCCACGGGATTTGTTATGGGGACCCGGCATATCAAGGAGATCCTGGAAAACCTGTATGACGAGAAAAACTGGATTGACGAGCAGTGGGTTCAGAGGAAGATCATTCTTCACCAAGCTCTCAATCTGAGAAAGTTTCAAGAGGAAGCAAAAAAGGTCAGCTGGGGGTGTGGTTAGTAGTCACATGATCAATTCTGAAGTCATGTGACTTGGAAGTAAAGTCATCACTTGAAGGTCCTATTAAACTTGCAGGTGCATACTTGGTTTACAAATACTGGCAACCCTTTTCTCTCTGCCTCCAATTCCATTGGAAGATCAGGGATGGATTCTTCCAATCTCCTCAATAGACACGCCTCCTTTGAGGAAAGTGCCGAGGACAACTACACACATGCCAGAAACCTTCAGAGCAGAGCCAAAACCCTCGCCAGCACAAAGGACTGTGACCCTGCAATGATAGAAGAAGAGGCTAAATCCCTCACCTCTGCCTTTGACAAGTTCATTTCCCGAATGAGCCAGAGAAGAAAAATCATCGAATGTGCTGTGGAGTTCTTTACAAAGATGGATGAAGTTAGTCAAGAAAATATTGTGTATTTGTTTCTCTCTCATTCATTCATATGGTATACTCTTCACCATTTTTAATCAGAGTTCAGGGTCCAGAGTTTATGACCTTAACAGTTTTAATCAGAGTTCAGGGTTCAGAGTTCATGACCTTACAGGTATCTTCCCCTTGTTTCCTCTAGCTTCAGAAGTCTCTAGAGATTCTTTGCACCTCCACACCAAAGTCCAAGTTTGATGGCGACTCGAGTGCTATTGACCCGTTATTGTTGGAGTTACAAACACAGCGGTTACGTGCTGAGAAGTTAGCAAGTCACGTTCACCAGCAGGGCATGGATCTTTTAGAGATGATGCATCAAGCTTCTCAGTCTGCTAGGGAGAGTCGGACAGTTGTTGATTACTCCAGTGCAGAGGATATGGTTAAAGTGAAGCTAGAGGGTATGAAGTCACAAGAGAAGATGTGGTCCATCTGCAAGCAGAGGGAGACCAGATGGAACTTGACTCTCCGGTTAAACCAGTTTGAACCTGACGTAGAAAAGGTGAGTGTACGTACCTAATTGTGGACTTCATTCATTAACCCCAATCTCTCTCTCTCTCTCTCACTCTCTCTCTCTCTCTCTCTCTCTCTCTCTCTCTCTCTCTCTCTCTCTCTCTCTCTCTCTCTCTCTCTCTCTCTCTCTCTCTCTCTCTCTCTCTCTCTCTCTCTCTCTCTCTCTCTCTCTCTCTCTCTCTCTCTCTCTCTCTCAGCATATTCTTCAGTTTGAATCTTGGATCCAGGAACAGGAAAACACAGAATGGGAATTGGCCCAGAATGAGATGGATGCGAGATTACAGCTGGATGCATTCCAAAGACAGTATGACCAAATGAACAAGTCACACCTGGACCTCGTTGAAAAGGGACGGGGCACTGCCTCCGAGATTGATCAATTAGATTTGACCATGTTTGGTGGAAAGGAGACCAACGGCTCCACCCATCCAGCAGTGGTGAAGGTAGAGGGTGTAGTGGCAAAGATGGCACATGTGTGGAAAGCAATGGAAGGCGTGGCAGGTCCTCTCCTCCAGCGTCTCAAGGATTGTCATATTTGCCACTTCATCAAACAGAGCACAGCTGATGTAAGAAAAGCCACTTTACTCTCGCCAAGTGTCCAGATGTCTTACCTATCCCACATACCTTCTCTCTCTCTCCCTCCCTCCCCCCCCCCCCCCCCCCCCCCCCCCCCCCCCCCGCAGCTCACCACGTCCCTGATCAGCCTATCAGCTAGTCTCCTCCACATCAGTGAAGTGGGAGAGACACTAGACAAGGCACAGACTCTCCACCAGAAGGCCACAGAAGCCCAACAAACCTTTGAGGACCTCAAGAGAGACGTCAAGGAAACCAATCAAGAAGTAAGGCATAAGGGGTTAAAGTGTGAATTCCACAATAATTGTGCCCCACGAGAATTTCCCAATGAGAGTGAACTATGTAGTCTGGAAATGGTCTCCTCACAGTGAAACCTGTCCTTATGAACACCTGCATTAAGAGACCACCTCTTAGAAACCACTTGGCCATGTACCAACAGTAGGTAATGCTACATTTTAGCCTAAGAGACCACCACCTTTCTTAAGAGACCATTTAAATGGATTAACCCATATACGTCATTGCTTAATGCAGTGAAAGCACCCAGATAAAAATAGATTGATTGGTTCTCTTTCTCCCTGCACTTGAACTGATTGACAGGTTGCCAAGTGTGTGGCCCGTGGACACAGTGATGCTGGTGTCTTGAAGAAACTAGCGGAGGTTCTGAAGGAGAGGTGCATTGCTGTGGAGAGACTGGTGAGAGAGAGGGTAAAGGTCGTGACAGCTACTCTCGACTTCCACCAAAACTTGAAAAATGTAAGTAGTTTATGATGCACATAAAGCGATTTCCATGGAAGTATTCCATTTCCCTCTCCCCTTTCCTCCCTCTTTCTACTCCCCTCCCCCTCTCCCTTCCCCCTCCCGTCTTTCCTTCCCCTCTTCCTTCCCCTCCCCTCTTTCTCCCCTTTCCACTCCCCCTTTCCTCCCCCTTCCCCTCCCCTACTTTCCCTACCCCCTCTCCCTTCCCCCTCCTGTGTTTCCTTCCTTCTCTTCCCCTCCCCTCTTTCCCTCCCCTTAGTGGAACACGTCCATGGATGAGTGTGAAGTCGAGTTCTCATCGAAAGAGTTTGGCAAGTCAATAGTTGAAGCTAAAAAACTCCAAAAAAGTGTCACTGAAAAGAGAGCATTCATTAAACAAGCCACTGAGGTGATTCACTCTCAGGGCAAGAAACTCCAGGAAATCCTCAACGATAGCCGGACAATGCTTCCAAACAGGAGGGGAAGCACCTTTGACCTCAGTAGAACGGGAGAGGAAGAGAGTAACCACACCTCTTTCGATATCCGGAGGGTACGGAGTTCAGAGAACTTTTTAGATACAATAGACGAGCCAACATCGCCTAACGAGTTGAGAAGTTTTAGTAATGGTGAAGCAACCGATAGTGACTCAGACACTAATTTAAGGGGAAACCACACCCCTAGTAGCTCCATAGCAACCAGAGGTGTGAAATTACATAATAGTCTTAGAGATCGAAGCAACAGCTGGGATATTCTTGATTCGAAAGAAGTACCTCTTCCTGTTCCTTCTCCTACTTTCCCCACTAAACCTAGATCTTCAAGCATCACTGATTCTGATTCACCAAGAGTCTTGGTGCACCCTAAAAGAACTCGTGGTGGTCTTAAGGCAGCTTCCAGCATTTCTGCGCTCCCTGTCAATCAGGATCAACAGGTTATCAAGCAGTTTCTAGGTCAGATAGACAGGCGTTTGAAGCAGCTAGTCCTGCTGTGTGAAAGGAGGAAGACGGGACTTGAAGAGGCTCAGAAGGCAATGGAGTTTATTGAAGTGGTGCCAGAGATCCTGGAGTGGATAGACACTGTTGGAGCAAAGTTCTTGCAGGACTTTGACCACTATGGACGATCCATAGAGGAGGTAAGAGATACACTCTATTTATAGTGATTTACAGCATAGCAGAAAATAACCGGTTTCATTTGCCAGAACCAAAGTCAATTTTGGCAAGATATTTGCTAAATTTGTTCGGATATGTGTACATGAAAGAGTGAGCTAGGCTGTTGCAAGTTTTACTAAATGTAACCTAGCAATAACAATGTCCAGTCAAAACGTCCAGTCTTAATTGCAAGGATAAATGGGTCATTTCGATCAGCAAATGTCCTTATTCGGACCACTCTTATTTTTTACCTAAAGTTTGGGCATAAAGATGATCATATAATTTGAATTATCATCTTTGAAGGTGAAGCAACTTCTTGCAGGGTGTGCTAAGTTTGAGAAATCTGAGTTCGTGGAGATGTCAGAGAAGGTGCGGAAACTGTTTGTGTCGTATCGGTCCCTGAAGGGACAACCAAGTGTCCCCGAGGTGCGGACACACTACACTACCCTGCAGACCCGCTGGGAGGCCTTCGATGGTAAAGTCAGGAAGGTCACTGCAAACATGGAGCTCTCACTTAAATTCCACCAAGTCCTTTATGAGGTACTGCATCTCAAGTGACTCATGATCACATGACATTGCATCTCTAATCACATGATTGTGTATCACATGACATTGTGCATGATCATGACATTGTGATCATGTGACTTGGTGATTGCATCCCATGTGACCACATTACACTGTGACTGTGTGATCATGTGACTGATCATGTGATTTTTTTTTTTGTGCAGTCAAGTTCATGGTGCATGGAGTGTCAGAATTACTTCAACGAGATGGACATGAAGGCCGAGGAAATAAAGCAATCAGATGTGGCTAGCTCTCTGAAAGAAGCTCTCTCTCTCTTTTACACGCCCTCCATAGACCAGCAAGAGGGTAGGATAGAACAGGTAGGGAACAAACACTATATTATAGCAATTAAGAGTTGCCCCTAGTTATCAAGGCCTCATTAATTAAGAGTTGCCCCGAGTTATCAAGGCCTCGTTAACTTAAATAATAATTAAGAGTTGCCCCTAGTTATCAAGGCCTCATTAATTAAGAGTTGCCCCTAGTTATCAAGGCCTTAATTAAGAGTTGCCCCTAGTTATTAAGGCCTCATTAACTTAACCATGCACTCTATTGCACTTCTTGCAGTTGAAGCACATCAGTACTTTCCTCAATAGCAGTAACCTGACCAACCTGACCAATCAGATGATCCAGAGCACCAAGCAGATGGAGAGCGAGTTTGAGTTCTGCAAGGTCAACTTGGAGCATCTTTATGACAAGTATCACAACCAAGAGGATAAAGCAGTCAGAGACATCAAACTCACCAAGAAGAGAGTGTAAGTCGTGAAACTGATTCCAGAGAACTAAAATGGCTGAAGTTCAGCTCACTCACCTTTATGGGCTGGGAAGGCAGTGACTGAATGATAGCTTAAAATTTACCTATAATTATTAATGGATGGAAATGGGATCAATCTTTGTTCTGTATATCCAGCCAACAATCCCTACATATACGCACTATTACCCAACGTATATGTAGGGATTGTTGGCTGGATATACGTACAGAACAAAGACTGGATCCCATTTCCATCCTTCATCCCTACCCTTGTTTCCTTACTTTTTTGAGCAATGATCATCCCTACATTTTTTCATTTCACGGAAATGTTTTTTCCCTTATTAAGTTAAGTTTTCCTCTGCATTCACAGGTTGGTAATGGAAGAGCTGTTGCTAACTGAGGAAGCATATGTGAAGGATTTAAGACTCATTGTTGAGGTAAATGTTTACAGGGTACTGTTGGTAGCTGCTGGCTTGAAAGCACTGTCCCTTCCAAAATGTGGTACGTGACACTGATCGAACTTTTGCCCTCCACCCCCCATGCAGCGATTTCGTCCAAGGTTCATCTCGGACATCCTTCCTAATACACTGAAAGGAAAAGAGAAAATCATTTTTGGAAATATCCATGAAATTGAGAACTTCCACAGAACGTAAGTCTATTGGTATTATCATGTGATTGTCATTCTGTGATATATCTGTGCAGGTTTTTGTTTCCAAGGTTGCAGGATCACAATGGCATTGTGGATCATATAGCAGATTTATTTGTGGAGTGTGTAAGTCAACAACCCTTTACCTTATGTATTTTATACACTGATGACCCTTTACCATATGATGTGTGCACTGACTACCTTTTATCATATGAATATTTGCTTTTTACCTTGTGCAGGTGGATGAGATGGTAAAGATCTATGTTCCTTTCTGTCTCGGAAAGATGGCCTCTGAAGAACTCTTAGCCAGCCATCGGACTTACCTTGCTGTAAGTTTAACTGTCATGATATGTATCGTGGGGCTATTCCTTATAATTATGATCTTGATTACTCCCTGCAGCGACTCCATGGTCTGTTTAATATCGAGACTCCTCTTTCAACGCTCATGATAAAACCAATCCAACGAATAACCAAGTACCCGCTCTTATTCAAGGTGATTGATTAATCATGGGAGGAACCCTGCTAGTTAGCAGTGGGGAGTAGACAACTTTAGCACAAGCACTAAGGAATTCAATGACTGCTACTGAACTCTTAATCATATCCGGAGTAAAATATCTCCATAGACAGGCATCCTCCAGTTCTCTGTGATGGAAACGGCTATCAACTTGCTTCTTTCGCTATTGTGCTGATTAAGCTTTTTTCAATATTTCTTACAATACTTTTTTATTAGAAAATTCCAATATTTCTGGCAGAAAAGCATGCTTGAAGTTGAGGCACTTTTGTATTGACTGCTATGGGAGATTGGTGGGCGTGGTCAAATTTTTACTCTGGATGTGATGTAAGAGTTCGGTAGCAGCTATTGAATTCCTTAGTGCTTGTGCTAAAGTCGTCTATTAACTGGCTGTGTGATTCTTAGTTGAACTGTAGCCCTAGCTAGGTATGCAATAAGCATGCATAGGGCCTTCCTCCCTCACTTTTTATGCCTTCTTCAATATAAATAGTGAGAGAGGAAGGTCTGGGAACGAGGCTAGGTTTAACATCACTTTCTTCTCCTATAATGACAGGGTATGCATAATACATAACAGAGTAAGCATAGCAAAATATGAATTGAAGTCCATTTGCACTGGAATTATAATTCTTAAAAGATTAATTGGTGCACTAATGCACCACTGAGTATTCCTTGCAACTTGATACTAACAACTTTAGAGGACTGCACTAAATGACAAGTTGTGGTTTGCTTAGTGCAAAAGACATTCGAAGAATGCAGTCTAAACAAGCTAGCTATGTGGGTGTGGACAGCCTGAGCCATCATCATCCAGGATGGGCTCTTGAGCTATAAATAGCACGTCTGATTAGTTTCATTCCAGTAGTAACTAGAGATTCAAGTAGTTGAGCAAGCAAGAAGCTGAGCTTTTTCTTGTAGGTAGTTCTTGATTCTTGTTGGGATAAAAGTACTTCAATTGAGATAATTTTCAAGCAAGCAGCTACTGAGGGTCAGTGAGTCAATTAATGAATTGCTAGTAGCCTTGGGGCTGAAGTATTATGTGATAGCCCTAGTGCAACCATTATAGAATGCATTGACACAAGCTATGGGGAATTTCATGGAAGCATGCTTGAGAATTGGAATGAAATCAATGTCTACCTTGATCTGTCATAATCAATAGTGTTGACCATGTGCATCAAAACAACTCTCATGGCCTTACACTTTAACTAGCCAGTCCTAGCTTCTCTCTCTCTCTCTCTCTCTCTCTCTCTCTCTCTCTCTCTCTCTCTCTCTCTCTCTCTCTCTCTCTCTCTCTCTCTCTTCTCTCTCTCTCTCTCTCTCTCTCTCAATTTCACTGTAAGGTTTCAGAGGTGTGATGGAATGTTCTGCTGCAGGCAATGCAATGCTAGCATATTAACATTCCTCTGTGCTAGGTTCTTATAGGTCTGTACCACTTACTAAGATTTCTGTTTTTATTTTCAGGATGCTCTCAAGCTGACTTCACAGCTGGGACAATCCACAAAGTCTTTAGAGGTCAGTATGTCAACGGAAGTCATTAGTGTCAGCTTCCAGGGGAAGAATCGTAGCATAAAGAGGTCAAACTACTTAATTGACTTTTGCAGTTAGCTTCTTGGTTGATGTTAAGCATTAGTGTTAGCATTAAGGTCTACTACTCGGCTATTTTACTTAAGGATAGTTAGTGTTAGCATAGGAGATTGGCCCTCTCCCAACTGAGAGAGTTGGATTTTTTAATTTTTTTCCCCTCCTTTGCAGAAAGCTGTGAATGCAGTGGAGAAGGTGTTGCTGGCCACCAATAACGCCATCCACACCTCTTTCCTGGAGAACTCAGAGGTTAGTTTACTTGGGATGCAGTAACATGCATAATAATTGTGATACAGAAACAAAAGATCTGGTTATTGTGTGCAAAATTTTTGGATTGAATCACATCCAGTACCTTGTAACACTGAACTCAAATGGCCATTTCCTTGAGGTGGTCAAGAACTGGTAACTCGTGTCAATGACTGATTGTTATTTTGGACTCGTTTGGAATGTAAACTGAAGTCAGAGAGTGAAAACTTTTGATATCATTTGGAAATTGCATCCAACCATTATGCTTTTTTAAGAGAGTGTAGATCCTCTTTCAATGCTTGTACGTACTAGATCCTCTTTCAATGCCTAAAGTACATACCTGCAGATCATTTCATGCCCCATTAAGCCTTTGTAGTCATTAATCAATCGGTCCATTCATTAGTGAGGAAAACCTTCCTTAATAGCAGAAAATCTGATAGCTCCTCCGTGAAAGGGAGTTGAGAGTTTAGACAGTGGAGCATGATCAGTAGTTTAAGAGTTGTACTTTCATTCAGTGTGTAATCCAATCAGAGAGAGAGAGAGAGAGAGAGAGAGAGAGAGAGAGAGAGAGAGAGAGAGAGCTATGTATATACGTACATAGTGAAGCCACCACACCCACTTCTTTCTGTACCTTCCCCCTCAGGAGCTGATATCTGAATTGGGTGAGGTTCAGTACCAGGGTTCACTGGTGGTATCAGAACAGTCGAGGTTTGGGATCAAGGCTGAGAAGGAGAGACGTGTGTTCTGCTTTAAGCACACCCTCCTCCTCGCCCGTAAGGTGGAGCTGCAAATTGACAATACCCAATTCAAGTACGAAGTGAAAGACAGGATCCCTGTGAGTTTAGAAGGAGAGAGAGAGAGGGTTGGAGTGAGGAGGTACCATGTTTAAATCCCTTTTTTCTTCTTTCTTTTTTTTTTGTCATTTTTTAAAGATCTCATCGAGGAACCAGATCATAGAATTTGTGGAAGGAGAACCCACCAGGTTTTTGCTGGTGACAGGCGACCAGAAGCTACACTTGAAGGCTCCGGTTTTGGAAGAGAAGCAGGAGTGGGTGAAGATTCTTCGCAGTGCCATCTTTTCCATGAGTTCCCACGCCAGTCCCAACAAGATGGGAGAACGATCCAAGTCATTGGACACAGAGATCATGACCAAGTACCTCCAGCCGAGCCCCACCCACTCTCCGAACCCGGCCAGGAAGGAGCAGATGAAGAACGGGAAAATCCCCCATGGAAGTCCTGTCTTGAAGAAAGGCTACACCATTGAACCCCAAAATGAGAAAGAGTTAGATTCATCTGAAGAATTTGTGAAGGTGAGAGAGAGAGAGAGAGAGAGAGAGAGAGAGAACAGAAAGTAACGTGACTACCTTAACTAGGGGGGTCTGTCGACCAGATTAGACCGACCAGACAGACATAGTAATCCGGTTAGTTTGTGTACTTCTGTCGTCACACGACACTCTAGCTACTTCAACTCAGGCAGGAGTATAGTTTTGATTTGTGCTGACACTGGATATTTCCTGGTTTATCTCACGCTGGTTGATTTCCCCTTGATTTTTAGGCTTTGTGTCTGGTTGAATTTCTGTTATCAATTACATAGTAATTACATAGTAAGAGGACCATTCATTGGAGTGAGTGAAATAGGATTAAGATAGGTGCCCCTATCAGACTACACAGTGTTCCATGATCACTCACGTACACTCATTCAAGAGTTCATGTGAAACTTGCAAATTTCTTCCGCTAGAGGTCAAAAAAAAGGGCTCCAGAAAGACCACAGCTACATAATGCCATGGTGTCTCCTGGTATACAGAGGTCATAGATAGAGGCCCCCAGGGTCCAGGATTACTGGTTACTAGAGAAAGATGATTACTGGAAAGATGGTAACTACATAATGCCATAGTGTCTCCTGGTATACAGAGGTCATGGATTAGAGACTTCCTGATGCGATAAAGGTCATCAATTACACCCCCTCCCCTCTCCCCTCAGGCTCCAGGATAGCTGGTGCTCCAAAAATGTGTTATAGTTCCATACCATGTGTCCTGGTATACAGATATCATATTGATTAGGGGTTTGATGTGATCACTGGAAAGATGATTTAATGGAAAGATGGTGCGTACCTACATATTGATATCAGATTAGGGACTTCCTAATGTGATAGAGGTCATCAATTAATGTCCTGTTGGAGGGGACTCCAGAAATACATGCCCTTAATGGATTGTCTGTCTACACAATCTAAGGGGAAAAAAAAAAGACCAGAAATACATGCCCTTAATGGATGCAGGAAAAGAAACATGCACTTGATGTCCTAGGAATTTGACCTGACAAAAGGGGTAGAGATTGACCAGGCAAACGCACGCGTTCATGTCTGTGTATGCTTATGAGGACCTCATAACATACATATACATACATACATACATAGTGTGATTTCTAAGCCCTTCAGTGTGTGATTGAGTTGACGTGTGCATCTTGTATTCAATTGGTATGCATGTGTGAAGTCCTTGTGTCACGTTTTGATGGCGTACATTTGACAGCTCCTTTCAACCAGTACACTTTGTCTGTGATATTTGAACAACTGGACACACGGGATGTTACATGGTACATTCGCTAGCAGTTAGAATGTATTATGCAGGCATAGACACACTCTCTCTGTGTGTGTGTAGGAATTTAGCTCTACGCAATCGCTCCAGAGTCACAAGTACGAGCCAATTGAGTTGTATGTATGTATGTAGCTCCAGGCTAGTCAAGAGTAGAGTCTAGTTATTTCTCTATTGTTACTAACTCTTAAGAGCTACTGATGTCAGTTCTGCAGCCTGAGGCTAGTCCCTACAGTTTTGATGTCAGTTCTGCCTGAGGCTAGTCCCTACAGTTTGATGTCAGTTCTGCCTGAGGCTAGTCCCTACAGTTTTGATGTCAGTTCTGCCTGAGGCTAGTCCCTACAATTTTGATGTCAGTTCTGCCTGAGGCTAGTCCCTACAGTTTCTTCCTGTGATTATTCTCTTGGTGGAAATGAGAAACTTCCAACTGTCTCCACTGCAACCATCACAGTCTTGTATCTTGTATAAGTGAGGCTAGCTAGATAGACTCTTGTGGATTGGTGATGTCGTTCAACTGGGGGAAGAAGAGAAGATCCAACAGTTTCAGTCGTCTGTGTGGCGTCATCCAACATAGACTGCGGCCCAGAAATGCTGACATTGCACACATAAAAGCCATTTATGTGAGTTGCATTCACATGAAAGAGGTACCCCATATGCTCATTGAAAAGATGGTGATTGATCTGGAGTAACCTCACATATAAATTAAAGAATGGCTTACCAACTCATTTATGAAAGAATGATGATTGGTCTTGAATTTAAGAAAGTACCTTATCTTATAAGATCAGCTGCTTTTTTTAGTATTTTTGTTCTTCTTTCGTCCTTGCAGTATGAGGTGAAGGAGAACTACCACTCCTCCCTTCCTCCGGATAGTCTCACCCTCTCCCTCAAACAGGGGGACATTGTCGAGGTCCTTGATAACAGCATTGACGGAAAATGGTTCGTGCGGGCCCAGTCTGGAAAAGAGGGTGTGACACATGGCTGGTTCCCCTCGAGTCTGTTGGAACGTGTCAACAGAGGAGAGGAGGATGTGGATGGAAAGAAAGGATGGGTACAAATCACAGCAGGTACGCGTGTAGAATGTGTGCAGTACTAAAAATGATGTGTTCCTGCCACACCCCTCCCTCTCCTACCATACTCCTCCCTCCCATGTCTTTCCATACCCATCCCTCTCATGCCACTCCCCTACCATGCTACACCCCCAGGTCCCCTCAGTGGGACTTCAGATGAAGAAAAAATACATCGACTAGAGAAGAACAAGAAGGCCTTTGGCAGCCATGACATTCACAGCCTACAAGTGATCAGTAACCTAAAGAAGGTCACCATCGCCCTTGAGGGTGGTAGGCAAGACAACAAAGACGAGGAGGAAGAGAAGAAGGTTAGAGAGAGAGAAGGAAGAACTCTCCAGAATGGCGTGGAGAGCTCACTGGACTTCACTTCTCTTGATGCACAACCCTCTCCAGCTAGAAGTCCTAGGCAACAGAGGTTTGTATCATACAATGCTAGCAAAGGAAATCCAATTTGGTCCTAGCAAAGGAAATCCAACTGAGAAAATTTGGTCCTAGCCCCTAGCACCTTATAATTAGAAACACTGAGCTAATGCCTCCAAAAAAAAATTCAAAAAAAAAAAAAAGAAGTTATTTCTAGCTCTGTCAGCTATTGTTACAGCGTTTTTCTTCTTTAATATTTTGTTTGTGTTCCCCTCCAGATCACATACTGAGGCTTCCATTTCATATGGTCTGGGACCCCCAGGCACACCCACCAACCCAGAACGACGTACCCCTTCCCCATCTTCCCCCTTCGCTTCCCCTCATCACCAAAGGATCAGGCGCCACACCGACGCCGAGGTCACTAGCCCCACCTCCTCCACCACCAGGCCAAACCGAGTCAGTCAGTTCACCAGGAAAAAGAACGTCAAGGGTCGATCGACAAGGAAAGGTCCAAAGAGGAGCAGTTCTGTTAGCTCAGACCACTCGGAAGGTGGCCATTCCATTGAAGGGGAGGAGTCACCATCAGAAAAGGTGTGGTTTTAAGAAGCACAATCCAATACACAGGATGTGATCTGATAATGTACAACATTTAAACTTCACTACCAAATTAATTTTTCCCTCAGATCACTAGCAGTGGTAGTGAAGACACACTGAACCTCAAAGCTTCTGTAAGTTTATCATCTCTTGGGGTTATACTTTTCAATTAATATTTCCCTCTCTGGTGTAGGCCTCTTCTCCCGAAGGCCAGTCTGTTAGTGATTCATCCAGCACTAGTCTGAGTCCTGAGAAGAAGAAGAAGGCACAAGTGAAGATAAAGTAAGTCTCCTCTTCTCTCTCTCTCTCTCTCTCTCTCTCTCTCTCTCTCTCTCTCTCTCTCTCTCTCTCTCTCTCTCTCTCTCTCTCTCTCTCTCTCTCTCTCTCTCTCTCTCTCTCTCTCTCTCTCTCTCTCTCTCTCTCTCTCTCTCTCTCTCTCTCTCTCTCTCTCTCTCTCTCTCTCTCTCTCTCTCTCTCTCTCTACTAAAATACTGAGAAATTTGTTCCTTGAAATGTTTGGAATAAGAAAATGACAAAAGCAATCATTTCTAAGGAGCTGTTTATTCAGTACAAGTAGATCCAGTTTTTATTAGTCCTGCAATATTTACTAATGGAACACGAACTAAGCATGCTATTCTCTTTGGTAGAACATGATTTCTTGTCATTCAGATGAATGTGCTTAGAGCATTGCAATGGCTGGCTTCTCTCTTCCATGCTTCACTCTTTGATGCCAACAAGTGAAGTGTGTTTGATGAAAATGACTCCACTAGTGAAGAAGTTCTACCATTGTTTCTCTTCGTGAATACAGAGTAACACTGCCACTACTTCCACTGCCCTCAGGCAGCAAAAAAATAGAAGAAAAAAACTCTTTCTGGCATTACACCCCAATTAGCGTTTCCTCTACACATAATTATGGTGGAATTCAATTCCAAATAACATTGTAGGGTGCAAAAAAAAAGAAAAAAAGAAGTGATTTTAAGATTTACTACATGATATCAGGTGTGCTTCATTTCTGTCATTCTCTCTTCCCCCACCCCTCCCTCCACAGACACATCTTAAAAGAGGTTATTGACACTGAGGCGACATATGTGGCCAAGCTCGAGGAATGTATCACCTCGTACATGAGTGAGATGGACTCTCCCAACCTCCCCAATGCCCTCAAGGGGAAGAAGAAGACCATATTTGGTAACATCAAATCCCTCCTCTACTTCCATAGGGACACCTTCCTTGAAGCTCTCAAACGTAGCCAGGATTCTCTGGAGGCCACTGTCCAGTGTTTTGTGGATCATGTAAGTATTGGTGTCAAGTGATGCATATCACATGACTATCATGTGACTTGATCATGGTGTCAATAGTGACGGATATCAGATATCACATGACTCATGTGACTTGCTTTGTGAGTATTGGTGTCAATAGTGATGCATATCACGACTATCATGTGACTTGCTTTAAGTATTGATGCATATCACATGACTATCATGTGACTGATATCATTGTGTGACTCAATTGTACTACAATGTTATTCAGTCTCCAATAATTATACAGTATCACATGATTATCATGTGACTACTCTGTGTATCATGTGACATTTCCCATGCAGGCACACAATTTTGACTTGTATGTGACTTACTGTGAGAATAAGCCAAAGTCCGAATCTTTCCTCTGGACTTACACTCACTCTGGAGGAACTTTCTTTGAAGTAAGTACTTTATAGAGAAAAACAGACAAACAAGCAAATAAACAAACAAAACAAATAAACAAACAAAACAACTGTTGTTTTTCTTGACTTACCTTCTTTCTCTCTCCCATTTTAGGATATCCAACAGACACTGAAGAACAGAGAGGGGATAGACTCGTTCCTGATCCGACCTGTCCAACGGATGAGCATGTACAAGCTGCTCCTCCGCGACTTGCGTGCCACTGCAGAGAAGATCTCCATGGTCACTCCAGCTCTGGAGAAGGCAGTTCAGATCACCCAGGAGGTTCCCAAGAGAGCCAACGACGCCATGACACTCAGCATGATCTATGGATGTGAAGGGAATGTACACAAATTTGGACAGCTTATTCTCCAGGTGTTGTTGTTGTTGTTATTGTTGTTGTTGTTGTTGTTGTTTGGGAAACTGTTTGTTTATGTACTTTTAATCTTGACTATTATTTAGGATGAGTTTACAGTTTCTGAGAAAGGCAAACGCAGCGGAACTCGGAGACAACTTTTCCTTTTGGACCAACGCTTGATCATCACCAAAGAGAAGGATGCGGACGGCCTCTTTGTCTTCAAAGACTCCCTCAAGGTTCACAGTCTCTTAGTGGCAGAGAAAGAAGGGGACCACCCTAATCGTTTTGCTGTGGGGACTGGCGTGGTTGGAGATTGGGACCAGTACTACTTGCTGGAGGCCAGCAGTGTGGAGAAGAAGCAGGAATGGTTACAAGCACTTAAAGACATCATGAAGAGACAGTTTGAGTTACTCAAAGGTGTGGATGCTGGCTGTGTGTATGTCACATGCTTTATTTGTTATCACTAGTCCATAGCATCTGTTGTCAGTGTGCTTACAAATGTGTAATGCTCCATGCTCACTAATGTCTTGCATACAGTACATTAACCTTATTGATCATGTGCACAGTCTCTATATGTCTTGCATACAATTAACCAGTGCTCATATCATTTAGACAGTATATTATATTTCTTCTCTCCTTAGCATTGGCCTCTTCTGGCACAAGAGTTCGAAATGAAGGGCTGGCATCTCCATCTTTACAACCAAGGACACCAACGTAAGTTAATACACTACATACTGGGATCCTACAAGTCCTCCTGCAGAAATCTCAACTTCCATACATACACTGATTCCCATACTCCAGTCCATACTGATTCAGTTCCTATACTCCAATCCATACTGACACTCCATATTTGGTTCCCATATACCACTGATTCCTGATCCTCATCATTTTTGGTTCCCATGTTCCAGTCCCAACATTGATTCCATTGTGACCTGTCTTGCTTGCAGGCTAAATCATAACACAGTAGCCATGAGTGTGGCCATGATCAATGTAAGTGACGATTCAGAACAAGAGGATGAGGAGATGGAGTTCCCCCTCACCCCCAGCGGCGCCAGACCTCGCACCAATACTACTGCTTTCTCCTTAAGCCCCACCCACTTTCCAGATGTCTTTGGCAGGTCCAGAGCCAACACAGTCTCAGTGAGTTTCAAGGCAGTATGAGTAGTAGCCCATGGGCCATAAAGAAATGACTGTTATAATGATTACAATTAACAGGGATATTATCAACACCTCTTATCTTGGGCCCTAAAGTGATAGTGTTTTAATTACTTATTTCAAAAGGTTGGTGAGGCCACACCTGCTTCTCCCACTTTTGCTCCACGAACTTTGAACCTTTACATTGTGGCGGAGGACTGTGCTCCCCCCAAGGATGATGAGGGGATCATGTATATCCTCAAGGGACAGATCTTTGACGTCATGGACAGCTCATCTGATTGGTGGTTGGCTCGACTAGTGCGAGATATCACGCCCAAGAGCCTCAAGTTTTATGAGCAGGGTTGGGTCCCTGGCTCCTTCCTGGACCGTTTTGATGGACATTTGGGAAGAGAGGAAGAAGCAGCTATTCAAGCGGGTGAGCTGCTACAATGCTAGCAATAAGAAGAGAATGGTCTGTGTTGTTGTTGTTATTGTTGTCGTTGTTGTTGTTGTTGTTGTTGTTGTTGTTAATTTATCTATTGATTTATTTCCCTCAGAGTACCAGCGCAGGAACTTGAAGTCCTCTGGGTCTTCTCCAGGGTCGTCTGCACTGAAACTTGCCAGCCTCGCACCGGGCAACAGCAGCACTGTTCCTCTCCCCCACGAGCGCAAGAAGAAACTGAAGAAGAAGAAGAGCAACCCCAAACAGGAGAAGCTCCGAGTTACTTCCAGCTACAGCTTTCAGGAGATCGAAGAGAATGAGAAGCAGATGAAGGATGGGGTCATGGCTGTTGATGGCAATGTCAAACCAAAGGTATAGTATAATCAGAATGTGTACTTTTATTCTTTACTTTGACCCTTTTATTCTACACTTATTGTGTACTCTGACCTTTCACTATGTACTCTGACCTTCATGTGTGTACTTTGACCTTTTATTTCATCAGGCTCCTGAGGTCATGGCTCCCCTATGTGATGAGACGATAATTTCAGGACGCTCTGTCTACTTTCGATGCGGATTCGATGGTTCCACTTACCCCCTCCCAAGTGTGGAGTGGAGTTGCAATGGTGCTCTTCTGACCATAGACAGAGCCTTTGCTAGCGTGGGAAAGGACAGTTGTGTGTTGAGGATCAACGACGTGGACGTAATGGACGAAGGGGATTACACCTGCACTATTGCTAACGAGGAAGGTGTGGCTTCAAGCACTGCTAGACTCACTGTGCTCAGTAAGTAGAAATGAAGTAGGAACAATTGTATTATCTACTCCCTTCTTCTGTTTGTTTATTCATTTGTTTGTTTGTTGTTGTTTTCAGGTTCGCCTGACCCCCCATATGATATTGTGGTCAGACCCCTTACCTCAACATCTGTAAGACTCTCGTGGACTCCGCCCATCTTCACAGGCCACTCCCCCATCTCACACTACCTTGTGGAGTACAAAGATACCATATATGACAAGTAGGTCTACGGGGGTGTGAAGTATAGAGGGTAAAACCCTGTTAATTATGACAAGTAGGTCTATGGGGTGTGAGGGTAAAGCCCTGTTAATTATGATAAGTAGGGGTATGAGGGTAAAGCCCTGTTAATTATGACAAGTAGGTCTATGGGGTATGAAGTATATTATATTGATAGAGGGTAAAACCCTGTTAATTATGACAAGTAGTTCTATGGGGTATGAGGGTAAAGCCCTGTTAATTATGACAAGTAGGTCTATGGGGTATGAAGTATATTATATTGATAGAGGGTAAAACCCTGTTAATTATGACAAGTTGGGGAGGTGATTAGTTATATAAGGGAAAGCCCCTGCAATTATGATGTCATTTTGTAACACTAGCCAATCTCTGAGTATTAGATTGCACATGTCAACTACAGATGGAATTCTGTGATGAAACACATTACTGAGCCACATGTGCTGGTGGAAGACCTGGTGCCAGGGACAGAGTACACCTTTGGTGTGTACGCCATCAACCCCATGGGGAGTAGTCCCATGAGTGAAGAATCAGAGGGAGTGAAGTTATCGAAATCCCACATGGAGGTGACAGAGTTCTCTCTGGAACCTTTCGATACTCATTACGAGTTACAGGGAAAGATTGGCAGGTAAGATGAGATGCACACTTGCTATTGCCATAACCCATGATGGTTACCAGTCTATTTCCATTCACTTGGCACCTGGATAACTTTCTCAATCCTTAACCAAATTTCAAACACCAGCACAATCCAAATTCCTAACTTTAATGCATCGACGGAGAGCTCTCTCTCAGAAAGTTATAGCAGTTGTAGTGAATGATCAAGGTGTCAAAGTTTAGGTCAATTCCATCAAAGCATGCTTGATTCAAATTTTACTATTTTGTCCTGATCAGAGGTCGGTTTGGTGTGGTGCACAAGTGTCTCCATAAAAAGACACACCAGACGTTCGCCGCGAAACTCCTCCCTCTTGATGTGGGGCGTGACCATGCACAGCACGAACTGGAGATATTGTGTGGCTTGGACCATCCCAACATTGTCCAGTTGACCTCAGCTCACCTCACACAAAAAAACTTCATCCTGATATTCCAAAGGTATAATTTTGCAATCCACCAATACAAGTCATAATTCATTTTCCAGCATAATTATTGTGCAATGTCATTCAGTTTTCAATTTCCTCCCTACACACAGTCACTACAATTATAGACTTAACAACATTTTTCAGTTTTTATTTCCTTCCTACACACAGAGTGAGTGGGCTCAATATTTTGGAGTATTTCGTCAAATATGACAATTTGACAGAGCAGTGTGCTGCTCTGTGCATGCAGCAAGTTTTTCACGCGGTCAACTACCTTCACCAGCAGATGATAGCTCACCTCGGCATCAGGGTAAGACCCCCCAGACCAAAAGCCATTCAAAGAGGGATGTATACCTTGACGTCAAAGAAGAGCATCTCCCTTTTCCCTTACAAAATAGGACCCCAGACCAAAGTCCATTCAAAGAGGAATGTGTACCTTGTCAAAAGAAGAACACCCTTTCCTTTTCTTACAGAGGAATGTGTACCTTGACGTCAAAGAGAAGTATCTCTCTTCTTCCTTTTCTTTTCTTTCCTTCCCTTGAAAAATCATAAAAATTTTGCACTCATTGCAGCCTCAGAATGTATTAGTGTATTACGCAGTGGATGAAGACTTGCCGTTGGTAAAACTTATCCATTTTGAGCGCTCTAGAAAACTTGACTCCTCGACTGACTTCATTTTAGAAAGACCTCATGGTGACATAGCATATGAAGGTGAGGTCACACTCAAACCTAGTACTTGTGAATTTCCTCAAAACCTCCCACAAATAGGGTATAATTTATGTACATAACATAACTGTTTTTTTTTGTTGTTGTTGTTGTTGTTGTTGTTTTAGCACCAGAGATTTTGCAAGGACAGCCAGCCACCACAGCAGCTGATATGTGGTCCTCGGGCGTTCTCCTCTACGCTCTGTAAGTTCCTGTGATCATGAAGATCGTATTTCCAGAGCTAGTAAATGGTCACACACAATTTATTTTTTTTGTATAGTGCAGAAATTTCAGAAATTTTTGTATAATGCAGAAGATAGTATTTCCAGAGCTAGTAAATGGTCACACACAATTTTTTGTATAGTGCAGAAATTTTCATTGTTTGCAAAAAAATATGAACCCCCTTGTTCATTATAATACACTGAAATTAATGGGTTGGGTCAGGAAATTATTGAACTTTACTTGTCTTCTTTAGGCTTGGGGGAACCTCCCCCTTCCAAGTGGACTCTTTGGACCTGACGAGGGATAACATCATTGCCAGCCACTTTTCCTTCCCTGTCAGAAGTTTCAAGGACATTTCGGCTTCTGCCACCAGCTTCATCTCTGCACTTTTAGTCAAAGATGGAAGGTGAGTAAAACATTAAGCATGTGGAAGGATTTCCTGTATGTAGTGCATCGGAACAAAAGTGTTCTTTGTAGAGAGGTTGTCCTCTTTTAGGGTCATTTTGAGTATATTTACAAGAAGTACTTTTAGATTGTCCTTTGTCGAGAGATTTGTCTTCTTTCGGAGTATCCTTCATTGGAGGTTCCTTTTCACCCTCCTCAGTAGAGATCTTGATTCCACAAAGGAGCATGCCACCAGATCTGTAATACTGGCAGCTACGTATATCCTTACTCCATCTTGAAACCAGACATTACAATCCAATCTATTGATAATTTTAAAAAACTCAGTAGTACGCATGTCTTGGATAAATTAGACAAGAAATTGTCCCAGATAGCTATGGATTCATTTTCATAATACTCGCCGACTCTCCCATGATTAGCTACTAGTAGGCAGTGAATGTAATGTCGAGAGACCCCAACCAATGTATCGGAAGTTTGGGACTGTTACATCAGAGCATACTTGAGAAATGGCTAATGATAATGTTACATGTGCCAAAAGTGTCCATCTTTTCAGTTTTGTAATGATTATTATTGTTATCAGTAAAAGACTTGATTGCCAGCAAGCTCTGAAGCAGTCTTGGCTGAAGCTCGTGAATGAGGAAGACGAATCAAACACCACCACCACAGTCGCCACCAAGCTAAGCACTGCCCGACTAAAGACTTACGTAACCAATCAGAAATGGACAAACAATCTCCATAGCAACTCACCATAGTTATAAAACACAGTTGTTTTTATTATCAATCTAATTATCATAAGAAAATTAACAAATTATTTTATGTGATTATAAAATGCAAGATTATCATGTAAGGTAAAGCGAGGCTATTTCGAATGGCGGGGCTATTCAAATATTTCAAAACTCCTCGAGCTTATGAGCTCCATTTTAGTAGATTATATCCTCCAGCATTGAGCTCCGAAGTCTCGGTAATTTCAGAAATATTTGAACAATTGGGAATTACCTGCCGTTTGGAATAGCCCCGCTTTGCCTTGAGGGATATCTATAACCTCTCGAACTTTCATATTCTAGATGTGTGAGTACTCTGATGTTAGTGCGTAGAATGTTACCATACAATCTGCAGATCTTACCATACAATCTGCAGATCTGTAGACTGTTTCTATGTAGCTAAACCCCATCTTTCATAATAGCAGTCTTTACTACAAGCACTAACCAGATTGCAGGTCTCCTGTTTACAGTCTCAAGGTTGATGTGATAGTAACATGTTACATAACTAAACTAACAAAAAACAACAACATGAAATTGGTAATCCTAGAACTTGTAGTGGCCGGCAAAATGAAGACACACTGAAAAACATCGAAGTGACACTGAAGGTAACAACTGTTTTTTAAGCTTATACATACACCTGTGACCAAAGTGATAAAAAATCAGCTTCAGCATTTAGAATAAACATTCGATGACTGCAGCCTATATAAGTTAGAGGACTGGAACAAGGTAATTGTTATTTCCATAGAAAATATTGCTATGGATAAGTTACATAGTATTTGTTGGACCTTTCTTACTGCTTGGTATTTAATGGGCACACTAACTTCCAGCCATTCAGCTGAAGCAGTGCTCATTAAGGAGGGCGGGATTCTGATGAAGTATCTGTGTTCTCCCAGTGGAAATCTCCTTCCCAATACCAACCTTGAACTCGACAACTCTTCGCTCACTATCAGTGGACGATATCCGTTTTGTGTGATTGAAAATAGCTCAGAAATCACTATTGCTCCATCACAACAGATGATTGAAAAGGGATACGATCACGTTGAAGTTCTATGCCTCCCAGGATCTGGAGGATTTGGGTTCGTCAATGTCTCCAACCTCACCATTAGTTCGGTTGTGTTCAAGAACTGTGCAGGTGATATTCCAGCATCAGCTGTGAGGTACATCAATGATAGCAACCAATTCTTGAGGTATGATCACACAAGAGCTGCGTTTCTTTTCAACCACTGCTATAACTTATCACTGAACAACTTGATACCTCACGAGCAAGACTCCAGTGCGTTTAGCATCATAGGAGCGAATTTGTGTGGTCACAGCAGTATTCGTATCATCACTTCTAATGTTGTACCTGAAATGAAAACTCTACTTCATTATACAGATAGTCTTATAACATCCAGTACAAAATGCAAGCTGCATATTGCAAACAATTCAACCTTATCACCTTCTACCAAATTCGAAAAACATTGGGATTATATGGATATTGACTATAGAGAGACTTTATCGACATCATCAATCACTGGATGGCTCACTCTCATTGTAGCCCAGCAAAATTTTGATGCAGACATCGGTATGCTTATGAAACCAAGTATTTTTCCCAAGGCTTGGACGGGCCCAAAGATTGGAATACTTATCGCCTTCATTGGTGGCTCATCTGATTCTCGAATTACATATGAAGGAATCCCTCATGAATATTGCCTGCATGGAAGTACCACATCTTTGGGTCATTTCATGATAATACCACTGAACGTGCAGTACCGTGATACGTCTTCTAGGAAAAAAAGGAAAAGCGAAGTAAAAAGCTCTTTAATGATAAAGAACACAGCATTCGTCCTATATACCCACACTGAACCAAATTCAACTGAAAAATACATTAAATATTTGCTTAAGATTTTATGGGATTTCACTCAACAAGAAGTTGTAATGGAAAACACAACTTGGTGCATGAAGGATTTCGTGCACAATTTAGGTCACTCTAACGTCATTGGTTCATACGACTATCTATTCACTGTCGAGGGTCTTCCAGCTGGCCAACTCAATATTCTCAGCATGATTAACACTCACTTACAGTATGACCACGTGCCTCCGTCTCTCCAAGCCACGATGCAATTTCAAGACACAAATGCTACCGTGAGTGGCACAAACTATTTTTCAGTTGATCGTGGTAGAGTAATGGACATCAATAGAAAGAGTCATTTAGTGATAACTGGGAATTTTACTCTCAGCGGTGCATACACTTATAACATCCAAGGTGGAGGAGGAATCGTACTGGATGACTCCTCTTATTTGTATCTGAAAGAACCTTTGGAAGCTGGTTTTTATAATAACACAGCGATCTACGGAAGCGCTATCTTTGCTCCAAAACAGTGCTCCATAAAGATACTTCCAGATAAGATTTATTCAGACCATAATTTCACTGATATAAACATTGCACTTTACTTCAAGAACAATACCAATCACTTTGGTGTACCAAATTCTCTTTTCACATCAATGTTCTGCTTCATCCGAGCAGAACATGATGAAGTGATTTTATGTCCAAAATCACAAGATTTTAAGTTTGATTTTCTTGATTGGGACCAGAAGAACTCGAGATACAAATGCACTTCGTTATTTGATACACTATTTAAAGAAATGAATCCCTTTGACAAATTTATGTCTCTCCCGAATGGACTATGTTGGCAATCGCATACAAAGGAGTGGAATTGCAACTATACTGATTATTTAGATCTTAAGTTTGGATCGTCAGCTTTTGAGCCGCACTTCCACACTTATCCTGGAGAAAGAGCCATTGCCATTAAATTTTCCTATGATGATGTCTTCAGTGTGCAACAGGTGAGCTGTTCAGATGATACATTAATAATACTAAATTTCGATTCTTCAGTAAGGAAAATGAACTCAACGGTATCGCTTTATTTCAAAAATGAGGAGAAAGAAACAGTCTGTTACCTTGTTAACCGTTACAGGTCAGGAAGCGTAGACATCAACTTTCATGCATATGTGAGCGCACATTGTCCAACTGGCTTTGAATTATCTGAACAAGGTTACTGCAATTGCTCCAATGCCTTCCTTAAGCAAAACTACAAATGTGACATTGATAGCCGAATCTTTACCAGTCCAAAAGGTTACTGGACTGGCTACTGGCATGATTCTAATAGAACAATCATCTCATTCACCAGGAATTGTCCGCCAAACTATTGTGATCCAAAGTTTAATACTTTCACTCTGAATAACTCCATTACTGATCTATCCTGCCTCAACAACCGCACTGGAATCATATGTGGTCAGTGCAAGGAGAATTACAGTGTAGTATTTGGATCTGATGTCTGCTATGATAACTGTACTGATCTCTATCTCCTCACTCTCCCAGTGTATGCTATAGCCGGACTCATTCTAGTAGTACTTCTCTTTGCATTACGACTCACTGTAGCCACAGGCACCATCAATGGAGTCATATTCTACGCCAACATACTGGGTCTATCAATGGATCAACTAACACGAGATTACCATGGACCATATTTAAAATACCTTCACATTGTTATCTCATTACTCAACCTTAATCTTGGTTTTCCACTCTGCTTCTATGAGGGAATGACTACCACTGCTAGAGTAGGATTCCAGTTCATCTTTCCTGTGTACCTATGGAGCATTGTCATTGGAATGATCATCATCGCAAACCATTCAGTTAGGGTTTCCAACTTCATATCTAAATCTTCAGTACAAGTTCTAGCCACGTTATTCTACCTTTCATTTTCCAAACTGTTACGTACAGTGATCGATATTCTCAGCCACACTACACTTTATTCAATAATATACCATCAGCATGATTATTCAAATCTCAGTGAACAGACAGTGTGGTATTACAGTGGTGAAGATTACGGCCATGGTGTGCACGGTTTCTATCTATTTCTTGCTACAGCATTCGTTGCACTGTTTCTACTTCCTTACAGCATCCTCATCACTTTCTCTTACTGCTTCATGAGGTTCAAACTAGTCAACAAATTCAAGCCCTTCATCGATGCTTATGGTGGTCCTTTCAAAGATAAGTGGAGGTTCTGGTTTGGACTGCGCCTCTGGATTACCATTACCCTCTTCACAGTCAGTGGCATTCTCCAAGGAACTAACACTGAAATCATGCTGACTATCCATCATTATGTCATTCTGGCATTCCTCCTCACACAAGCCTTCTGTCATCCGTACAAGAACATCGTAATTCGGCTAATAGACATGTTTTTCATGGCAGACTACTGGCTGATAATAAGCTGTACTTTTATCTTCAGAGAGCCTTCAGTCATTCAAGCTTACATCTTTCTTTTAGCTGTAGCAATCTTTGTATTTTTCCTGATAGTGGTGTCCCACTGTGGCTACAGATGTGTCTCTTTAGTGAACTCTAATGTGTTTTCCCTGATCAAACAAGAAACTTTAAGAAGATTTAATGGATATGAGGTGATAAGAGATGAAGCTGACAATGAAAGAGCCAACGCGGAGCTATTTGAAACAGCTGAAAGAAGAGTCCTTGATACCTACTGAGAATTTGCTTTATTCCATGTGACTTTTGCAGTGTTGCCAGGTTGCTCTCTTAAAAAATCCACAGACAGAAAAGGATACCATAGACATCTCTATAGACATCCATAGACATCCATAGACAATTTTCTTATCCAAAAATCCACAAATTGTGGATAAATCCACGAACCTGGCAACACTGCTTTTGTATTAATTATTCAGCATTCACCCTAATTAATAAAACCACTAATGAAGTTTGACCTTTTGTGTATGTGTAGATTTATATTCTGATATCTTTCTAGACACGGTGGTATGGTACTGACCAGCCCAGAAACATTAATGATGCTCAATTAATTGCAGGTAAAGGATCAACGCCGCCATAGGGACGTGCACGCACATGCGAACATGGAATAGGTAAAGATCTGTTTTGATCAAACAAAAATCAATAGGAATGTAAAAAATAATTTAACAAGAAAATGTGAATGATACATAGTGCCAGGAACACTATAAATAAATAAATAATTGTTCTGCTAAAAATAAACAATTATCTTGAAAATAAGAAAGCACTGCTTTATGATACCAAACTTAACTGCCTTTAAATAAAGAACAATGCTATTTTATAGCTACACTTTTTAAGCAAACTGAGAGGAGCTATTGTAACTATTCTTCTTGTCCTTATACTGCAGTGGATTGAAATCGTATCCCTGGGCGACTGACTTCCACAGCACCTGCAGAATACTGTTTATGGGTAGTGGTATCTTGCATCCCTTCTTGTGGTTGATGCAGCCATGCTCCATCGTACATAGACTTCATCCCTTCACTATTCTCCAATGGAGTTTGCATCTCGAGATCTGTGTCACATTCCTCAAGAGTGAAGAGTTTTCTATCATTATCCAGTGGATGTTGTTGAAAATCAGTTCCAGCAATTTCGTGATTTGTGCTACTAATTTTTGTTCTCAAACTGCAAGGAGGAGCATCCAGATTCTTCACCATATTCTTCCATAAGTCACACTTATCCACCTCGTGTGTGAGGTTAAAAGACTCTTCTTCTTGGTGCTGGTCCACAAACTCTTGCTTGCTTATCAACACATCGGTACTTACACGATCGTAGCTTGCCGTTACAGAGATATCATGAATGCTGGATCGTGCTGAGCTTTCCACAGTGTCTAGGGATTCATTCTTCTCCATGTCTAGTGGCATTTTAGATTGGTTTTTTTTCCTGCAGCGGGTGCAATAAAGAGAGTCGGGGATCGGATCATCCAAGAGCTCTATGTCATGTTTGCTGAACCCGAAACCAATCAGCCATCTTCCGATCACCAGAGACAATACCTGTAGCACGTGGGAAGAAACGAGTCTTAATTCTTAAGTCTGTGTTGTGGTTATACAGTGGATTGCAGTACATGAAATTCAGAACACCAAACCAAAATCTCCTTTCAATTGTGGTTTTAGAGCTGGGCTACTTAAAAGGAAGCTATGTAAATTTTGGTTTGGTGTTCTGTTGCAAGATCACTGCAATCCACTGTTTCAAAGTTCCTCACTACCTCAACTTCCTTCCTCTAGTAGTACAGTACAAAATTCTCATGGAGAGGAGAGGAAGGAAAAATTTTTCTCTGAGAACTGATACACAACCAATTCACGCTTCAATTCTTTAAACCACGGGAATGCCTAACCCACGCTATGTGGAAATCCAAGAGCATTATGGGGCAAGCATGGGTATATAGTGGAGGAGAAGGAGGTCATGTCAACTCACCATAATGGGGAAGAAGACTTGGAGATAGAAATGAGCTTGAAAGACACAGAGAAACAAGAGGAAAATGATCTGGATGGCTGTGTACAAGTGGATCCTTCGATTGGGAACATGTCTGAGATATTCATAGTCTGGTTTGTGTTTGTTACGAATGAAGAAGAGTTTGAATCGCTGGATGAATTGTACTCCATAGAGCGAGGACACGCCCAGGTACAACACTAGTCCGTACAGAACAGGAAGTGGGAGGAGTTTGAGAGCCTCGGAGGCCATGACTGAGAGTCCTACCAAGATGGCCATGAGGAACAGAGTAACTCGTTGCTCCCTGGAAGTTGAAAAGAAAAGTGTGACTAATGGACCCTGAGACACCATCTTGACCCTAGTAATGAATACAACCTTTATAACACACCCATGTGGGGGCTAAATTCCCAAGCATACTGGCCCACTATGCCTTCAAGTACATCTTCCCTTTGATGTGGTTAATAGAATGTTGACTAACAAATACCCTTTGATGTGTGAAACCACACCTTAATATTACTGTAAATGCTAAATAAAGCCCACCTGATGCCAATGAACTTTGGCCTCTCGCCTGGAGCCGTGCTGGAGGAGTACTGGTGGAGTGAATTGACATGCGTGATGGAGAGAATGGTGGCCCCAACTACCCACGGCAGTCCCAGCAGAGAGTGCAAGAAGATCAACCAGCCAATGATAAAGATATCCAAGTGGTACCCAGGTTGTTTCTGATGGACAAAATATGGAATGCTTATTGATCCTAATTTGGAGGAATGGTGAGACCCTTTACCCGCCCTGAAAGGGTCTCATGATGACCCTTTACCTACTATGATTTGGTAAGGGTCTTTACCTATATTCAAGTCCCTCTTGCTTGCCACACCCACCCAAAATCAAGTCACATCTCCTCAGCTCACCTTGAGTTTATTATCCTTCCTGTTGACAATGATGGCAGTTATGTGCTGGTCCATGAAGAGCAAAATGGTAGCCAAAAGGGCTGGGAGGATTGCAGCTCCTGGAGCCCACAAGGGAAGATCATTACCTACACAACAGAAACACTTCATATTAATTATGTCTATGTCTCAAAATATCCTCTACTCCAAAGTACAACAGAACCCCTCAATTGTAGGCCACGTTTCATTATAGATGTGTATTGATTCCAGGACTGCTGATAACAGCAGGACACAGGATATTTTCAGGACGTAATGTGGTCGGAATGCATATTGATGTCCTATCAATGTCAAACTGGAAATGCCAAGACATCACGTCAGGATACTACAGATTTATCAGAAGCTCTGTAATTCACACTCAAAATGAAGGTAATTACTATTTCTTCTGATCCCAAAAGTGCCCACACTGACAGCCTATTGCTTGCCTTATTAAGATTCTGATTGAAAACTCATTGCTCACCCAAGGGGTGGATTATGCTTGCTTACCCAAGGGGTGGATTATGCTTGCTTACCCAAGGGATGGATTATGAAACTCCGGTTTGCTTGGGTGTAGACGCCACTCTCACTATTGAAGACGTTTGGGACCACGAGTTTAGGAGTGCTGACTTTGGCCAGAACATCCACCACTACCCATACCATTACTGCTATAAAAACTGCGAAGTCACTCATCATGGATCGGATCTGAAGAGAAAATACTGTAAGGTCATGCCCTGAACTCAGACTGAACTGGACTTAATTATCACTATGTCATAATATCTGCTAGAACCCTATCCTACAAAAACACTAATTGATTGATGACCTTAAAAGTAAGAACTCACATAAGATCTGAGAAATTTCATATTTCTTATCTTCTTGAAGTAGATGCAAAAGATGAAAGTTCCGAAAAATAGAATAACAGACATAAAGAAGATGTCGCTATAGTCCATCCCTTCACAGCCCAAATGACCAGGATAATGAGTGATGTAATCACGCAACAACACTTTGGAACAGTTAGGCTTGGGATCACTCCAAAAAGAGCCCACCAGAGTGGCATTCGTTATGTCTTTGGCTTCAGCACTCTCAAGATTAGGAAATTCGTAACAGTCACACTTTCTCTTGATGGTGGGATAGAGCACCCACTGGTTGTAAGGATTCTCGAGATGGATATTCCAGAGAGCTCTAAATGCTTCATAGATGAAGACCAAACCAATCATAACGGTGAAGACCTCCTGAGTGAATCTGGTGAAGAGACGAGTGATGGCACTGGTGTTCAAGCCCACCAAAACGATCATGAAAATCAACGTCCACATTCCAATCCAGAATCTGAATTCCAGGAATGGAATGCCCTGCATCCTACAAAAGTCAGAGATGATTCTCTCGAATATGAAAGTGGGGCCTGTTGGGCCGAGATTGACAAGAGGCTGGCCAGAGAAGATGGAATAGATGAAGTTACTGATACCAACAGCCAAAATGGTCTCCGTAGCACCCTACGCACCAAAGAAAAATATTTTAGAAGAACCTTGATCATTTTAACCACACCCCTATAATTCATTAGAAGCCACACCCACTCCCAATTTTATTTTACTAACCCCATATCCCTTACCAGTGCACCAGCGGTCTGATCAGAGAGGAGAGCTCCAAAGGCAAAAGCAAGAGTGATGTTAGCAAAGTAAATGACAATAAGAGCAGCCACACTCTGGATGCTGAAGGCACTGCTAAAGTCCCCTCGGTACACAGAGTAACACCGAGTCAGATCCCTAATCAGACCTTGGAAAGGTCTAGAAGTTTAAAAAAATGTTGATTCAAGCAGTCTGGCAAAATTAATATTTGGTACAATTATATTAGGAGGACCTTCCAGTCCACTTCATAACTATATAATGAGATTGCCCCTCCGATAATGGGAGTAATTAACTTAATCTTAATAGGGATAATGAGACTGCCCCTCCAATAATGAGAGTAATTGACTTAATCTTAACCGCCATTACGGATTCCTCTTAGAGCAACTGACTTCTTGGTCCATTTCATAGGTGTTTTGGAATGATCCATCATGATGTTGCAGTGTTTGCACTTATGGGGTTCAGTGGACACGATCTCACTCTGCTTGGTCGAATCAACCATGTTCTTCCTCTTGGCCTGGGAGGGGACCTTGGAAGGGGGCTCCAACCGGATCTGTGGGTCCCACTCACCAGGGGGAAGCACTGTCACCTTGTCCAGGAATTCGTCTATGCCTGCCAAGAGGTCACCGCGATTGCGAGCTTTGTATGCTACTTCATGAAAAACCTGTGATAAGAGTAAATATAAATAACAATAACAACAACAACAAGGGTTAAAAGGGGGATCCCCTGATGATTACCTCGTCACTCATGAGAGTAGAGATGGACCTGCCAATCTCGTGGTAGCGTTCTTGATGTCCCTTGGGGCCCAGCATGATGAAGATGAACCGAGTGGGGATGGGGACCTCTGTCAGGTCACCCAGGTACTGCCCCCTGGCCAGTCGCACGAAGGCTATGATGGGAGCGGTCAGGAAGTCCACCTCACCCACCAGCACGTTAGATGCCTCAGATCCTGGAGGGAGCTTCTTCATAAAGCTGTCAGGCTGTTCAAAGAGACGAAAAATCTCCATTAAATAAATGGTCAAACCACACCCATTATAGCTTACTTTTCTGAGTTCTACATCTGGGTTCTCCTCTTCCAATCTGACACCATTCACACTCCCATTTTTGGTTCCACCTTCACCCAGAATGGAACCACGACGTGAGCTGTTTCTGGATCCAAGTATGCTACCGTTATGACCAAGCATAAGGTTATCAGAGCCATGTCTGCCAAGTTCACCTAAAGACCTTAAAAAAATACAATGCACATAAAGTTTACTGAGCTAGTATCCCACTAATTTACTGGCATTATCATTTGAGCTAGTAGTATATACTGAGCTAGTATCCCATTAATTTACTGGGATTTACTGAGCTAGTGTCCCAGAGCTAGTATCCCATTGATTTCCCGAGCTATGTAACTTTCTCACTTGATGTGTTCTAGGAGCTTCTTCTCGCTGCTGTGTTCTTTCTTGGAATTTTGATGAAGGTGGCGCTGCAGAAGAGCAGCTTTGACCCTTTCACGACATTGCTCCAACAACTGTCCTGTACTCACCAAGTTATCCAACACCACATCTGAACAAACACAAAGAAACAGATTATGCAGGAACAAATTCCACCATACCCAGCAAGTTGTATAAAGCCATTGACTCCTATGGATGCTATTGATACATTGGATTTCATTTACAAGTAGGTATGTCTCTTACCAATAAGTGCATAATTATGTTGAAAGCATGGCTTGATTGGAAGTAAATAATGTTCAAAGCAATAAGAAATTGGGAATATGTTCAAAGCATGGATATACTGTTATTTGATGAAGGATGTTGTTAATGTACAGAGGCCTTTTGTAACAGTGTCTCCCATCTCAGAGGGATGGGGTTATAAACTAAAAGGGTTCTGCAAAGATCAAGAATCTAAAAAATTAATGATCATCAACTGACCAGATATCGTGGCCAGGTTATCGGCTTGGAGGTCCAGGAGCACGGTGCCTTTGAAGATGCAGCTACGTAGCTCAAAGAGGCTGTGGAGGGAGAGTGTGGCCACATGTGGCTTGCTCCACTTGTCCCCTCCTTCTTCGACATCTTCCTCAAACTTGATCCAGCGAGCTGTCTCCTTCCACTGCATCCTAACAGTACAGACACAAGTATGTCAGTCTCAGTGCACTGCCTTATAAAAGGAGAAGGAACTGGGACAGAGGGATTATTACAAAAAGGGGCTTAAAATTTTTGAAAATGGTAGGGCCAGGCCTAAGAGATTGCTCCCATCATAACCTTTCTAATTAAAGACAGTCCTCTGATGTGTGTGGCAGGAATGAATACCATACTGGTAGTTAGTTATCCAACACTAATGATATTCATAGCAACAAGATTACAAGCATTCCTGAGCAGACCACAAAGCCATCCCAGTGAGTGTTTTGAGACATGGAGTCTTTAAAAACAGTGAAAGGCACACTCTACGGCATATGTAGGGATGACAAGGACGCATGCGCTTGTTATCAAAAAAGGTGAATTTTTGGAGGGTCCACTTTTGAATGGGCCTGAATAATCCATTGTCTTGACAGTAAAATGTAAATTTTCGTGGGCTCTACTTCATGTCAATGGTGAATTTTATGGACTTCTTCTACTAGTAGGTTTGGTTTGCTGGCTATAACAGTGAAATGGTCCATCTATAAAATTGTGGATTCAGCAACACAAGCCCTGCTGAGCTCACAAGAGTATGTTTTGGCATACAACTCAGCATAATGACGGAACTCAACTATTGAAGGAACAATAAGCATAAGAATCACTGAGCTGTCAAGTTTTTTCTGTTCTCATGAAAACAACAAAGGATAGTGTTTGAGAATACTTCATTACGTAAAAAGAGCATTCAGTTGGATTTATCAAGGAGATGAATCACCTTAAAGAGTCTTTATATCTTTCTATAGGCTGACTCAGTTTATCTTCACAATGATCAACTCACGATATACAATTTTCACAATGATGAATCTGATTAAAAGGGACTCTCTCATGGACAAGACCTCAATACAAAATAACGAACTGGTATACACTCTGCACACCTCCATAATAGGCAGTGACCAGAGGCAGACTTCACATGATGAATAGACTTAACTGGCCTCACCCACTCACAAGGAAGGCACCTCATGACAACTATATCACTAGTATGGTATTCAGTTCAAGCAGCTTCTAGACACACTCCAATCATTCTCTAGGGTAATCAAAATTGAATTACAAACAGAGTGTGTCCTATTACTAACATGTCCTGTTGCTTTGATACACTAATGGAGTCACATTAGCATTTCCTGAATATTTGAACTTAGTTTTTGCAAAGCTGAGGGCTGTATAACATCATATTTTTGTGGGGGGGGGATTTTTCGTGGCTTCAAAAAGTCGTGAACCATATATTTTTGTGTTACTTTCCTTCTATAAGGTAAGTCATGTGCAATCAAGTGTTGTACCAATAATAATACCCTTCAGTGATATTCTAGGTCTTGCAAAGCCTTATTAGAATGAACTAAAGGAAGTAATAAAGCAACCTAATAGCCAGCTAAGCTGCAATATGTGATATCTCTTGTAGTTATCAACATTGCTACAATACCATACATATACCTGCACGTGATATAACTACAGATCATGTGATATGCATACCTGTTGTCATGTGATATAATTTGAGGTCATGTGATGTGCATACCTGTGGTCATGTTCATTGTACTTGAGTTCTTCTAGCTCGGTAAAGATGTTGTGAGCGGTGTTGTCACAATCATTGTCAGGCTGGTCGTCATGTTCACCTCCAAGAATGAACTTTACCCGGTCACAAGGGTCTGAGGGTGTGATGGGGTCTAGAGGTGCTAGGGGTGGGCATGAAGGAGAGAGAGAGAGAGAGAGAGAGAGAGAGAGAGAGAGAGAGAGAGAGAGAGAGAGAGAGAGAGAGAGAGAGAGAGAGAGAGAGAGAGAGAGAGAGAGAGAGAGAGAGAGAGAGAGAGAGAGAGAGAGAGAGAGAGAGAGAGAGAGAGAGAGAGAGAGAGAGAGAGAGGAGGGGTGGAGGAGAGGAGGGTGGGAAAATGTAACCAATAAAGAACCCACTAAGCACTGTGAATATGATTTGCACCTCCTTTGGAAAAATTTCATTCAATTTACATCTCCCTGACCCTCCAGCTTACCTGGTGGCTGGGTAGTGACTTCAGAGGTCAAATAGCCTGTAGGCAAACTATTGAACCTCGAGTATCTTGTCTGACCATCCATGTCTAAACTCCGACTCCTAGCGACACCTTTATGATCCGAGACCTTGATGTGTTCTGCATCAGCTGATACATTTAAGAAACTACTGTCACCCCCCACTTCACTATTGTCATGGTAATCTTGACCATTGCCATAGTCACTGGTGTTATCTCCATGGTGATCGTGACCATTAGTATGGTGACTGCGATTGTTGCCGTGTTTGTGGGCATGCTTCCGTTTGTGACGATGTTTGTGTCTGGAGTGAGTGTGGGGCATGTGGACAGCAACATAAATATTACGATGACCTACAAAAAGGAAAAAAAAAATCAGTACAATATTACTAGAAATGGTCATTAACAATTTGCAGCACAAGGGATAAAATATTTTAAAAGAAGTATTCCATCACTGCTCTACAATGTATAAAGTACTCACAACGCACTACCTTGCACTTAACTACATGTAATACAAGGCATAGCTAGCTAGCTCATAAACATCCAGTGATAAGCCAAGAACCACTTAACATCATCCATACTTCTATCAAAAGAACATTAGAGCTTCTATACCCTACTATTAATACTATGCCAAGATGACCACATATAATAGTCCATGTAAAAGCACTCGGCCAAGAAAGTTTAGACCTTGACTTCCTCCACATAAACATGTGATGTGGCATTCTTAATACATCCTTGAGACATTCCTAGGAATCTCATCGATATTGTGGCAACAGGCAGTTACTTTCAAGGAATAAAAATGTAAACACGAGATCAATAGTCCAACAAGCAGTGGGTAAGCTGTGGAAAAGCAGGACTCATACATGCAGTAATAATATGCTAGCAGGAAGGATCCCATACCATGTTGAGGGACAGCAGCCTGAGGTTAGCCCCAAGGCAGGATGGAGGTTGTGGAAAAGCAGCCACCCATAGCTGGGCTACAGCAAGGCAGGATGGGTCCATGCTGTTAGTGGTTAGTGAGGTTGAAGTCAGCTGGACTGTGGCATTATGTGATAACACTACCTGAGCGACTGACTAGACATGGAAGAGATTCTAGGGCCCCACATTACTCATCTCTGTAATATTAAACCTCAAATCTTGTGTGAACTTGTTATGCAAGAAGTGTAACTGCACCTTATCTATTATAAACATGACAAAAAACAACATCCAACAACACATTATGAAAGTAACACCACAAAACAAAGATTACTCAAAGGGACACTTGTCTAATCTCCCAGCGGCAACAAAATACATTAGCTATCAGCCACCAATACAAAACACATGGTCAATTATGCGAGCACTCAGATGTTGGTGTAGATGCCAAGTTTCTTAGTGTGACTTGTCTACAAATCAGCATTCTGTGAAAGATCCAGCACCATACACACTCGGTATGGAACTATCTAAGTACTATTCTAGCACACCACTTAATAGTACATGAACTCTTAACCCTATCCTGTCAGTTATCACTTTCTCAGATTCACCCAGGAAAACTCCCCCCTCACTCTCCCCCCCCCCCCCCTCTTGGGTCAAGATTCAGGAACCACTGTTGACCACAAATACGTCGCAGTATACCAAAATGTGAAAGCATAACCATATCGGATTACTTTCACTGGAAAAAATCTATCAACACCACAGTACATGCTTCATCTGTTTATCTTTCATCTTTCCAGGACTTTGTAAATTTGCCTGCCATCTGGCTGCACTATGCTGCAAAAGATACTTTAGCAACCATCTATTTCTGTACTTCATCGATAGCATGTCTTCAGAAATCAGTAATAGCATTCCCACTTTTTTCTGAGACCATGATAAATATTCATACCAGCCGAGGGGTGTGCTAGCCCAACTTTCAACTGACATGCTACACCACTCACTCACTCACAACACTTACGTTGGTGGTCAGCCTCTGTATACTCAGGCACTGTCCTATCTGCTTCAGCAGTATCCAAACTGCGCGCCTGACACACTGAAGGTTCATCCATAGAAGAACTCTGGAAAGGCAACGCCTTCGACTCAGAGTCCATCCCTCCGACTTTAGAACTTCAGCTAATGTTATCTCTTGGCCGTACTACCGCTCATACCCTCTCGTGGACAGGTGAGCGAGAGAAAAACTACAATAATGAAGTCATCGCTGGATTTGAAAGGTTTTCAGCCGCGGAAAGGAAGGCGTGCTCAACTAATTACTGCTGAGTCAGCAATAAAGTTAATAGCATGCGCGTGTTTTTACTGAGTAATTTTACGATTCAGCATGTCCGTGAGAGCCATTGATAAGAAGACCGTGCATCAGATATGCTCTGGACAAGTTGTCCTTAGCTTGGCTGTGGCAGTGAAGGAGTTGGTGGAGAACTCACTTGATAGTGGGGCCACTTCCATTGGTGAGTGTGACTGTCATGTGACTACAAATGCTTCATGCACATGATACAGAGGTGCGACTGAAGGAATATGGGAGTGAGCTGGTGGAGGTCACTGATAATGGGTCTGGTGTGGACGAAGTTGATTTCCAGGGACTTACCCTCAAGCACCATACCTCCAAGATACAAGATTTCTCGGATTTGGAAATGGGTGTGGCTACATTCGGTTTCCGTGGAGAGGCACTGAGCTCTTTGTGTGCTTTGAGGTAAGAAAATGAAAACATATTGCTAAGTAACATCAAAGGAAATTATCCTTATGAATTGGCTTCTTTTTAATTTCAGTGACATGACTATCACCACTTGCCACGAATCAAAGTCTGTGGGAACGAAACTCTTGTATGACAATAACGGTGTAATCAAGTCTCAGAGCAGCTGTGCCAGAGAGGTCCATTAATATATCTGTACTTCTCACTTGTTCAATGGTGGGTGCTATTTAGGTCGGAACGACAGTGAGCATTGCACGGTTATTCTATACTCTTCCAGTGAGGCACAAGGAGTTTCTTAGAAACTTAAAGAAGGTAGTTAATTACAGATCCATTGTAGTATCATTTTGTTAGCTTTAATGCAATGAGTCAACCCCTCTATAATTAAATCACTCCTAGGAGTTCAACAAGATGGTGCAGATGCTTCAAGGTTACTGTCTGGTGAGCACAGGAGTTCGAATCTCGTGCTGCAACCAGGCGGGGAAAAACTGCAAGAAACAGCAAGTCCTAGCCACCAGTGGCAATCCTAACCTGAGGGCAAACATTTTGGATGTTTTTGGACCTAAACAGGTTGATAGCAGGGACATTGAGCTATCAGTTAGGCCATTCAGTGCATGTATCTACATAAATCCATGAATCCTTGCAGTTGGAGCAGCTTGTAGAATTTCCCGAGTGTGTCGAGGATGATTTTACTGCAAGAGAGGAATGTTCCCACCTCACTTCTTCCGATATCAACTCTTTCAAGTGAGCCATACAAGAAACCCATAGCTAAGTGTAGACCAACACCATTATTGTCATAATTACTCCCTGGTATAAAGGTTTACAGGTTATATTTCAAGATGCACTCAAAATTATGGCCGAAGTGCAGCAGATAGGCAGTTCTATTTCTTCAACAACAGGCCTTGTGACCATGCGAAGGTAACACAATTGTTTAGTCATGTCCAATTCTTTCGCTGTCGTGTCTAAAGAGACAATACTGTTGTGCCCGTTCATCAGCTGGCCAGGACAGTGAATGAGGTGTACCACATGTTCAACAGACATCAATACCCTTGTGTCATCCTAAACATCAGTACAGCAAGAGGTATCTGCTCTCCTTTCAACACTGGACAAAGAGCATTGTGTTATAGCATTACTGTGCCTTTCTGCTTCTATCAGAAAGTATTGATGTGAATATCACACCAGACAAACGACAAGTGATGCTCCATCATGAAAAAGTTTTACTTCTTCTTATCAGAGTAAGTCTTCCTTGAAATGATTCAGCTACCAATACAATAATTTTTTTATACAAAACGTTTCAAGCAGTGACGTCCTAATATCACTTAGGTTTCTCTCTGTACCCTCTATGAGCAAATGCAAGGGCAGTTTGATACTCACTCGCTGTCTACTGGAACCACACCCATTTCATCAGAGGCCACATCCATTTCGACTCCTTCCAGTTCTTCTTCACCTGGCGGACCAAGACTCTCTGGTTTTACAAATTTTAAAAGGTGTTGTTATTGTCATGTTGTTGTCAGAAGTTGTATATATAAGCATGCTGGTTGTAGGGAATTCCCTTGCTGATGTAATGATTACACAATGTTATAGGAATGTGGAGCATTTAGGAAATGCAAGGAAAGTTGAACCAGCAACCAAACGTGAGGGCAATGTATACTTGAGATACATTAATTAAAATACTTATTTTATTATTAGAGGCTAAACTGGTCGATTTTGGAGTTTTACATCCAGGGAGAAGGTCTTTAACTGAGGAATCTTCTATTGATAATGAAATTTTGTGTACTGATGAGTTTCCTTTGCCTTCCAAAGAAGATGAGAGACATGTTGGCCCTTCAAGTGACGTTAGATGGGGTGTATCTCCTGGTGATACCACTGAGGAGATGAATGATAAAGGAGACACACTAAATGACTATCACATTGCGGAGGAAGAACATCTTGGTTCATCAGATCATGAAGAAGAAGAAATTTTAAGAAGTGACTGTGATAATCCGATATCTCCTTCCAGGGCACATTTATCTCCTGGATCCTTGAAATCTGGACCCTTAATGAACTTCTCTTACAGACCAGTCAATGTCATGACCTCTCCAGTGAAATCAAAATTATTAGATGTGAAGTCAAATGAAAGAGAAAGTAAGTTAAATTCTAAACATGTGAGGGAAGTCTCCAGTGGAAAGAAAAAATCTAAGAAAGCTCTGTCTATGAATCTGGATAGTGCAGCTTCTTCTTCTCCCAGTCATGTTCCAGAGATGGAGGTTAGACTTGACCTTGATGTCATTACGACCAGGCTGAGGTCACTGTGGAGTGAGCAAGAAGCTGGGTCAGTCAACGAGGGAAAGTCTACTACTGGCGAAGTCCCTAGCTCTTCCTCAGAGGGTGTCGTAGAGAGGCAAAGGTCAAGGTTCAGAGCTAAGATTGATCCAAGCAGTAACAAGACTGCTGAAGAGGAACTGAGAAAAGAAATCAAGTGAGTCTATCACACATCAATTTGATTTTCAATCTACTGATTCCCATCCCCAGAAAATCTGACTTTCTACAGATGCAAGTGATTGGACAGTTCAACCTTGGCTTCATCATTGCCAGACTGGGGAGTGATCTGTTCATAGTGGACCAGCATGCAACAGACGAGAAGTACAACTTCGAACGTCTGCAGGAAGAAACTGTCATTCAACATCAAAAGCTGCTCATGTATAAACTTTAATCTGCAGCTGAGCCTAGATCCATACATGTGCCTCTGAGCTATGAATGACCAGCTAGCTAATCCTATTGTTACTTTTTCTACAGACCTAAAGATTTGGAGTTGTCAGCCGTCAGTGAGAGCATCATAATGGATAACTTGAAGATATTTGAAATGAATGGTTTCAAATTCCAGATTGACACAGAAGGTGCAGTTGTTGTTTTTTTTGTTATAATGTATCATTAATTTTGTTCATCTACTTTAGCCCCTCCCATGAAGAGAATCAAGTTGGCTGCTAAACCAGTCTCCAAAAACTGGTCCATGGAAAAGAAAGGTCCTTTACGATTATGCATGGTTGATGGAAATGCATGCACTCGTGCAATAAGAACTCCCCATGCACCTCTTTCAATGCAATTAATAGACACACACTAAAGTATTTTCCCTTCTTTTGTTCAGATATTGAGGAAATGGTGTTCATGCTCTCAGATGATGGATGCACACCAGTAAATAATAATACTTAGCTTTATTATTTGATGCAACAATGATGCCTCTCAATTGCAACAGGGAGAAGTGGTAAGGCCCACTGCTGTGAGATCTATGTTTGCATCAAGGGCTTGCAGGTAAGTCTTTTTATGTATGTAGCAGCCATCGAGTATAATTATTGGGGGGTTCCCCTTCAATATTGCATTGCTATATAATCATGTCACAGGTCCTCTATAATGATTGGTACAGCACTAAACAAAGTGGAAATGAGAAAGGTGACTATAGCTAGTTAAAGTCCATTTGCATTCACCTATCATTTACTCAACTTTCTACCAAATTTCGAGTTTTGAACACCAGCAGCTGGAGCTCTCTGTCAATGCATTAAAAAAATTAATGATCAAGGTGTTAGGTGAATGCAAATAGAAACAGACTTTTAAACACTGTTCTTAGGCTCTTGAATAGCTACTTTATATTTTCCCAGTTGCTAAATCACATGTCTGAGATGGAACAGCCATGGGTGAGTCAGTCTGTGCCATTTTAGAGACCTTAGCTATTTCCAGCCAAGTCAGTTAAGAAAGGAACATCACATTTGGTTTGATCTAGAGGAGCTTCTTTGGGTTTCTTACACTAAAGTCTATTGTATATGGTTGTGCAGAATTGTCCACATGGAAGACCAACCATGAGACACCTAATAGACATGGATCGACTGAAGACCACAGACATTGCTCCTGAACACATCAACATTGACTAGAATTGCTCTAGCTAGCTATAAACCATGTTCCATTAGCTATGTCAGCACCCAGTATGGTGTATTATAAACATCTCCCCTCCAATTTCAATATTAAAACAAAATCAAAACTTGGTGCATATTCTTACATTCAGTAGCCACATATCATACCGGAAATAATCCCAACATCACATGCAGGGCTTCGTTTAAATTTAGAGGAGGGGCAGGGAGCATTTGCTCCTCCCCCATTAATTAATACTGTGCAATATCTTCAGCTATTATCACTTCTTTGAATAGCTATAGTGACCATTCTGGATGCCAAATGTTGTGATGAATTCTCCCATTGTGGTGAAAGCTGTCATCCAAAGAAGTCATAAGTACATTTATAGCCTATAGCTACTGATTTATGATAACAATGCCCAAATAAGGCTATAATAATTATGGTTAGAGTGTAGGTTGTGGAATAACCTATCAGAGAGTGCGGTAGCACTCTCTAATAGGGATGGCAGGTCAAAGTCCATAGGACAGTATAAACTAAAAACTCTTCTTTCTCTTCTACCCTTACTCTATATATATATATCAAAGCTGAACAGCTAGCTCTAGCTAGCGCGCACCTATGTGGCCCCGCCCTTAAGTTAAAATGGCGAAGAAAGATTAGCTAGTGTTCCATAATCACTGAATTGTGAAATGGAACTGTAGTGAAAACTAATAGCAAAAGATCAGCCTCTAGGTGCTGCTCTAACAGATGGCCCGAACAGAATTCTGATGACTATAGCCAGTTAGTCAGTACGCCGATCTGATTATTATTATATTGAAAACTAGAACAAAAGTCAATTTTTGAAATCGTTTTTTGTTAATGATATAGAATGAATTTTAGATTATTATACATTGTCCTGTCTTCTGTGTAGATGTAGGGATAGGGCCATGACTTGTGAGAATCTATACTTCAGCTAGCTATTTCTTGTGTTTCAGTCATTCCTCAGTGCAGATTCTCATCCTACACATAATCAGTCTGTGCAGTTTGCTCACTTCACCATGCCAGTGCCTCCAGCTGTGCACCCCCTCCCAGAAGGTAAGGAACTATAGATAACGCATTTTCATTCACTGCTCTTACAATTACATCATCCAGTGCCACCTCCAGCCGCGCACCCCCTCCCAGAAGGTAAGCAACTATGGAAATTTCTCCACTCACAATTACATCATCCAGTGCCACCTCCAGCTGTGCGCCCCATCCCAGAAGGTGAGCAACTACATGTATGTAGAATTATCACATTTACTGCTCTTACAATTACATCATCCAGTGCCACCTCCACCCGCACGCCGCTCCCTCCCAGAAGATAAGCAACTATGGAAATTTCTCCACTCTCACAATTACATCATCCAGTCCCACCTCCAGCTGTGCGCCCCATCCCAGAAGGTGAGCAACTACATGTATGTAGAATTATCACATTCACTGCTCTCACAATTACATCATCCAGTGCCACCTCCACCCGCACACCGCTCCCTCTCAGAAGGTAAGCAACTATGGAAATTTCTCCACTCTCACAATTACATCTTACATCATCCAGTGCCACCTCCAGCTGTGCGCCCCATCCCAGAAGGTAAGCAACTACATGTATGTAGAATTATCACATTCACTGCTCTTACAATTACATCATCCAGTACCACCTCCAGCCGCACGCCCCCTCCCAGAAGGTAAGCACTATAGATAGCACATTTCATAATCTTACAATTACATCATCCAGTGCCACCTCCAGCTGCGCGCCCCCTCCCAGAAGGTAAGGAAGATAACACATTTCATGATCTTACAATTACATCATCCAGTGCCATCTCCAGCTTCCCACCCTCACCCAGAAGGTGCATGGAGGGGTAGGGCCAGGGCCAGGCGGAGGGGGAGGGGACGTCAACGGTTCTGCCCGTTCCCGTGTGAGTACATACTTAACTATTTTCCACCAACACATAACATGCATCACCATAATCTATAATTCCAGACCCAAACATGTACAATGGAAATCGTAAGTAATATAAAACAGTACAAAATCACTTAGCTATGGCTACTTCTCTTTTCCAGTACACTTTCATCACCATGGGAGGTAAAAAGTAAGTCGTGCACTCTAACACTATAAAACATTTCATTTGCATCTCAATACTTGCAGAAATCCTCAACAAGAACTCAAGGCAAGCATAAAGCTGCTATAGCTAGGCTTCATTTAACCCTATTGCTTTATACTTGCAGAACTCAAATCATTCATAATAACTTAGATATAATCTCGCGATCATCACGTACTCAAACAGCAGATCTCTATACTAAACTGCACAAAATCCTGCTACCAGCATCATAACATGTACACACAGGAGGTAGCACACGTGCCACAAATTACTACTCTTATTTGCTCATTCCCCACACCCTCCCTCATACAAGACAACCAAACGTCTAGTATTCAACTTAATGTTTCATTCTGCTCTCATTTGCACTGCACATGCTCATCCATCCTCCCTCATGTAAGACAACCAAACCTCAACAACTATTATTAAATTGAATGATTGTGCTCCTCTACAATAATGCTTTTCACTCCTCAGTACTGTATCCACAACAGATAGCTACTCATCCTTCATGTCAGTCATACTCTCCTCCCTCAAGATAACAAAACATTCTTCAGTCCTATGCTTGCAAACAATACCGATTGCAAATTAACCCTCAGCAGGCATGCATGAGAGGGTACTCTCAATACAAAAACTGCCCAATCACTCCTTATTGCACATGCCCACACACATTAATTGAAAAAAGAAAACACCGAAATCTGGGTATTAGCTAAGTGCAGCCATTCATTTCTTCAGGTTCTTCTTCACCACTGCACCTTCTCATTCTCTGCCAAGTGAAGATATTGAAGCCTCTTCATCGGTCAATCATCCCTGACGAATATAACATTCAAAATTAATCATTGAGCTTTTCTTAGCATATATTTGGAAATAACTACTTCTTTTGAATATGAATAATACACAAGTATTGTTATCTTCCATATCCAGTGCTATGTGCTTACCAAAGAGGAACATTTCAATTTATATAGCTAATTACAAAGAAAAAGAATGGAAACAAGTGAATGCAAAAATTTCTTCTAAATAAAAAATGAAGTAGGGATAGCAGTAAAATTTAGCTGCATTCCTATCACTCCTACCCCTCCTAAAATTTCAATATCCACGCCCATATATACACCCAACTTAAATCCCTACTCTTCACCCCCCCTTCAGCAATATGTGAGGTAGTTTTGTAATAATATTATTGCTGTGATTCTTGAGTTTGGTGATGGGTACGGGTAAGGGGTTACTTGACTCACGTATTGCTGAAGGGGGAGTGAAGAGTAGGGATTTAAGTTGGGTGTATATATGGGCATGGATATTGAAATTTTAGGAGGGGTAGGAGTGATAGGAATGCAGCTAAATTTACTGCTATCCCTACTTCATTTTTTATTTAGAAGAAATTTTTTGCATTCATTATTATATGTATACTGAGGCTTATTAAGCTAAGGACTTAAAAAATTTAAAAATCTAAACTTCTAATTGTCTTAAAAAAATAATAATAATAATCTAAAGCAATTTGGTGAACTGGCATCTTATCATTTCGAGTAACTCTCCATTTCGTACACTTCACAGACACCATATTTCTTACACAATCTGATATAGGCTGGAGTGAGTGAGTATGTCCTATAATCCTCAGTCAACTCTTCTCCTTCTTCAATGTTACGCACAGCAGTGCCATCATTTTTCACCTTATGTATATGTTCAGATAAGAGTTCATAGATCATGTTGGGATTATCCGAGTGATTTATCATCTTTGAATCATCCTGATCAATACATACCTTCCCCTGGCTGCCATAAGCATGTTCCAGCCAGTGCTTGCGTTCTTCCAGAGTTGGTAAAGACTCGAGGAGCGCGCTTGCTTCCTCCTCAGAGTAGGAGAGGGGTTCACTTTCGTATATCCTGGTTTTGACAGGGATGAACTGCGCAGCAAATACCCCGATTCCTTTATCTGGAGTCATCCGAAGTTCAGCTCTCACCAGAAATCCAGTAGCTGGTCTCGGAAGGCGGTCCTCGCAGCGTTCAGCCATCAATATCACTAGACTACGTACACAGGATTGGAAACAGGGCATGCGCGCGTAGAATTTATAGACCATCCGTGTAGGTACCTGGCGAACAGAGAAATCTTACACAAAATAAGAAAGAGGGTGAAAGGCAAGGTATTTAGCGCAGCAATAATTATGATTATAAGTGAAAAGGCTCAATGACCTATAGCTGTAGTAGTTTATCATGTCAGTTTAGTCTATTTACTGTTGCTATGGAAGAAACAGGTGACTGAAAAGTTTTGTGGCACTCCTACTACTAAAATAGAAGTCTAGCTGCCTTACTTTTGGTATAAAATGAAAGATACTAGTTGACTATATGTACTCAAGTAGTTTTAATTTTGTGCAGGGCTGGAGATGGCATGCCATTTGCCATTGATGGCTTAAGAAGCCATTTCACTATGTTGTTGTTCTTATATGAGGAGATGAGACATCTCCTTGTATCAGGGGCAGGAAAGGATACACTGGGGCAGCTTTACTCTTCATCTTGATCCCTCAAAACAAGTATATCACAACAAATCTCTCGATGAATTGGATGTTCAGCAGTGCACTATCAGTACTTGTTATTATCATTTTCTTATTATAACATGAAAGGAAATATGTATAAAGTGACAGTATTAGTTGCTACATTATAGTATCCTACTTTACTATAGCTTTTCTTGACAGCCAGCCATGGGTAATCTGAAGAAACAGTAACATCGACATACAGGCACCTTTAAAAAGTACATATGTACATATAAATGATCACTACCTAACAGATTAGTGGGGAAAAAGAGACTATACTTTTAACATCCAAGCTCCAGAGGTCCACAAAGTCGAACTACCATTGTTACTCGCAATTATACCCTCTAACACTTGAGAAACCAGCCTTTTTAAGAACTATGCTTGTTTAGCACTATACTAGCCCACTCTTTGTATTCTTTGAACTTACCAATTGGCTATAGTTTAGCAGAAATTTGGCACACTTCTTCTCCTCTCCTGTTTGTTTGGGACAATTTAGTAGTCTGGCGCAGCCAGCACCAAGCACTTCCGGAACTCCAGCGTAAGGGTCTGGTAACACAATACTTCGACTTGTTCCCGGCCTAAATTTTTTATTTACGTAATATGACGTTTTAGTGTCGTAAAATGACGTTGTCTTGTTTAATTGTCATAGCAACACCTCGCGCGAAGAAAAAAATGGCCTCCCGATCCCGTAATAATTATGGTTGTTATAGCTAGCTACACGTCATTAAACGTCATAACGCGTCAGTTAATGGTATTCATCGTTTTAGCAGGAACAAGTCGAAGTATTGTGTTACCAGACCCTTGCGCTGGAGTTCCAGAAGTGCCTGGGGCTGGCTACGCCAGACTATGGGATGCGCGTTTTTATTTTAATTTTTATTGAAACCACGCCCACTTCCGTTCATAAAAACCGTTTATTTAGCGACTGGAGGGTGGTCAACGTTCCAGGTGAGGATAGCATATCCTAGCGAGAGTATTTTAGTAGACAAAAGCATAGTAGCAGAAGATACAGGAACTGTAGACTCGGCGTATGCGCATGCGCAATAAGAATTTAACCACAATTAATTTAATATAAAAAATTGTACGTCGATGAAAAAATATGATGCGGGCGGGCTTGAGAAACTAATAATAAAGTTTGTGTGGCCTAAAGTTAAAACTGCGGAACGCCCCTTTTTGCCCTCTACACGCCCCTTTCAGTCCGGTGCCGTCTCCACCTACTGACTAATATTCATTATACACACACATAAAGAGAGTGAGGTTGTTGGCAAGGGATGAGTAATTTGCTTGTTCATTAGTAAGGGGCATGAGTGAATTCAAACTCTCCCACATCTGCATGGTCCGGCTTCGCATTTTCTTTGTTATCCAACTGCAGGAGGAAAGAAGTATACAGATTAATATCTAGATTATTCATATCTTGATGGTCTCACTTCAGGTAGCTACAGCTGTATGGACCATTAATGCAGTTTGCATAACTTCAACCCACCCAGATTGTTCATACCACTCAGTTACAGGTATTATGGGGGAGAGCCTGACTATTAGCCTCGTTCCCAGGCCTTCCTCTCTCATGTACCACACAGGAGGAAGAGAAGAAGAAAAAGAAGAAAAATAAGAGAGAGGAAGGCCTGGTACAACTTATCACGTGAGTGACGTCACAAACAGCGTGATATTTAATGAGCGTGGGCGATATGCAAGCTAACTCATGACATCAGAAAACAAGCGCCCACGCGATCTCTTTCACACTTTACCCTGGAAGAACTGAAGCGACTTAGATGGAGCAGACTTTAGACTTCTACACGAAATAGATAGCTGATTTAAGTACACAGTCCAGCATGCAATGTAGCTAGCTAGCTTTTTTGTTACGTAGCTAACTAGTAGATAGTTAGGTCTAATACTCTTGGGTTTACTCCTGATCTTCACCATCCTAGATGTCACAGACTGCTCCAGTAGGCCTAGGACAAACTGAAGCATTCAAATTTATGATCGCGAGGACGGTCTGATCTGTTTGATGGTCCTGTCCAGAAAGCATAGGCATGGTCATGCTGCAGAGTAAAACATGCCCACGCACAATTAAAGTCCTCTCTACCTCCTCTCTACCCTTGACGTCACTCACGTGATATGTTGTACTAGGCCTTCCACTCGCTTATTTTTCTTCTTCTTCTTCTCTTCCTCCCGTGTGGTACGTGAGAAAGGAAGGCCTGGGAACGAGGCTACCTGACTATAGCGAGACCATTTACCCGACCAATGCACAAAACACTGAATCAGAAAACCTTTTTGACTTTTCAAATTGTGAAACAAACTATACACATAGAAGCTTACAGCCTCCATCTCCTCCTTGTTGAAGATGGTTTTTCCCAGAATCCACTTAAGTGGGATGAGGAGGACGATGATGAGAGGGTAGGACACAGCTGCCTCAGAGAGTTTGACAGCAAAGAGCAGTGCCACACAAAATACCTGAATCAGTGTGTAAATGTGCATCTTCCATGTACGAACCTAGCACAAGAAAAATTGAGTGAGCAATTAGAAGGAGATGACCTATTGTATAAATAACCTTCTACTCAAAAGTGATAACAGCAGGATAGAGGACATTTTCTGATCTAAATTGCCTAATGTCCTAATTCAGGACAAATATAGCTGATCATATAACACATTTTTAGCCATCCTGCTGGATTTCTCTACTCACAAATGTGTAGACCTTATCTAATTTGCAAATTGGAACTCAGATAACCTAAAAATGGGTTGTTTTTACACATTTTGTTTTCACTGTATAGGCACTCGTACTTTTCTGACATAAATGGCATTGGAATGGTATTTTGGTAAGATGAAGAAGAGTTTCATGCGATTGGTAAGCTGGATACCACTCAGAGAGACGAAGCCCAAATAGAAGAACACACCCAGCACCACTGAGATGGGGATCCTTTCCAGCACCACACTGGCAAATGGAGTGACAACTGAGGGGGGGAGAGAGAGAGAGAGAGAGAGAGAGAGAGAGAGAGAGAGAGAGAGAGAGAGAGAGAGAGAGAGAGCCCCAGGGGCATGCTTCTTTGTGAATACACTAAGTGCCTGGAGGTGCTGGATGGATCTAACGGGAGCACCACACAGGAAGGGGATCCCAATTAGACCCGCTAGACCAGAGAGAATAGACCTGGCATTCACAGGTCCTGTCATCGTATATGAGGATGTTATTTTTGACGTGAGTACCAGGGCCGGCTCCAGAGGGAAGGGGGTAATGGGACAATGATGGGCACAATGATGGGGTACAATGGGAGAGGAGAGAGTGGGAGACGGGTAATGGTCACCTTGTTCTTATTATCTTGGACGACAATGATCAACTGTACTGTCAAGGGTTGTACAGCAAACAACGAAACAACAATTCCTCCCAGTCCAGTGGCCAAGAGAGTCTCTGTCTCTCCAATCTGGTTTCCTGTGATTTCCTCCATCAGACCACCGAAGGCTATGGCAGGAGCGAGGAACGAGATGTAGAGGAAGAAGATGGAAACCAAGACTTGGAGGTTGAAGGAGTCCTTGATGTCACTGGGATAGCGGGAAGCAAAGTTCTTCAGGTCTTTCCACAACCCTCCACAGAAACGATGCGAGTGTTTCATGGGTTCTCTTACCAATTTGTCGTAATTTTTGACAGCCTCCTTGTGGTCCTCTAACAAACAAACAAACAAAGTTTAATGTTGCCAATGGAGTGGGAAGATTTTTGCAGGCAAGGATTTGTTGTTGTTATTGTTGTTGTTGTTGTTGTTATACACTGCTTAGCAAGATGCTGTGTCTGACCTCTTTGTCTTTGGATGGTATTCTTCTCGTGCATAGCGGAGAGCAAGAGGTCCTCGTCCCAATCCCCTGGGGGAAGGACGATGCTGTCATCCAGAAACTCGTCCATAGCCTCCTCCTTGGACACAGCAGAGTACGCCACTTCATGGAAACACTATAAGAGTTTATGTCCTTTTCCTAAATCCTATTTGTCTTTTCTGACATTAGGGTTGCCATGGCTCTTCCAACCTCGTGATAGTTACGTGACTGGTTGTCAGGTCCTAGCTATCTAGAGGAATATAAACCGAAGTGGGATAGGCACCTCCATCAACTCATCCTAAGCAATTACCTAAACAAGATTCATTAAAATAAATATAACAATACATGTTTCAGATGAATGAAGGCTGTGATTGGTTGCTTTAGGAAGTTCACCCCACCCACCAGCACAGTGAGAGACTCCGCCTCCTCTGGGATCTTGTCTAGGATAGCAATTGGTGGACGCTTGGTGGAAGTGACTGGATCATCGCCATCCCTAGTGGACATCTCAGAGTAGGCAGAATCTGCCTCCATCTCACTTCTATCTTCTGCTCGTCAAGAGGGGTGTGGTCTTGGTGGTGAAGAGTTGCTTGTTAAAAGAGGTGTGGTCTTGATGGGTGGAGTTTGGTTGGGAGTTACCATGGGCGGAGTCTATGAAGGGAAATTCTGTATGTAAAAACACCTACTAAAGGGCAGAGTTCACTTCTACTACAGGGGCTCATTCAAAGTAGACCCACTCTGAGGCAAGCTAACTTCAAAGTTCACTTCAGGTGACTCTAAAGGGCTCAATTTGTACCTGCACTGGTATGATCTGAAAAGTCAGAGTTCACTTCCACTGTGAAGGTGACTTTCTTGCTGTTGAAGTCTGAGATGTCTGGTGGTCCTTGAGTGGCAGAGAACATTGCTGGTGCAGAGCTGACGTGCACCATAGTATCTTTCGTTGGCAGTATTGAAGAGTTGTTGGGCTGTACCTGTGAGGGGGAAGATGTGAGGTAAGTGAAGTGGATGAGAGGAGGAGGAGGAGGAGAGACGACAAGTAACTTACTGTGCTATTATCTTCTCAAAAGGAACAGGACTCGAGTGGGAGTGAAGGACGAGAGGGGGTTTCTGGAGGTGGGTGTGGTCATTTGAATTTTTACTGGTATTATCAGAACTCGGTCTCCTGCTCCGAAGCAGGTTGCTATCTGGAATAGAGTAGAAATCACTGAATTATGGAATCACAAGTGGAATGGAATGAAAAAACAACAAAACACTGCACACCGAATCTGCCGTGCTATCTACCCTTTACCAACCTGCAGCTGTTTGCCTTAACTTGTCTCATAAAGAGGAGGAAGGATGCTTGCGTTTCTTGAGCAGCAGTCTTCTCACTTGGTCCAAAAGCTCGTTGGGAAGGAGATTTAATTCCACTAAACTCTTAACAATCCCGTCCACAACGGTGGGGTAGTCATGATCCTTTGCATCTAGCAATTCTTGATCAAGACTTGAACTTTGACCTGTTTCTAGACCCTGGCAGACCTCCACAAGACTGTGGAATGCAAGGGCAGACACATGTGGACGTCACTACCCTCTTCCATGTCTTCTTTGAACTTGATCCAGCGAGCAGTTTCTTCCCACCCCAGTTCCTTAGTGGAGCCAATGTGAATCTCTTCCAGCTCCACGAAGTGTTTTCAAAACCACTACAAACAGAGTTTTTTTTAAAGTAGGGGCAAGGGAGTTGTCTCTCTTGAAATGATTTTGGCCCCCTAAATTTTAGTTCTAAACTGCTCTTAATTCCCCTATTCTTCATGATTAGCTACCTCGTGAGGCTTTCGTACTCATGCTGTGCTCGGTGCTGTGATCGGTTCAAGTTCTTCCTCTAGAACTGTCTGATGTTTCTTAACCATGTCATCCATAAACCCATGTTCGTTCTTTTTCGAGCAGAATGAAATGCAGACGTCACATGTCTGCTAGAGGCTGTGACTTGTGGACTTTACAAGTGGGGTGGACGGTGTTGTTTGCTCTGCTGGGGTGCCACAAAAAGATAATTGGCTATTGGCGATAATAGGGAGCACTTCCTGTATGGCGATAATAGGTCAGCTTACGCTATATCACATGACCACTATACATACATCACATAACCACTGTACATACACCACATGACCATTGTACATACATCATGACATGACCAATATGAAAGCTAACCCCCTCCTCCTTCATCGTTAGCCCTGGTACTCGCGATAGTGCAGTTTCTTCTTCTCCCAGTCATGTTCCAGAGATGGAGGTTAGACTTGACCTTGATATCATTACCGCCAGGCTGAAGTCACTGTGGAGTGAGCAAGCAGTCAACGAAGGGAAGTCCACTACTGGTGAAGTGTCGTAGAGAGGCAAAGGTCAAGGTTCAGAGCTAAGATTGATCCAAGCAGTAACAAGGCTAGGAACTGAGAAAAGAAATCAAGTGAGTCTATCACACATCAATTTGATTTTCAATCTACTAATTCCTATCCCCCAGAAAATTTGACTTTCTACAGATGCAAGTGATAGGACAGTTCAACCTTGGCTTCATCATTGCCAGACTGGAGAGTGATCTGTTCATAGTGGACCAGCATGCAACAGACAAAAAGTACAACTTTGAACGTCTGCAGGAAGAAACTGTCATTCAACATCAGAAGCTGCTCATGTATAAACTTTAAAAACTTTAATCTGCAGCTGAGCCTAGATCCATACATGTGCCTCTGAGCTATGAATGACCAGCTAGCTAATCCTATTGTTACTTTTTCTACGAACCTAAAGATTTGGAGTTGTCAGCCGTCAGTGAGAGCATCATAATGGATAACTTGAAGATATTTGAAATGAATGGTTTCAAATTCCAGATTGACACAGAAGGTGCAATTATTATTATTATCATATATTATTATTATTTTTTTGTTATATGTATCATTAATTTTGTTCATCTGCTTTAGCCCCTCCCATGAAGAGAATCAAGTTGGCTGCTAAACCAGTCTCCAAAAACTGGTCCATGGAAAAGAAAGGTCCTTTACGATTATGGTTGATGGAAATGCATGCACTTATGCAATAAGAACTCCCCACCTTTTTCAAGGCAATAGACACACACTAAAGTGTTTTTCCTTCTTTTGTTCAGATATTGAGGAAAGGTGTTCATGCTCTCAGATGATGGATGCACACCAGTAAATAATAATACTTAGCTTTATTATTTGGTGCAACAATGATGCCTCTCAATTGCAACAGGGAGAAGTGGTAAGGCCCACTGCTGTGAGATCCATGTTTGCATCAAGGGCTTGCAGGTAAGTCTTTTGATGTACGTAACAGCCATCGAGTATAATTATTGGGGGGTTCCCCTTCAATATTGCATTGCTATTATATAATCATGTCACAGGTCCTCTATAATGATTGGTACAGCACTAAACAAAGTGGAAATGAGAAAGGTGACTATAGCTAGTTAAAGTCCATTTGCATTCACCTATCATTTACTCAACTTTCTACCAAATTTCGAGTTTTGAACACCAGCAGCTGGAGCTCTCTGTCAATGCATTAAAAAGTGATCAAGGTGTTAGGTGAATGCAAATAGAAACAGACTTTTAAACACTGTTCTCTGGAGCTACTTTATATTTTCCCAGTTGCTAAATCACATGTCTGAGATGGAACAGCCATGGGTAAGTCAGTCTGTGCCATTTTAGAGAGCTCAGCCAAGTCAGTTAAGAAAGGAACATCACATTTGGTTTGATCTAGAGGAGCTTCTTTGGGTTTCTTACACTAAAGTCTATTGTATATGGTTGTGCAGAATTGTCCAACCATGAGACACCTAATAGACATGGATCGACTGAAGACCACAGACATTGCTCCTGAACACATCAACATTGACTAGAATTGCTCTAGCTAGCTATAGACCATGTTCCATTAGCTATGTCAGCACCCAGTATGGTGTATTATAAACATCTCCCCTCCAATTTCAATATTAAAACAAAACCAAAACTTGGTGCATATTCTTACATTCAGTAGCCACATATCATACCGGAAATAATCCCAACATCACATGCAGGGCTTCGTTTAAATTTAGGGGAGGGGGCTCCTCCCCCATTAATTAATACTGTGCAATATCTTCAGCTATTATCACTTCTTTGAATAGCTATAGTGACCATTCTGGATGCCAAATGTTGTGATGAATTCTCCCATTGTGGTGAAAGCTGTCATCCAAAGAAGAGAGGAAACAGTAGTATCAAACGGCATGGATGGCACAATAGAAAAGGGAAATTGAATAACCCCATCTCAGCAGCAATCCACAGCAGAAAAACCTGGGAATCTGTTCAATATCAATCTTTGTGTGTAGCCATAAGTACATTTATAGCCTATAGCTACTGATTTATGATAACAATGCCCAAATAAGGCTATAATAATTATGATTAGAGTGTAGGTTGTGGAATAACCTATTATTAGCTATATGTATACTGAGGCTTATTAAGCTAAGGACTTAAAATCTAAACTTATAATTGTCTTTTTATTTAAAAATAATAATAATCTAAAGCAATTTGGTGAACTGGCATCTTATCATTTCGAGTAACTCTCCATTTCGTACACTTCACAGACACCATATTTCTTACACAATCTGATATAGGCTGGAGTGAGTGAGTATGTCCTATAATCCTCAGTCAACTCTTCTCCTTCTTCAATGTTACGCACAGCAGTGCCATAATTTTTCACCTTATGTTTATGTTCAGATAAGAGTTCATAGATCATGTTGGGATTATCCGAGTGATTTATCATCTTTGAATCATCCTGATCAATACATACCTTCCCCTGGCTGCCATAAGCATGTTCCAGCCAGTGCTTGCGTTCCTCCAGAGTTGGTAAAGACTCGAGGAGCGCGCTTGCTTCCTCCTCAGAGTAGGAGATGGGTTCACTTTCGTATATCCTGGTTTTGACAGGGATGAACTGCGCAGCAAATACCCCGATTCCTTTATCTGGAGTCATCCGCAGTTCAGCTCTCACCAGAAATCCAGTAGCTGGTCTCGGAAGGCGGTCCTCGCAGCGTTCAACCATCAATATCTCTGGCAGACTCAGGGGCGGGTCTAGCTTTTGCAGCTTTTCAGGTGAATCGCAGGTCGCGGGAAAAGTTGTCTGACTGACCACGGCCACGCCTTTTGATAAACCGCGCCCACTTGATGTATGAAAGTGAATGGACATTGGTGATCAGAGCAATTCTCCTAGTGTAAACCTGTCAACTACATAGATCAACGTGGATATAATCGTATGCATGAAGGCTAAAGATGACAACCTTTCTTGTCCTGGCTCACAATGCGCAAAAGAGTGGAAAGTAGCTAACCCCAGTCACAAGGTTTCAGTGCATTTCAGCATCTTCTGCTTGCCACTTTGCCCTCCACCTCCATGCCTCAGTAGATGCAAGTACAGAATTAGGCAAATCTCTATCATAAATTCTTCCAAAGATATTTACTGACAAACTATAGAAGTAATTGGATACACGATGTTCTGATAGATTGCTGCTGAGATTGGGAGGCTTAATTCTTTTCACCCCATAGCTACTCTCCTATATGCTGCCCCTGTGGAGTCAGGACTTGGATATGATGATTATCTATTTCGGCAACATAAATTTCACCAGGAGTCCAAATCAGCAGAAAAAAGCTCTTATTACACGCAATAACTTGATCAAACATGAATCACACACGAATATTTTTCCATCTTTGCTGAGTCTGATGCCATTGGGAAAGTTGGTTTGTCTCACATGTAGAGCTTGTGATCGTAGTATTCAAAACCAGCATGCAAATCTGGGATTTCAGGTTTACTGGCTTCTTAGGGTCTACACTGGGATTTTCCACATAATTATGTGGGCACCATCACAATTTGTGGTTTCCTCTTTTCTGTGGCCGGCAACAAATATTTCTCTGGAGAAATCTAGCCGACATCAACGGTTTTTGAATTGCACTGTAGGATTTACACAACATTACGTATCACATAGTAGCTAGTCAAGAATAAAGTATAAAAACACTCTGATTACATCATTATAAATGCACAATTAAAAATTGAACAACATGATTATTTCATTACAAATAATTGTGACTATTGTTATTGCTATGGATATGTGTAAAAACAACCCATTTTTAGGTTATCTGAGTTCCAATTAGATAAGGTTTACACATTTGTGAGTAGAATTTGACAGGATGGCTAAAAATGTGTTATAATGCAGGGCTGGATCCAGGATTTTCAGATAAGTGGGGTTGCAGGACTAAGAACTTAAACACTGGACCATGAAGGAAGGAGTATAGTTACCCATGTGGGCCGTTCACTGGTACTCAAACACAAAGTGACACATGTAAGGTCACACCTCAAATCACAGCACTGAGTTATCTAATGTGTGACCTTGAAAATGTAGGCCAAAGATATCTTCAAAGTGACACGTGCAAGGTCACAGGTGTGATTGTTCAGGAAATCACAGTTGGTATACACTGAATTATCCGATGTGTAATGTACTCTGAAAGATATCTTTGAAGTGACACGTGCATGGTCACAGGTGTGATCGTAAAAGGAAATCACAGTTAGTATGCACCAAGTTATCCAATGTGTGACCTTGAAAGTGAAAGCCAGAATGGATGTGTCATATATACATAGATTGTTTCTTTCTTTGACTGTAGCCATAGTAACCACATTAGTTCCTAGTTTAGTTAGCCCACACATGTATTCTCTCTTCTAATTAAACTACTTTAGAGGAGAAACACAAGTTGTCAAAGAAAAATAGACATAGCTAAGCAAGTAGCTGTAGGCATGGTCAAATAGCATTTTCATTTTCTAATAGCTTGGGGTTGCAACCCCCTCAACCCCACCCCTGGATCCAGCCCTGGTGTGTTGATAAAATAAGGGTCAAAGGTTAACTTAGCCCTAAAAGTGGTCAGGCCATGGCCTGACTGGCCTGACCGGTTGCTACGGGCCTGGGTCACACCACACACCAAATTGAAATAGCTATCTACAGCTAGCTAGCCTAGTCTGACGCAGCCACGCACTTATGCTCCCTTTTAGTCATGTGCCGTCTCCACCTATGTATTTTTATGTAACTATACACACACACGTAAAGAGAGTGAGGCTGTTGGCAAGGGATGAGTAATTTGCTTGTTCATCAGTAAGGGGCATGAGTGAATTCAAACTCTCCCACATCTTTCTTCATTATCCAACTGCAGGAGGAAAGAAGATTATTCATATCCTGATGGTCTCACTTCAGGTAGCTACAACTGTATGGAGCATTAACAGGGATGGAGCCTTCGAAATTGAAGTGATCAGGTAGTATTGGTAGTTGTGACTACACAGTGCACCATCTAGAGGAGTCTGGGGGCATGCACCCCCCCAGAAAAATTTTGATTTTTAGGGCCTCTTAGATCGAATCTGGTGCATTCTGGGGGAAATGTTTCAGCATTTGCTGTGTTCAAAGTTCATGACTAAAAAGTGGTCAGGTAAATACCCCCATACCTGACCTAAGACTCCACCCCTGATTAATGCACTTAAGTATTTACCGACACCTTCCAGATTCTTCTTACCACTCAGGGAGAGCCTGATTAGTGAGACCATTTGCCTGATCAATGCACAAAACACTGAACCAGAAGCCTTTTGACTCTTCAAATTGCGAAACAAACTATACACATAGAAGCTTACAGCTTCCATTCCCCCAGGGATGAGGAGGACAATGATGATAGGGTAGGACACAGCCGCCTCAGAGAGTTTGACAGCAAACAACAGTGCCACACAAAACACCTGAATTAGTGTGTAAATGTGCATCTTCCATGTACGAACCTAGCACAAAGAAAGAGTATAAAAAAGGAGATGATTCATTGCATAATGAGATTGTCCAGTCAAACTATGTCAGGATACTGCAGAAACTCTACCCTTTATCGTTTATATAATAATAGGCACTCAGACATATGTGATATTTTGGTAAGATGAAGAAGAGTTTTATGTGATTGGTAAGGGGGTAGCTACGTCAAGGAATCATATGCTGTTGGGGGGCTGCTAGGGCAACACGCCCCCCAAAGGTTGAAGTATTGATTAGGATGAGGGCTCCTTCATGTATTTTCCTTACCAGAATAGCAGGTACGATGGCTCCAAAGCCTTCCCCCACTAAGAAAGAACCATTGAAGGAGTTAAGTTGGGTACTAGTATGTCTCTATGACACTTGGGACAACTGATCACTCGGATTCACTCCACTGATGCTCCTTAAGGCATGCTCACATGGTAATCTCTTGGGATCTTTAGACAGAGTAGGCACCTTCAACTTGTCGTGCTTTCAAGAAAGGTCACAGGCGTAGGAATAGGGGGAGCCACAGGGGGCAGGGCCCCCCCTTATTATTGATTGCATAATTGCTATAGCTACTATACACTGCATAATTTGTAATAAAAGTGAAATCTACAAAGGCATGTTTCAGGAAGTGATTAGATTATACTTGACATTTCCAGTCACTTCAGCCACAGCAGAACGCTCTTTTTCTTCCCTTCATCAAATGAAAACTTAGCTATTTAAGCACTATGACTGAATGTCAATTGAACACAAAGAATTAGCCATAATTATTGTAAACCAACGAACAATAAATTACTTTGGAGTTTGATTTTTTTCTAAAAACTAGTCATTAGTGCCCCCCCTCCAGTAAAATAGGCGTGGTCTTGACTATTACTTAGGTGGCCCCCCTATTCAAAACCATCTTCCTACGCCACTGAAGGTGATATAGCACATAGACTAATAACAAAAAATAGCCCGGATGAGTGTGAATTGTAGCTATGGTACTTAGGCTTACCACATAGCTCTTACTTTTTAGACAAGTGAATGCAAAAAATTTCTTCTAAATAAAAAGTGAAGTAGGGATAGCAGTAAAATTTAGCTGCTTTCCTATCACTCCTACCCCTCCTAAAATTTCAATATCCACGCCCATATATACACCCAACTTAAATCCCTACTCTTCACTCCCCCTTCAGCAATAAGTGAGTCAAGTAACTCCTTACCCGTACCCATCACCAAACTCACTCCTAGGCCTCCTTAGGAGTGAAGTAGGAATAGTAGTTTTGTAATAATATTATTGCTGTGATTCTTGAGTTTGGTGATGGGTACGGGTAAGGGGTTACTTGACTCACTTATTGCTGAAGGGGGAGTGAAGAGTAGGGATTTAAGTTGGGTGTATATATGGGCGTGGATATTGAAATTTCAGGAGGGGTAGGAGTGATAGGAAAGCAGCTAAATTTTACTGCTATCCCTACTTCACTTTTTATTTAGAAGAAATTTTTTGCATTCACTTGTTTCCATTCTTTTTCTTTGTAATTAGCTATATAAATTGAAATGTTCCTCTTTGGTAAGTACATAGCACTGAATGTTATATTCGTCAGGGATGATTGACTGATGAAGAGGCTTCAATATCTTCACTTGGCAGAGAATGAGAAGGTGCAGTGGTGAAGAAGAACCTGAAGAAATGAATGGCTGCACTTAGCTAATATCCAAATTTCATAATTATTGGTGTTTTCTTTTTTCAATTAATGTGTGTGGGCATGTGCAATAAGAGTGAAAAGCATTATTGTAGAGGAGCACAATCATTCAATTTAATAATAGTTGTTGAGGTTTGGTTGTCTTACATGAGGGAGGATGGATGAGCATGTGCAGTGCAAATGAGAGCAGAATGAAACATTAAGTTGAATACTAGACGTTTGGTTGTCTTGTATGAGGGAGGGTGTGGGGAATGAGCAAATAAGAGTAGTAATTTGTGGCACGTGTGCTACCTCCTGTGTGTACATGTTATGATGCTGGTAGCTTTGATAGCAGGATTTTGTGCAGCTTAGTATAGAGATCTGCTGTTTGAGTATGTGATGATCGTGAGATTATATCTAAGTTATTATGAATGATTTGAGTTCTGCAAGTATAAAGCAATAGGGTTAAATGAAGCCTAGCTATAGCAGCTTTATGCTTGCCTTGAGTTCTTGTTGAGGATTTCTGCAAGTATTGAGATGCAAATGAAATATTTTATAGTGTTAGAGTGCACGACTTACTTTTTACCTCCCATGGTAATGAAAGTGTACTGGAAAAGAGAAGTAGCTATAGCTAAGTGATTTTGTACTGTTTTATATTACTTACAATTTCCATTGTACATGTTTGGGTCTGGAATTATAGATTATGGTGATGCATGTTATGTGTTGGTGGAAAATAGTTAAGTATGTACTCACACGGGAACGGGCAGAACCATTGACGTCCCCTCCCCCTGGCCCTGGCCCTACCCCTCCATGCACCTTCTGGGTGAGGGTGGGAAGCTGGAGATGGCACTGGATGATATAATTGTAAGATCATGAAATGTGTTATCTTCCTTACCTTCTGGGAGGGGGCGCACAGCTGGAGGTGGCACTGGATGATGTAATTGTAAGATCATGAAATGTGCTATCTATAGTGCTTACCTTCTGGGAGGGGGCGTGCGGCTGGAGGTGGTACTGGATGATGTAATTGTGAGAGCAGTGAATGTGATAATTATACATACATGTAGTTGCTCACCTTCTGGGATGGGGCGCACAGCTGAGGTGGCACTGGATGATGTAATTGTGAGAGTGGAGAAATTTCCATAGTTGCTTACCTTCTGGGAGGGGGTGCGCGGCTGGAGGTGGCACTGGATGATGTAATTGTAAGAGTAATGAATGAAAATGCGTTATCTATAGTTCCTTGCCTTCTGGGAGGGGGTGCGCAGCTGGAAGTACTGGCATGGTGAAGTGAGCAAACTGCACAGAGCTAAGTACTGATTATGTGTAGGATGAGAATCTGTACTGAGGAATGACTGAAACACAAGAAATAGCTAGCTGAAGTATAGATATCAAAGCTGAACAGCTCTAGCTAGCGCGCACCTATGTGGCCCCGCCCTTAAAATGGCGAAGAAAGATTAGCTAGTGTTCCATAATCACTGAATTGTGAAATGGAACTGTAGTGAAAACTAATAGCAAAAGATCAGCCTCTAGGTGCCGCTCTAACAGATGGCCCGAACAGAATTCTGATGACTATAGCCAGTTAGTCAGTACGCCGATCTGATTATTATTATGTTAAAAACTAGAACAAAAGTCAATTTTTGAAATCGTTTTTTGTTAATGTTGTAGAATGAATTTTAGATTATTATACATTGTCCTGTCTTCTGTGTAGATGTAGGGATAGGGCCATGACTTGTGAGAATCTGTAGAGTAAGGGTAGAAGAGAAAGAAGAGTTTTTAGTTTATACTGTCCTATGGACTTTGACCTACCATCCCTACTTAGCTAGAGAGTGCTACCGCACTCTCTGATAGCAGTTTCTTGTAACATTGTCCATTTCCAGGATCATGCGCATGCGCACAACCATGCATTCCTATGGTTTCTTGCGGATTAATTTCTGAGCAGGAACATCATAATCACACATGAAAGAGAATGCAGTATAAAGAACACTGATAATGATTATTATGCACACAATTTTAAAATTTTACCACATACATTCGATTATCTGTTACAAATATGTGACCATTGTCATCAATTGCTATACATTCTGGACGTGTAACAATTCCTTCACCAAATGTTGTGATGAATTCTCCCATTGTGGTGAATACTGATATGCGTTTATTCACACTATCTGTGACATAGACCATATCCCTATGGATTGCTGCTGAGACAGGACGATGTAATTCTCCTTTTCCACTCCCATACTGTCCAATGTTACGAATATGCTGTCCCTGAGGAGTCAGGACTTGAACATGATGATTACATATTTCAACAACATAAATGTTACCAGCTTCATCAAAGTCCAAATCAGCAGGAAAATGAAAATTAGCTCTTATTATACGCAATAACTTCAGGTCTCGATCAAACACTTGTATTCTCTTGTTACGTGAATCACACACAAATATTTCTCCATTTTTGCTGAGTCTGATCCCATTGGGGAAGTTGAATTGTCCTGGTTTGTCTCCTAGCGTTCCAATGGAGGATATGATTGTGCCGTTAAGATTTGCCTTTACAAGTCTGTCTTGTACTGTGTCAGTATAGTAAAGATAACCCTCTTCCACAAGTACTTCACCCACTCCAGGTAACTTCAACATCTTCATTGGTCTCATATATGGAGTTTCAAAGACTAGTAGATCTTCTTCAACCTCTATCACGTAGAGCTTGTGATCGTGATATTTAATACCAGCAGGTTTACGTAAATCTAGAACTTCTGGTTTGCTGACTGCCACGATCTCCTTAGGGTCTACACTGACGTACACTGGGATAGGGCTTCCACATATGTGGGCACCATCACACTTAATGTGCAATTTGTGGTTTCCTCTTTTCTGTGGTGTAACGGACAATGAATATTTCTCTGGAGATATCTGTTCAACATTTACCTTTTGTGAATAGTTCTCATAAGTGCATTCCAGTTGAGACACGATCTTTTTGGCCCTTCCAAAATACTTTCTTCCAGAGTTGGGAGCTAAGAAGACATTTACTTTGAATGGTTCCATCATCGGCACACACTTGTTACGTAATGCAACAGATCTGTCAAAGCGACTCTTTAGGGGATCTTCACTTTGATACACAAAATTTTTTAGGTGACAAAGGTCATTGAACTCGGTAGGATCTAACAAATTCATTTCCTTTTCAGGTACTTTCACTGGGTGTGGTGATAAATTCGTGGCCACACCTTTTGCATGCTTTATTGTCTGTTTCTTTTGAGTCACATTTGCCAGAAAAACTTCTTTTGGATCATTCCGTGATGAAATTTCAATGGATTGTATGAGGGAACTCAACTTGCTCACTTCATCTTGGATTTCACTCTTCTTGGAAGAATAGTTTCCATTTTGTTCTTGGAAAGAGTTTTCAATGGCCTCTGTGAAATATCTTCTTTCTTCTGTAAGTATTTCTGAAAGAGCATCAAATGTGGTCTCCGCTCTCCTTAATTTTTCTTCCCGTTTATTTTTCAGTTCTCTCTCAGCAGTTGATATCACTTCCAATGCACTGGACAATTGCTGATGGAGCGCTTTGATTGGCTCGAGTTCTCTTCCCAAAACTGTGCGATATTTCTCGACCATATCATCTATGTATCCATATTCATGGTTCTTCTTTGTGCATGATGAAATAACACAGTCTCGGCAGACTAACTTTTCACATGTTTCACAATAGAGTTCTAAAGTTTGAGAGTTGTGGATTTTACAAGTGACAGGTTGTGGTGCTGCGTGGTCAGTACCAAGATTCTTTTCATATGTTTCTTTCAGCCTGTTGATTTGGTGAGGAGTGGAGAAGATGCTGACATCATGGTTGGGTACTGGTATGTTTCTACGACACTCGGGACAACTGATCGATCCACTGATGCTCCTTAAGGCCAAAGAATGGAGACATTGTCTACAGAAGACATGCTCACATGGTAACCTTTTAGGGTCTTCAAAAATATCGAGACAGAGTGGGCAGGTAAGTTCATCCTTCAGCGTTTTCAATATCTTATCTTGACTTGACGTACCTTCGGCCATTCTAACGGTTAGTAATTACAATACTGCACGTAAGGATTTGATCGTCTCTATTAAAAATGATAGGCAGTAAACCACACCAAGTTTAAATAGCTATCTACAGCTAGCTAGCTATAAGGCCATACAAACTTTATTATTAGTTTCTCAGGCAATTTATTTCAGAAAGTCATGCGGGATGTAGTCTGGCGCAGCCAGCCCCAAGCACTTCCGGAACTCCAGCGTAAGGGTCTGGTAACACAATACTTCGACTTGTTCCCGGCCTAAATTTTTTATTTACGTAATATGACGTTTTAGTGTCGTAAAATGACGTTGTCTTGTTTAATTGTCATAGCAACACCTCGCGCGAAGAAAAAAATGGCCTCCCGATCCCGTAATAATTATGGTTGTTATAGCTAGCTACACGTCATTAAACGTCATAACGCGTCAGTTAATGGTATTCATCGTTTTAGCAGGAACAAGTCGAAGTATTGTGTTACCAGACCCTTGCGCTGGAGTTCCGGAAGTGCCTGGAGCTGGCTACGCCAGACTATGCGGGATGCGCGTTTATATTTTAATTTTTATTGAAACCACGCCCACTTCCGTTCATAAAAACCCGTTTATTTAGCGACTGGAGGGTGGTCAACGTTCCAGGTGAGGATAGCATATCCTAGCGAGAGTATTTTAGTAGACAAAAGCATAGTAGCAGAAGATACAGGAACTGTAGACTCGGCGTATGCGCATGCGCAATAAGAATTTAACCACAATTAATTTAATATAAAAAATTGTACGTCGATGAAAAAATATGATGCGGGCGGGCTTGAGAAACTAATAATAAAGTTTGTGTGGCCTAAAGTTAAAACTGCGGAACGCCCCTTTTTGCCCTCTACACGCCCCTTTCAGTCCGGTGCCGTCTCCACCTACTGACTAATATTCATTATACACACACATAAAGAGAGTGAGGTTGTTGGCAAGGGATGAGTAATTTGCTTGTTCATTAGTAAGGGGCATGAGTGAATTCAAACTCTCCCACATCTGCATGGTCCGGCTTCGCATTTTCTTTGTTATCCAACTGCAGGAGGAAAGAAATATACAGATTAATATCTAGATTATTCATATCTTGATGGTCTCACTTCAGGTAGCTACAACTGTATGGACCATTAATGCAGTTTGCATAACTTCAACCCACCCAGATTGTTCATACCACTCAGTTACAGGTATTATGGGGGAGAGCCTGACTATTAGCCTCGTTCCCAGGCCTTCCTCTCTCATGTACCACACAGGAGGAAGAGAAGAAGAAAAAGAAGAAAAATAAGAGAGAGGAAGGCCTGGTACAACTTATCACGTGAGTGACGTCACAAACAGCGTGATATTTAATGAGCGTGGGCGATATGCAAGCTAACTCATGACATCAGAAAACAAGCGCCCACGCGATCTCTTTCACACTTTACCCTGGAAGAACTGAAGCGACTTAGATGGAGCAGACTTTAGACTTCTACACGAAATAGATAGCTGATTTAAGTACACAGTCCAGCATGCAATGTAGCTAGCTAGCTTTTTTGTTACGTAGCTAACTAGTAGATAGTTAGGTCTAATACTCTTGGGTTTACTCCTGATCTTCACCATCCTAGATGTCACAGACTGCTCCAGTAGGCCTAGGACAAACTGAAGCATTCAAATTTATGATCGCGAGGACGGTCTGATCTGTTTGATGGTCCTGTCCAGAAAGCATAGGCATGGTCATGCTGCAGAGTAAAACATGCCCACGCACAATTAAAGTCCTCTCTACCTCCTCTCTACCCTTGACGTCACTCACGTGATAAGTTGTACCAGGCCTTCCACTCGCTTATTTTTCTTCTTCTTCTTCTCTTCCTCCCGTGTGGTACGTGAGAAAGGAAGGCCTGGGAACGAGGCTACCTGACTATAGCGAGACCATTTACCCGACCAATGCACAAAACACTGAATCAGAAAACCTTTTTGACTTTTCAAATTGTGAAACAAACTATACACATAGAAGCTTACAGCCTCCATCTCCTCCTTGTTGAAGATGGTTTTTCCCAGAATCCACTTAAGTGGGATGAGGAGGACGATGATGAGAGGGTAGGACACAGCTGCCTCAGAGAGTTTGACAGCAAAGAGCAGTGCCACACAAAATACCTGAATCAGTGTGTAAATGTGCATCTTCCATGTACGAACCTAGCACAAGAAAAATTGAGTGAGCAATTAGAAGGAGATGACCTATTGTATAAATAACCTTCTACTCAAAAGTGATAACAGCAGGATAGAGGACATTTTCTGATCTAAATTGCCTAATGTCCTAATTCAGGACAAATATAGCTGATCATATAACACATTTTTAGCCATCCTGCTGGATTTCTCTACTCACAAATGTGTAGACCTTATCTAATTTGCAAATTGGAACTCAGATAACCTAAAAATGGGTTGTTTTTACACATTTTGTTTTCACTGTATAGGCACTCGTACTTTTCTGACATAAATGGCATTGGAATGGTATTTTGGTAAGATGAAGAAGAGTTTCATGCGATTGGTAAGCTGGATACCACTCAGAGAGACGAAGCCCAAATAGAAGAACACACTCAGCACCACTGAGATGGGGATCCTTTCCAGCACCACACTGGCAAATGGAGTGACAACTGAGGGGGGGGGGGGGGAGAGAGAGAGAGAGAGAGAGAGAGAGAGAGAGAGAGAGAGAGAGAGAGAGAGAGAGAGAGAGAGAGAGAGAGAGAGAGAGAGAGAGAGAGAGAGAGAGAGAGAGAGAGAGAGAGAGAGAGCCCTAGGGGCATGCTTCTTTGTGAATACACTAAGTGCCTGGAGGTGCTGGATGGATCTAACGGGAGCACCACACAGGAAGGGGATCCCAATTAGACCCGCTAGACCAGAGAGAATAGACCTGGCATTCACAGGTCCTGTCATCGTATATGAGGATGTTATTTTTGACGTGAGTACCAGGGCCGGCTCCAGAGGGAAGGGGGTAATGGCACAATGATGGGCACAATGATGGGGTACAATGGGAGAGGAGAGAGTGGGAGACGGGTAATGGTCACCTTGTTCTTATTATCTTGGACGACAATGATCAACTGTACTGTCAAGGGTTGTACAGCAAACAACGAAACAACAATTCCTCCCAGTCCAGTGGCCAAGAGAGTCTCTGTCTCTCCAATCTGGTTTCCTGTGATTTCCTCCATCAGACCACCGAAGGCTATGGCAGGAGCGAGGAACGAGATGTAGAGGAAGAAGATGGAAACCAAGACTTGGAGGTTGAAGGAGTCCTTGATGTCACTGGGATAGCGGGAAGCAAAGTTCTTCAGGTCTTTCCACAACCCTCCACAGAAACGATGCGAGTGTTTCATGGGTTCTCTTACCAATTTGTCGTAATTTTTGACAGCCTCCTTGTGGTCCTCTAACAAACAAACAAACAAAGTTTAATGTTGCCAATGGAGTGGGAAGATTTTTGCAGGCAAGGATTTGTTGTTGTTATTGTTGTTGTTGTTGTTATACACTGCTTAGCAAGATGCTGTGTCTGACCTCTTTGTCTTTGGATGGTATTCTTCTCGTGCATAGCGGAGAGCAAGAGGTCCTCGTCCCAATCCCCTGGGGGAAGGACGATGCTGTCATCCAGAAACTCGTCCATAGCCTCCAGCAAGTCCTCCTTGGACACAGCAGAGTACGCCACTTCATGGAAACACTATAAGAGTTTATGTCCTTTTCCTAAATCCTATTTGTCTTTTCTGACATTAGGGTTGCCATGGCTCTTCCAACCTCGTGATAGTTACGTGACTGGTTGTCAGGTCCTAGCTATCTAGAGGAATATAAACCGAAGTGGGATAGGCACCTCCATCAACTCATCCTAAGCAATTACCTAAACAAGATTCATTAAAATAAATATAACAATACATGTTTCAGATGAATGAAGGCTGTGATTGGTTGCTTTAGGAAGTTCACCCCACCCACCAGCACAGTGAGAGACTCCGCCTCCTCTGGGATCTTGTCTAGGATAGCAATTGGTGGACGCTTGGTGGAAGTGACTGGATCATCGCCATCCCTAGTGGACATCTCAGAGTAGGCAGAATCTGCCTCCATCTCACTTCTATCTTCTGCTCGTCAAGAGGGGTGTGGTCTTGGTGGTGAAGAGTTGCTTGTTAAAAGAGGTGTGGTCTTGGTGGGTGGAGTTTGGTTGGGAGTTACCATGGGCGGAGTCTATGAAGGGAAATTCTGTATGTAAAAACACCTACTAAAGGGCAGAGTTCACTTCTACTACAGGGGCTCATTCAAAGTAGACCCACTCTGAGGCAAGCTAACTTCAAAGTTCACTTCAGGTGACTCTAAAGGGCTCAATTTGTACCTGCACTGGTATGATCTGAAAAGTCAGAGTTCACTTCCACTGTGAAGGTGACTTTCTTGCTGTTGAAGTCTGAGATGTCTGGTGGTCCTTGAGTGGCAGAGAACATTGCTGGTGCAGAGCTGACGTGCACCATAGTATCTTTCGTTGGCAGTATTGAAGAGTTGTTGGGCTGTACCTGTGAGGGGGAAGATGTGAGGTAAGTGAAGTGGATGAGAGGAGGAGGAGGAGGAGAGACGACAAGTAACTTACTGTGCTATTATCTTCTCAAAAGGAACAGGACTCGAGTGGGAGTGAAGGACGAGAGGGGGTTTCTGGAGGTGGGTGTGGTCATTTGAATTTTTACTGGTATTATCAGAACTCGGTCTCCTGCTCCGAAGCAGGTTGCTATCTGGAATAGAGTAGAAATCACTGAATTATGGAATCACAAGTGGAATGGAATGAAAAAACAACAAAACACTGCACACCGAATCTGCCGTGCTATCTACCCTTTACCAACCTGCAGCTGTTTGCCTTAACTTGTCCCATAAAGAGGAGGAAGGATGCTTGCGTTTCTTGAGCAGCAGTCTTCTCACTTGGTCCAAAAGCTCGTTGGGAAGGAGATTTAATTCCACTAAACTCTTAACAATCCCGTCCACAACGGTGGGGTAGTCATGATCCTTTGCATCTAGCAATTCTTGATCAAGACTTGAACTTTGACCTGTTTCTAGACCCTGGCGGACCTCCACAAGACTGTGGAATGCAAGGGCAGACACATGTGGACGTCACTACCCTCTTCCACGTCTTCTTTGAACTTGATCCAGCGAGCAGTTTCTTCCCACCCCAGTTCCTTAGTGGAGCCAATGTGAATCTCTTCCAGCTCCACGAAGTGTTTTCAAAACCACTACAAACAGAGTTTTTTTTAAAGTAGGGGCAAGGGAGTTGTCTCTCTTGAAATGATTTTGGCCCCCTAAATTTTAGTTCTAAACTGCTCTTAATTCCCCTATTCTTCATGATTAGCTACCTCGTGAGGCTTTCGTACTCATGCTGTGCTCGGTGCTGTGATCGGTTCAAGTTCTTCCTCTAGAACTGTCTGATGTTTCTTAACCATGTCATCCATAAACCCATGTTCGTTCTTTTTCGAGCAGAATGAAATGCAGACGTCACATGTCTGCTAGAGGCTGTGACTTGTGGACTTTACAAGTGGGGTGGACGGTGTTGTTTGCTCTGCTGGGGTGCCACAAAAAGATAATTGGCTATTGGCGATAATAGGGAGCACTTCCTGTATGGCGATAATAGGTCAGCTTACGCTATATCACATGACCACTATACATACATCACATAACCACTGTACATACACCACATGACCATTGTACATACATCATGACATGACCAATATGAAAGCTAACCCCCTCCTCCTTCATCGTTAGCCCTGGTACTCGCGATAGTGCAGTTTCTTCTTCTCCCAGTCATGTTCCAGAGATGGAGGTTAGACTTGACCTTGATATCATTACCGCCAGGCTGAAGTCACTGTGGAGTGAGCAAGCAGTCAACGAAGGGAAGTCCACTACTGGTGAAGTGTCGTAGAGAGGCAAAGGTCAAGGTTCAGAGCTAAGATTGATCCAAGCAGTAACAAGGCTAGGAACTGAGAAAAGAAATCAAGTGAGTCTATCACACATCAATTTGATTTTCAATCTACTAATTCCTATCCCCCAGAAAATTTGACTTTCTACAGATGCAAGTGATAGGACAGTTCAACCTTGGCTTCATCATTGCCAGACTGGAGAGTGATCTGTTCATAGTGGACCAGCATGCAACAGACAAAAAGTACAACTTTGAACGTCTGCAGGAAGAAACTGTCATTCAACATCAGAAGCTGCTCATGTATAAACTTTAAAAACTTTAATCTGCAGCTGAGCCTAGATCCATACATGTGCCTCTGAGCTATGAATGACCAGGTAGCTAATCCTATTGTTACTTTTTCTACAGACCTAAAGATTTGGAGTTGTCAGCCGTCAGTGAGAGCATCATAATGGATAACTTGAAGATATTTGAAATGAATGGTTTCAAATTCCAGATTGACACAGAAGGTGCAATTATTATTATTATCATTATTATTATATTATTATTATTTTTTTGTTATATGTATCATTAATTTTGTTCATCTGCTTTAGCCCCTCCCATGAAGAGAATCAAGTTGGCTGCTAAACCAGTCTCCAAAAACTGGTCCATGGAAAAGAAAGGTCCTTTACGATTATGGTTGATGGAAATGCATGCACTTATGCAATAAGAACTCCCCACCTGGCAATAGACACACACTAAAGTGTTTTTCCTTCTTTTGTTCAGATATTGAGGAAAGGTGTTCATGCTCTCAGATGATGGATGCACACCAGTAAATAATAATACTTAGCTTTATTATTTGGTGCAACAATGATGCCTCTCAATTGCAACAGGGAGAAGTGGTAAGGCCCACTGCTGTGAGATCCATGTTTGCATCAAGGGCTTGCAGGTAAGTCTTTTGATGTACGTAACAGCCATCGAGTATAATTATTGGGGGGTTCCCCTTCAATATTGCATTGCTATATAATCATGTCACAGGTCCTCTATAATGATTGGTACAGCACTAAACAAAGTGGAAATGAGAAAGGTGACTATAGCTAGTTAAAGTCCATTTGCATTCACCTATCATTTACTCAACTTTCTACCAAATTTCGAGTTTTGAACACCAGCAGCTGGAGCTCTCTGTCAATGCATTAAAAAGTGATCAAGGTGTTAGGTGAATGCAAATAGAAACAGACTTTTAAACACTGTTCTCTGGAGCTACTTTATATTTTCCCAGTTGCTAAATCACATGTCTGAGATGGAACAGCCATGGGTAAGTCAGTCTGTGCCATTTTAGAGAGCTCAGCCAAGTCAGTTAAGAAAGGAACATCACATTTGGTTTGATCTAGAGGAGCTTCTTTGGGTTTCTTACACTAAAGTCTATTGTATATGGTTGTGCAGAATTGTCCAACCAAGAGACACCTAATAGACATGGATCGACTGAAGACCACAGACATTGCTCCTGAACACATCAACATTGACTAGAATTGCTCTAGCTAGCTATAGACCATGTTCCATTAGCTATGTCAGCACCCAGTATGGTGTATTATAAACATCTCCCCTCCAATTTCAATATTAAAACAAAACCAAAACTTGGTGCATATTCTTACATTCAGTAGCCACATATCATACCGGAAATAATCCCAACATCACATGCAGGGCTTCGTTTAAATTTAGGGGAGGGGGCTCCTCCCCCATTAATTAATACTGTGCAATATCTTCAGCTATTATCACTTCTTTGAATAGCTATAGTGACCATTCTGGATGCCAAATGTTGTGATGAATTCTCCCATTGTGGTGAAAGCTGTCATCCAAAGAAGAGAGGAAACAGTAGTATCAAACGGCATGGATGGCACAATAGAAAAGGGAAATTGAATAACCCCATCTCAGCAGCAATCCACAGCAGAAAAACCTGGGAATCTGTTCAATATCAATCTTTGTGTGTAGCCATAAGTACATTTATAGCCTATAGCTACTGATTTATGATAACAATGCCCAAATAAGGCTATAATAATTATGATTAGAGTGTAGGTTGTGGAATAACCTATTATTAGCTATATGTATACTGAGGCTTATTAAGCTAAGGACTTAAAATCTAAACTTATAATTGTCTTTTTATTTAAAAATAATAATAATCTAAAGCAATTTGGTGAACTGGCATCTTATCATTTCGAGTAACTCTCCATTTCGTACACTTCACAGACACCATATTTCTTACACAATCTGATATAGGCTGGAGTGAGTGAGTATGTCCTATAATCCTCAGTCAGCTCTTCTCCTTCTTCTATGTTACGCACAGCAATGCTATAATTTTTCACCTTATGTTTATGTTCAGATAAGAGTTCATTGATCATGTTGGGATTGTCTGAGTGATTTATCATTGTTGAATCATCCTGATCAATACATACCTTCCCCTGGCTGCCATAAGCATGTTCCAGCCAGTGCTTGCGTTCCTCCAGAGTTGGTAAAGACTCGAGGAGCGCGCTTGCTTCCTCCTCAGAGTAGGAGATGGGTTCACTTTCGTATATCCTGGTTTTGACAGGGATGAACTGCGCAGCAAATACCCCGATTCCTTTATCTGGAGTCATCCGCAGTTCAGCTCTCACCAGAAATCCAGTAGCTGGTCTCGGAAGGCGGTCCTCGCAGCGTTCAACCATCAATATCTCTGGCAGACTCAGGGGCGGGTCTAGCTTTTGCAGCTTTTCAGGTGAATCGCAGGTCGCGGGAAAAGTTGTCTGACTGACCACGGCCACGCCTTTTGATAAACCGCGCCCACTTGATGTATGAAAGTGAATGGACATTGCAATTCTCCTAGTGTAAACCTGTCAACTACATAGATCAACGTGGATATAATCGTATGCATGAAGGCTAAAGATGACAACCTTTCTTGTCCTGGCTCACAATGCGCAAAAGAGTGGAAAGTAGCTAACCCCAGTCACAAGGTTTCAGTGCATTTCAGCATCTTCTGCTTGCCACTTTGCCCTCCACCTCCATGCCTCAGTAGATGCAAGTACAGAATTAGGCAAATCTCTATCATAAATTCTTCCAAAGATATTTACTAATTGAATACACAATGTTCTGATAGATTGCTGCTGAGATTGGGAGGCTTAATTCTTTTCACCCCATAGCTACTCTCCTATGTGCTGCCCCTGTGGAGTCAGGACTTGGATATGATGATTATCTATTTCGGCAACATAAATTTCACCAGGAGTCCAAATCAACAGAAAAAAGCTCTTATTACACGCAATAACTTGAATCACACACGAATATTTTTCCATCTTTGCTGAGTCTGATGCCATTGGGGAAGTTGGTTTGTCTCACATGTAGAGCTTGTGATCGCAGTATTCAATACCAGCTGGGATTTCAGGTCTACTGGCTTCTTAGGGTCTACACTGATGTACATTGGGATTTTCCACATAATTATGTGGGCACCATCACAATTTGTGGTTTCCTCTTTTCTGTGGCAACAAATATTTCTCTGGAGAAATCTAGCCGACATCAACGGTTTTTGAATTGCACTGTAGGATTTACACAACATTACGTATCACACAGTAGCTAGTCAAGAATAAAGTATAAAAACACATTATTATAAATGCACAATTAAAAATTGAACATGTTTTTTATTATTATTTCGTTACAAATAATTGTGACTATTGTTATTGCTATACCTTCTGGATGGATATGTACTTCACTGAATGCTGTGATGAAATCTCCCATTGTGGTGAATATTGATAAGGATTATCTAGTTCTCCTTTTCCACCCCCATATCCTCCAATGTAACGAATGTGTTGTCCCTGTGGAGTCAGGACTTGAACACGATGTTCTACAACATAAATGTTACCAGCTTCATCAAAGTCTAAATCATCAGGGGTTCCAAAACAACTATCAACCGTTCCCTGCAGCTGGTGAAGTGTAAAATAGCCTAATATAGGAATACCCAGCATGAGGCTCCAGGGCCAGGACCTTATGCGCATGCGCAGAAGCCATTCATGTGAGATCTAGAATGCATATTTAATATTATTGTAATTATAAAATGAAGTAATAAAGGACACAGATTAGAATAACAATGTGCGTTTAAAATTCAACCACACGTATTGGATTATCTGTTACAAATATGTGACCATTGTCATCAATTGCTATACATTCTGGAAGTGTAAGAATTCCTTCACCAAATGTTGTGATGAAGTCTCCCATTGTGGTGAATACTGATATGCATTTATTCACATTATCTGTGACATAGACCATATTCCTATGGATTGCTGCTGAGATAGGACAATGTAATTTTCCTTTTCCACTCCCATATTGTCCAATGTTGCAAATATGCTGTCCCTGTGGAGTCAGGACTTGAACACGATGATTACCTTGTTCCACTACATAAACATTACCAGAGTCTAAATCATCAGGGTCTCTTAAACAACCATCATCTGTTCCCTGGCTCCCTATAACTCGCAAAAATTTCAGATCTTGATCAAATACTTGTACTCGATGGTTATTGCAGTCACACACATAAATCTCGCCATCTCTGCTGAGTCTAATGCCATTGGGGAAGTTGAACTGTCCTGGTTTGTTTCCTTGTGTTCCTATGGAAGATATAGTAGTACCATTGAGATCTGCCTTCACTACTCTGTGTTGAGCTATGTCTGTATAGTAAAGATAATCGCCTTCCACAAGGATTTCACCTACTCCAGGTAACTGCAGTGTCTTCATTATATTCAAGCTTGCATTTTCAAGAATCAATAAAGCTTTCTTGGGCTGAGTCACATAAACTTTTTGATCGTAAGATTTAATGCCACCAACATTACGAATACTTTTTTTAAGTTGAGGTTTCCCAACTGCCATAATCTTTGGGTCTACAGTGACGTATATTGGGATGGGACTTCCACATGTGTGGGCACTATCACAGTAATTTGTGGTTTCCTCTTTTCTTTGGAGTAACAGATAAAGAATATTTCTCTGGAGAAATCTGTTTGACATCTACTCTTTGTGAATGACCATCATAGACACATTCAAGATGTGCTGATACATTTTGGGCTCTGAGTTTTATGCTTGATGGCTTTACATGCACAGTAATACCTACTGTGAATGGCTCAAAAATAGGCACACATTTATTGCGTAATGTAATAGATCTATCACAATGACTCTTTAGAACACGACCTTCTTGATATACGAGATTTTTTGTGTAACAAAGATCTTGAAGTTCTATGGGATCAATTTTCATTTCAGGCACTTTCATAGGATGTGGTGACAAGCTTGTGGCCACACCATTCATGTGCTTTATTTCCTGCTTCTTATTAATCACATCTGCCACAAACATTTCTATAGGATCATTTTGACAAGATATTTCAATAGAGTGTATGAGGGTACTTAACTCACTTGCTATGCCAAAAATCTCATTCTTCTTGGAAGAATAGTTCTGATTTTGTTCTTGGAAAGCATTTTCAATGGCCTCTGTGAAATATCTTCTTTCTCCTGCAAGTATTTCTGAAAGAGCATCAAATGTGGTCTCCACTCTCCTCAATTTTTCTTTCCGTTTATTCTTCAGTTCTCTCTCAGCAGTTGATATCACTTCCAATGCACTTAACATTTGCTGATGGAGCGCTTTGATTGGCTTGAGTTCTCTTCCCGAAACTGTGCGATATTTCTCATCTATGTATCCATATTCATGATTCTTCTTTGTGCATGATGAAATAACACAGTCTTGGCAGACTAGGCTCTTGCATGTTTCACAATAGAGTTCTAAAGTTTGTGACTTGTGGACTTTACAAGTGGCAGGTTGTGGTGTTACTTGCTCTATTTGATCACCTCAAGGTTCTTTTCGTAGATTTCTTTTAACCTGTTGATTTGGTGAGGAGTGGAGAAGATGCTGACATCAAAGTTGGGAACTGGTATGTCTCTACGACACTCTGGACAACTGATCGATCCACGATGCTCCTTAAGGCCAAAGAATGGAGACATTGCCTACAGAAGACATGCTCACATGGTAATCTCTTGGGATCTTTAAACATCTCAAGACAGAGTGGGCAGGTAAGTTCTTCCTTCAACTTTGTCATAGATTTTTCAAGAAGAATTTTCTCTGGATTTGAAATACCTTCGGCCATAGCAATCTGTCAGGTGCCTCTGATGAGTGAAGTGAATAGAGGCTCGAGTATCGCGACCTATAAAATGTAGCGAAAACAGTAGAAGAACCCGCTATATTTAGCTATATACTGCCTCCATTTCCGGGAATAATGCGCATGCGCACGTACATTTTTGATAGGCTGTAAGATTCTTTTTCCACTCCCATATCCTCCAATCAGTGGTGTAGCCAAGCCAGGGCCTACCAGGGCACAGGCCCTGGCAACACATAAGTCTATTATCATAAATAACTCAAAAGTAGAATCTTAAAGCACAATTTCACGCTCAAGTTCAACATGAAACATAGCCATGCCCTGGGAATGAAAATAACCTGGCTACACCACTGCTCCAATGTTACGAATGTGTTGGTTGTCCCTGTGGAGTCAGGACTTGAACACGATGATTATCTTCCTCTACAACATAAATGTTACTTACCAGCTTCAAGTCAGGATTCCAAAACAACCATCAGCTCTTCCCTTCCTCCAGGTCTTGATTGAATACTTGTACTCGATGGTTTCTTGAATCGCACACATAAACCTCGCCATCTTTGCTGAGTCTGATGCCATTGGGGTAGTTGAACTGTCCTAGTTTGTTTCCTTGTGTTGATATGGTGAGATTCACCTTCACCACTCTGTGTTGAATCACATCCGTGTAGAAAAGATACTCGTTTACTATCAGTACTTCATTCACTCCTAGTACTTTCAATGACGTCCTCGTGCTCATATCTTCAAGCATTAGCTACAAACACTTTTTCTAAATTGAGGTTTGCTGACTGCTGCAATTTCCCTTGGATCTACAGTGACATATATTGGGATAGGGCTTCCATATATTCGCACATCGTCACACATGATATGTAGTTGATCACAACTACATTCTAGTAGAGATGTGACCTTATTGCCTCCTTCAAGGAGCATTCTGCCCAAACCTATCTGTAATGTCACTTCAAAAGGTTTCAAGATGGGTACACTCATGTGACGTATTGAGATGTCCTTTTTAGATGTGTAATTTTTTTCTTCTATAGTTCAACATTCATCAATTAAACATGCGCATGTCTGGCCAGAAGGAAATACTCTCCATACACGAAAATATCAAGGACAGGTAAATTGGACCAGAAGTGGATGATCCATCCTGCTCAGATCACAGACTTACTTCTCAGTTCCAGTAGTTTCTGCTGCACTGAAATGCATTATACAATGATACAAAACTTAATTAGATGTTGTCTATTATTAGATACAAACAAGTAGCCATCATCATCAGTAGCTATACATTCTGGATGTGCTAGGACTCCTTCACCAAATGTTGTAATGAATTCTCCCATTGTGGTGAATACTGATATGCGATTATTCATGGTATCAGTTACATACACAATGTTCTGATAGATTGCTGCTGAGATTGGGCGGCTTAATTCTCCCTTTTCACCCCCATACTCTCCTATGTTCACCCCCATACTCTCCTATGTTCACCCCCATACTCTCCTATGTTCACCCCCATACTCTCCTATGTTCACCCCCATACTCTCCTATGTTCACCCCCATACTCTCCTATGTTCACCCCCATACTCTCCTATGTTCACCCCCATACTCTCCTATGTTCACCCCCATACTCTCCTATGTTCACCCCCATACTCTCCTATGTTCACCCCCATACTCTCCTATGTTCACCCCCATACTCTCCTATGTTCACCCCCATACTCTCCTATGTTCACCCCCATACTCTCCTATGTTCACCCCCATACTCTCCTATGTTCACCCCCATACTCTCCTATGTTCACCCCCATACTCTCCTATGTTCACCCCCATACTCTCCTATGTTCACCCCCATACTCTCCTATGTTCACCCCCATACTCTCCTATGTTCACCCCCATACTCTCCTATGTTCACCCCCATACTCTCCTATGTTCACCCCCATACTCTCCTATGTTCACCCCCATACTCTCCTATGTTCACCCCCATACTCTCCTATGTTCACCCCCATACTCTCCTATGTTCACCCCCATACTCTCCTATGTTCACCCCCATACTCTCCTATGTTCACCCCCATACTCTCCTATGTTCACCCCCATACTCTCCTATGTTCACCCCCATACTCTCCTATGTTCACCCCCATACTCTCCTATGTTCACCCCCATACTCTCCTATGTTCACCCCCATACTCTCCTATGTTCACCCCCATACTCTCCTATGTTCACCCCCATACTCTCCTATGTTCACCCCCATACTCTCCTATGTTCACCCCCATACTCTCCTATGTTCACCCCCATACTCTCCTATGTAGCTAATGAATGTGCTGTCCCTGTGGAGTCAAGACTTGGATGTGATGACTTCTCATTTCCACAACATAGACTAGCTTCATCAAAGTCCAAATCAGCAGGGAAACTAAGATTAGCTCTTATTACTCGCAATAACTTCAGGTCTCGATCAAACACTCATGAATCACACATGAATATTTCTCCATCTTTGCTGAGTCTGATGCCATTGGCGAAGTTGAATTGTCCTGGTTTGTCTCCTATGGTATTCCAATGGAGGATATGATTGTGCCATTAAGATTTACCTTTACAAATCTATCTTGTACTGTGTCAGTATAGTAAAGATAACCTTCTTCCACAAGTACTTCACCCACTCCAGGTAAATTCAACATCTTCATTGGTCTCATATATGGAGTTTCAAAGACTAGTAGATCTTCTTCATCCTCTATCACATAGAGCTTGTGATCGTGATATTTAATACCAGCAGGTTTACAGAATTTCAGGTTTGTTGACTGCCATGATCTCCTTAGGGTCTACACTGATGTACATTGGGATGGGGCTTCCACATATTATGTGGGCACCATCACACTGGTGATTTCCTCTTTTCTGTGGTTCAAATACTTCTCTGGAGATATCAACCAACTGACATCAACTGTTTGTGAATAGTTACCAGTGGTGGATCCAGGATTTTCAAAAAGGGGGGGCACACAGGCTTATGGAAAAAATATCCGCGCGCTTGCGCGTGAAAAATTTTTTTTTACCCAGCTTTGGCTAACCAGCTAACTTGCAAACTGTCATGCACCACTGTAATTATTATAAGTGGCCACACCAAAAAGGGGGGGGGGCATGTGCCTGAAATGCCCACTCCTAGATCCACCACTGGTTACCATAACTGCACTTTGGTTGAGATACAACCTTTCTCGCTTTACCAAAGAATTTTTTTCTATGTGCTGAGGGTCGAAAATCTTGCAGGTAGCTAGATACAGTAATTGCTGAGCAGGGACATTAATTATAACACTGTAGGATTTACACAGCATCAGTAGCTAATCGAGAATAAAGTATAAAAAACACTGACTAAAAAGTATAAAAAACACTGGAGAAGGAATTACTAGACCATCTAAACCACTGTAGGATTTACACAGCATCAGTAGCTAATCGAGAATAAAGTATAAAAAACACTGACTAAAAAGTATAAAAAACACTGGAGAAGGAATTACTAGACCATCTAAATAGCTTACGTGACTGCATACAATTTACCACAGAAATAGAACAGGAAGGTTGCTTACCTTTTTTGGACTGTAATTTGAAGAGAGCAGGTGGTGGCAAGTTGGAAAGTTCAGTGTACAGAAAAAGTACTCATACTGACAGGTACCTACAGTTCCATTCACATCATCCATCACATGTCAAGAGAGGAGTAGTTAAGAGTTTGTTTGACAGAGCATCTAGAGTGACAACAAGCGATGTGGAATTGAAAGAGGAGAAAGAACACTTGAGGAGTGTTTTCAAGGTGAATGGTTACCCGGATAGTTTTGTTTCTTCAGGTAGTGATATGTCAGTCAACAAGAATGAAGTTAACACACAAACTGAAGATATCCAAAAAATCTACACAACTATACCATATGTTGAAGGTCAGAGTGAAGAAATCAGGAGGGTTTGTGGAAGATATGGCATTAAGGTAGCATTCAAATCTAATGGCACTTTAAGGGACAAGCTAACAAAGGTAAAGGGCAAGCTGCCAGTGAAAAAGAACTCCAAGGTTGTGTACAAGATTCCCTGTTCATGTGGCAAATTTTATTTGGGGGAAACAGTCAGAAGATTAGAAACTAGATTGAAGGAACACATAGATGCATGTGAGAAAGGAATGTGGGAGAAGTCAGCTATAGCTGAGCATGCCTGGGTGGAAGGACATAGGATATTGTGGGAAGAAGCATCAATTGTGGACAGGGCAAGAAGACAAACTGAACTATTAATGAAAGAGGCTTTACACATCAGAAGTGAAACACCAAATGACATTTTGAACAGGGATGGGGGTTTGGATATTCATGGATGCTGGGTAGAAACCATAAAAACACTGAAACAAAGACAAGAGACAGAATCTGCACAGGCTATTTACACAAACAGCCTCTAGCCATGCAAAATTTGAATTTAAATCTTTTTTGTTTATTTAATTTTTGTAATCATAAAAACCCTGAAGAAGGCTAGAGACCTAGCCGAAACGTAGGTTTCAAAAAGAAATTTGTTAAGCTGAATATAAAAGAGAAAAATAAAAGAAACTGATTATGTTAGCTATTATCAATGCACAATTTAAAATTTAACCACATGTGTTTTATTATCTGTTACAAATATGTGACCATTGTCATCAATTGCTATACATTCTGGATATGTAAGAATTCCTTCACCAAATGTCGTGATGAATTCTCCCATTGTGGTGAATACTGATATGCGCTTGTTATTGTTGTCTGTTATATAAATCATATTTTGATAGACTGCTGCTGACATAGGATTATCAAGTTCTCCTTTTCCATTCCCATATCCTCCAATGTAACGAATGTGTTGTCCCTGTGGAGTCAGGACTTGAACACGGTGATTATCTTCCTCTACAACATAAATGTTACCAGCTTCATCAAAGTCTAAATCATCAGGGATTCCAAAACAACCATCAGCTGTTCCCTGGCTCCCTATCACTCGCAATAACTTCAGGTCTTGATCGAATACTTGTACTCGGTGGTTTCTTGAATCACACACATAAATTTCTCCATCTTTGCTGAGTCTGATGCCATTGGGGTAGTTGAACTGTCTTGGTTTGTTTCCTTGTGTTCCTATGGAGGATATGGTAGTACCATTGAGATTAGCCTTCACCACTCTGTGTTGAATCACATCTGTGTAGAAAAGATACTCATTTATTATCAGTACTTCAGCCACTCCTCGTACCTTCAATGACGTCCTCGTGCTCGTACCTTCAAAAATAATCAATAAAGCTTCATTGGGACAAGTCACATAAATTTTTTGATCATGAGATTTAATGCCAGCAGCATTGCGAACAAATTTTCTAAGTTGAGGTTTGCCGACTGCTGCAATTTCCCTTGGGTCTACAGTGACATATATTGGGATGGGGCTTCCACATATTTGCACATCGTCACACATGATATGTAGTTTGTGGTTTCCTCTTTTCAATGGCTTAAATGACAATGAAAATTTCTCGTGAGATATTCTTTTAACATCCACTACTTGTGAGTGACTATCATAACCACATTCCAGTAGAGATGTGACCTTATTGCCTCTTTCAAGGAGCTTTCTTCCTGAATCGATCTGTAATGTCACTTCAACAGGTTTCAAGATGGGTACACTCATATGACGTATTGGGATGTCTTCCCTTTTAGATGTGTGATTTCGTTCTTTCCAAAGTTCTTTGAATTCGGTGATACTTGGCAGAGTAATTTCCATTTCAGGTACTTTTACTGGGTTGGGTGATATACCAGACACTTCACTTTTCATGTTCTTGATATTTCGTTTCTTATTAGTCACATCTGCCACAAACGTTTCTTTAGGCTCGTTTTGACAAGATGCTTCAATAGAGTGTATAAAGGCACTTAACTCACTTGTTATGCCCAAAATCTCACTTTTCTTGGAAGAATAGTTCTGACTTTGTTCTTGAAAAGAGTTTTCAATGGCCTCTGTGAAATATCTTCTTTTTTCCGCAAGTATTTCTGAAAGAGTATCAAATGTGGTCTCCACCTTCCTTAATTTTTCTTCACGTTTATATTTCAGTTCTCTCTCAGCAGTTGATATCACTTCCAATGCACTCGGCATTTGCTGATGGAGTGTTTTGATCGGCTCAAGTTCTTTTTCCAAAACTGTTCGATATTTCTCAACCATATCATCTATGTATCCATATTCATGGTTCTTCTTTGTGCATAATGAAATAACACAGCGTGGGCAGACTAAGCTCTCACATGTTTCACAATAGAGTTCTAAAGTTTGTGACTTGTGGACTTTACAAGTGGCAGGTTGTGGTGCTGCGTGGTCAGTATGGTCAGTACCAAGATTCACTTCATGTGCTTCTTTCAGCCTTTTGATTTGGTGTAACGTACCTTCAGCCATCTCTGCATAATTCAATAACTAGCTAGCTGCGATGTATGTATAGGACTTGATTGCCTACCTTGCGTAATCTTTTGAGCGAGTCCTTCATGACCAATAGTTCTGAGTGCTTTCATCAAACTCTCCCAGGTGGGTTTACCACTCTTCTTCATCACATTATCTTGCTGATTGAGCCAAGCCAAAACCAACTCATTGCATAGTGCATCAGATGTCATCTTGTCCAAGGTGGTGTAGCGGAGTCCCAGAGCCCCACCCAACGATTTCAAGTCTTTTGAAGGTAGAGTTTCCAAGTATTGAGTGACTTCAAAATGGTCATCCACTGTTAGTTGAGCTATTTAAAAAAAGCATATCATAATGTAGAATATCATTTCTCAAAATTAGACTTACTCTCTGGGCCTGGGTTAGATTCGACATCACCACAGAGTATCAAGAGAGAGGGGAGAACTGTCTGTGCAAAGGACAGGTTGAGAAGGGAGCCATGATCCCCCAGATCAGATTGAACACAGAAGGTATTTTGTGTGGGGGAAGAGAGATCACCAACAAACACTGGATAAAGAAAGGATGAATATCTAGTTAACACTAAAGGTAGTTAGAAAATATTTCTCCTTATGTAAAAATAATAGCTGCATACCTTTTAGGGTATTTTCAGCTTCCCTCATGCTTGCACAATGAAATTCTCGAAATGGTGTCACTAGATTATTTGAATAGCGCTTCTTGATCTTCTATACGAGCCTCACCAGAGTAGTAGCTTGCTTTAAACAACATGCAGCTCAGATCAGATATTCAATTAAACGCGCGAGCGTATATCTGGCCGGCCGGAAGCTCCATACAATTGGATGATCCATCCTGCTCAGATCACAGACTTACTTCTCGGTTCTGCTGCACTGAAATGCATCATACAATTATACATAGAACTTAATAGATACAAACGAGTAGCCATCATCATCAATAGCTATACATTCTGGATGTGCAAGGATTCCTTCACCAAATGTTGTAATGAATTCTCCCATTGTGGTGAATACTGATATGCGATTATTCATGGTATCACAATGTTCTGATAGATTGCTGCTGAGATTGAGCGGCTTAATTAAGTTAAAATTGAGTTACAAATAATTATATGTGACTATTGTCATCAATTGTAAGAATTCCTTCACTGAACGTTGTGATGAATTCTCCCATCGTGGTGAATACTGATAAGCACTTGTTATTGTTGTCTGTTATATAAATCATAATAATTTTGATAGACTGACATAGTTCTCCTTTTCCACTCCCATATCCTCCAATGTAATGAATGTGTTGTCCTTGAAGTTGAACACACGATGTTAAATGTTACCAGCTTCATCAAAGTCTAAATCATCAGGGGTTCCATCAGCTGTTCCCTGCAGCTGGTGAAGTGTAAACACATGAGATTTTGACTTTGACTTTGGCCCTGGCTTTGGAGCCTCATGCTGAGTATTCCTATATTAGGCTATTTTATACTTCACCAGCTGCCAGGGCCTTATGCGCATGCGCAGAAGCCACTCATATGAGATCTAGAATGCATATTATTGAAATTGTAATTATACAATGAAGTGATAAAGGACACAGGTTAGCATGTTTAAAATTTAACCACACGTATTTGATTATCTGTTACAAATATGTGACCATTGTCATCAATTGCTATACATTCTGGAAGTGTAAGAATTCCTTCACCAAATGTTGTGATGAAGTCTCCAGTCGTGGTGAATACTGATATGCGTTTATTCACACGATCTGTGACATAGACCATATCCCTATGGATTGCTGCTGAGATAGGACGATGTAATTCTCCTTTTCCACTCCCGTACCGTCCAATGTTACGAATATGCTGTCCCTGAGGAGTCAGGACTTGAACACGATGATTTTTTATTTCGACAACGTAAATGTTACCAGCTTCATCAAAGTCCAAATCAGCAGGGAAACCAAAATTAGCTATTACACGCAATAACTTCAGGTCTCGATCAAACACTTGTATTCTGTTGTTACCTGAATCACACACGAATATTTCTCCATCTTTGCTGAGTCTAATGCCATTGGGGAAGTTGAATAGTCCTGGTTGGTCTCCTCGTGTTCCTATGGAGGATATGGTAGTACCATTGAGATCTGCCTTCACCACTCTGTGTTGAGCTATGTCTGTATAGAAAAGATACTCATTTACTAACAGTGCTTCGTACACTCCAGGTAACTTTAATGTCTTCATTATATCCAAGCTTGTATTTTCAAGAATCAATAGAGTTTCTTCATTCTGAGTCATATAAATTATTTTTTGATCTTTAGATTTAATGCTAACAGCATTATGAACACTTTTAAGTTGAGGTCTGCCAACTGCTGCAATCTCCCTTGGGTCTACAGTGACGTATATTGGGATGGGACTTCCACATATGTGGGCACCGTCATACTCAATATGTAAATTGTGGTTCCCTCTTTTCTGTGGAGTAACAGATAAAGAATATTTCTCTGGAGAAATCTGTTCAATATTTACCTTTTGTGAATAAATTTTGTAAGTGCATGACAGTTGAGACACGATCTTTTTGGCTTTAAATGTTTTTCCCAAGTTTGGAGCTAATAAGACATTTACTTTGAATGGGTCCATTATCGGCACACACTTGTTATGTAATGCAACAGATCTGTCAAAATGACTCTTCAGGGGATCTTCACTTAGATACACAAAATTTTTCATGTGACAAATGCCTTTGAACTCAGTAGGATCTAATAGATTCATTTCTATTTCAGGTACTTTCACAGGGTGTGGTGAAAAGCTTGTGATCACACCTTTCGCATGCTCTATTGTCTGTTTCTTTTGAGTTATACTTGCCAGAAAAACTTCTTTTGAATCATTCTGAGATGAAATTTCAATGGAATGTATGAGGGAACTCAATTTACTTGCTTCATCTTGTATTTCACTCTTTTTGGAAGTATTATTGCGACTTTGTTCTTGGAAAGAGTTTTCAATGCCGTCTGTGAAATATCTTCTTTCTTCTGCAAGTATTTCTGAAAGAGCATTAAACGTAGTCTCCACTCTCCTCAATTATTCTTTCCGTTTATTCTCCAGTTCTCTCTCAGCAGTTGATATTACTTCCAATGCACTCGATAATTGCTGATGGAGTGTTTTGATTGGCTTGAGTTCTCTTCCCAAAACTGCTTGATATTTCTCGACCATATCATCTATGTATCCATATTCATGGTTCTTTTTTGTGCATGATGAAATAACACAGCGTGGGCAGACTAAGCTCTCACATGTTTCACAATAGAGTTCTAAAGTTTGTGACTTGTGGACTTTACAAGTGGCAGGTTGTGGTGTTACTTGCTCTATTTCGATAACCTCAAGGTTCTTTTCGTATATTTCTTTCAACCTGTTGATTTGGTGAGGAGTGGAGAAGATGCTGACATCAAAGTTGGGTACTGGTATGTTTCTACGACACTCTGGACAACTGATCGATCCACTGATGCTCCTTAAGGCCAAAGAATGGAGACATTGTCTACAGAAGACATGCTCACATGGTAATCTCTTGGGATCTTTAAATATCTCAAGACAGAGTGGGCAGGTAAGTTCTTCCTTCAACTTTGTCATAGATTTTTCAAGAAGAATTTTCTCTGGATTTGAAATACCTTCGGCCATGCTTTTGAGTGCAATTTGGGTATAATTGCATAAGAAACTGGCTAGGTAATTGCACGAGGTGAAGGTGCCTCTGAGTACTGCAGGGCCAGGGCTTTCATTTCCGGGAATTATGCGCATGCGCAGTAGTTATCCGTACATATAGGCTGCTGCTGACATGATTATCAAGTTCTCCTTTTCCACTCCCATATCCTCCAATGTGACAAATGTGTTGTCCCTGAGTTGTCAGGACTTGAACATGGTGATTATCTTCCTCTACAACATAAATGTTACCAGCTTCATCGAAGTCGGGATTCCAAAACAACCATCAGCTCTTCCCTTCCTCCCCTACAACTCGCAATAATTTCAGGTCTTGATTGAATACTTGTACTCGATGATTTCTTGAATCGCACACATAAACCTCACCATCTTTGCTGAGTCTGATGCCATTGGGGTAGTTGAACTGTCCTAGTTTGTTTCCTTGTGTTGATATGGTGAGATTCGTCTTCACCATCACATCTGTGTAGAAAAGATACTCATTTACTATCAGTACTTCATTCACTCCCAGTACCTTCAATATCGTCCTCATGCTCGTATCTTCAAGCATTACAAACACTCTTTCTAAGTTGAGGCTTGCCAACTGCTGCAATTTCCCTTGGGTCTACAGTGACATATTGGGATGGGGCTTCCACATATTTGCACATCGTCACACATGATATGTAGTTTGTGGTTCCGCTTAAATGACAATGAAAATTTCTTGTGAGGTATTCTTTTAATATTCACTACTTGTGAGTGATAATCACAACTACATTTGAGTAGAGATGTGACCTTATTGCCTCTTTCAAGGAGCATTCTGCCCAAATCGATCTGTAATGTCACTTCAAAAGGTTTCAAGATGGGTACACTCATATGACGTATAGATGTGTAATTTTTTCTTCTATGGTTCAACATTCGTCAATTAAACACGTGCATGTCTGGCCGGAAGGAAATACAAAAGATAACAGATTTACTTCTCGGTTCCAGATTCAATAACATTTTTGTTATGAAACAAAGTTTATGCTTTCAATACGTCACATTACCTACGTAACAATAACAACACAACATGGATAATTAATTTTCATGCATGGTCACGTTAACATCTGACCTATTGTAGCTCACATACTTAGCATTGATGCACTTGCTATGTACAAAAGATATAATGCTAGCTGCACTGAAATGCATTATACAATAATACAATTGATACAGATAAACTAAAACTTAATTAGATGTTGTCTATTATTAGATACAAACAAGTAGCCATCATCATCAATAGCTATACATTCTGGATGTGCTAGGACTCCTTCACCAAATGTTGTAATGAATTCTCCCATTGTGGTGAATACTGATATGCGATTATTCATAGTATCAGTTACATACACAATGTTCTGATAGATTGCTGCTGAGATTGGGTGGCTTAATTCTCCCTTTTCACCCCCATACTCTCCTATGTTCACCCCCATACTCTCCTATGTTCACCCCCATACTCTCCTATGTTCACCCCCATACTCTCCTATGTTCACCCCCATACTCTCCTATGTTCACCCCCATACTCTCCTATGTTCACCCCCATACTCTCCTATGTTCACCCCCATACTCTCCTATGTTCACCCCCATACTCTCCTATGTTCACCCCCATACTCTCCTATGTTCACCCCCATACTCTCCTATGTTCACCCCCATACTCTCCTATGTTCACCCCCATACTCTCCTATGTTCACCCCCATACTCTCCTATGTTCACCCCCATACTCTCCTATGTTCACCCCCATACTCTCCTATGTTCACCCCCATACTCTCCTATGTTCACCCCCATACTCTCCTATGTTCACCCCCATACTCTCCTATGTTCACCCCCATACTCTCCTATGTTCACCCCCATACTCTCCTATGTTCACCCCCATACTCTCCTATGTTCACCCCCATACTCTCCTATGTTCACCCCCATACTCTCCTATGTAACGAATGTGCTGTCCCTGTGGAGTCAAGACTTGGATGTGATGACTTCTCATTTCCACAACATAGATGTTGCCAGCTTCATCAAAGTCCAAATCAGCAGGGAAACTAAAATTAGCTCTTATTACTCGCAATAACTTCAGGTCTCGATCAAACACTTGTATTCTGTCGTTACATGAATCACACATGAATATTTCTCCACCTTTGCTGAGTCTGATGCCATTGGGGAAGTTGAATTGTCCTGGTTGGTCTCCTAGCATTCCAATGGAGGATATGATTGTGCCGTTAAGATTTGCCTTTACAAGTCTGTCTTGTACTGTGTCAGTATAATAAAGATAACCTTCTTCCACAAGTAGGTTAGGTACCAGTATATTTCTACGACACTCTGGACAACTGATCAATCCACTGATGCTAAATATCTCACAGCAGGTAGTTAACTTCAACTTCGTCATAGATTTTCAAGAAGAGTCTTCTGAATTTGAGCCATAGCAATCTGTCAGGTGCCTCTAATGAACTAGATGAGTGAAGTGTAAAGAGCCTAATAGAGGTTCGGGCCAGGGCCAAATATGCGCATGCGCAGAAGCCATCAATATTAAAAATTATAAATGAAGTAATAAAGGACACAGATCAGGATAAGGTATAGCAATGCACATTTTTTTAACTTTAAAATTTAACCACACGCGTTCGTTCATCTGTCATAAATATGTGACCATTGTCATCGATTGCTATACATTCTGGATATGTAAGAATTCCTTCACCAAATGTTATGATGAAGTCTCCCATCATGGTGAATACTGATATGCGTTTATTCTCACTATCTGTGATATAGACCATATTCCTATGGATTGCTGCTGAACCAGGATCATTTAATTCTCCTTTTCCATTCCCGTACCGTCCAATGTTACGAATATGCTGTCCCTGTGGAGTCAAGACTTGAACACGATGATTTTTTACTTCAACAACGTAAATGTTACCAGCTTCATCAAAGTCCAAATCAGCAGGGAAACCAAAATTAGCTCTTATTACACGCAATAACTTCAGGTCTCGATCAAACACTTGTATTCTGTTGTTATCTGAATCACACACGAATATTTCTCCATCTTTGCTGAGTCTGATGCCATTGGGAAAGTTGAATTGTCCTGGTTTGTCTCCTAGCGTTCCAATGGAGGATATGATTGTGCCGTTAAGATTTGCCTTTACAAGTCTGTCTTGTACTGTGTCTGTATAGTAAAGATAACCTTCTTCCACAAGTACTTCACCCACTCCAGGTAACTTCAACATCTTCATTGGTCTCATATATGGAGTTTCAAAGATTAGTAGTTCTTCTTCATCCTCTATCACATAGAGCTTGTGATCGTGATATTTAATACCAGCAGGTTTACGTAAATCTAGAACTTCTGGTTTGCTGACTGCCATGATCTCCTTAGGGTCTACACTGATGTACACTGGGATAGGGCTTCCACATATGTGGGCACCATCACACTTAATGTGCAATTTGTGGTTTCCTCTTTTCTGTGGTGTAACGGACAATGAATATTTCTCTGGAGATATCTGTTCAACATCAACTGTTTGTGAATAGTCACCATAACTGCACTCAAGCTGAGATACAACCTTCCTCGCTTTACCAAAGAACTTCTTTTCTGGATCCATATTTAAAGTCACTTTGAAAGGAAGCCCAATAGGTACACACTCATTTCTTAGGACCACAGATCTGTTGATATGGCTCTTTAAGATATCACCTTTTTGATACATGAAATTGGTCATGTGACAAATGCCTTTGAACTCGGTAGGATCTAACAGATTCATTTCCATTTCAGGTACTTTCACTGGGTGTGGTGAAAAGCTTGTGATCACACCTTTCGCATGCTCTATTGTCTGTTTCTTTTGAGTCACATTTGCCAGAAAAACTTCTTTTGAATCATTCTGAGATAAAATTTCAATGGATTGTACGAGGGAACTCAACTTGCTCACTTCATCTTGAATCTCACTCTTCTTGGAAGAATAGTTCCGATTTTGTTCTTGGAAAGATTTTTCAATGGCGTCTGTGAAATATCTTCTTTCTTGTGCAAGTAATTCTGAAAGAGCATCAAATGTGGTCTCCACTCTCCTCAATTTTTCTTTCCGTTTATTCTTCAGTTCTCTCTCGGCAGTTGATATCACTTCCAAGGCACTCGACAATTGTGTTTTGATCGGCTCGAGTTCTCTTCCCAACATTGTTCGATACTTCTCAACCATATCATCTATATATCCACATTCATGGTTCTTCTTTGTGCATGATGAAATAACACAGCGTGGGCAGACTAAGCTCTCACATGTTTCACAATAGAGTTCTAAAGTTTGTGACTTGTGGACTTTACAAGTGGCAGGTTGTAGTGTTGCTTGCTCTATTTTGATAACCTCAAGGTTCTTTTCATATGTTTCTTTCAGCCTGTTGATTTGGTGAGGAGTGGGGAAGATGCTGACATCAAAGTTGGGTACTGGTATGTCTCTACGACACTCTGGACAACTGATCGATCCACTGATGCTCCTTAAGGCCAAAGAATGGAGACATTGTCTACAGAAGACATGCTCACATGGTAACCTTTTAGGGTCTTCAAAAATATCGAGACAGAGTGGGCAGGTAATCTCTTCCTTTAGCGTTTTCAATATCTTATCTTGACTTGACGTACCTTCGGCCATTTCGACCTAAATGATAGGCACAACACGAAATTGGATTCCGAAAGGATATTCGATTCCACGGGCCGGAAGCTCTTGTGCGCGCATACTTTTATCATAGATAATAGAATTTGTTTACACTACTATGTATCTATAACCTAGCTATCCTGCTGTTGCAACTTACTTCTAAAGTCTCTTCCTGGATACAGCTATGAAAGTCCGTATTTTTAACGTAATTTTAATTAGTATTCCGTAAATGGGCGCTGCAATGAAGAAAATGAATATCCGGAGCGTTTCATATCCACGAGTGTTCTAACATTACTTTACATGAAACTATTAATATTCATCATACACACACACAAAAGAAAGTGAGGCTGCTGGCAAGGAGATGAGTAATTCGATCATTAATAAGGGGCATGAGTGAATTCAAATTCTCCCACATCTGCATGGTCTGGCTTTGCATTTTCTTCATTATCCAACTGCAGGAGAAAAGAAGTATATAGATTAAACTTCATTAGACACATTTACCCTAAAGGTGAGGGACAAAAGTTATAAATTACATCCAATATACATATTAACTAATGTCTATACTTCTATTGGCTCTCATCCTGTTATGTTGAAATACGAGGCAATCAGATTGACATCTCAAATTGTAAAACAAACTAAACACATAGAAGCTTACAGCCTCCATCTCCTCCTTGTTGAAGATGGTTTTCCCCAGGATCCACTTGAGGGGGATGAGGAGGACGATGATGAGAGGGTAGGACACAGCTGCCTCAGAGAGTTTGACAGCAAACAGCAGTGCCACACAAAATACCTGAATCAGTGTGTAAATGTGCATCTTCCATGTACGAACCTAGCACAAAGAAAATTCAAAAAAAAATTACTTTTTTTAAATGGAGTGAGTAATTCAGGAGATGACCTGAAATACCGTTCCACAATTGCTCAATATTCAATAATAATAAGGATATTTTCTGGTCTAAATTGCCTAATGTCCTAATTCATTTAACTGGACAAAAAAATCATATAATTTTTGGCCATCATGTGAAGATGCAGGATTTCACCTAAAAATGGGTTGTTTGTACACGTTTTGTTTGTACAATAATCATGCATCCGTACTTTTCTGACATAAATGGCATTGGGATGGTATTTTGGTAAGATGAAGAAGAGTTTTATGCGATTGGTAACCTGGATACCACTCAGAGAGACAAAGCCCAAATAGAAGAACACACCCAGCACCACTGAGATGGGGATCCTTTCCAGCACCACGCTGGCAAATGGAGTGACAACTGAGGGGGGGGGGGGGAGGAGAGAGAGAGAGAGAGAGAGAGAGAGAGAGAGAGAGAGAGAGAGAGAGAGAGAGAGAGAGAGAGAGAGAGAGAGAGAGAGAGAGAGAGAGAGAGGAGAGAGGGAGAGAGAGAGAGAGAGAGGGAGGGAGGGAGAGAGGGAGAGAGAGAGAGAGAGAGAGAGAGAGAGAGAGAGAGAGAGAGAGAGAGAGAGAGAGAGAGAGAGAGAGAGGGAGGGAGGGAGAGAGGGAGAGAGAGAGAGAGAGAGAGAGGGAGGGAGGGAGAGAGGAGAGAGAGAGAGAGAGAGAGAGAGAGAGAGAGAGAGAGAGAGAGAGAGAGAGAGAGAGAGAGAGAGAGAGAGAGAGAGAGAAGTGCAAATTTGTCAAAATGAAGCAAAACTCACTTACTGATGAGAACGTGGACTGCAAATGACGTCAGTCTCTGTTCATGGATCTTCACCAGACCTGGTTTTTCCCCAGGGGCATGCTTCTTTGTGAATACACTAAGTGCCTGGAGGTGCTGGATGGATCTAACGGGAGCACCACACAGGAAGGGGATCCCAATTAGACCCGCTACACCAGAGAGAATAGACACCAGAAAAAGGTCAATATGATAACCGACTGGCTTTGTGAGTTTGTGTTCAGGATTGTTGACAAAGATAAGAGCAAGTTGGTTCTCTACGAAGATCAGAATGGAAAACTGCAAGGAACAAAGGTCAAAGTACAATATTGGTAGTGGGGGGGGGGGGGGGGAGGTAGAACCTATGTTGGGGAGAATCTTAGTTGTTTGGGTCACCTACCCACCATCATAATATGCTGCTGGGGCCACACACCCACCATTCTATGCTGCTGGGGTAACATGCCTCCCCAAAGGTTGAAGTATTGATTAGGATGGGGCCTATCTTTTGCTTACCAAAATAGCAGGTACGATGGCTCCAAAGCCTTCCCCCACCGAGAGAGAGCCGTTGAAGGGGTTGATGAACCAGCCACGCACTGATGGATCACTGACACTGTAGTTGGGTGGGACCAGGAGCCCCTCGACTGAAACGAGATGGCTGATGAGAAAAGCCACCAGGACCATACTAGTGATGGCCACCAGCATCCCAAAGTCACTCACCAATCTCCTAGTCTGCAGGTGCAACAGTGAGAAATGAGACCACACCACTTCTCAATGTCAAATATAGACTGTAATAGTAGAGGGGTGGCCCTGAAGTGTGGAACATAGTATGTAACATTATTCCATTTATAAATTTTTGTTCCAAACTTCTGTCCTGTGTTCTATAATGGTTCGACTATCTCTACACTAAATTTCCAGACCATGGCCACTAGTAGTTCATAACTCAGGGCTGGCTCATCCAATTCAATATTGGGTGGGCCATGGCCCCCCTGGCCCACCCTCACGAGCCAGCCCTGCGAGTTATGGTGAGGCAAAGTTGAAAAACAAATGCATCTAATACTTTGATTTCTGGACTAATTTTTCAAAACAATGAATCCTTGAAAATATTTTAACCCCCACAAAAAAATTCTGCTATGTGAGACTAAGTTGCAAATTCGCCATTTTGTATACCTATATAGTACCTTCTTTCCCAAGAACTTTTTGAATCTGAGTGTCCTTAGGAAGAGGGCTATGATGAAGGTGGAGAGACATAATATAAGTGACATGAGAGCCGTATTCGGCTGGTTGCAAATCCTAAAACCGCTCGGAAGGGACACACTCTGAACCATACTCATATTCTCGTCCATCATACTCATCATCATCATCAACCCACTCATGTTGGTGTCGTTGGGAATCGTGGTGCACGTGTTTGTCCTATTAGCATTCTCCCCACAAGGATAGTGGATACCACACAATGGATTACGTTTGAATACCTATGCATAAGATATAATATTGGTTACCCTATCAACATTACAAGGGTGGGCTTTATTTAGAAGTCCACTACCGTCCACTCACATAGTAAATGTTTATGCCTGCCTCGTAAATGAAGAATGCAGAGATGATACCGATGAAGATTTCCTCGCTGAATCTCGTGAAGAGGTGGACAATGAACGTCAGCTCAGTGACGGCAAGTATCAGCAGAATGCACATCATCCATAGACCAATCAGAGCACGCCACTCCAAATAAGAGACACCATATGTTCTAGACAACTGCACATTTATCACATGACCACTATAACATTATCACATGACCACTATACATACATCACACATTTATCACATGACCACTATAACATTATTACATAACCACTATACATACATCACACATTTATCACATGACCACTATATGTACATCACACATTTATCACATGACCACTATAACATTATCACATGACCACTATACATAATATAAATGCATCTAATATTTGATTTCTACTTAAAAATAATGAAATCCTCAAGAATATTTTATCCCACAAAAAATTCTACTACATGAAATGAGCAGAGACTAGTAAAGGAGTTGTGAATACACCAAGTCGTATAGGACTATAATAAGTAATGCTATAAGGTAGTAAGTCTGCAGATCACATGAGCACTACAATGTCATGTGACTTACAGGAAGCCCATCAAATTATTGCACTCACGAAAAAAAAAATCCCGGTTACCACATAATCCATCTGGATCCAGGGGAGTGGCTCAAGCTCCTCCCCTCCCCCTCCAAGTTTAACTTTTTGTTGCATAATTGAGCGTCTATTAGCATCAAACTGCACACCAGTTGACCATTGTCGTCCAAGATAATAAGAACAAGGTGACCATTATCCTTCTCCCACCCTCTCCTCTCCCATTGTACCCCATTGTTGTACCATTACCCCCTTCCCTCTGGAGCCGGCCCTGGTACTCACGTCAAAAATGACATCCTCATATACAATGACAGGACCTGTGAATGCCAGTACTGTCAAGGGTTGTACAGCAAACAACGAAACAACAATTCCTCCCAGTCCAGTGGCCAAGAGAGTCTCTGTCTCTCCAATCTGGTTTCCTGTGATTTCCTCCATCAGACCACCGAAGGCTATGGCAGGAGCAAGGAACGAGATGTAGAGGAAGAAGATGGAAACCAAGACTTGGAGGTTGAAGGAGTCCTTGATGTCACTGGGATAGCGGGAAGCAAGGTTCTTCAGGTCTTTCCACAACCCTCCACAGAAACGACGTGAGTGTTTCATGGGTTCTCTCACCAGTTTGTCGTAATTTTTGACAGCCTCCTTGTGGTCCTCTAACAAACAAACAAACGAACAAACAAACAAACAAACAAATAATAAGTTTAATGTTGCCAATGGAGCGGGAAGATTTTTGCATGCAAGGATTTGTTGTTGTTATTGTTGTTGTTATACACTGCTTAGCAAGCTGACCTCTTTGTCTTTGGATGGCATTCTTCTCGTGCATAGCAGAGAGCAAGAGGTCCTCGTCCCAATCCCCTGGGGGAAGGACGATGCTGTCATCCAGAAACTCATCCATAGCCTCCAGCAAGTCCTCCTTGGACACAGCAGAGTACGCCACTTCATGGAAACACTGTATCAGAGTTTATGTCTTTGTTGACCCTTTTCCTAAATCCTATTTGCATCATTACCTTGTCTGACATTAGGGTTGCCATGGCTCTACCAACCTCGTGATAGTTACGTGACTGGTTGTCAGGTCCTATCTGGAGGAATATAAACCGAAGTGGGATGGGCACCTCCGTCAACTCATCAAGGTCAAGCCCCTAAGCAAATTACCTTAAACGAGATTCATTAAAATAAATATAACAATAATACATGTTTGAGACGAATGAAGGCTGTGATTGGTTGCTTTAGGAAGTTCACCCCACCCACCAGCACAGTGAGAGACTCCGCCTCCTCTGGGATCTTATCTAGGATAGCAATTGGTGGGCGCTTGGTGGAAGTGACTGGATCATTGCCATCCCTAGTGGACATCTCAGAGTAGGCAGAGTCTGCCTCCATCTCCAGCTCAATTTCTATCTTCTGCTCGTCAAGAGGGGTGTGGTCTTGGCGGGCGAAGAGTTGATTGCTAAAAGAGGTGTGATCTTGGTGGGTGGAGTTTGGTTGGGAGTTATCATTGGCGGAGTCTATGAAGGGAAATTCTGTATGTAAAATACCTACTAAAGGGCAGAGTTCACTTCTACTACAGTGAAGAAAAGGGCTCATTCAAAGGAGCAGAGTTCACAGTAAAGGTGACCCACTCTGAGGCAAGCTAACTTCAAAGTTCACTTCAGGTGACTCTAAAGGGCTCAACTTGTACCTGCACTGGTATGAGCTGAAAAGTCAGAGTTCACTTCCACTGTGAAGGTGACCTTCTTGCTGTTGTCTGAGATGTCTGGTGGTCCTTGAGTGGCAGAGAACATTGCTGGTGCAGAGCTGACGTGCACCATAGTATCTTTTGTTGGCAGTATTGAAGAGGAGTTGTTGGGCTGTACCTGTGAGGGGGAAGATGTGAGGTAAGTGGAGTGAATGAGAGGAGGGGAGGAGGAGGAAGAGGAGGAGGAGGAGGAGGAGGGGAAGGAGGAGGGGAAGGAGGAGGGGGAGGGGAGGGGGAGGAGGAGAAGAGACGACAAGTAACTTACTGTGCTATTATCTTCTTCAAGAATTTCAAAAGGAACAGGGCTCGAGTGGGAGTGAAGTACGAGAGGGGGTTTCTGGAGGTGGGTGTGGTCATTTGAGTTTTTACTGGTATTATCAGAACTCGGTCTCCTACTCCGAAGCAGGTTGCTATCTGGAACGGAGTAGAATTATAGGATCACCACAAGTGGAATGGATGACAACAAAACACTGCACATGAATCTGCTGTGCTATCTACCCTTTACCAACCTGCAGCTGTTTGCCTTAACTTGTCCCATAAGGAGGAGGAAGGATGCTTGCGCTTCTTGAGCAGCAGTCTTCTCACTTGGTCCAAAAGCTCGTTGGGAAGGAGATCTAATTCCACTAAACTCTTGACAATCCCGTCCACAACGGTGGGGTAGTCATGACCCTTTGCATCTAGAAGAACACAACCTAAAAAAAATTAGCATAATGTTAACATTCATTTCTTGATCAAGACTTGAACTTTGACCTGTTTCTAGACCCTGACGGACCTCCACGAGACTGTGGAACGCAAGGGCAGACACGTGCGGACGTCCCCACCTGCCACTCCCCTCTTCCACGTCTTCTTCGAACTTGATCCACCGAGCAGTTTCTTCCCACTCCAGTTCCTTAGTGGAGCCAATGTGAATCTCTTCCAGCTCCACAAATACCTGAAGGAGGGATTTCACAATGTTTCCCTTCCACTCAAAGCCCCCTAAATTTTAGTTCTAAAATAATCCCTGCTCTTAATTTCCCTATTCTTCATGATTACCTCGTGAGGCTTTCGTACTCTGAGTGCTGCATGCTGTGCTCGATGTCCTACCCTCTCCAAGACACTAGCGTCTCTCCGAGTCACTGAAAACACTTTATCCGCTTTCTGTATGACAGAGCTCCTCAAATTCTCAGGCTCGACCTTCGATTTTGTGTCTGCTAAAGGTGGACTAGCAGAAATGTCATGCTTCATCAAGGAACCGAGTTGACCAAGACGTCGTTTGAGTTTAAAACTAGAGGAAGCACCACTGTCGGAGGTACAGGGGCTAGAGCTGGTTGTGGCCTGAGTGCTGGTGGTGTGTCTGGACTCACTAGATCCCACTGGGGATCTCCACCTCTTGTCATTCTGATGTGCAGATAATCTTGAAGCTATGAAGTTGAAGAAAAATAACATTCCTCACTCTTAAAAGATTTGTTTAAAGAGTGTTAAGTACACTGGTTTGTCAAAGAGTCTGATCACATGACCGATACATACACATGATCGACCGATAGGACTTAAGTGGCTGATCACATGACCAACACATACACATGATCGACCGATAGGACTTAAGTGGCCAATCACATGATTGATCAATAGGCTGATCACATGACCAATACATACACATAACCGATACATACACATGATCAACCAATAGTGGCTGATCACATGACTAATACATGCACTACATTCTTAACACTCTATTCAGAAAACTGCTCATATAATTGTCCCAACTGGTTCGCTTGCCAGTGGTGACTGCTTACAATCGATGGTGGCTACTTGATGTGAGTAGTTGGGACTCTGGGCAAACTCCTGGAGTTCTGTGTCATTGGAGACTCCCTTACTCCCCTGCAAATAGAGTCAGTAGCTTATGTAACAATTAAACCGCATGCAGCTGATAAAATTTTTACCCCCAAACATCACACCTTAGCTAAAACAACACCGCCAAAATGTATAAACTTACTTGGTTATTCTCGGCCATGTTGAAATCTACTCCGATAAGTGCATACTTTGTAGTTTTATGTTCTATTTGTCTTCTCTTAGTTAGCTTCCTGCAAGTACTAGGGTCGAAGGTCGTCTAGATGGTGACGTCAAACATGTCAAGACATACATGCGCGCGCGTGCCGCGGGAGATTTTGCAAAAAAGAGGGTGGGGCTGGATGCAAATCTGTATGCATACTCTGGGGTAAAATGCCTCCCTATAATTCTAGATTGTGTGTGTGTGTGTGTGTGTGGGGGGGGGGGGGGGGGGGGGGGGGTGCTACAGTGGAACCTCTAAATGCAGACACCTTTGGGACCAGCGAAAAGTGTCCTGATTAGAGAGGTGTCCCTATTTCAGGGGTTCAATTATACACATTTATATTGTGTTGGGACAAGAAAAAGTGTCCTGATTAGAGAGGTTTTTGTATTTCAGGAAGTCCACATTTAGGGGTTCCACTGTATAGCACCCCCCCCCCCCCCTTTCCAAAAATGTTACTATACTCCATATCCAGAAGATGGATTTTAAAATTTGGTAGCTCCCCCTTGGATCCGGGGCTGATTGGGTAGATGATTTACTGTTTCTTTTGTGTATACATAATAGGACTAACATAACTATCAGTGTAGTAGAGTGGTCATTTACACACTGCTACTGAAGTCTAAATATAGCCGAGCTAAGCTAATACAACTGTCTCATTCTAAATAAGGTAACATAATGACTTCTAGAGGAGGCACTGTCCATGTGATTGTTACTATGCTGCAAAGACATCAAGCAAAAAATAGCATCACTGTTGGCTTTTATACTCAGGAAGGCATTTATTTTTAGAACTGGTAAAGATGGCAAACTTGTTTGCTGTTTTTCTTCTTTTCTAAGTTGCTATTGTGCACAGGGGGTACAGATCATGTCTCCTATTTAGGTTAAAATCTTCTGCTGTTAACACATGCCTATTGTGGATCTTGTCCCAATTGTCATGCCATAGTTACCAGTAACTTAAGTCATACCAGCTTTAAAACATTCATGCTTGAATTAATGGTATTTATATCTTGTTTATTTATAATTCTGCTGCAATTCAAATGGTGGATTGTGATATTCACTGCTTAGTGCAGCAATGCGTTTTGCTACTATGTTAGTTATGATTACGTTTTGCGCATGTGTGGTACCATATTCAATGATACTTTTTATATCTCGGGCGCCGAGTTCTATTAATACCTCGCGCCAAATATGGTTAAAACCATTACTGCAGCGATCTGATTGGTTAATTATGCCAGTAAATGCGAGCGCATTTCTCAGGCTTCTTGAATAAGTACTTTGCGTGTCGTATAGTTCCAGTAGCCTGACGAGGCAATAAAGCCAGAAAAATCGGCGGCATTTGTCATCGGGTATAAGTGTGCTGCACCAGCATTTGAGCTGGGTAAAATACAGAAAAGTCCTCCGGCGATTTATATTGCAAACATTAAGATGACTGCATCATTGCTTGCTGTGAAGATCAACTCGCTGCTGCCTTCCCAGAGTATTTTTAACGAGATACAGAGCATCCACGATACAGGTTTTTTGCACGAGATGGAATCTATCAGCAAGGACAGTGGAGTTAGCATGGTAAGTTAGTGTACAGCTTGTTTCAGCTAAGATATTATTCAAGTGTGCATACAATTTTTTTTTCTAAATATGGCACTATACTAATAATAGTAGCCTGCATGCTATACATGTCTACTGCTATACATGTCTCCTTCCATAGCAGTGAAGATTAAAAAATCTACTTATTTTTGGAAGATTGTTATTAAAAAACAATTTTTTTCTTTTTTTGTACTATTGACGATACAATATAATATTCTTACAGAACCCCACATCAGAGATGGAGACATCCCACATCAACTCTCTCCTAGATATTCCTCCACACATTCTCAATGACGCTGCCTCCCTATTGGACAGTGTGTATGGGATCTCCACAGTGGACACTCCGTGTACCATCCAATCACCTTCCAGTGCTGATGGCATCAAAGAGCCAGCCATGAACCCTACTGTGATGTCTATCACTGCTCTTCACAACCATGGTCAAGCCACTCCACCACCCTCAGCTGATGTCCAGATGGAGAATCCGTTTAGTTTCAGACCGATGAGCCTCCCACCTCCTTATAGAGTCATGACTGTCCAACCCACTGTGGTCCACGTCGGTGAAGGAGAATGCAATCCCATCTCCATCTCCCCCTTAGCCCAAGTCATGAAACTCACACCAGCCGATCTTCCTCCTCTTCCCCCCACACCCCCCACATCTCCTCAAAGTTCCTGCCCTAGCTCTCCCGAGAGCAACACCACGTCCACGAATATGACTCTACATTCTCGTTCCAATTCCACTTCTTCCATCGCTTCAATCAACTCTCTCTCGTCTTTATCGAGTACGGGTTCCATGAAACGGAACACACAGCAGGCTGGTGATTCCAGCCAAGAAACTCCACAGCGACGAAAAAGAACAAAGGATAATGCCAAACGTGTCCACGAATGCAACCACCCGGGCTGCAATAAAGTATATACTAAAAGTTCACACCTAAAGGCTCACCAGCGATCCCACACGGGAGAAAAACCGTATGCTTGCTCGTGGGATGGTTGCACTTGGAGATTCGCTCGCTCTGATGAGTTGACAAGACACTATAGAAAACACACAGGAGCTAGGCCATTCAAGTGCCAGTCATGTGATCGTACTTTTGCACGCTCAGACCATCTCACACTTCACTTGAAAAGGCATACGAGTGGCAAAGCATGAGTTTTCATCACATGAATTCAATCATTGCTCAACTCGAGAGACTTCAAAGAATCAATAAATACCCTCCCTCGTCTCTTATTGATTGTGTAGAAGATGCTTCACTACTTATATACCCTCCCTTGATTTTCCATGAACCCCCTTTTCTTCTCACTTGTATAAATATGTTCCAATAATCAGGACCTAACTTTTTCTACGACGTTGATCCACTCTGAACTTTATGAAGCTGTGTTCCTATGCAGTGTGATTAATTTTAAGTGTGTGCATACTTTATATATATTTTGTTGCTGATTTCTTCCCTTTATTATTTTCATATTTTTTCTAGTTTTTTTTTTTGTTTTTTTTTTCCCACACAATTCAGTCTGGCACTGAATCGAGCAAAGCAGGGCTGCATCCTCGTGTGCAGATTTTAGATTTTTTTTTTCACAATTTTTCCTTTCCCTGTAATTTCTTTGTCACTCCACCGTGTACTGAGACTCAAAAATCAAAATACCTTTTTTTCGTATCTTTCTACGATCTATTAATAACAATTTACACTAAAGTTAATTTCGGCTATAACTAATCAATTGTGCCATAGCACTTGGGCTTGAGGGCTGAGCTCTATACAGAGCTACCTTATATGGAACAGATAACAGTTCTCGAGGTCCCTACGTAATATATAGCTACAGACACAAGGAATGCATTAATAAAGCTAACCACATAAATAACTGTGTTTTTATTTAGCATCAGGGCTGGTACATGCACACCTGTTAATCCTGGCTGCTCCCTTAACATGTATGGAATATTTGTATGTCTATATGGAGCCCTGACTTTGGCCCAGTGGTGAACAGAAACAGATAATATATTATCTGATCCATTTCTATTTTTAGATCTCTAGTGCTTTAATAGCTTGAGGCCATATCTGAATGTGAATTGGCTTGTTATACAAGCAGAACGATCAAAAAATCCTTACTGGCTGCTACTCGGCTAAAAGTATAGGAGATACATATCTTGAATTCCTCAACATGCATTAGTGTGTTCGTTTTGCATCATTGTCAGCAAGTGAAATGATTTGAATGGGGGGGAGGGGGGAGGGGGGAGGGGGGAGGGGATGTACAGTTGAGAGTGATAGCTAATTCAGTTCCCTTTGACAGCTTATTAGCAAATCTTTATTTTTAAAGGTGAGTCAATGGGGAGAAAGAAACAGATGGTTTCGGGAGTCTACACACACACACACACACACACACAATGGAGCCAAGACTCAAAATCACAGAAAAGAAAACAATTTTAGTATTTCAACAAGGAGTTTATCTCCAACCAGCATAGGAAGGAACTTTTACCAATTAAAGTGAGTCCTACATAGCTAACACACAACTTTGTGGAGCGTCTGGTGTCTAATTGTCAACACATTGGAGAAGTACAAGATAAGCAGACTAGTTCCTGTCAAAATGATCCTCCTTCTACACAGCTCTGTAGATGAGCTTAGCTAGTCCAAAATGCAGGAATATGGCTATAGATTTTAAAATAGAGAAGGTCCATCACGTATCAATGACATTTGCAAATTGGGAGCTAAGTAACTCTAGCTCTTCAATTGGTGGTAGAACAGGTTTCCAACACAAAGGACCATGTGTGTAGGCCAACACTGGGTAGCACCTGAAAAACCATTTGATCTAACACACCAAATACAGGAAATACACTCCAAGTAGCTTCCCATAAACCCACCAATTGATGGCAGCCACAAATACTTAGTGTTTGCTATGGTGCTTGCACAAATTCAAAGCTGTAATGAAACATAGCTACTGAATATACAAGGAGTCAGGTTGAGTTCATAGACCGATGACTAATTTTTGATGTGTTGTGGAACAGACCACAGGATGTCCAGTGGTATTGCATTGAGTGATTAGACCATGCAATTTCCTTATGAGAGATAAACAAACTCCATTATCTAGCTAGTTAGTTCTAGTCTTACACTGACAGTCAGTGATATTCAGCGCAGCTGCTGTAATTACTGTGAGTTTTTCATTGTGAGTGGTTCATAACAACCTCAACTACTTGGTGTTTCTACAATCTAGGGATCTCATCAGCTTGCCTCCTTACCACCCTGCCTAACGAGTATTATGCTTCAATGGTGCTATTCTCCACTCCCTTTTAAGCACTCACTTACGGGGGAGATCACAAAATATAGTCTACATTCTTATGCCTTTAGCTTAGCTGTTGGAATCACATGCTTACCCCATGAGTGTTGATGTTTTTGTAAAATAGTACATGTACCCACAATTTGTGTGCTAACAATAGTTTATAAGTGCCAGCAGGCTATTTTCAGACTAAAGATTTGGGCCTATAAGAGTCCTAATGGAGGTATTACAGCTGGTAAAAATGCATTTTTAGTGGAATTGTGATGTCTAGATGTGATGCTGGCTAATTGTTACTTGATAAAGACTTGCATTTTGTTGGTCTTGTATTGTATATACGCCATCACCCATGTGAACTATTCCTGGCTCAACTTTTATAGGGTTTGGATGTGCCAAAAATGTGATTATTGGAGTAAGAAATCAAATGCTAAAGGGTAAAGCCAGTCTCACACCATTATAATGATCTCATCTCATCTAGTTATGCTGTACACAAATTTGAATTCTGAACTGCCAAATCATAACCTTACTTTACATCCAGTAGGGATATGATCACATGACTGCATGCTGTAGCTTACTGGTAAAGCGATCTGATTTGTTGATGGGAAGCTACATGCAAGCTAAGCATGTGGTTAGAGTATGTAGTATGTAGTACCTACTTGCGCATGCGCACAAGGCACAATTTGCGTCATTGCTTGCACAATATTTGGCGCGAGTGTTATTCTTAGTCTTGACCATAAAAGGTATGATTCCAGTTCTAAATTTGCTCAAAGTGTACACAATGAGCGCGTAACCCGTGCCAAAACAACATCGTCATTTTGAATTAGAACTAGCCATTACAAAATAGAACAATAGTCACAAAATCAAATGATAATTTTTGCTGATAATACTCAAACATTCATTTCTCTTTTTTTAGTCACTTAGCATGGAGCGATCACTCTCTCCCACCACATCAAAACTCTCATCTTCCTCATCATTGAGAGGTTGGTCATCAAGTGGGGCAAAGTCCGCATCACTGTCATCCCCAAGGTCACAACTGTTCTGGTTGTGGTAGGCCTGGTCTATTTCTTCCCTGATCTGACTGTTGGAGCCCCCACTGCGACTGTAATCCAGCGCCCAGGAGAACTGAAGAGCTGCTTCATGTGTTCGATTCAGCCTCTTAAGAATCTGGAGAAGAGAAAAAAATCAATACCTTGACTGGAACTACAGCAAAACCTCCGAATAGTGGGACACAATCTTTGTGTCCTGTGTAGAGAGGTAGTCCTCTTTTGGAGGTTGAGTGTTCACACAAAGATACTTTTAGATTCCCCTTTATTGAGAAGTTTGTTGCCCTTTATGAGAGTGAACCACTTCAGTATGATAATCATGCAGCTAGCACTGGAATGCCAATATTTACATTGGAAACTTCACACTATTTCCTAATGAATGCACTAATTACATAACCTTGTACCCCTTACTAATTGCAATGGCATTCAATTGGACATCACTCTTTTTATATAAGACAGAGAGCACCAAGAATACATGGAACCTGGCCTGCAATAAAGGAGACTCCGATAGAGGACAAGCCTCATCTAATTCAACCTCTCTACAAAGGATAAAAGGCCGGGTCCCATTATTTAGAGATTTCACTGTATTGATCAAGATCTATTCCCCAACGTTATACTGACTATAAACAACTCCATGGCTGATTGGAGAGTTGCACACAGTTGCTCAAAACATCTCAACTATAAAAATAAATGATTTTGGTGTTATCAGCTCAATTTTGCTTAGCACTTAAAGATAACCTCTCCATATCAGAAGACAACAACACATAATATAAAGCCTCTGGTCCGTATTTGATTAGAAAAGGTTTGGCAACAGATACAAAGAGTTGAACGTAACTGAATACGAATAATCATCATTGTGCCCTGACAGAATGTGTAGCTATGGCTACGCAAAAATGCTGATTAATCATGAGGTGCAGAAATAAGAGATGGCTATTTCAGGACCAGCAGGCTTCAGGACCAGCAGAGTTCGGGCTTCAGGATCAGCAGAGTTCAGGCTTCAGGACCAGCAGAGTTCAGGCTTCTATTGACTCAACTTGCGCTACATCTCAATTACACTAGCACAAACTGTGTATCCCAATCTCACATTCCTAAAAATCAAATTCAAGTTAACTCTAATGCAGAAGTAGTTTGCAGAACAGTTGTCATGGGGCGCTGGATTGGACTGGACTACTGGACTCCAAATTTAACCACAAAAACCAAAGGTGTATCAATCTCGGTCCTTGTCTTGCTTTTCAAAGTCTCAAGCACAGCTACCTCTATGCTTGATGGCTACAGCAGAGCTAATGTTCATTTGCACATTAGCAATCCTTTTAGCTCCCTCACTGTTTCACAGTGACCTCTAGGAAAAGCAAGACTAGGACTGAGGCAATTAGGCCTAAAATTGATTTTTGTGGTCAGATTTTGGAGTCCAGTAGTCCAGTCCAGTGATTGCCCTTGTCATGCATAAGGTAGATATGGCTCTGGAATAGCTAGTGGCTAAGAACAATAGGGCTACTGTAGATTTCAGGATGGTTGTCCATAAGGAATGAGAAATAGGTAGTGGCTTACAAGGACCTAAGAAACCCGATCCTTTTACTGTAGATTTCAGGATGGTTGTCCATAAGGAATGAGAAATAGGTAGTGGCTTACAAGGACCTAAGAAACCCGATCCTTTTATGTCCTATACAATCCATGCAGTTGTGTAAACCATTGGACAAACTGTATCCACCTATTCCCCTAACCTTTCTGACAACCAACCTGCAATGGACAGTATAAACACATTGTTTCCAAGCCACAAATACTTCAAGGCCACCGCCTATTCCTGCCTGATGCATGACAATTGTTCTGTAAACTACTGTACAGTCAGCTCAGGTTGTCAAGAAGGTTAGGGGAATAGGAGGATACAATGTTCTATGGTTTCCACAAATGTATGGAGATGAAAGGATCAGGTTTCTCAGGTTCTTGTAAGCCACTATTTCTCATTCCTTATGGACAACCATCCTGAAATCTACAGTAGAAGTCTGGATCGATTCCTATACACTAGTACAGAAGTGGTTTGTATGGAGGAGGGATAAGATAAGCTTGGAATGGAGGAGGAGAGAGAGATAGAGTATGAGTGGTCTGACCAGACACTAGAAAGTACTTGAATCAGAGGTATAGGGAGTCTTTGAGGTTAACCAACACCAAAGTACATTTTTACTCCAAAAGAATTTCTTCTTCCAAGGATGGAAGTTTATTGTTATCATTGGAGGTAACCCAACATGTGCTGGTGTTATGATAGTCTCTGCACCTCCAGTGAGTTAATTGCAAGCCTTGGGATGGGGAGTGATAAGCCTCCTCTGCACCACTACCACTTCCAGTGAATTAATTGCAAGCCTTGGGAGTCAAAGTCTGGCCGGCAAAGATGATTGTGGTTGATGGATGGTGGAGGAGGGGAACTGCTGAGGTATGCATTAGAGCAACTGAGGGGCAACTACCCACACATAAGTGATCAGACAGACACACACACACTGGCCATGGGCACTTAACTGGCGTAATTTATACAGTGAAAGCATTCTTTTCCTGATTATGTGTGAATTTGAGGTTAATTTGTGAGTGAAATTCTTTATGGGTTGGTGAGAGTTCAGAGTACACTGGAAACTCTATTGTAATAGAGAGCTTTCTATTTCAATTTGTATTACCAGTTGCTGGAAAAAATTTGAATATAGAGGTTTTTTGCATTTCAGGGAGTCCCACTGTAATAATTTAAAGGGTTCTCCTCCCAATATAGAGGTTTTTGCATTTCAGGGAGTCCATATTTAGGGGTTCCACTGTAATAATTAAAAGGGTTTTCCCCCCAATACTGCAATACTATCTGGAATATATATAGCATTTGAGGGAGTCCACCTTTAGGAGTTCCACTGTAGTCGGACTTATTTATATGATCTCTTCAATGTTTGCTTATTTATAGAGTACCACACAAACACATCTGTGTTATTAATCTTCTTCCCAATTCCCCAGAATTCCAAAGTTTTACCAGAATAAAAAACAAACAAAGCAAATGCTATTCACTGCTCTAATTATCATGATATACTGACTACACTCTTTGAGAAGGCAAATATAAAATATCTCCTCCTCTGTGTAGCACAGCTGGATCTCTGATTCAGACGAGAATTTGGAGCACTCTTTAACAGTAGTTAACTAGAAGTTAATCAGCATGAAAATAAGAAATGACCATGGAATTTAATTCAGAGAAATATCAAAGCACACCATCTAACGAGGTAAAAAACACCCACAGACAGTAAATGAATTGTGCTCCAGCATAAAAAGATCCGAGGTGTGAAGTGAAACTCGAGTTGACGATGTTATCACTAACTGACTCATTCTTGCAGTGCAGCTAAAAATTAATGTGATTCCCATCAGGACTTAACCACCGCGTCAAATCAATGTCTATGATGAAGAGGTGCAAGAAACTTTGTGGTAATTTTATAGTGCAAAACTGGTGGTCATCTTCTAATGGTTATGAGGAATTTGGAAAACTGGATTTTAGATTTCAATGTGTTATGCATGAACTGCAACTCTCACAAAACTCTCACACAAACCTGATATACCCCCAAATGCACTTTCACACAGCAGTTAGGCCCTCTTCCCAGAGGTGCTCTCATTCCCAAAATCAAGTTGGTACATCTTATTAGAGCAAACTGGTGGTCATCTGCTAATTGCTTCTGAGGAATTTGGAAAAACTGTGTTCAAATGTGATTTTATTATGTAATCGTGAGTTACTTCCTCCCATTACTCAGCAGTTGAGCAAAGGTTCCCAAAATCAAGTTGCTAAATCTTCCATGTGACTTATTCCACACAGCTAGAAATACGATATCAAAACTTAATGAGTCACAGGCAATGATAATCATGACCAGAACCCTACAATAATCTCTGGGCGGTCATTTCTTTAGAATGAGCAGTGGATACTTGGTTCTGTTTTTATATTACGAACCCACTTACACCTCATTAGTCCTGTGGGAGAGATGACTCTCTATACAACATTGCACACTGATACTTCACATTGTTTCACAGAAGCACTTAACCTCATTTAGGGTTGAATGATGAATAAAGAACTGGTTGTTTTAATCCCAGAAATATTCCAACCCCCAACTGATGAATAATGTTGATAAAGCAGCTTTATGTCGACACTGGAATTCTTCATGAATATGCTACCACCTGGTTGCCATCTAGCCCATGCATAGCAACCAATTCATGGCCCACTCATACATAAATTATCTGCAAGTATCAAATTTCAAAGCTTCCATAAGCTGAATTCATACCTTTCCTTTGCTGATGTAAATGTTAGGCTCCTTAGGCCAGCTCTTTGCCAGTATGTCCAGCTGCTTCAGTGATTCCTGCATGTGACAGTCACATGACATAACCATCAAGTAACAATGATAAGCTATGGAAAAATACACACTGAAAAATGAAACATGGCCATCTGACAAACCATACCACTTCCTTGGTAACACTTCTCACTCACTAATACCACTCCAATAAAACAACCCATTTTCATCTCACAGTGACTGACCTCCAGTAAACCCTGGGACTCCAGGGTCTTTGCTCGGTGGAAACGAGGGATAGGGTTGAAAGGGTTAATCTTGAGGGCTCTGTCAAAGCTGGTCAGTGCTTCCTCATGCTTGCCCTGACGAAGCTGAGCCTAGAAAATATTGACTTTAATTAAAGATACATACGGCAGGGGGAAAATGTAACATCCAGGCAAAACTGGAGTTAGGTCAGCCATTGCAGGGCTCACAATAATGGTCAGTCACAGGACATTTTCCAGTGTATTTCTTCATTTGTCCAGTCATTTCCCACCATTTATAGATTAGAAGGACAATAATGAAAGAGTGTTACTGTGAGCCCTGCATTGTCCAGATAGTCTGACACTATTTATAACAATAGAAAAAAGTATGTATTGCAGGAGTTTAAAATCAGTGCAAATTTCAGTGTTTATATGCCATCAAATATCTGGTCAGTTGTAAGGAAAATGGTTCACTTGGCAGTAGTTGTCTTTACTTACCAGGCCCATCTGTGTGCAGGCAATGGAGCTGCAGCCATTGATGGAGAGTGCACGACCCGCATAAAGCTCGGCAGCTTGGTACTTCTCCTGTGCAAAGGAGACATGAGCCATTCCATACCTGAAGAGAGGGAGAAGGGAGGGGACATACAGGAGGGGAGAAATGGGAGGGGAGAAGTGGGAGGGGAAGGGGAGGGAAGAAGTGAGTGAGAGAGAGAGAGAGAGAGAGAGAGAGAGAGAGAGAGAGAGAGAGAGAGAGAGAGAGAGAGAGAGAGAGAGAGAGAGAGAGAGAGAGAGAGAGAGAGAGAGAGAGAGAGAGAGAGAGAGAGAGAGAGAGAGAGAGAGAGAGAGAGAGAGAGAGAGAGAGAGAGAGAGAGAGAGGGGACATACAGGAGGGGAGAAATGGGAGGGGAGAAGTGGGAGGGGAAGGGGAGGGAAGAAGAGAGAGAGAGAGAGAGAGAGAGAGAGAGAGAGAGAGAGAGAGAGAGATGATGGTATCCATTCAATAAAACACAACTACAACAATAATTTGTGTTCTGGTCAGACATCCACTTAACATATTGCGCTGTTGCCAATTTCAGGATGGATTCAACCCTTCCATTCATACCCATGCCACCTCCTTCAATGCAACGAATAGTACCCAAAAACCTCAAAAACATCACCACATGCAGTAGCTGCAAAAGTTCTCATCAACAAGACAACAATATCACAAACCAAACAGAGACACTTTCACCCACTCACTCATCACCCTCTCTAATCTCATTCACTTCATTCCACAATGAGGGAAATTCTCACCAAAACAAGTGTTGGTTACATTCCACTATAACATCCCTGCTGCGCTGAAACAGGTGTACTTTAGTACATTATTTCAGAAGGTGTTGAGTTGACCATACAGAGTTAAGTAAAGATGGGGGAGGTTGGTTTACTGTTTGAATTTCCCTGGCCATTTGTGATAGGATCTAAGAAGTATTTTAAGAGACTGATAACACTCTAATGTTAATTTTTTTTGACTGTTGAAATTTTTCCAAGATTAGAAATTGTATGAGATCAATAGCACTCAAATGTGGATCTATGCGTTCAGCATCATATCTAGACTCACTTTTAACTGCTAATTAAATCGGTCACAGCAAAAATATTTTTTTCCCTCAGAAATTCCCAATGCTATAGACTTGGGAAATTTCCACTAATTTTTAGGTCATGGGGGGGGGGGGGTCATGGGTGGGGGATTAGTGCTGATAGTTTTACCATGCATTGTAATGTCTTGGTTGGATGGTGGTAGCATTCTGGAAGGAAGAAATAGCTTTGTCATAGTCCTTTGCCAGCCAGTACTCGTGTCCCAGCAATGTGTGCGCATAAGCAAACTCAGGGGCCACCTGCAAGAAACAAAGGAAGAAAAATGGAAGTTAGCTTGGGATTCTATCTCTTCAAAGTTAACAATCAATAAAGACACGTTCCAACTGTCCATGGATATCGTTTCTGTGGAACCTCCAAATAATGGACATACTTGGGACCCAGCCTTTTCTCCTTTGTAGAGAGGTTGTCCTCTTTTGGAGGTAGCAAAAGGTACTTTTAGATTAGTGAGTCTTCTTTTGGAGTTTCCTTTATTGAAGGTCTCACCAGATCTCTCAGATTCTCCATTAAGATAACCCTTAGGCAAGTCACCATGGACAGGTTTCAATTCTCTAATATGACCATCTCTACCCCTGATTGGCTCACGTGGTCACTACACACAGGTTTCATTCCACCTGAACGACTCAAAGGTGGTCAGTGTAGACAGGCTTCACGACCCATAACCTGCATGGTTGCTACAAATAAGATACCACCTTTTCTCTTTGATTGGCACTGTGAGTGGTTGGATAAACAAGGCTTCACTGTGAGTGATGATCTCACCATCTCAATAAGTACGCTCTCTAAGTAGCCCACAACGACCAAGAGAAAAAAAAAAAATTCTAAAAATGGAAAAGAGTCACTGGTCATGATGACACCATTGGACGAGCCCACTCATTTTGCAAGTCAGTATGGAAACGAGTGCCAGTATCAACTAGGCACCACTATACGGCCTCATTACCTGGTGATACACTCTGACTCGGCATTTCTAACTAGCTACACATAGAATCTACATACGCGACACACTGTACCAGTCACTGCCAGTTATATGATCACATGATCTCACTGTGAGCCCTATGCCCACCCACTCATTTCAGCGTGCAATCACCTATAGGTACTGTCTGCTATGTGTGTGTGGCTGCATTACATATTGCCCAATAGCATAGAAATCTTAGGCAAACACTGTACAAAATATGTACTGTGTGTGTCCATTACTACTGAACTCAGCAGATCTAGATCTCAGATGACTTTCATCTGCAGTGTTGTGATCTCAGGACAGCTATTTCAACTCCCTCGGTAAAAATCAGCAGGTTAACTGAATACGACCCTCAGAAATCACCAGATGAAGATGTCCTTATGGAGTGACATGATCTCATTGCTCACACTCACTCTCCATTGTTGGCTACATTCAACTGGTTTCACTATCCATGCATCCCACACATGGAGCAGTACATACATGCAAGTGCAAGTATATAGGCCACTATTACATGTCACACGCATGCCACCTGCATGTCACATGAAAACGCATCATGGATCACATGCATGTTACATGTAAGTCATATGTCGTAATCATAAACCTTGTATATTGATCCATTATTAATGAAGCAAAATCTTTTCATGTAGATACTAGTCACTGTGGAAACAGTTCCCATGGTGTCTAGCAATGTACTTTTGAAGAATGCATGCATGTATGTACCATGTCCAGGTACATAACCACGTAGGCATGGGGCAAGAGTGAAACCAGTCTAAAACTTCATTAATTACATACACAAGATAGTGACATGAACATATTATTATGTACATCAGCCACCAATGCAAATTATCATTCATGTAGCATAGTTGATGTCAGTTAGAGTGAAACCTAGGTCACTCCATCCACTAAACTGTCAGTGGAAGCATTCATCATCAGTCACAGTTGATATAGTTACAGGAAACCTAGGTCACTCCAACTGCCAGTGTAATACTTCATCATCTGTCACTTCCTAATCCTGGCCACTTTGGACCCATCCCTTTGTCCTTTGTAGAGAGGTTGTTCAGGTTATTTGTATAGAGGCTATTTTTAGATTGTCCATATCCATAGGTCATTTTCTAGAAGCTTGTCTAAAGGTCACTGGGTCAAATGTAATATTGATGTCATTATTGGCTTAACCTGAAACTTGGGCCTATGGAAGTGATCTTTTGCAATGTGTGTAAAATCCGGCTTGTGGAGGTGACCTTTCATAACCTACAGCATAGGTCATGCTAATGACCTTTCATTATGAACATTACAAGTGACATTGGATTCATAACATAACAGGAAAAGTGACTTCATTTTCAAGAGTCCAGTTTTCACACAGATACAGATTGTAGTGGGTAGTATAGATGAAAACAGGAAGGGGAGATGAAAGCACTGAAACATCCTTGAGAATGAGCCAGTGTTATCATCTCCTGCCTGAATCCCCTGTGGTGCACATTGTACAGTGAGCCAGCCACTCTGGCATTCCACAATATTCAATTCTTCCTGACACTAAGGTGGTCATTGAAATGTTACAAAACAGTACAACTGTTCCACTCCACTCTCCGGCCACTGATGCTTTGATGTGGTTACTACACTACACAACACTGTCCTCACCGTCTTCCTCTCCCATGACTTTTGTATGGATAGGAGTACATATCACAAAAATTTTTAAGTGATGAATCCCTCAAAAAATCACACTCCTATTCAGTTACTATATGCACTGCACTCCAGGGTTTTTTTCTTTTTGTTTGTTTATTTGTTTGTTTGTTTATTTGTTTGTTTGTTTGTTTATTACTCTATTTTTCACTCAAAGTTCCTTCCTCCCTGTTTATCTCGTTATGCATTCACATTATCCTGGGTATATTTACTCACATGCATGTACATGTATGTACCTGGATGGCATTGGTGAGGAAGTTGATGGCTGCGCTATGCTCCTTGTAAAGGTTCTTGAGGGAGGCCATGGCACACAAGGCCTGGGGCGACTGCTTGTTGGAGGTGTAGAGGTATTGTGCCAACATGGAGAGCTCCATCGTTTGCTGCAGGTGCCACAGGGACGAGGAGTACAGATCCATCCCTGTAATCATATCATATCAGTAGCCAAAATAGGAGGTGAGGAAGGGGAGAGGTGGATATGACGGGTTTGGAAAGAAGCGATAAACATACAACTAACATACGACTTTGGATACATTAGGGGACCATACTGATTCATGTACCTTCTTGCCGATGAGGGTCTAGTTTGTGGGCTTGCTTGAATAACTCTGCAGCCTATGGACAAAGATACATGAACCATTATTAGTTCATCAGTAAACACAACAGAAAGGTCAAAAAGGTCAAATGAAGTGAGGTGCAGTGGGCAACATGCCTGATTTAAAGGGGCAATGAGGTGCTGATCAGATGTTATGGGTTGGAGATCCCCATGAGGATAAGAAGTAATGAAGGAGATAAGTGTGTGGTTAATGGAGTGAGCCCAAGGCCTAAATGGAGATCAATCAGATTGGTTCTCTGTGGTTTGGATGTTTGATTGTCCCTCAAAATCCAAGTCCTGAGTCATTGAGTATCCCCCCCCCCCCCCCCAACATTGTAGAATTCCCTTTCAACACAAGTTGTGCATGTCCATATAAGAATTTTACTCCCACTCAGACACAAACACTGTTGCTATGGGATGTCACCCCCTTGCTGTTGTGGGATTTTAAAATGCACATTCAGGGAATTAGATGTAAATAAATACTCCAGTGCTTCAAATTTCCAATACCCGAAATTCTTTCATAATTGTTCTTCCCTAGTACTAATAATAGTGATGTTCTTCCCTGTAAATCTAACTTTTTTGAATCTTTCAGCAGCAAAATAAACGTGTCCCATCTGAACAAGGACCCACGGCGTGTTCCACTGGTGCATGGGGAGGGACTGAAACAGATCAACTGCCTTTCCAAGGTCGAAGTTCATTAGCGATTGGTATGCCTGACCAAGATGACTGACTAACTTCATCAATGATGCTGAGGCATGAGAGAATTTGAACAAGAGGGTCAAAGTACAACATTGGGTAAAGGGTTTATTTACCAAAAAAACACACATGATTAACTTACTAAGTCCAACCATTGCTGCTTGCTCCAATACCTGCTGAGCCAAAACAGCTTCAGACAAGCCCCTCACCAGGTCCTCCCCCTCTCCCCCCGTCCAATTCTCCTTCTTGTCTACTTCCATCTCTTTCCCTTCTCCCTCTCCTCCGACACTCCTCTGCACATTCTCCATGTTCTGCTTACTAGCAAGCACATTAGAGGCCACCACCGAAGATGGGGGGAGTGGCGTGTTCCCTGGTGAGGCCACACCCACTGAGGAAGTGTTGCTTGATTTAGTGGAACGTTTAGAATGAGTAGCTGGAGACGATGATGAAGATGACGATGACCCTCCACGGGTCTTCACTGAGGCCCCAAAAGTGACACCTTTCGGACCCTATGCAATTGCAATATAAACCAACAAAGAGTAGTAGTGAAAACAACAGAATAAGTAAACAATAGTAAACAACAAACAAGTAAATAATTAATAAATAAATAAGTAAACAATAAACAAGTAAAATAAACAAACAATAAACAAGAAATTCTACAGTTTGTACCTTTTTAGTGGCTGTGTCAATGCCTCTTCTGACTGAGGTGGGAGACTTCAGACGAGACTTGTTACGTGTACTCTATAGTGACATCACATGATCATCACATGATTATGAAGTTAATTATATAAGCACATGAAGAGTACATACATGTATGGCATGCTCGCTGAGTCTTTTATTGGTGGAGCCGATGAGTCTCTCACTTCTTCTAAGCCGAAGGGGAGCTGCATTCTTGCTGGTATGTTCCTTGACCTGATGGCTGGAGTTAGGAGTCACTTCTCTTGTTGAGTGTTCTGGAGGCTCATAAGCAGATGTTTTTCTAGCTAGGGGGTGTGGTGTGTCTGAGGTGCTTCTGAACAGGGGGTAAGGAGTATTGGATTGACGGGCTGCCATGGGTGAATGGGGTCCCGTTCTCAGCTGTTCCATTCCAGTTCTGGAATCAGTCATCGCCATTACAGGCGGTGTGGCGAAGCTATATTCATGAACTTTCTAAATTAGAAAAACAACAAACAAAAACAAAAAAATTTATGGCAGTTACATGACATCTTAAATTGACCCCTGACCTTTGCTGATTTGGGGGCAGATTGAATAAGTTTGAGATAGTCAGGTGGGAGGGGCTGTGGGGAGGGGGTGATCAAGGAAGGATCAGGTGGGATGGACTGAGGGGAAGGAATGACCAAGGAAGAGAAGTTGAGAGCTTGCTGGGGGCTCATGGACAGTATCTGAACTCCTCCCTCAAGGGGTGTGGTTAAGGACAAAACACCAAAACTGAAGAAAACATACGTATTAAACATAATGTACTATTCCTACATAATAATACATACCTTGGGTTTAATGGAGTGGTATTTTTTTGAGTTTTAACAGAGCCAAAAATTCCACTTTTCCTTCCTCCAGTCGATCCAAAATCAAGTATTCCCTTTACCCGATTCAAGCCAGAACCAATTCTCACACCAGCAAAATCACTATCCTGCTGTCTCCTTCCTCCTCCTCCTCCTCCTTTCTTCCCCTCCCCCTCTCCTGAGAGTCCTAGCGTCAGTGAGAGCTTCTCTCTTACAGCGAAGGTCCGATGCCCAGCTGGAGTGGAAGAAGCTATGGCATCGCCGACAGAGGATTCATGATGGAAGATATCGGGAGTCATGAAGACTTGCTTTCCTTTCTTGACTGGCTGAAATGCGCTCACGGTTCGCTCCTCATCGGGGCAGATGTGAGGAACAGAAACTTCCGAGCACATGAGATTCACACCGTCTTGCGTAACTTGTGTCGAGGAAGGAGCTGCATTTAGAGTTTGTGACTTCACTGGGATTGTCTTTGCTTGATTTTCAAATGTGGTAGTGGGTGTGGTTGATGGGTGTGATTTTAAAAATGCTGGATACTCTGATACTTTGAAGCATTCTTCAGGATTAACTTCTTTGCCCATTTCGCAGAGTGCTTCAAAGGCAGACCAGAGGAGTGGATTGTGTTTGAGGGCAGCATGGAAGCAGCTGGCAGCTTCTGTCTTGTGCTGGAGGTGGAGCTTCAGTTTCCCTAGGAGAAGGAATGCCACGCCCACATCCTCTTGGAAAAAAGAACACAGGTCTGACTCTGAGATTTCTTGGAGACCGAGGATATTGTTGAGAGCCATCACTCCATGTCCATATCTGGAGAGATATGATAAGGTGATCATTAAAACCTCATATACTTACTCCTTCAAGTCGAGACAACACTGAGCATAGAGGAGAGTGCACTGGCGATGGTGGTACACTGAACTCATTTCTGTACTGAGCAGGTCCTTTGCTTGTTGTAGTTTCCCCGAGCGATAGTAACATGTAGCCAGGATTAGTATCGTGTCCAAGGAATGAACTGGCAGTGTGCATTAAATGGAAACAAACGTTAAGACTGTCCCATTTGCAGAAATAACTGCTCACCTTCAGCATGAAGTCTTTCAGCTATGAATGTGGCATCTTTGTAGCAATAATTGTTGAGGGCATACCACACAGCAGCCTAGGAGATAAATTCCAATTAAAGCACACCATAACACTTCAGCGAATAGAACAGAAATGCTCGCAAAACATTCACTAAACATAAAGAGGAATACAAGATATACCGTCACAGGCTCCTGTACACCGTGATAAGTAACCATCACTGAGATACTGCTTGGCAACTGTATGAATAGGTGAGAAACGCCTGCTCACGTCCAGCTCACATAATTACTATAGGCTACGCCCCCTAACCTTTGAACCTATTACTTTTTTGGCGTTTCCCTCTTTTTAATGTTTGGCTTGAATGTGAAGGAAGAGGATGCACATGTAAGGCAGCTCTTTATGGTCCAGGAAACGCCTGACTATTAATATGTAGAGTGACTGCTAGAGGTACTAGTAAGTAGGTAAACTTTTCACCAGATTGCTATCCTAAAACACTATCTATTTAAAGTTTCCTGTGAAGATGGCTGAAAATGGCTCCATGAATCCTCTGGAAATGTGTATCTCTTCCGACCCAGACATTCTCTTTGATGATACTATGATAAAGAATCTCGACCTCTCTGAAACTTCATGTCATAAGGTCCATGGAATATCGTACCACCATCCAGGAACAAAAGAAGGACGACAACTGATAGCCAGACCGTTGGAGAGAACCGATTTCAACAAAGGTTATCTAAATCTGCTATCACAATTGACAAAAGTGGGGGACTACAGCCAAGAACTATTCGAGAATCAATTTGACACTATGAAGAAGATGCCAGGGTCTCATTTGATCATTGTAGTGGAGGACCCTGGACAAGACGGTGAGGGGCATGTGGTCGCAAGTGCTTCTTTGTTAGTAGAGTGTAAATTTATTCACAATGCTGCCATGAGAGGAAGGATTGAAGATGTAGTGGTGGACTCAAACCACAGAGGAAAGCACTTGGGCTCACTACTGCTTGAAGTGCTGAACCTTTTCTCAAAAGCCTTGGGATGTTATAAGGTCACTTTGGACTGCAAGGAAAAGATGCTTGGTTACTACAAGAAGTTGGGATATGTCAACGAGGGACAATTTTTTTTATCACAGAGATTTTCCGATTAGTTATGTGTGTGTATGTGTACAGGTTCTTTTTATTATCTCATGTAATAATTTCTCCATGGATACATACACTATCCAATGATATTCATCCACATAAAACAGCTGATAATGATCATATATCTAATTATCCGATCCCCGATATAACGAAATATTGAAATTGAAAATTTTTTGGTGGGAGGTCGAGAACAAGCACAGTTGCTTCGAACTTCAAAAAATTTAAAGTGTACGGGTTAGTCATGAAAGAGACGCACTTATGTGTGGTTATTCTGGCACTGCTGGTAAGTAGTACAATTTCCACTTCAAAAAAAGGGGGAGTGTTAATGCCAAGTCCACTTGGGGGCCATCCCTATAATTGGCATTAATCACTGGTGTAATGGTGTTGACACTGCAGGTGATACTTGGTGAAATAAGATTAACAGAAAGCGAGGCAGTTCACATAGACGGTGGCAATTATGAACAATATAGGAGTAAGTCCCTCGTAATCAGCTAGCTATGTAACCTGAAGCATTTTAACCACAGATTCAAAGGAAATTATCCTTCTCAACTTTTATGCTGACTGGTGTCGGTTCAGTCAGATGCTGAAGCCAATCTTTGACAAGGCAGCTGATATACTTCATGCAGAGAGTGTGAGTCAGTCCACAAGTGCTTTTCTGTCTACTTTCATTATAATTGTAATCTTCACAGGATAAGGTCTTGCTAGGAAAGGTGAACTGTGATGCTCAGAGTAAGTTTATTTTTGCTGTTTTTCTTGCATATTGTGAGATGCAATACATATTACTGCGTCATTCCACCTTGAGCAAGTGAAAACACTTAATATTAATTTTTTGGTTGTCGTGATCCAAATTAAGTGGATTCCCCACTTGCCTCCTAGTGTATGACCACAATTCAAACAAAAGTACCTAATGCTGGTAGTGTCTCCAATTACACCCCCTTACCCTACTAACGGTGTTGTGTCTCATTCTCAATCTTTCCCCCCCCCCCCCCCCCCCCCCCCCCCCATTTCTATAACAGAACAATTTTGCTCCAATCCATTCCATATCAGCAAATATCCAACATTGAAGATCATCAGATATGGCTCGGTAAGTAAATCTGTTAATATCATCGATATTACATATATAATTGTCCTGTCCAATGAATACTCAGATTGCAAGGAAGGAGTATAGAGGTCAAAGAACTGCGGAAGCAATTGCAGATTTCATTCGTAAGCAAATACAAGATCCGGTCCAAATTGTCACTCAGGAGCATGAACTGGCTACCAAGGTGAGGCAAAGAGACTCAGAACAAACCACCCCAGACTTCTGCAGCATAGATGTATTGTGTGCCAATACATGCAGAAGTGAATAAAGATGGCTCACCAGATTAATCTGAACATTCACTTCATGCAGGACATGAAGAGAGCTGTGATTGGGTACTTCCCTAACAACCAAACCAATGGTTATCAAAACTTCATGCGAGTGGCCATCAACTTGAGAGACGACTGTCCCTTCTATGGCTACTTGGGGTGAGTGAGTGCGGAGGAAAGAGGACGACTTTGATATCTATTGTGTCTGTTCTAACTTCCTTCTCCTTTAGAGATACTTCCAGGACACCTCAGATTGTTTTCAGAGAGGAAGGGGTAAGAATGTGCATGTTCTACCTGTCCTGCATAGCTTTTCTTGGAATGAGGATATTTAATTTTTGTAGTGTATAATTTTTATTAGTGTTCAATATTCCAAGCATACCAAGAGAAACTTCTTTTTAACAAATTCCTCTTATAGTGCATAACTTATTTCAGAAATCAGATGCTATTTTTACTGGTGACCACGAGGATGGTACTGGAATGAGACATTGGATCACGGAACATTGTGTCCCCCTCGTCAGAGAGATCACGTTCCAAAATGGGGAAGAAATGACCGAGGAAGGACTGCCCCTGCTCATTTTGTTTTATAACCCTGATGACCCGTCGACCAAGGAGCTGTTCAAGCAACGAGTGGAGACAGAGCTGAGAGAACACAGAGGTGGGTCATCTTTTAAGGGAACAGAAAGGGTCATCTGTAGATAACCTTTAAGGGAACACAGAGGTGGGTCATAACCTTTCAGGGAAGACTATGAGGGTTTGTGTGGCACACCAGTTCATATTGTATGTACATACTGCTTTTTGTAGGCACTGTTAACTGTGTGACAGCTGATGGCGTTGTGTTCGCTCATCCCCTTCACCACTTGGGCAAGCACAAGAGGGTACATGAGTGTATTCATGTCATAATGTATCTATCTCTCTTTTTCTCTAATCTAGGATCTTCCGGTCTTGGCTATCGATAGTTTCAGACACATGTACCTCTTCCCCAACTTTGAAGATATAAGGTATAGCAAGATCTTTTAAAGTCCCACCCCCAAAATGATGACTGTTCCACTCTCTTCTCCTTATAGGGTTGATGGAAAGATTTATAACTTCTTGTCCGACCTTCACTCTGGGAAACTCCACCGAGACTTCCACAATCCACCCCCAGTAAGTGCTGGACCCTAGTCCATATGCCAGTGGTGGATTAACTTCTATACCTTGTGTTTGCAATGTATACAGCCCACTGTACAAGAGACCGGCACACCAGCAAACAATCAAAAACGGTCCGTCCCTGATAACCCACCCGAGAGCACTTTCAAGAAGCTGGCACCTGCCAAATCCAGATACTCCTTTAGGGACGAGCTTTAAAAGTGTATGGCATGTTAGGCTCAATTATTTTTATTGTTGGTTGGTTGGTTGTTCCGAGTGCAGCACATTAGTTTGTTCATTTTCATATTGAAGATGTGCACACATACTTTACATAGGTAACATCTTTCACTCTTCATTAACTCATGATGGTGTGCTTTAATTAAGATCTACTCATGGTGGGGATTATTCGGAAATAAAATAATGATCAGAATGGTATGCTTTAATTAGAAAATAACCATATTTCTAATGGGTATCAAGTACACTAATAGTATTTGCATACTGGAAGTCACCCTCTTTCTCAAATTTGTACATATCCAATGCAATCTCACAACTTTCCCTCACGACTTGTTCTCTATCTTTTTGAAAATACTCCAGAACCTCCAAGCATTCCTCGCTAGCAATAGAGCCAAGAGCTTCGGCACACTCGTGACGAACCATTGCACTCTCCTTTGTGTCCTTCAGACGATCTACCAAACCAGGAATGGCCGAAGGGTTCTGCATCTGCCCTAGGACGTAGGCTAGTTCGTGTTTGAAGAGAGCACTGGAGTCTTTGAAGGCGTTTACAATGGCCAACATTGCATCTTTACCTCCATGATTCCGGAGAGCAAATAGTGCACGATAACGATGGAAAAGTGGTTTAGATGTATCCACTAATTCTTCCTGCCATTCAGTGACATCTCCATGGCAGTAAGGAGGTGCAGGATCGACAGAAGAATAAGGGTTACTATCCTTGAAGCAACCACCATCTTGATCTCTGAGCCAGTTCAACCTAGCCAGTGCTATCTGACAGGTTTCTGCTACCTCAGGTGCAGGATCATCACGATACTTGATCAAAATATTACAAATGCTTGAATCTCCAATGGCTCCCATCGCTTCTCCCGCTTCATGTCTGACCATAGGGTCCTCTGTTTCATCATTCAGTACTTTCACGAGTGTAGGCAGCGCTCTGGAGTCTTGGATCTGTCCCAGACAGTACGCTAGCTCGTGTTTGAGCAGTGCTGAAGGGTCTGAGAAACAGGCGCATATCTGGTCGATGGCCTCGGGGGTTGCTATGTTTCTCAGCGTGAAGAGAGCCCTGAATCTCTCTGCTAGAGAGTTCTGGGGATGATTCAGCACAGCTCCAACTTTGTCAACCGTGTCTTTACTGAAACTCATACCTATACCATAGATAGTAAGGCTTTATACTATCTATGGTATAGATACTATCTATGCCTATACCTAGTTCATCTCAACACATGCAAGGTCACTCCGGTCAAATGACGTCATTTTAAATAAAAAATATCGCACTTTCCTGTAAAAAAGAAAATGAGGTCTACTAACAAAAAAAATGTACAAATCTACTACAATAAGTTAGCTACTTTTGTTGTGATGCATAAAAATCTTAGCTCTCGAATTCAATGATAATGTCACTGGCATTGGGCCTCTCTTCTCTCCTCTCCCTCAAACACCTTCCGATGAGATCAAGTAGTTGTTCATGATGAATCCTACCAAGCAGACGTCTTCGTTCCTCTCTGGCAGGCAGCACACCAGTCAGCATCTCCACAAGAAGAGCTCCAAAGCTGTATATGTCCATTTTGGGGGACTGCTGGCTTGGGTTATTGGCTTCAGGAGCAGAATAGACAGGATTTCCTGGATTTTCTGTCTGAAGTTGGTTGAGTAGGTTTACAGAACCATAATCTGAGAGCTTAGCCTTCCATCTATTTCGAGATTTATATTCAAGGAGGACGTTTGCACTACTAACATCACGATGAATGATTGAATCTGGCTGCATCTGATGGAGATAGTTGAGGGCTCTGACCACATCCAGACCTATGGAGATGACTTCACTGGGAGGCATATATTCACGTTGTAGCTCCCGTCTCAAACTGGTGGGCATGAGTTCTGTCAAAATCATCATCTCTTCATCTAGTTCAACAGTAGCACCGATAAACTGGACCAGATTAGGGTGTCGTATTCTGGCAGCCATATTCATCTCTCGTCTGAACAGTTCTATATTATAAGGTGATAGAATCTGATGGTGGATGGATTTGGCGGCTACTTGAACATTTCTGAATATGACAACCTCGACTGTGGCCCATCCTCCACGTCCAAGTTCCCGACCAATGAACTCAATTTCGTCCCTCCTCACCACCCACTGATTCTCCAATTGCCGAAGACATTCTTCACATTCCCTCAAAGCTTCTGTAACTCTTACAAGATGAGTTTCAGCTTGTTGTTCACTTTCAGCAAGGCTTCTTTCCAATTGTACTATTGCTTCAGCTCTCACCTCAGCTTCTTGTGCCATTTCTTGGGCTCTATCATAAGCATCTTGTGCTCTCTCCTCAGCGTCTTGGGCTCTCTCCTCAGCTTCTTGTGCCATTTCTTCAGCTTCTTGGGCTCTGTCATCAGTGTCTTGGGCTCTCTCCTCAGCTTCTTGAGCTCTCTCCTCAGCTTCTTGGACTCTCTCCTCAGCTTCTTGGACTCTCCCATCAGCTATTTGGGCTCTCTCCTCAGCTTCTTGGGCTCTGTAATCAGCGTCTTGGGCTCTCTCCTCAGCTTCTTGGGCTCTGTAATCAGCGTCTTGGGCTCTCTCCTCAGCATCTTGGGCTCTTTCCTCAGCTTCTTGGACTCTCTCCTCAGCTTCTTGGACTCTCTCCTCAGCTTCTTGGACTCTCTCCTCAGCTTCTTGGGCTATCTTATCAGATTCTTCCTCAGCTTCTTGGGCTCTTTCTTCAGCTTCCCTAACTCTGATCTCAGCCTTCCTAGCAGCTTCCTGGATCCTACGTTCCAAATCGAATATCACATAAGCTGGCACTAGACTGGCTGTTTGGCTGTCTGTATAAGAAATAGCAGATGGTTCTAGCTAGTGAAACTTAACACTTTTTAGTACAAAAACAAGGTTAAAAGATAAACACACAGAGGTAGCACACAAATCAACCTATCAGAATAGGACACAGCAGGTCTAGTAGCTTCAGATAATAGGGCGTATATGTAGGGATTGTTGGCTCGCTATACAGAACAAATATATCCCATTTCCATCCTTCATGTTTCCTTACTTTTTTGAGCAATGGTCATCCCTACATTTTTTCATATCACAGAAATGTTTTTTCCCTTACTTGTTCTTGGTCTTTTCTTCCTGGTTTTATGTATAGAGTTCATTCTTCTTCTATGTGTATGCAGGGACAGATGAAAGAAGAATAAAGTAAATCAGGGTAATTCTGAATACTTTTCAGGAAAATGGTTTGACTGGGAGCAGATAGAAACATGCTGTAAATTGCAGATGAAAGTTAAATTTATTATAGAGCCAAGAATAAAGGCACTCAAATATTGGAGGGTTGGGGTAATTCCGAACGATTGTTGTGGCCACACAAAGCATAAAGCTGCTTAGCCTTACAGCCTTGCTTTTCAAAACTTCATCTCTAGTGCCACCTTCAGAGGGCTAGATCAATTGCTCATCATCGTCTGATTCTGCTGACAATCTCCAGTAAGTTTTAGGAAGTTCAAAATCAGGGGGGTATTATTCAGAGGTAGCTAGCCTCAATGCACAAGAAGCTTGATCTTCAAGAGTTGTTGCAAAGATAGAGCAAGAGGAGTAGTTTATGTGTATCAAGTTTGAGCTTGAAACGCCTCTTCCTTTTGAAGTAACCTCAGGTATTCAGAATTACCCTGGCCCTGTATTCAGAATTCCCTGACTTACCTTAGTTCTCCAATAGCATAGCAGCCCAATCGGGTCAAGGTTTGAAGTGCTAGCGTTGAGCTATGGAGTGTTACTGAAATAGAGTCTACCAGTAGGTGGTTTGGTGATCTCGAGGGTGATCTAAAATCAAGGGGCTTATCGAGTCGCGAAGCGAGAGGGCATGCAATCGCAACGTACTTCCAATGCTCTGTATATAGAGATGGCGTAATGTAAAATATTACTATAAATAGCTTAGCACGTGGTAGGCTCCGTCCGCATATGTCCGGATACTGCAGTAAACTGCAGTAAAAAAAAAAAAATTTCTACCATTAAACTTGGTATAATAGAGTAAACTGTTTGCCGTCTATGAAGTGTAATTTGTGTCAAAATTCCATATACACCAAACACTATTGCAATTCCAATTTGCTATGCGCTAAACACGATTCCACTTCGAGTTCCTCTGTGAAAAACACATTCCAATTCCAATTCCTTTTTCGAATTCGATTTCTAATTCGAATTCTAATTCGAACTGCGAAATTTTTTCAACACCGCACCAAAATAATGATTGGAACTGAGCTGAGATCGAGAATTGGTTCTGCACCATTTTGTGTCGGACGATACCTTACCAGTCTCTCAAAGGTAATAGGCTATGTATTGCTATAACAAAAACTAAGCTTTAGCAGTAGTCTATAAGAGCGTGGGGCAGGAGAACCTGCAAACTTATAAGCATCTGCAGTCGAGGGTGTTTTGGTGTGGTGTCTTAGTCCGTTTACTTTTGTCATGACAGATTTTTCTACTCTGCTGAGCATGAGTGACAGAAAAGGAGGTAAAGGGTCGACTACGTCAGACTATATACCGCGCGCGCCGAGCTATATATTAAAAGCTACACGCATGCGCTTCTTATTATACATGCCAGAATTGGAGCAAGAAACAGTTTGGGAAGGGTAAAACTACACACAAAATAGAGGGGTTAAGTCAAAGTCATACACTGAACGTTTTCTCCTTAGCTATATAGCATTGAAAGTTTCATCAAATATAGAGAGCAAGTGTAAAATCATCTCTTGAAGTAAATTCTGGCAGACACAACGTCTGCAAACAAGTCGATGCATAAATTCCGTTTGATTCACTGTTCAGTGTCACAGTGATGGTAGGCTTGGTCAAACCAATAGGTGGGATTGATCCTGCACCAGTGCAAAACTGTAGAAATTTTGATCGACCTATATAAAGTAAAACAATACACAGATAACTTGATTGGGCACACACGAGAGTTCTTTCTGGAAAGTACTCGTACCTTTTTCATCCAATTGCTCCACATACTCCCTCAACCAACTGAACATATTGAATGGCACATTTGTGGCAGGTCTAATAATCGACAGTAGCTCTTCTGTGCTGAGAACAGAGTTGTCATACACAAAGAGACTTTCCAGTTCCTCTGCAAATGCTCTGACAACACTCCAAAAATCCAGAGCCTTAAGGCCTTGAACCAAATTCTCCACAGCCATCCGCCTTTTAGTGATAAGCTGATGCAGGAGTATATCCTGGATTATGGCTTCCCTAGTGGCCAACTAGAAAGGAAGCAAAAAAGTGTTAGTAGCTATAGCAGAAGTGTGCACATTGCTGTTTTTCTAGCATAATCATTCCACCAAAATTATTTTTGGGGTACTCATAGTATGCACGTATACATCCTTAATTACACCGTGTGTGCAAACTTACTGTTGGCAGTACTCTGCAGCCACATTCTTCTATCACTGCAGAACACATCTCCTCCTGGCATAACTGTAGTAGTTCTTCATCTGCCTTTGCCTCTAGAAGCTATGATAAAAACAGCAGTAAGTCAGTGACTGCTGCAGGTAAGTTTCTAAATTTCAGAAGATAAAACTAGAGAAAGCTTTCCCCAAAACTTGCATGAATGCATGCTGGCCCACAAAAAGAATCAAATTACCTTATCCACTGCTGATTTTGAACAGCAAGGAAGATCAGAGATTGAAAGGAACTGAATACTTTTCTCTATGCTTCCAGTACACATATACCAGTATAGGCTAGGTGGAAAGTAAGGAAAAGCAGGTCCCTCTTGCATCACACTGTGTACTATGATAACTCCAAGCATCTTGAAATGGCCACATAGCTACTATGGCTTGGTTGTTACAAGCTGGGAGAAGAGCATTAGGACCCCCCTCAAACAAACCAAGGGTTGAATTGATTTTTAACTCATTTAAGAGTGTGGTGAAGAAGCTTCTTCTTACTCCTCCCACGTCCATAGCTCTCTGGCCTTCATATTGAACCACCAACGGCACAGATACATCAAAAGACGAAAAATCCTTGTAAATTGATAGAGCATCATGAAGGAAATTCTCTGTATTAATATGTATGTTTCGTCGTTGGATCTTTGCCATCCTCTTGCTACGCATGAGCATCAGTATTGTTCGACAGTTGCACTCTTCAACCAAAACTTGACATGCCAAGTTCACATCATCTGAGCATAACTCCAACATACTATCGACTTTTTCTCTTGAGTTGATGAACATTTCATATAGGACATCCTTCTTTCCACCACGTGAAGGCACATCTTCCGAACTGTCAGAATCAATTATCACAGGAGATTGTCTAGATGACGGGCCAGGAAGATTTTGATAGGGAGAAACGCTAGCATGTGAATTACCGGGGGGAGGGAGAGAAGGATCAGATTCCTCCAAGAGAGTGCAGGCAGGAGAATGATCCTGGAAGACATCACTTTCAGCTTGAGAAGACAGCGGCACAGAGTTGCAGTCCGCCCGAGAAGATGATTGACGAAATCGTGGGATCAAAATCATCGTCACTGTCTCCAGCTCCACAGGTACTGATGTGTGCAGCATCACTGTCTCCAGCTCCACAGGTACTAATGTGTGTAGCAAGGGATGAAAAACTCATCCTCTTGTTGCATTTAAAGCACTTCTCAACAGGGCCTCCTGAAGTCTAAAAGCAAAGGAAGTAATTAATTTATGATTATTTGCTTCCAAGCTTCCCCTTTGCTACTAATTAAACTTAGATATGTAGCTACTAACCTCAATTATTTCTTTCCTCTGAGTTAAAACAATACTTTTTTGGAGTGGCCTAATGTAGATTCGTGATTGGCCCACAGCTTCCTTCAGGCTCACTGGGTTGTGGCCAGTTTCTGGTGGCTGTAATAGTTGTAAATTTCTGGAGTTGGGCACACACCTTAGAAGTGAATAGCCTCCACAATCACTTAAAAGTGGGAATGCTGCCAGAAGACAGTCATGCAGTTGTGTTGAAGAACAATTCTGCTCAACTTCAATTCTCTTCTCCCCTAACCCTGCATCAAGTAGTTGCTTCTTCTCGCGTTTTCTGTCCAGGGATAGAAACTGCATCTCTATCACATAGGCAATAAAAGTTGTGCTTCCACATTGGAGGGTTTGGAGCTGTGTTGAATGGATGAAAGCGGCGTTGTGCCCTTGAAGAGCTTCTACTCCTAAATAAGCTTCGAAATTCTTCTAGAAATAGAGTGATAAATTTTTTTTGAAAAGTATGGTGTTCCTATAAATTATATTACATGGGTGGATCTAAGGAGCGATACCTTACTATACAGCACTTTTTTTGAATAGGATGTGCTGTATGAAACTCATACAAAACAAGGTGCTAGATTGGGGTGGTCAACACTTGCAGCCAGGCTGTCTTGCAGCTTAGCTATATGAAATATTCAAGCTTTGATGTTGATAAAGCTCACTAACAACTGCTGCAGCAAAGAAAATTTGGCTCTATGAGTAAATACTGTGATCAGAAGAATAAAGGTCTAGAGTGCATGTAGCTATGTATTAAGAGATTACTCAGTATGAATTGTTTTGTTGGTGCGACGACTGGGGTTACAGTAGCACTTGAAACTTGAAGATCATGACCTGTAAAAATAGAACAAAATTATATAGACACTACTGTATAGTTTCGTCAACTTATACAGAAACACTATAGTCACTGAGAAACTAGCTAGCTAGCCAGCTACTATAAATGCGTATGGTATCTAAACTTAATGCATTCACTGTATATTACTTGTACCCATACGATTTAGAAGCACAAACTATTTCTGCTAACTGACCTGAAACTGGTGCCATTACACTTTCACGAACACCTGCAATGCAAATTACTGGCTTAATTTTTTTTTTTTTTTTTTTTTTTTTAATGAATCACTAGTTAATTATACTGACCTGACTCCGCCGTAGTTGTGGATGTTGTTCTGGTACAGATGTTCCTGGCTATTTGCAATAAGGTATTGCAACATTGTCTCAGTTGCCCTTCTATATACATCATCCATAATACTAGCTAGGTACTCCAACTCTTTGGTCTCCAACTAAACAGACTACATTCTTCCATCCAGAGTGCAGCATGCAGAATCGCAGTAAAAGTGAGCTAGCGCTCATGCGCATGCGTGGGCGCACTAGGCCAGCTGTAGCTAGCCGGAAGCTAGAATGGAAGTCTTGAATGATATGATCCGTTCTTTGGCTAGACATATAAACAGATGTACGGAAGATGGAGTGACGCTAGATGCGATGGACTCCATTTTGGTGACCTCTGAGAGAGTTCAGCAAGGAATGGTTGCTTTACTGACAAGATTTTCATCGTAACTCAAAACTTGAGAGCAATGGATATGGTTATTTCTACACTAACAGACATCGCCACAACTCTAGGAAGCAGGAGTGCCCAAGACTATCACTTGGTTCCACTGGCTCCACTTACCTTCCAAAATGATAGAGGGAGACCTCGATTGCATATCCCCAGAGGTCAACTATTGTTTTTTTTTGAACGTGCTTTTTCAGCTACTCAAATAGCTATGCTGCTACAGGTGTCCCTTAGTACAGTGAGAAGAAGATTAAGTGACTTTGGTCTTTCTGTAAGATCATCATACAGTACTCTATCAGATGCAGAACTAGACAGGATTGTTACAGTTGCTAGTCATGAACATCCTCACTGGGGATATCGTCTTATGCAAGGACACTTGCTATCCCTGGGACACAGAGTTCAGCAAACTAGGATTCGAGAATCTCTCATGCGAGTTGATCCAGAAGGCATTGTTTCAAGGTGGATAACTAGCATCAGGCGTCGTACCTATTCTGTTGCAGCACCCAATTCTTTATGGCATGTGGATGGCAACCATAAGTTGATAAGGTGTGTTGTGTACATGCTCATTCTGTAGTACACAACTGCATGTATACAGTTGATTTAGCAAACAGGCACTAGTGACCATTCTATTCACTTATTCCTCAGTTGTGGTCTCTTATAATAGCTATGGTTTTAGACACTTCTGAGAGCACTGTTGAAGTCTTATTACGGTAGTTAGCAGTGCATAAGACAGAGATAGGCAGCGGCTGTGGTGGATAAGAACAATAGGGCTATGAAAACATTTTATTGTTCCACAAGCCATAAATACTTCACCTGTCCCTGCATGCCTGATGCTTCTGCAAACTACTGTAAGTCAACTGTACTATCATGCAGGGTTGGCTCATGTGCAAGGTTTATTACCACAATTATTATTCTGGGTTTAATGTTGACAGAAAGGCATTTTATAATACTTTCTTGGAAGGGACGAGATCTGTGGTAGTTTAAAGTTTGGCATTATCCATAACCAAAATAGATCTATAGGGTTTATTCCATCGAGTGCATGTGTACCAAAAAACTCCTCTCAGCTAATATTTCTGCCTTGAAACTAAGTGTGTGTATATAGTAGTTGCCCCCATAGCACCACTACCAGTATATAAGCTTTATATAAACCTTGGACCCTTGGACAATTAAATGTTATGGTAGTATGTGTTATAATTAAATTCAATAGGTGGCGGCTGGTTATACATGCTGCTATTGATGGATACTCAAGACTGCCAGTATTTTGTGTTTGCTCTGACAACAATTGTTCTGACACTGTTCTGTCTTACTTCTTCAATGCGACATCACTTTATGGAATACCATCAAGAATTAGAACAGACATGGGTACCGAAAATGTACAGATTGTTCGTTTTATGCTAAACCATCCTCTCCGAGGACCAGGGAGAGGAAGTGCTATAGTTGGTTCTAGTGTGCATAACCAACGTATTGAACGTTTCTGGCGTGATCTATTCATTGGGTGTACAGGGATATTCTACCATTTGTTTTATTATCTCGAAAAAACAGGAATATTGGATCCAAATGATGAAATTCACTTATTTTGTCTACACTTTGTATATATACCATATATCAATTATGCTATTCAACTATTCACGAATGCATGGTCTGACCATCCTATGAGTACAGCTGGAAATAGAAGCCCAAACCAACTCTGGATTGAAGGAATGTTGATCAACAACAGAATAGAAGAGGTCAACTGTGTATAATTCATGATGTTCAATTATTCAATTGCCTTTATTAATTATAGGAGGATGAACTATTTTACTACGGGATTGACTGGGATGCTCCCATCCCTCAAATAGACCAGACTGAGGGTATCAACATTTCACAAACTGCAATACCAATTTCATCTCAAGACCTGGCCGAGTTAAGTACTCAGTACCACTTACAGAGATCTCTCTCGTCAAATTATCATGCTGTTGATGTCTTCTTGGATGTTTTGCACCATGTTGAGGAGAGGATTGCAATAATTATAGGTCTATATGTGTTCCTCCATGCCATTGTGTATTTCTGTTTGTGTATGAATCTATATACCCAAACCAATTTCACTCTTCACGCTAAACCATGGAATCATGCAGCACCTTCAGTTTGGTACATGTATTTTTGTTGAGAATGGTATTGAATTATAATAATTGTTAGTTATTATAGTGATCAATTATGAAGTTAAAGAATTAAGAGAGTCAGCCATGCATGCAGCATTGCTATACTGTATCTGTAGTATAATTCAGGTTTACGCCATTCACTTATTTCAAAGATGTTTCCTCAGTTTTCACTTTAAGAGAACTTGATACCACCAAGAATGTTCAGTATAATAAGACTGTCCTCCCAGGATAACTACCTAGTAACACAAAATCAGTCTTTGCACAAATAGGGTGGCTTTGGAGGCTAAAGCCCCCTCCCACATTTTAGTGAAAATTATTTAAATGGTTCAAGTATACTTGGACAATTTAAATAAAAATTTTCACTGCATTTATTTATGCATTCTACTACAGTAACTGTTACGATAAATGAATTCATTAACATTCTACATATCTGAAGCTAAATGAATGAATTGCTACATTATTATTATTATTTTTGGCCTGCTCACTCACTCTGTAAGAGGAGGCACATCCACCTCCTGCAGCTGCTTATACAGCCATATTGGCATGCATACTATAGCTAACCCTTAGCCCCCCACCCTATCAAGGTTATCTACACCTCCTACAAAAGAATAGTTTCCTTAAATTGAGTTGTACTCTTGGAAACATTCTTATTTTGAAACAGTGGTGTGTGTGTGTGTGTGTGTGCGTAAAGTTAGCTGGCTAGCAGGTCTGCATTATATTTTTGGCTATCATCAGTGCAATTGCTTATTATTACTAGCTACCTGGTGCATGGTCCAGAGTAGCTACTCAGAGATGCCTACTAGCTACCTGGTATCTGGACCACTGCTACTTTGAAAGGGTGGGCTGGTCACTAGATGGTTGATACCTCTTCTTTCTGGAATGCCTAAAATTGTTGCAGTATCATGCATACTACTGGTAGCAGAGTGGAACACGTAACAGTACCGTCTCAGAAGTGCAAAGTGGATGTAACATGTAACAGCACAGTCTCTTAACTACTGTTTTAATAATTTCTCCCAGCATGCTATGTATATTAGCTTGATTATAGTGGACAGCTAATTTGAGAGTCCTACAATGTTACACCAGTCAGAAATAGCCAGTGCCACCTGGCACTATTATTTTGTGTTTTTAATGAGACACTACACCATGCCAGCACTGTTGTCTGGTGGAGTATCAAGTGCTTGAGGATCTGCAATAGGGAGAGCAAACCAAAAAAAGAAACAAACAAAAATATATGGTATTAAAACCAGACCTATATCTCGTATACATATGCAATGCAAAGTAACTGAGGTGTGGTACCACAACTGAACGTAGGAACTCCTTCCTTATTCAAGAACTTTGAATATTTTGGCTTACATAACATACTCTATACACTAAGTCTTGTGTAACACCAAGCAACAAAGGAGAAGGAAGCTCTCATAGTTGTCATACATAACAAAATTTTAACAGGACTGCATGTAAGTTTGCAAGCTCTCCTGAACTTTGCTATGCTCTATACTTGATTATAACCCAGTACAGATCCAGCTGCTATAAGCTTATAATCAGTATAGCAGCAATTTTGTTTAAATCAGCAAAAGTACTTCTGACACCTTCTGGCACTCGCGACTGGTAAGGTATCGTCCGATACAAAATGGTGCAGAACCAATTCTCGATCTCAGCTCAGTTCCAATCATTATTTTGGTGCGGTGTTGAAAAAATTTCGCAGTTCGAATTAGAATTCGAATTAGAAATCGAATTCGAAAAAGGAATTGGAATTGGAATGTGTTTTTCACAGAGGAACTCGAAGTGGAATCGTGTTTAGCGCATAGCAAATTGGAATTGCAATAGTGTTTGGTGTATATGGAATTTTACACTTCATACAAAGGTTAAGCTTATCCGTTTGACGTTCGCGACATTAAAAGTTTACTGCTTAGATATGCTGAGTGCTTTACAAAGATATACGGATTCCCAGATTTTCTGGGAAAATAGAGCATGCGCAAACAATCTGTACCAGGCCCTCTCCTTCTTCGTGGGAGGGGCCTGGCCTGGGAACGAGGCTAGATCTGTCCCAGACAGTACGCTAGCTCGTGTTTAAGCAGTCTGCGAAACAGGCGCATATCTGGTCGATGGCCTCGGGGGTTGCTATGTTTCTGAGCGTGAAGAGAGCCCTGAATCTCTCTGCTAGAGAGTTCTGTGGATGATTCAGCACAGCTCTAACTTTGTCCACCGTGTCTTTACTGAAACTCATACCTAGTTCATCTCAAGACACGCAAGGTCAATATGCCCCGCCCATTCAGGTTATGGAAAAATTAAGTTACTAGTGTCGTGATGCATATCTCTCTAATTCAATGATAATGTCACTGGCATTGGGCCTCTCTTCTTTCCTCTCCATCAAACACCTTCTAATGAGATCAAGTAGTTGTTCATGATGAATCCTACCAAGCAGGCGTTCTCGCAGTTCTCTGGCAGGCAGCACACCAGTCAGCATCTCCAGAAGAAGAGCTCCAAAACTGAAGATGTCCATTTTGGGGGACTGCTGGCTTGGGTCATTGGCTTCAGGAGCAGAATAGACAGGATTTCCTGGATTTTCTGTCTGTAGTTGGTTGAGTAAGTTTACAGAACCATAATCTGAGAGCTTAGCCTTCCATCTATTTCGAGATTTATATTCAAGGAGGACGTTTGCACTACTAACATCACGATGAATGATTGAATCTGGCTTCATTCGATGGAGATAGTTGAGGGCTCTGGCCACATCCAGACCTATGGAGATGACTTCACTGGGAGGCATATATTCACGTTGTAGCTCCCGTCTCAAACTGGTGGGCATGAGTTCTGTCAAAATCATCATCTCTTCATCTAGTTCAACAGTAGCACCGATAAACTGGACCAGATTAGGGTGTCGTATTCTGGCAGCCATATTCATCTCTCGTCTGAAGAGTTCTATATTATGAGGTGATAGAATCTGACGGTGGATGGATTTGGCGGCTACTTGAACATTTCTGAATATGGCAACCTTGACTGTGGCCCATCCTCCATGTCCAAGTTCCTGACCAGTGAACTCAATTTCATTTCTCCTCACCACCCACTGATTCTCCAGTTGTTGAAGACGTTGTTCACATTCCACCAAACGTCTTCCAGCTTCCTCATTTTCAGCAAGACTTCTTCGACGGAGTTCTTCATATTCCCTCTCTATTCTCCTAAGAGATTCTTCGGCTCTTATAGCTCTTTCATTTTGCTGTCTGACTTCTTGTCCTAAACGTGATACATTTTCAAATAAATTTCTTTCTAGTGCTCTGACTTGTCTTTCATTCTCAGCTATGAGTGTTCTGACTTCTTGTTGACTTGCAGCCAAACGATTTTCAGATTCTCTCAAATTTCTTTTAGCTTCCATAGTTTCTTGTTTACAATGTTCCATAGCTGCACTTACATTACTCTTGACCATGTCCATATGATTAAAAGCTTCCTGTAGACTCACGTCACTCATATCAGCTTTCTTTGTTCCTTTATTAGCTCTTGATAGCAGCTCTGAATCATATCTTCCTGTCACAGTTTCTGCACTTTCATCATGGGTCTGCAAGAAGAGAGATGTCACTATAAATGATCTAATGGGACAGGCTTACACTGGAGGAACCACATGAAAGAGACTGAAATTTTGGTCGTTTTCTGCAAGTATGAAATGATAATATTAAATGGCAACTTTGGAAAAAGACTTTAGTGGGGTAACTTCACTTATCTGCAGGAACCAATGTTAATAGTAATAGAGAGCTAGCTAGTTGCACAACTCAAACTACTAACATGTCACGTGGTGATAAGGGATAACAGATATATAATAATGTCTGGTAAAGTGTATCCATCACACTACCATACCATCAAACTCCTGAACCTTTAGGTAAATCACTCATTCAGTAGCTAACTAATGCTCAAGGAGAATTATTACAGCTTCAAAGAGTTTGTGCCACTGAACTTCTGCCAAAGTTGTTATTAACTTACAGCGGATGATGACTGATATCGTCACCTGTTCTTTTGCCCTTCCCCTTGCTTGATTGGTGACAGAGCTTGAAAGGGCGATTAGAGTTAGTCGAATGGCTCATATTAAACCGAGAATTCAGTTTGCAGCCAATGGCAGCAATACCCTGAGGAAGGCCGAAACGTCGGATAAAAGAATTTTTTAAGCTAGTATCTAGAGAAGTTTTACGTGCTGAGAGAGTAACATTATCACACTGAAGCGCGAGGGGCTACCCCCACTATGACATCATCTAACCCCCGGTACATGTATATGTATGTACATACATGTATATGTACATATATGTACACGCGCGCGTGCGTCCACGTATTCCCTCCCCCGGCACCGCCCCTATGCATGGTTATAGTTAAGCTTACTGCGCATGCGCATAAACCTTTGAACCTTGCGCCTTATTTATACTGCTAAGTTGAATCTTTTTGTGGTTATATTTCAATAGCCTATTTTTTGTTTTGTTTTATTTAATGTGGTCTTGTCATAAACGTACAAATAGTCCAGCCTCTCCTGTCACTGTTCTTCCATGCTTTTGTTTTCCTACAAAGGCTGGTAGCTTTTTGTTTCCAGTCCTTCAGATTTCTCTGTGTCATGTTATCATGTTCATAATAATAATAATAATAATAATAATAATAATAATAATAATAATAATAATAATAATAATAATAATAAGGGATGTCAAAAGCAATTTTTATCTGGCTAACAACACTGAATTTCATCTGTAAGGCCACATCAAATTAATTACTTGTTTATCATCCTAATTTCTTCAAAAATTAGGAGAGGGGGGGAGGGTTTTATTTTTATTTTTTATTGGTTTCCATGGCAATTATTTAAAAAGCTATTATGAAAACATACAAAAAGCTGAAGTTCCACAAAAAAAAGCTAAGTTAAAAGTAGTAGCTGCACACTTTATTTGAAGAATAACAAACACCATAATTAATAGTTGCCAAAACTGAAATTACACTGAAAATCATGCCTAAATTTCAAATAAAGTACACCATGCACATGCTCAGTAGAAATAAAATTAAAAGTCCAGAAGAGCAAAAATTAGGAGAGGGAGGGGATGATAAACAAGTAATTAAGTTGACGTGGCCTAATCTAATGGCACACATGCAACACAGAGTGGGTTTATCGCCATATAGCAGCCAGTTGCAAGCGCAAGATACTGTTAAAATTTTTATATCAACGATAAAAAATAGCTCTACATGATAATAATATAATAAGGCAGTATGGAGTGTTCTAATAAAAACAACTACAGTCACATCTAAATTTAAATAAATGTTCCGAATTAGCTAAGTCCAAAATCAATATGTGGGTTAGTTTCCAGTTAGAGTGTACGAGTTAATATCGGTAGAATTGGTAGCATTTGAGCCATTCATCATCATATCCGTAAAGGTAGTGGTTGGGCAGCGATCTTGTAGCGTGAAGGCAGACTGATCCAAGGTTGTTGCATTGACAGTCTCACTGAATCGGAAGGTAATCTGTCCACGGTTGAGATCCACATTGAATGACATCAATTCCGGAGGTGATGAATCGATTGTGTAGTTGGTCACAGCAGTAGCATTGGTACTGAGCACTGGTGTGATGGCATTTCCAGCTGCATCCTGGACTGCGCTGTCACTGAGACTCAAAAAGGTGCTACCACGAGATATGGCTAAACGAGATCTTTGTTTAATCTGGTTGAGATCGGAGTTATTGAGTTCCAGGACTAGTACGAGATTATTGACGGTTGTGACATTGTTGCTATCAATCAGAGTGTAGAAAACAGTTGAATTTTGAGTAGCAAGGTCCAGAGATTGAGAGTTCTGTAGAGTGATACCGGAAGCTTGCAGAGTTGATGCAAGTACAGTCTCGGAGAAAGTCAGAGTCAGATTTCCATTGTTGAGATCAAGGTCGAAACCACGAAGTTGAGGAGGTGTGCTGTCTCTGGTTTGGTTAGTGATGGAGATGGCTGATTCGGGTGGGAGTTGAACCACTGCATTGCCATCATTGTCCAGAATAGAAGCATCATCGATAGTTAAGAATGTGTCATTGATGGCTGACGCAAGATCAGCTATAGCTTTGATATTGTTCAAATCGAAGTCTGTTAATTGAATATCAATTTGTGTCTGTTCCACTCGTATTACGGTACCATTGGTCAGAGAGTACGATGTTACATTAGATGTGTTAGCATTACGCAGTGTGATTCCAGCAGGATCAAGTGTAGAACCATTAACAGCTTCGTCGAATATCAGAGTGATCACGCCAGTGTTGAGATCAAAGTTGAAATCTTCAAGTTGAGGTCGAGTGACATCAGACAAGTAGACAGTAGCTGGAAGAGCATTTGAGGGAAGAATTTCAAGAACCAAGTTGCCATTGCTATCTCTAATACCACTGGATCTGAGTGTCAGGAAGGTATTGGTTGTTGCATTGCCAGATCCTGAAGCCAACATCGGGAGAAGTTTGATTTCATTCAGATCAAATTGCGAGAGAGAGATGGAGATTATTGGACCATCATCGGACGTGATGATTCCTCCAGTGAGATTATAAGCTGAAGTGTTGCTTTGGTCGAATGAACGTTGACTTTGCAGGCTGAAGTCCGTCACTATGATGCTACTTGCTTGGACAGTCTCAGAGAAAGTGAGAGTCAGAAGACCTTGATTGAGACTTAGCTCAAAAGATAGAAGTTCAGGTCGTCTCCGATCGTCGAATACCGATAAAGCCTGCAAGCTATCATTAGTCAAACGAGGTACAAGAAGGTTGCCTGCAATGTCAGCAGCAGCTAGTTCAGTGAAGGACAAGAAGGTATTGGTAACATCAGTTCCAAGGTTGGTCAATCTCTTGATCTGGTTGAGGTCAGTGATGCTGAGTTGGATACTAATGACAGGACTGGTTCTTGAGTTCGTGGTGCTTGTGGAGGTGAGGGCGTGTGATTCCAACAGAGGTTCATCTGATGTATTCTGTAGAGTGAATTGAGTGGCATTGATGGACATGGTGTCCACAGTTTCATCGAAAGTCAAATCCAAAGTCTCCGAGGTGAGGTTGAGGGTGAAGTTGAGGAGGATTGGGCTGGTCATATCGGCGATGTACTCATTCACATTGGCTGCACCTGGTCCATTAGCAACTGGGACATTGGAAAGACGGAACACACTCAAATCACGCACGGTAAGTCCCGAGAGAACCAAGTAAGTCGTGTCATTGTCCAGAGCTATTCTTCTGGCCTTAATGACATTGAGATCTTCAGTTGTGATCCTCAGAAACAGGTCAGTGCTATCCTCCATACTTGTCAGATATCCTCCAGTGAGTGTGAATCGAATGTCATTGGACATCGAGTCCATTTCAAGCTGTAGAGTGATTCCAGTTGGATCGAAGCTGCTGGAGTTCACAGTCTCGGAGAAGACGAGTCTCAGTATGCCAGTATTCATGTTGAGATCAAAGCTAAGAAGAGATGGTTGGGTGGTATCATTGATAAAGAGAGATGCTTGCATTCCAGTCACTTCATTCAGGAGATTGGCATTCATGTCCGTCACGAAGAAGGGCAGAAGAGCAAGATAAGCGTCCCTCATCGAGGTAAGGAGGCTCGTATTTTCTTTGATAGCATTTAAGTCTTCATCAATGATATACAGATCTAATCGAGGACCGTTTGTGCTGTTAGTGAAAATCATTCTCAGAGTGTAGATGACCGAGCCATTTGGTCTGTTGACGAAGCTCAAAGCAGAAATGTTGAGGGAATCGGTGTTCACTGTCTCATCAAAGTTCAGCCTAATGAGTCCAGTGTTGAGGTCAAACACGAAACTCTCGAGCAATGGAGACACACGATCGGGATAGAATGATGTTGCATTCAGAACTTGAGGTTGGTTAGTCTGACCAGCCATATCGGTCACTGCTCCAGCATTGAGGACAAGTTGAGTGTTGTTAAGTCCAGTAGCCAATGTGGTATCTACTTTGATTCTATTGAGATCCAAAGTGCCGAGTGAGATGACGATTTCAGTGGAGTTGTTCTGCGAGACTCTCGAAGATGGAGTGAGGGTCACCGAGGTGCTGTTTTCTTCAGATTGTAAAGTGAAGAGTGTGAGATCTGTGTCTATGAAGGAGATGGTCTCATCAAAGGTGAGTGCGAGTTCTTCCGTGGTGAGATTTAAGCTGAAGGAGAGGAGGACAGGACTTGTGGTGTCTTGTACAAAGTCTGTGATTTCGGCAAGACCGAGAGCTCCATCTGTAGGGATTTCAGTGAGATTGAGACCCACCATATCCAGTACTGTTCCACTACCAGCAGATATGAATGCATTTGTTGAGCTTGTGAAGAGATTTCTCAACTCCTTGATGGCGTTGAGGTCATCGATGGTTATATTCACAGTCACTACAGGCTGGTTAGGTAGAGATACATCTCCTCCTGTAAGTTGGAAGGAACTTTGTGGAGACATAACACTTGACTGTAACATGATTTCGCTGGTATTAAGTGTTGATGTATTCACAGTCTCACTAAAGGTCAGGTAGAGTGTGCCGCTATCCAGATCAAACGAAAAGGAATCCAGCACCGGGTTAGTAATGTCTTCCAGCACTTCAAAAGCTTGAACAGTGAGGCCACTAATGTCGGTGATAGTGTTGCCATACATGTCTGCAATGGCTTCAGATCTTAGGAAGATGAAGGTGTCGCTTTCGCTAGTGGCGATGTCTGTGAAACTCTTCAGCATGTTGAAGTCATTGTCTGTCAGAGTAAACTGGAGACTCAGGCCGGAGTTAGGAGTGTTCAGCATCCCTCCATTAAGAGTTAGCGATCTGGTGGACGTCACGTTGGATCCAAAATTGTGGAACTCGATTAGAGTTGGAACCAGAGATGTGACGTTGACTGGTTCCGAAAAGTCCAGTGTGATTATTCCACGCACTCCTGAAGCGTCAAATCGGAACTGTTCCAAGAGTGGAAGGTTAGTGTCAGGGATGTACTCAGACACTTGGATGGCATTGACATCTGTTATGATCGGAGAGAGGCTCTGAGGTGGGATTGCAGTGTCTGTAGGCAAGTTAGAAGCAGTGAATGCCAAGTATGAAGTCTCGTTGCTTGTGAAGACGTTGTTTTCAGCTCTCAATTTGACTTGATTCGACTGGTTATCACTCAGTGTTATGTTGATGATGTACCAATCCAAGGCACTAGTATTGAGATTTCCACCAAACCGGACACTATTCATACCAGGTATTGCTACAGCTGGTTCATTGATGAGGATGTAAGTCCCACCTCCAACACTAGCAGAGTCCATGGCTTCACTGAACGTCAGAGCTAGGAGGCCTATGTTCAAATCAATGGAGAATTGTCGTAGAGAAGGTGGAGTTATATCTCCGACATAGCGAGACACGAGCCGAGCAGTTTCGTCTGATATGTTAACAGATGGATTGAAATTCATGTCCGCAACGGCACCTGTTTCTAGGGAGATGTACGAGGTTAAGGAATTGATTGCCAATGACCTCAAAGATTGGATAGTTACATAGTCAATGAATGTCAGATCAAACTCAATGGTCAAGCTGTTTTCACTTGTGACACTACCGTTGGTGAGGGTGTAGAATTGAGTGGTGTCTCTGGAGATGTTTGCAGCCGATTGGATTGTGATGAGCTCAAACATGACAGAAGAGGCTCTTACAGGTTCGGAGAACACAAGGGAGATAGTCGGTCGGTCTAATTCCAGCACAGTTCCATCCATGTCCAGCTCGAATCTTAATAGTCGAGGTGGTGTGGTATCAGGTGTGAAGAGAGTGACTGGTATGCCTTCTGTATCATTGAGAGTGGCAAGATCATTCCCTGCTGTGTCTAAAGCTGTGCTGTTGATGAATCGCAGGTACGTCGTGGTATTACTGACGGCCAGTTCTTGGAAGAGCTTCAGGACATTGATATCCCCAGGAGTTAGTGCAATCACCACATCAGTGAGGTTCCATACGACCTGTCCTGCAACTGGTTGCGACAAGCGGTGCTGTTCGGTGGCATTGAAACGATCATTTTGCACCCACAGTTCATTGACATTAAACCGTGTTCTATCGATGGTTTCAGAGAATCTTATACTCAGTAATCCAGTGTTCATATCCAGATCGAACTCCAACACCTCAGGAGAAGTAGTATCGGGAATAATCCTCCTGACAGATAGAGGGTTATTAGGAAGTCGAGCCATGACATCGTTACCATTCATATCTTCCACTGTTGCACTGGTAATTGCAATGAAGGAGTCGATCTGACTCGTGAAGAAGAGGGAAATATCCTTCACCCGATTCAGGTCGTAAGCAGTCAAGGTTAGGACAATTGTGATGGAGTTGTCCATAGTAGACTGACCACCTCCAAGGTTGAGGGTTCTGGAAGGAATTGGGTTGATAGACTCTCCCTGAAGAGTGATTTGAGTTGGATCAAAAGTGCTTGCGTTGACGGTCTCAGAAAAGGTCAGATAGAGCAGCCCGAGATTGGTATCGAAGATTGCTGTGCTCAACATCGGGTCAGTTCTGTCTTCAATGACATCATCCGCTGGTACAGGCTCTGCTAAAGATGAGATGGGATTGTCTGCCATGTCTAGAATACTTCCTGCATCCACTAGCAAGTATGCGTTATCCACACTCGTTGCTAGTTCAGTGTTTTCCTTGATAGCATTGAGATCGTCATCAGATAAGGAGACATTGAACACCTTGCTATTATCATCCATAGTCCCACTGGAAACAGTTAGACGATAGCTTGAATTCGTGTCAAGTGTCATGTTTGAAGGATAGAAGGTCAAACCCGTGACATTTATACTGGAAGTATTGACAGCTTCGCTGAAATTAAGCTCCACCATGCCCGTATCGAGATCAAGGATGTAACCAATCAGTCTTGGAAGTGTGGTGTCAGCAATGTGCTCTCCAGAGAAGTTGAATCCTTGGAACGAATTGGCATTCATATCTTGGACGAGACTAGGTGCAAGGCTGAGGAAAGTGTCATTGATGTCAGTGGCAAGCATGGTCAGTAGTTTGATGGAGTCTAGATCAATTTGGTCCAGATAAACCAAGATGATGGTGCTGTCGTCTCCGGAAGGTCTACTGCTTTGCAAGTTGTAGTATTGCACAGGTGATCTGAGAGCACTCTGGATTGTAACTCCACTCACCACAAAAGAGCTGGCATTAACTGTCTCATCAAACGTGACACTAAGGATACCCCTGTTCACATCCAGCACGAAACTAGCAGCAGTGGGAGGAGTCCTATCCGAGGAGTAATTCTGGACTCTGATTGGCTCTGTTTCGGTTTCATTAACTACGTTGTTTCCAAAGGTATCTGTGACCAGACTGGATCCGAATGCCAGGTAAGTGGTGTCGAGTGAAATTGCCAAATCTCGGAGTCTCTTGATTTCATTGAGATCTGTGATGTTGAGGTCCAAGTAGAGGGTGTGGTTATCCATTGGTCTTACACTCCCTGAAGTAAGTGTATAAAGAGTGACATTTTCATTGCTACTCGAGTTGGAAGAGAGAAGAGTGACTTGAGAAGCATTGAAGCTAGCATAGTCCACCACTTCGGAGAACCTGAATGTGATCACTTCAGAGTCCAAATCGATATCAAACGACTTCAACTGAGGTGAAGTCGTGTCTCGAGTGAAGTTTCTCACTTGAAGTGCAGTGCTTGCATTGACTGCAAACACTGGATTGGAGTTCATATCAGTGATGGCTGATTGAGTCAAGGAGATGAATGAGTTGGAGACTTCGGTGGCTAGTTGACGGAGAATATTGATGGAATTTAAGTCCTCCTGAGTGATGAAGATAGAGATGACAGTGCTATTATCAGCAGAGGCACTTGCTCCCGAGCTGAGAGTGTAATTCTCTGATGAGTCAGACACAGAGTTGTGGAGTGTGAACTCTAATACCATGATGCCACCAGCATTGACTGTTTCATCGAACACAAGTGTGATGACTCCAGTGTTCATGTCAATATCAAACCTCGTAAGCATGGGGCCAGTTGTATCTGCAATGAAGTCACGAGGCTGTCGGGCCTCTGAGTCAGTCACTTCAACGAGCTCATTTCCTGCCAAGTCCAGCACAGATGCTCCATCGACTGCAAGGAACGTGTTCTCAGCTGATGTAGTGAGATTAGTGTTGCGCTTCAACTCATTCAGATCTTCAATAGTGATTCTCAAAGTTATCTCCAGTCCGTTGAGTGACCTTGAAGAGACTCCTTCCATCAGCCTCAAGACATTGGTGGAATTATCCAAAGTGGCATTCCGAGCTTCCTGAATGACAAGACCCATCGGGTTGAAAGTGGTGAGATTGACAGTGTCAGAGAATGTCAGGATGATCTCGCCACTGTTCATATCCAGTGTGTAATTAGTGAGGAGTGGAGGATCATTATCGGGGATGAATCGCTCAGTGGGTATGCCCCTGCCATCAGTGATGGGAACGATATTGATCTGTGAAGTATCTTCAATCAGGAAGGCAGCGATGGTGATAAATGTGTCATTCTCACTCCGAGCGACTCCGACATCGGATTTCAATCTCAATAGATCGAAGTGGGACAGGTCAACAACGATGATGTAACCATCGGGACTCGAGGTTGTACTTTCCAGAGATGGGGTGAAAGTGCGTCCTGATTCTCTCATGGCATCGTGCTGGAGAGTGATAGCCCGGGCATCAAAGGTCCTAGCAGAGACCACATCACTGAAGGTGAGAATGATCTGCCCGACATTCTGATCGTATGTGAACGAGAGCAGAACAGGTCTGGTCTGGTCTGCGATGAAAGTGGTCACGGGAGTACGGTCAACAGGAACTACAGGATTATCAACAGTGTCTGCAAATGTTGTATTGAGGAAAGACACGAAGACTGTATCACGTGACACTGCAAATTGCTGGTTGATTTTCAAGGTTGTGATGTCCTCTTCAGTGAGACTGAGAGTGACGACCAGCATTCCTGCTAAGTCTGGATTGGAGGTGAAGTTGCAGCCTGAGAGGGTGAGTTCTGCTCCTCCAACAACTGAAGAGTTGTAGAGTGTGATCTCACTACAATTGACTGAGTCAAGATTGATGGGCTCATTGAAAGTGAAAATGAGAAGGTCAGCATCCATATCTAGGGTGTATCTCGTCAACATTGGCTGAGTCACGTCATCAACATAGCCACCATTTCTCACACGCAAAGCTTCATCTGGTGATATCTCCACCACTGCATTAGGTGTAAAGGCATTATCAGAGATTGCATTAGGACTGATTGAGATGAAGGTGGAGTTACCGCCCTTTGTAAAGAGAGAAGCCTTTAAGTTGTTGAGATCTCTCACACTCAGAGTAATATTGATGATGGAGGTATCTGGACTCAGAGTGGAACCAGCTGTTAGCTGGTAAGAAAAGATAGGGTCGGTAGTGTTGAATACACCCTGGAAGGTGATAGCAGTGGGATCGAGAGAACTCGACTCTACTGGTTCGTTGAATGTGAGACTCAAGACACCAGAGTTCATGTCAATGCCAAACTCCAACAGTTGCGGTCGGACGATGTCTTCGCCAAAATTCCTTACGATGTAGCCTGGAGATTCATTTACAACTTCCACGATTGGATTTCCAACAAGATCAGAAGCAAATCTGTCTGTGAACTTGATGTAACAGTTCCCACGTTGAGTACAGAGGAAGTTATTGGCTTGGATGTTGCGTAGATCTTCATCATCAAGCTCAAAAGTGATGATGCTGCTGTCTGAGCTGGTGATGTTTCCTCCAGTTAGAGTGTAATTAGCAAGGTTGGTTTCGAATAGATCCATGAGAGTCACAACTGTGAGGTCAATGGAGCTGACATTGATGGTCTCAGTGAAGGAGATGGTGACGAATCCTTCAGCCAAGTTGATCTGAGTGAATTCTGCAATTCGAGGTCTGGTGCTGTCATTCACGTACATATTGACTTGAATAGCCTGGCCATCGGGAAGGCCTTCAATGGGCATGTCAACCATATCTCTAACAGAATTATCCTCAAATGAGAGGAAGCAGTCATCAGGTGAGGTACAGAACTGCTTACGCTTGATTTCGTTCAAGTCGAATATGCTCAGAGTCACTTGGATATCAGGTGAATTTGTTTCTTGGACCATGCTGTTGGTGAAGGTGTGGTTGATCCTATCCTGAGTGGTGTTGTCTTGCAAGGTGAATCTGTTGATGAAGAGAGTGCTGACATTCACTGTCTCATTGAAGTGGAACACGAGAAGACCTAGGTTCATATCCAAGTCAAATGACCGGAGAGAAGGTCTGTCAGCATCACCTGTGAAGTTCGTCACCTGCAAAGCAACTCTGCTCGTTATTCTCCTCACTGCATTTCCAGCATTATCAGAAATTGCAAGCGTTCTCAAAGTTATAAAGGTGGTGTCACGAGATATGGCGAGATCAGGACGAGCTTTGATGGCATTCTTATCTGTAGCTGTTACAAGGAATGTGATTTCAGGCCCATCCCTTGATAGAGCACGTCCACCGGTCAACCTGTACACAGTGCTGATGTTATTGGTGATAGCTATGCTGTTCGGGTTAATAGAAGTTGCATTAACAGTCTCAGAGAATGTTAGCACAAGTTCCCTTGTGATCAAGTTCAGATCAAATGAAAGGAGTTCGGGTTGAGTCGAGTCTGGCGTGTACTCAGTCACCATCAAACCCATTTCAGGAAGAGCGTCATTTTCGGCAATATCATTGATAACGTTAGCTTCCAGTGCAACGAATGTGGTGTCGGGTGAGGTAGCAAGGGTTGTCAGTGTCTTCAACTCATTGAGCTCGTTGAGAGTGAGATTCAGTTCTATTTCTCTGCCGTTTGGATATAGCTCCATGGCTGACGTCCCCTGCCCTAATGTAAAGTTCTGTGTGTTACTGAACATGTCATTCTGGAGCGTGATTCTTGAGATGTTAAGTGTCGAGAAGGTGACGTTCTCAGAGAAGGTGAGTACGACTCTACCAGTGTTGTAGTCAAAGCTGAATCTATCAAGGAATGGAGGTACGAGATCAGCATCGTGTCGACTCACCTGCAACGCTGGACCAGAAATGGAAATAGATTGAAGGCCGGCCATGTCAACAAAGGCGGTCTCAGTTATGGTGAGGTAGGAGGTCCTTACGAAGTGACCAAGAGGAGGGAGGAGTCTTATCGCCTCCAGGTCTTCACTGGATACAGTGATGGTGATGATGGTGGAATCCTCAATACTCACATTTCCACCTGTCAAGTTGAAGAGGAGTGATGCTGGACTATCTAGCTCTGTGCTCCCGAGTTCAAATTGGGTGGTATCGATTGAACTTGATCTGACAGTTTCGGAGAATGTCAAGACGATTAGCAAAGGAGGAACAGTGTTGATCATGTCAAGGCGGAAGGACACAAGTCGAGGCCGGGTGGAGTCTGCTGTGTATGTTCCCACATTCTCTGGAGTTGACACAGCTATGATTCGATTGGATGATGTATCAGTGATCAAAAGCTCAGAGAACGTTATAAAGGTGTTATTTTCATTAGTGGCTAGTGAGCTGATCTGCTTGATGCGGTTGAGATCTGAATCAGAGATGTCGATTGTGATCACAGGACCATTAGGACTGCTGGATGCCGATTCACTGGATAGTGTATGCAGCAAAATAGACTGGTCAGCATGGAGATTGATTTGGGTCACATTGAGTGATGCGACGTCAACAGTCTCGGTGAAGGAGAGAGTGAGTTCTCCAGTGTTGAGATCAAAATCAAATGCAGTCATCATTGGACTAGCAGTGTCATTGATGAACACATCAACCCGTACAGCATCTTCAGGAAGAAGAGTTTCAATGGCATTACCATTCATATCTAACACAGTACTGCTATCCAGTAAGATAGAAGAGGTCTCTTCAGAAATGGCTAGCCCTGTTTCGTTCTTGATGAAATTGGCATCGTTGAAAGACAGCACAAAGGTGATTACGTCGCTATCAACTGAGAGAATCTCTCGAGATCCGGTTAGAGTCCTCTGTACGTTGTTTCTTACAAAGGTGATGCCAGTCGTGTTGAATTCTCTTGTACTCACTGTCTCACTAAAGTACAGAATGACTGTATCGTTACTGAGATTGAGGTCAAAGGTGAGCAGCCTGGGTGGTGTTATATCGTTGGTATAGCAGGAGCTGTTGATGGGGATAGCATTAGAGGCCATGACTTCAGAGATTGGATTGCGAGCATTGTTATCAGAGACCATTCCAGCTCCAAAACGAACAAAAGTATCCTGAGCTGATGTGGCTAAATCACGCATCCTCTTGATGGCATTAGAATCTGCAATCGTGAGTCTGATCTGGACAATGATCTCGTTATCGGAGGTCACATTACCACCAGTTAGAGTGTACTGAGAGGCCGAGGTGGACTGAGCACTCTGGAGTGTGATCAATGATGGATTCAGAGATGACACATTGACAGTTTCGCTGAAAGTGAGCTCCAGGTTTGTGGCTCCATCGAGATCTAGACAATAGCTCATTAGCTCTGGAGGTGTCATGTCAGCCATGAAGGTTGAAATCTGCAAAGCGTTTGAACTGTTGATCTCAACTATATGATTATCATTCATATCGAGAACCGTGTTTTCACTGAGGTAGAGGAAAGCGTCTGTTTCGTCTTCTCTCGTGGCAAGCATAGTCATTGCTTTCAAGTTATCAACATCTACTTTCAGTAAAGAGATAGTGATGACCACACCTGTGATGGCAGGAGATGGCACACCACCTGTTATGGTGTAGCTCTCTGTGACGTTATCAACGCTTGCTGCATTTTGTAGAGTGATTTGTGTCAAGTCTAGAGAAGTAACGTTAACAGCTTCACTGAATATCAACATCAGAACACTATCGTCTAAGTTGATGGAGAAGTTATTCAGAGTGGGTCTGGTGACATCAGGTCTGAACTCAGAAACAGGGAGTGCTCTTGCATCTTGGATAGGAACCACAGGACTACCGGCTACTTCATTGATGAAATCAGCTCTTATTGATGCGAAAGTATCGTTGATGTCAGTGGCAAGGTTAGAGAGCATCTTGATTTGATTCAGATCGGGAATTGGGATATCAATTATGATGACATACTGATCAGAGCTTTCTGTTGAGCCTCCAGTCAAAGTGTATGACTGCATAGGGAGAAGCGTGGGGTTGACTACATCTCTGTTGTTCTGTAAAGTGAAGAACTGGGACCTCAAAGAATCTACATCCACCACATCATTGAACGTGAGAATCAGTTCAGCCGTGTTCATGTCAAGCTCGAATCTATCCAGCATTGGACCAGTTACATCAGAGAGATAACTCAGGACTCCAACTGGTGTAGATCTCGGCACGCCAATAACTTCATTACCCTGTTCAATTGCATTACCAGACATGTCTAGAATGAATCCTTCAGCGAATGAGATGTAAGATGAACCCTGACTGGCTGCCAGATCTTGTCTCAGCTTGATAGTTCTCAAGTCCATGTCACTAAATGTAATCCGGATCTGTTCCTCAGTCCTCACCACGTAGGACACATTGCCACCTGTCAGGTTAAAGGTGCCAGCTCCCGAGGAATCATTGTGAAGGGAGATGAGCTCAAAGACGGTGGAGCTGATGTTAACAGGTTCTGTGAAGGATAGCGTCAGTGTTCCTTCATTCATATCCAATTGTGTAAAGGAGACCAAACTCGGGGGAATAATATCTCTTTGGAAGTTGTCAACCATTAAGCCTTGGTCCTCATCGACGGCCACTATGGGGTTGGAATTTGTGTCTATCACGAGAGCTCGTGTGAAACTGATGAAGGTGTTATTCTGTGAAGTAGCAAGTCCTTCCAAAGCCTTGATGGCAACCACGTCAGAAGCGGTGAAGTCCACATCGTTATCGAGAATCTGAAACTCCACAAATGGTTGCAGCCCCAGAGTGTGACTTGTGTCAGGTCGAAGGTTTAGCGTGACGGTAGCGTTGGCTTCAGCATCTTGCAGTGTGATGAATCTGGAGAAGAATCTAGTGGAGTCCACAGTTTCATTGAAGTAGAGAGTGATGTTTTCATTGGTCAGATCGATATCCCAAGAAACCAGTGATGGTGGAGTTGTGTCGCGCACGAAGGAGGATGGTCTGAAGGACTGGTCCAGGATACCAGTGTCATTCACTGGAAGAATAGGATTCCCGAATGTATCGTCAGCAAAAGTGGAGAGCAGTCTGAGATGACAGTTGTTTGATTCAGTACACAAGCTTGGAATGGCTTTGACTGCGTTCAAGTCGTCATTCAACATCTGTATGACCACAGTGTTCCCAGTCCTTGATAATACTTCCCCTCCGGTCAGTACGACAGCTGCATCTGATACTTGCAGGAAGTTTTGCAGTCTCAGTGAAGTTGGTTCCACGGTGGAGGCATCGATCACTTCCTCAAAGAGGATGGTGAGGATGCCAGAGTTCAGATCAAACCGGGTGAAGTCGGTGACGAAAGTGGGTGAGGTATCTGTGGTATAAGTGGGTAAAAGGGCATTGGTAAAGGTGGTTTCAACCACAGGGTTCCCTGCAGTGTCCCTCACGAGGTCTCGGCTGTGAGCGAGGAAGCAGTTGGAGCCATTTGTACACAGCGAGGGCAATCGGACGATCTCATCTCTATCTGCTTTGAGGAAATCGATCACCAAGACATCACTGGGTGTAGACGTGTCTCGGAGCGATCCTCCGGTGAGGATAAAGGTCCCATTAGTGGAAGGTGACCGAGCGTCCAAGATGGAGATCTGCGTCAAATCGAGGCTTGTGATGTTGACAGTCTCAGTGAAAGAGAGAGTGAAGTTATAGTTGGTGAAATCAACCTGGAAAGACACGAGTACTGGTGGAATAGTGTCATTCTGGAAACCAGAGACTCGTAAAGCGTTGCTGGGTGGTATAGGAACCACTGGATTTCCACTTCTGTCCTCGGCAGCTGTTCCCAATATCACGATGTAAGTGTCGTCAGGCTCAGTGGCGAGATCGTACAAACCCTTGATGGCGTTCAAGTCCGAGAGACTCAAGTTAACCACAACTACTGAGAAGTCCGTCCTGTTGTAAGAACTGGATGGGGTGACTGTGAAAGAGGAAGAGGTAGAAATTGCAATACGATCGCTCTGGAGTGTAATGTCTGTGATATTGATAGTGGTGGGATTGACTGTTTCAGAGAACGATAGCACCAGTAGACTAGTCTCAAGGTTAAGATCAAATGCTTCCAGAACTGGACTGGTAACATCTGGGAAAACAGCATCGGCATTAAGAGCAGTCTGTTCCCTGACGGAGAAGATCTGATTTCCAGCCATATCCATTATGAATGTTCTGAAGAAGGACAAGTAAGAATTGTTCACACCAGTAACCAACATGGTCATATCCTTCAAGGCATCCAAATCCCTTCTGCTAATGTTCACTACAAGTTGAATCCCGTCTGACGTGTTTGTAAAGCTATTCATGCTCAAAAACAGATTCTCGGTTGCCGAAGATAAGTTCGCAGTGTTCTGGAATCTCATCCTGGAGGCATCTAGGGTCAGACGGTTGACGGCTTCTGAGAAAAGGAGGTAAACAGCTCCCTCATCAAGTGAGATATTCCAAGAGAGAATCCTAGGTCTGGTTGTATCAAAGATGTAGGAGAAAGCACGCTGAGGCAACATGAACTCGAACAGCCCATTACCAGCTGTGTCAAATACAGTGTCATCCGCAAAGATGAGATATGTGTTATTCTCATTGGAAGCAAGCATTGTGTCAACCTTGATGGCATTGAGGTCATCTTCAGTCAAGGTTACTGTGAGGATCAAGTCGTTTCGTGTTGACACTTCCCCACCAGTGAGAGTGTAATTAGTACCCACTAGGATAAAAGGATTCACAAACTCTATCCGAGAGATGTTGAGAGAAGAAGCTCTCACCACTTCATTGAAGGTGAGTCGGAGCACACCTGTGTCAGCATCAAACAAGAAAGATGTCAGAATTGGAGCATCTTCATCTACGATGACGTCGAAAGCTTGTAGTCCAGCGCCCTCCTCTATTTCATTGATAGAGTTGCTAGCATAATCCACAGTGGTCAAGTTAGTGAGAAGCATGAAAGTATTACTCCTGTTCAGTGCCAATCCCAGAATACGTTTGATGTTATTAGCATCAAATGTAGTTGGACGCAATGTGTATATTGGGCGATACTCGAATGTTGTTGGTGAGATCTGTCCTGATCGTTGCAATACGTAGGATGTGTTAACATCTGTGATATTCTGATTGGCAATGGTGATTTGAGTGAAGTTGAAGATGTTGTAATCGATCACTTCATCAAATGTGAGTTGAAATGTAGCTGGTGTTCGATCGAATGTGAAGTTTAGGAGTCTTGGTCGAGTGTTGTCGGAGATGAGGCCTGTCGCTATAGCAGCAGCTGTATTGGGAATCTCAATGATGGAGTTATTGTTCATGTCACGAACGAGTTCTGAAGTGATGGAGATGTAAGTGGATTCGATGTCAATAGCCAACTCTCTCACAATCTTCAGGGAGTTGAGGTCGTCTGGTGATAGTGTCACAGTGATTTCGTTGGAATTCATTCCGAGAGCAACGCTGGATCGGAACGTATAAGCAGCCGTGAAGGAATTGTACAGCCTTCGGTTCTGGAATGAGATTTGAGTGACATTGAGCGAACCAATCATCACAGTTTCACTGAAAGTGAGGTTCAATAAGCCCTGATCGACATCTAGGATAAACGACATGAGAACTGGTGGTGACGTATCAGCTGTGAAGTTAGTGACTCGTACAGCCAACCCGTCCATCAGACCTGTGAAGTTATTCCCAACCACATCCAGTATGGAGCCTGGAGGTAGTAAGAGGTATGTGTTGTTAACCTTTGTACCCAGGTTCAAGTCTGCCTTGATTGCATTCATGTCTGAAGTGGAGAGAGTGAGAGTTAGAATCTTGCCGTCTTCATTCTGCACAACAGAAGTTGGAGCGTCCAGCGAGAAAGAAGTCAGAGCTTGTGTGGTATTTTCATCCGAGTAAAGAGATATCTGATCGACCTGCAGACTTTGAATATTGACAGCTTCTGAGTACGTGAGAGTTATAACTCCATCATTCATGTCAACATCAAATCCGTTGAACTCTGGAGGATCAGTATCAGCCGTGAAATTGCTGACCTGAAGTGCTTTTCCGTTGGTGATAGCAAGCACGTCAACTCCATATGGATCGTCCACAGCAAAGGCAAAGAGAGTGAGGTAGCTTGTGTCCAGACTCACGGACACGTTGGGTGTGGTTTTCAATCTGAAGAGGTCGACAGCACCGATGGTGATGTTGATGAAATACCCGTCAATTCCCGTCGCACTGCTGGAAGATGTGAGGGTGTATCGGTTTTCTGGTCCTGAGAACTCACCACTCTGTAGAGTGATTCCTTCGACGGCAAAAGTGCTTGCATCTACAACGTCACTGAAAGTGAGCATGATGGAACCGATATTAACATCCAGATCATAAGACACGAGTCTTGTTGGAGTGCTATCAGAGACGAGAGATTCAGCACATATAAGGTCCAGAGCAGGCATGTTGTTTCCAGCAGTGTCAGTAACCAAACCAGCAGAGCTTCTCAAGCAAGTTGTGTCTGTGGAGAGGGCAAGATGAGGGTTGGTTTTGATCCCCACAATGTCGGGTTGCGTCAAATTGACTCGGATGATGACTGAACCGGGATCACTTGTGGGAGGGAGTGGGTCGACGATCCCTCCAGACAAGGGAACAAAAGATTCTGGCACTGAAGCATTGCCTATTAGTGTCAATACAGCAGCATCGACGGAGGATGTCAAGATGGATTCTGTAAAAGTCAAGATTAGGAGGTCAGATGTTAAATCAAGTGAGAAAGAGGAGATTGTCGGTGGCAAATTGTCAGTGATGTACTGCATTGCCATGTAAGCTCTTTCTGTTGATATCGGAACTATCTGATTGGGCATCAAGGCTACATCCCTGAAAGCATTTGAATCGATGCTGATGTAAGTGTCACTTTCATTCTTGGCATAGCTCAGAGCTTTGATTGCATTGAAGTCAGTTGGTGATAATGTGAAGGTGATGACATCGGATGGAGTCGTACCTGGAGATCCTCCAGTGAGGGTGTAGAAGGTGGAGGAATTCCTAGCTGGTTGAATGTGGATACCCGTTGGATCAAATACTTCCACACTTACAGGCTCGCTAAAGGAGAATAGAATACTTCCATTAACAGCATTGAAGATGAACGATATCAGCTGAGGTGGAAGGTCATCACCACTGAATCCCATTGCGATCAGACCAGGGGCAGTCCCTGATAGTTGGGGAATGACGTTGTTGGGTGTCCGTGCTCTGTCAGCAATGAAACTCGAAGAGAAAGTGATGTAGCAAGAACCTTGCGTCTGGCACAAGTTCTCTCTCTCCTGAATGGCAACCAGATCTTGAGGTGACAGAGAAATAACGACTTGTGTTCCATCTTCACTTGAGGCAGTGCCTCCCGTTAGAGTGTAGCTTTGGAGAGGGTTTTCGTACAGAGACTGAAGAGTCAGAGAAGTGATATTCAAAGAATCCACATCAACAGTTTCAGAAAAGGTGATATCAAGAGATCCGGCTGTTAGGTTGAAGAATGTGAATTCAACTACTGAAGGAGGTGACATGTCAGGGACTAGTCGCTCTACCTGTCGTGCATTCTCCACTGGGACTTCATCCACTGGTAGACCACTTTGATCATTCACCGTGGCCTCGTCTATGGCAAGATAGCAATCCATGTCTCTCAAACATAGCCCCAAACGAGAAATCTCATTGAAATCTTCATTTGATAGCGATATCGTGATCACCGGTCCACTAACACTCCCAGAGATGCTGTTAGTGAGAGTGTAGTTGAGTGTTGCCATGGCAGAACGCTGGTTATACAGGGTCAATCCAGACACACTCAGAGTGGACACGTTTACAGTCTCAGAGAAGGTGAAAGAGAGAAGTCTGGTGTCGAGATTCAGATCAAACACTTGCAGAAGTTGAGGTGAGAGTGTGTCGTTCTCAAAATCGGTCACTTGGAGGGCATCTGAAGGAGCCACAGTGACGACAGGATTTCCAGCAGTGTCAGTGATGGCATAAGAAGCAATGGCCAGGTAGCTGTTGTCCCTCGAAGTGTACAGATCTTCGTTCTGCTTCAGCCTGTTGATATCATCGTTCGAGACGAGTATCTGTATAGTCGTCCCTTCCGGAGAAGAGGTATTTCCTACTGAGAGAGCAATACCCTGTGTTGGTTGCCTGTTTCTGTTCTGCAATGTTATCCCACTGATAGCCAGAGATGTTGGGGACACTGATTCTGAGAAGTAAAGCGTCAGGATTCTAGTGGTGAGCATGATATCAAATCGCTGCAATATTGGTCTGGTTTGATCTCGGAAGAAGTCGGTGACCTGCCTTGCAGAGTTTCTGGATATTCCAAGCAGTGGATTAGAAGCAAGGTCGAAAATTGCTCCTCGCATCTGAATAGCGACATAAGTGTTGCTGACATTGGAGGCTAAGTTGACGTCATTCTTGATCATATTCAGATCGAAGTTGGATATCAAAATATCCGTCACACTTTCAGATATGCCATAAGTCACGGTAGCATTGTTCAGTCTGTGGAAGCTATCGCTCACTATCGAGTCATTCTGGATGAAAATGGCATTCACAATCAAAGTATCAATCAGTACTCTTTCAGTCCAAGTGATAGAGAGCAGTCCACTGTCCATATTGAGAGAGAAGGAGTCAATATCGGGAGACACTAGATCAACATCGTACATTCGTACTGCCTCTCCCATACTCAGTGGGATTGTATCAATGGGAAGGTTATTACTATCAGTTCCTGCACCAGCCCTAATGGAGAGGAAGGTCGAGTTCGGAGACGTCAAGAAGGTCAAGTTGTAAATGATTATCTCGAAGTCGTCATCCAGCACTGCAATCTGTATGGTGTCATCGGCAATCTGGGAGACATTACCTCCGGTGAGGGCGTAGAAATTGGCTGAAGACATTGTAGCATCACTTGCCGATTGCAATGTGAAGCTTGTCACATTGATGGATGAGATGTCGATCGTTTCTGTGAACTGTATGTTCAGGAGGAGTGGTCGTCTGATGCTATCGGTGAGGGCTAAGTCAAATCCCATGAGAGCTGGGGACGTGATGTCCGGGATGTACTGGTCCACAACCACTGCTTGATCAGACGAGATATTCACAACAGGATTTGCACTTGTGTCCATGATCAGTGACTCAGTGAAGCTCAGATAGGAAGAAGCTTGACTTGTAGCCAAATCTGTAATTCTCTTGATAGCATTGAGATCGGAACGAGAGATATTTATGACTATCGTTGGACCATCCATGGAAGAAGACTGGCTATCAACAGTCAGCGTGAAATTGGACGTTCCCGGTTGGCCATTGCTGATAGTCAGGGCCGAAACATCAAGACTCATCACAAGGACGCTCTCACTGAATGAGAGAGTGAGGTTACCACCGTTCAAATCCAGGATGGAAGACTCCAATTCCGGTGGGGTCACATCACGTACCACCATATTTGCCTGCAGGGCAATGATTAGTGGCATGCTCACAATACTATTGCCACTTGTGTCAGTGATTGCTGTGCTATCCAGTAAGATGTAACTGTTTCGTTTTCTAGTGAGCAAATTCGGCATGATCTTGAGCTGGTTTACATCTTCGGTGGAGAGTGTGAAGTAAATATCTGTACTGTCTCCAGTTGTTACATTACCATTGGTGAGAGTGTAGTTCACTGTGTTATTGATGTTGTGATCCACGATGGTGATGCCAGTGAAGGTGACGGAGCTGGCACTAACTGTCTCACTGAAGACCAGTAAAATCTCACCGTTGTTCAAATTCACTTCAAATCTCTCCAGTTCAGGATTGGTCGTGTCGTTGGTGAAGTCCAAAGCAACATAAGATAGAGATGGACTCACTTCGTCGATTGGATTCATGCTGGCATCTTGGATAGCCTGTTCTCTGAAGAAGAGCCTGGTGTTCATTGCGTTGGTGGCTAAGGTTGGTCTTGCTTTGATAGCATTTAGGTCAGCAGTGGTCAGCACAAGTCTAACCACGACGTCGTGATCTGCCACTCCCATCATTCCAAGCTCTGTATCATTGACAGCTGCCACTCCCCCTGTGAGGGTGTATTCAACATACCCAGAGGCTGAGGGATCCCTGCCATTAGCCAACGAGAAGAGCGAAGCATTAAGGGAAGAGATATTGACTGACTCGGAGAAGGTGAGGAGTATGGAGCCTGCATTCAAATCGAAAGTGAAAGCTTCCAAACGAGGGTTTGTCATGTCTGGACTGTGATTCATGGCCTGTCTAGCATTGGTTGTTGGTATTTGCACCACCTCATTTCCATTTTGGTCTAGAATAGATGCATTTCGCAGAGCTAGGAAGCTGTTATCGACACTTGTCAGGAGGTTGGTTCGTTCCTGGATGGCACTCAAGTCTCTGAATGTGAGGAAGAGCTCGAACATGATGTCAGTGATGTTGGGGAAAGTGCGACCTCCAGTCAGTGTGTAGTATTGAGATCCAGTTGAGAGACTTTGTGAATTCTGTAACGTGATTCCAGTTGGATCCAGCGATGAGATATTCACAGCTTCCGTGAAGAGGAGAGAGATGGCACCAGACATGGCGTCAAATGTCCAATTGGCAAGAGACGGTTCAGAACTATCAGGAATGAAGTTACAGACTTGGAGTACCTCCAACGTTGCAGAGAGTCCACCGGTATCCATGATGACCAATGGAAGGACTCTAAGGTAAGTGTTGTTGAAGTTCGTTGCCAGTTGGTCTCGTTGTTTGATTGCATTCAGGTCTGGCTCGAGGATTGTAAAATCGACAGTGAACCCGTTGGGACTTGGTGAGGTTCCAGCTGTGAATCGGAACTGATTCTGCGGCAAAGATGCTGAGAAATTTCCAGTTTCGATCAGAGTCATCTCCTGAGGTGTGAAGGTGTTGGGATTGATGACATCGTCGAAGGTGAGCTGCATGAATCCAGTGTTCATATCCAAAGAGAAGCAAATCAGTGTTGGTGGGACAATATCTTCAGCGTAGGAATCCACTAGGATTGCAATAGGGTTCCCAAGAGCATCTGTAGTGCCTCGGACTAGGTTACCAGATGTATCAGTCACAGCTCCATCGGATATCTCAATGTATGTTGTCAGTCTATCATCAGTGATGCCATCAGTTCTCTTCAACTCGGTCACGTCAAATTCAGAGAACGAGACAAGCAAAGTACGGCTGTTAGGGACCAGAGATGTGTTCCCTGCTGTGAGGTTGTAAGCCAATCCATTCTGTGCTTGGGATCGAATCGTGAAACGAGATGGGATGAATGAATCAGCTAGTATTGGCTCTGAGAACACGATGCTGAATGAATTAGTCACATAGGACAATTCAGTGAATGCGATCACAGTAGGTCTGATGGCGTCTGGAGTGTACTCACTTGCCATGGTTGCATTGATTTGATCGAATATCGGCACTATTCTATTGCGTGAGACATCGGCCACGAATAACTCCGAATATACCAGCCAAGTGGTGTTGATGGAAGTGGCCACTTCGAGATTCTCCTGGAGGGAAATTGAGTCTGCATCGCTGATGTTGAGTATCAATACTGTTGATGGTGATGGTACTATGAGGCTATCTGATGCTGTGGTGGTAAGAGTGACGAATGAAGACCTGTTCAGAGCATCCTGGATGGTGAGTACTCTCGGATTGAAGAAAGTGTTACTTCTCTCTACGACCTCGTTGAAAGAGAAGGTCAAGACGGTTGCGTTCATGTCTAGAGAGAAGCTTTGGAGAATTGGTGGAGTCACGTCGTCCACTATCACATTCACAAACTCAGTGATTTCAAAATCCCGATCGACAACTGGGACAACAGGATTTCCAAAAGCATCTTGAACGAAAGAGGAATCGAATCTCAACCAACAAGACTGTTCGTCACCACATAGATTGTTATCCGGCAACTTAATTTCATTGAGATCGTCTCTTGAGAGTTGGATAGTCAGTACAGGTCCATTTGAAGATAAGACAGTTGAATTCCTGCCAAGTGGGAGCGTAAATGTCCGTCTCCTGCTCTCGTACCAGTTGGTAAGGTTGAGAGAAGTTGGCATCACTGAAGATGTAAAGATGGTTTCATTGAAGAGGATGGTCAGAGTACCCTCATCGAGATCCAGTTGCTGGAATCGGACAAGATCGGGACTTATCATATCTCGGTAGAACATACTGACTTGAGTTGGGAGATCAACAGTGAAGTTGACTGGATTTCCAGCAGTATCAACTGCTATTTCCTCCGTGAGATTGAGGTAACAGTCGGTCGAGGATGTACAAATGGGCAGAATGTTCAGAGTATTCACATCCTCTTGACGTAGCATGATCTCAACAGTTTCTGTGTTCGTTGATGGCAGCTGAGCCTGTTCTATTGAGAAGGTGACACTACTGTTAGTGACATCCAACAGGGTCAACTCAGTCACATTAAAGCTTGAGATCTCTACAGGCTCATCAAAGTACAAGATCAGGGTATTGCTGGTGAGGTTCAAGTCAAATCTGAGGAACTGCAGTTCAGTTGTGTCAGGTGTGAAGTTGGCAGTTGGTAGCCCTAGTGTTTCCACATTGCCATTAGGCATTGGAAGAGCTGTGTCATTGACAAGTCCTTCGAACACGGAAAGGAAGGTGGTGTCATTGCTCACTGCAAGATCCTGAAGTTCCTTGATTCTATCAACGTCAAGTCTTCCGAGAACAACTTCGATGACAGAAAATCCTATAAGAATAGGAGGAATTGCAGGCTGTGTCAACTGGATGGAGCGTGTTGGATCGGTGGCATTGTTCTGAAGAGTGATCATGGAGATATCCAAGGATCTGACTTCCACTGTTTCATTGAAGGTCAGAGAAAGAACACTGGAGTCCAAGTCAAGTGCGAAACTCAAGAGAGCTGGTCGATTTCTGTCGGGTCCTGGAGGATGACTTATGCTCCCTCCAAGAGTTGGATTCTCATAGACGTCTTCGAAGGAGTTGAATGGATAAATCACTCGAGTGTCATTGTTGCTACTCAAGAATGGATCAAATTTGAGTGTGTTTAGATCAATTGCATTCAATTGGAGAGAGAGCACCGACTGTGGGCCCACTACAGGTACTGGAGTGTTGACTAGTCTGTGGATGGGAGAAGCTACTGGCAAATTCATTCTGGACGAGGTGATGTTGAGATCCAAGAGCCTGAAATTCACAATGGCTTCTGAAAAGAAAATCTCGAAAAGACCACTATCGAGATCGAGGAAGAAATCCATAATACGAGGGCCTGTACGATCACCAACAAAGTTCTCCACTGGAACAGACTCATTGAAATCTTCAATGGGATTCCCACTCATGTCACGGATGCCATCACTTGTGATGTTGAGGTATGTCGAGCTCTCGTTAATAGCTAATAGAGTGTTGACATCAATTCTCTCCTTGTCTTGGTCGCTCAATGTGATTACAATGATATAATGATTGTACTGGAATGTTGTGGAGCTGTTGAGAGCCAACGAAGCAGAACTGTCTTCAGATGTGGCATTGTTCTGCAAGTATACTTGAGATATATCCAGTGTTTGAGCATTCACCACTTCATTGAATGTCAGAATCAGAAGACTCTGGTCCAGATTAAGTGAGAAATTCAATAGGATCGGACCCTCTCTATCTGGTGTTCGTAGCTCAGTCATACGAGCAGATGCATTGGATACTGGGATCATCTGATTCCCTGAAGCATCTCGGATGAAATCAGCACCTGCTGAAAAGAAAGTGGTGATATCGGACACTGCCAGCAATGTCTCATTCTGAATTCCATAGAGATCATCTGTGGAAAGTCTGAGGATGAGTGTATCGAGAACACTTGAAGGGGTACCTCCAGTTAGTTCTAAAGAAACGTTACTGTTGTCAAACGTGTTCTGAAGCTGTGCCTCAGAGGCCCTGAATGTAGCTGGGTTCACAAACTCCGAAAAGTTGAATGTGATCGTTCCAGTGTTCAGATCAAGACGGAAATCGTAAAGCACCGGTCTTGTCACATCAGGGAACACGAAGGCAGCTTGACGGGAATCAGATGCCCTAATCTCCATCACAGGGTTGTATCTCATGTCAGAGAAAGCACTGGAGTTCAAAGCCAGGTAAGTATTCCGTGTTGATGTAGCCAAAGTCAAGATGGACTTGAGTGTATTGAGATCAAAAGGTGACAGCATGATTCGAACTTCTGGTCCATTCTCACCCAGCACTAAACCTCCTGTTAGTTCATGAGAACCTGTTGCCGCTGAGCTGTTTTGCTCATTGTAGAAGGTGATTCCACTTGGTGTATATGTGGAGAAACGAATCGTCTCATCAAAGGAGAGGGTTAAGACACTCGTGTCTAGATTGAGAGTGAATCTCCTGAGGATTGGACCAGTGGTGTCATTTGTGAGTGTCCTCACTTGCTGAGCAGTTGTTCTGGGAATGGCATCGAGGGGATTAGAAGCTGCGTCAACTCCTGTGTCAGATAATGCAGAGAGATAAGTGGTGATCTCAGATGTGGCCAGGTTCTCATTTCGTTTGATATTATTCAAATTGTCTTCGGTTATGGTGATCTCTAAGATGCTGGTATCAACAGGCGATCGTCTCACTCTACCTCCAGTGAGAACAAAGTAGTCTCTAGGGTTGGAAACACTAACTGCATTCTGGAGGGTGAGTCCACTGACGTTGAATGTCTCCAGATCCATGGAATCCGAGAAGACAAGTGAGAGAACACTTGTGTCCAGGTTGAGATCGAAAGACAAGATGGCTGGAGGAGTCGTGTCTTGGACAACTCTTGCAGCCTGGACACCTTTCCCATTGGTCACTGCAATGACGTCCTCACCAAAGATATCATCAATTGCAGAAGCAGAAATAGTGAGGAATGTGTCATTTATGCTTGTCCCAACTCCTTCAAGAGTCTTGAGATCGATTAACTCTAGCGGGTTGAGGAAGATGACAAGAGTGTAGTTATCGAAAGTGGTGACGTTGGTGAAAGATGAAAGGCTGTATGAGACATTTGCCAAGGGTGCATCTTGGAAGGTGATGGACGAAATGTCCAAAGTGCTGATGTCGATGACGTCGTTGAAAGTGATGTTGAACTCACCGTCGTTTAGATCAATGGAGAAACCAATGAATCTTGGTGGAGTGATGTCAGCAGTTAGGGTAGTGATGGGTTGCCTCATTTCAGTGACGTTGAGTTGGTTTCCTGCCGTGTCTCTGGCAAATCCTGACCCGACACCGATTTCCCCTACGGGAACTGATTTCAGTTGGACCAAATCTGGTAAGGTGAGGTTGATGAGCACTGAATCGGAGCATGCAGGGTTGATGACGATGCCCCCTGTTAACTGAATACCATTGGTCTGATTGGCATCCGTGTAGAAAGTGACAGCCGTAACATCAATGAGTTGTTTATTTACAGATTCGTCAAAAAAGATCGTAGCAGTGCCATCATTCAGGTTGAGTGCAGATGAAAGGACCTCAGGAGGAGTGCTATCAGGGATGACTCGAAGTGGTGCCACCTCCGAAACATTCAGAGTCAGCAATTCCCCTGTGCTCAAGTGAGTGCCGTCATCCAAACTCAGCGAAAATGACCCATTCAGACATTTCAAGCATTCACATAGCTGTCGGAGACCTGATATATCATGCACCACTACTGACTTGTCCTGGAGGTCCAGTCGATAGCTAACTAGGATGGTATATACACACACAGACATGCTAGAATCAGATGTGAATCGGATTGAAGTCCCCGATACTGCTTCTTGGATGGTTGTGTCAAAGCGAAGACGGAGGGTCTTTGCTTCCAAATCAAGAATATAATCCAGTAAAGCTGGCCTGGAGGATTCCTGCACAAAGAACGCACTTCGGGTCATCGTTCTGGAAGCTATGAAGGAGTTGGAGCTGAGGTCTGTGATCAGTGAACTTCCTAACCTGATGTAACAGGAACGTTGAGATCTGCAGATGTCTCGTGAGAGGAGACTGACGAAATCTGTGTCAGTGATTCGAAGGGTAGTGACGAAAGAGTCAGTATCGTTCAGAACTGTGCCACCTGTTAGAGTGTAGTCAGCCGAGGGGAGGTCAACGTGATCGTGGAACGTGATGGCACTTGGAGTGATGCTACTTGAATTGACTGTGTCATCAAATGTGAAGCTGATGGTCCTTTGCTCAAGGTTGAAGCTGAAGGAGACAAGTCGAGGACCCACGTTGTCGGGGGAAATTGGAGAAACAGCAACGGGATCAGACTCATTTCTCTCAAGAGCTCGCAACCTTAAGACATCAACAACTAGACCTTCCTCGCTGATGAGAAGACAATTTGATTGGTTGACTAACAGGCTATCAATGGTACACAGTGATGGCTGGTTCTTCAGAGTAACAATGTCTTCAATGGACAGCTTCAGCCTGACAATCGGAGTCAAAGCATCCTCAATCGTAGTCATTCCACTTAGCGTCAAGTTAGAGGTAGCATTAACACTCATGATTGTGATTCCTGTTGGATCAAACGTGCTAGTGTTGACAGTTTCGTTGAAAGTGACCAGGAGGAAATTGGTGCCGAGATCGAGTTCAGCTGCCATGATGGCCGGTCTGTTTGCATCCTGAACGAAGGCACACACCTGGAAGGCTGCGTTCCTCCTCACAGACTGCATGGCATTGCCACTGGTATCCTCAATCAGCTGAGAGGTCGCAGAAAGGAAGGTGTCATCCTCCGAAGTAAGGAGATCAGTCAGCGATTTTATCTCATTAAAGTCTGCAGGGTCTAAGTTTAGAGCTATTGTATCTTCAGAGAGCTGTTGAGTGGTCCCTCCAGTGAGTGTGTATGTTCGTGACGGAGAAGAAACTTCATTTTGGAAGGTGAGTTGGCCTGCTTCAAAGCTGGATTCTCTGACTGATTCAGAGAATGTCAAGATCACCATTCCATTGTTGAGGTAGATGGTGTAACAGGTAAGTTGTGGTCTGGAATAGTCAGGAGTGAACTGGTTGACTTGGATGGCTCTGTCCACAGGCACGACATTAGCTGGATTACCTGTCTCCACGTCTCTTATGTAACCACTGACTGCAGATATCCAAGATGTCTCTCTGCTCACAGCCAGTAAGTTATCAGCTTTGAGTCTATTCAGATCCAATTCACCAATACTTAACTCAACCACATTGCTACCTTCACCCGCTCGCTGAGTGCTATTTCCATTTGTCAATGTGTAGCGCCTTGTGGGCATACTGCCTGCATCCTGGACGGTTATCCTCGGGAAGACCACACTATCAGGATCCACATTCTGGTCAAAGGTCATCACTATGACGCCGAGATTCAGATCCAAGTTGAACCGGAGAAGATTTGGAGCGGTCAAGTCTAGATCCCACACATCAGCTCTGAGAGCATTGGTTGCTGGAATACCACTTCCAACGTTTCCTTCGATATCGTTAAAAGCTCCATCTGGGATGCTGAGATAGGTCGTATTGATGGACTCGATCAAGGGAGGAGCTAACCGAATACTTGAGAAATCTTCTTCTGTGGTGTTGACAGAGACGGTGGAAGCGTTCACGAATTCAAAAGAGCCATTAGTGAGGGTGTAGGAGGTGACACCTGTTCCCAATGCTGATTGGGATTGCAGAGTGAGGTTGAAGATGTCCAAGGTATCAATATTGATCGGCTCTGTGAAACGGAGGGTTACTATTAGGGGGAGACGACGATTAATCATGATGACTTCGAATGACCTAATCTCAGGCGGTGTCCTGTCTCTCTCATACATTCCCACTCGGAGAGCTTCAGCAGGTAAAACAGGTCTGACTGGAACACCTGCCGTGTCATTGATAGCATCAGAAGTAATGCTTAGCCAAGTGTCAGCTTGACTCCTAGCAAGGTTCAGGTTCAACTTGATGGCATCCAAGTCCACTTGACTCATGTTCACTATGATTACTAATCCAGGTGAGCTTACAATACTGCCTTCTGATAGCCGGACAAAGTTGCTGGATCCATTGCTCTCAAGTATCGTGAACTGGCTGATTCTAAGACTCATCGGTTCAACAGGTTCGCTGAATGTCAGCAGAAGTTGATCGGAATCCAGATCCAGATCGAATCTCTCCAAAACTGGTGGCACACTGTCGGCAATGTAGCTCTCAACTGGCAAGCAGTCTGTGAGATTGATGGGCACTACTCCGATTTGTGTTGCATCGGTGATAGTGAGATTAGTGACTGAGATACAGGTGGAATTCATATCGAAGGCCAAGTTAGTGAGAGATTTGATGCCATTGGTGTCTGTAGTACTCAGATCGATGGTGATGATTGGACGATTTTGAGAGATGCTTGTGCTGTCTTGCAGAGTGTAACTAGTTGCATTCTCAGCTCTGTTCAGTAAAGTGATGGAGCCGACATTCAGGGAAGAAGTCAGAACCGTCTCAGAGAAGGTGAGAGTGAGCGTATCATTGGTTAAGTCTATGCTGAATTCTACGAGTTCAGGTGGAGTGGAGTCAGCAGTGAAGTTGTTGATTCTGAGAGCCCCAAAGTTATCAATAGCTGCCAGCATATTAGTGCAGGAATCGAGTACTCCACCTTGCAGCACAGTCAGATATGTATCAGTTCTATCAGTAGCCAACGTCAGACGATGCTTGATGGCATTTTGATCTGCTTGGCTGAGTTGGATCGTAAGAATGTGATCACCTTCCAAATTAGAAGTGCGAGTCATGACGCTTCCTTGTGTGAGTCGGTAAGAGGTCTCCTCGTTGGGTACGAGAACACGAGCTCCATTCTGGAATCCAAAGTAAGACACAATCAAGGTAGAGGAGTTGACAGTCTCGGAGAAGTAGAGAGTGACGAGTCCAGTGTTCAAGTCCAGATCGAAACTTTGGACTTGGGGAGGGATCATATCTCGTCTAAACATGGAGGCCATTAGTGCATCTGTCTCTGGGACTTCGAGCACTTGGTTCTCACTGGTGTCTTCAACGAATCCAAAAGGAGCCGACAGGAAACTATTGTTGGATTGGATGCAGGTGGCTAGATCGTCTAGTCTCTTGATCTCGTTGAGATCTCGGAGGGTGAGGTTTATGGTGAGAGAGACAGCTGTCGTGGCTGGATTGAGAACTCCTCCTGTCAGAGTGAAGATGGTTGCATTGGTGTCATTTGTCGATTGCTCACTCTGTAAGGTTATCTGAGTCACGTTGAAAGTGGTGACATCGATAACTTCGGAGAAAACCAATATCAGCTGGCCTGCATTGAGATCGATGCTAAAGTCAATCAGCTCAGGGGCAGTCACATCCTGCACTATCTCTTCAGCTGCAAACTGATCTGAGGCAGACACAGCCATCACTGGGTTGCCATTGATGTCCTCGATAGTGTCTGGAGTGAATTCAATGAATGCATCCATGGAGAGAAGTTGTCTTTGTTTGATGGCGTTGAGGTCAGTAGCTGTGAGTCTGATGGAGACAGTGTAGTCATTGTCAGTGAGTGGTGACCCACCAGTGAGGGTGTAGGTGGAATCATCAGCTCGTGATGTTGGATCTCCCAGCAAAGTGATTCTGATTGGTCTCAGCATGTTCACATTCACCACTTCATCGAACGTCAGATTCAACTGTCCAAGATTTTGATCCAGAGTGAAATTCACAAGAGATGGTTGTCTCGAGTCTCCAACGAATCTAAGAACAGGAAGAGCATTCTGATCGCTGACTTCACCCGATGGATTACCACTTAGATCTTCAGTGGCATTAGCAAGAACGGACAAGAAGGTGTTAGCCATGGCTGTACCAAGTCCAGTCCCCACTCTGAGGGTTCGAACATCATCTCTGTCTAGTGTGAAAATCACTAGAGTTGAGTCGATAGTGCTGTAAGATGAAATTCCAGTCATAAAGGTGAGGTTCAGACCTCCTGAGCTGGATGACTGAAGCGTAAAGGAGGTCAAATCAACCGGCAGTTGAACTGGCTCACTAAATCTGACAGTCAAGGTGAAAGAATTGAGATCTAGCTCCTCAAATGCGCTTACCACTGGAGTAGCCTCATCAGGAACGAAATCTCTGATTATAATGGGTTCACTGACTGCTACTGATGGTACTGGAGTAGCAGCAAAGTTCTGGATTAACCCTGCACCCACTAGGATCAGAGTAGAGTTGGAGTTGACACCGATACACGAGGCATAGTCATCAGTGGAACTAAGACAGGCCCCCATAATCCGGTTGATGGTGGAATCTGGTATGTTGATCCTCAAGAAAGACGAAGGATCAGGGCTCACAAAGGAGGCATCAGTGGAACGCAGTGTGTAAGAAAACGTACGGTTGAGGTCAGATACGAAAGTCAAGGCAGTTGGATCGAAAGATCTAGGCTGGATTGCCTCTGAGAATTCGATGACGATGCTGTTGTTGTTGAAGTTGATGTCAATGCCTACGATAGTCGCTGGAGAAGTGTCTTGCCTCACTATACCTGCTGCATAGTTCTGATTATATGGGAAAAGATCTGTTTGGGTGATGGGTACCACTGGATTGCTGGTCGTGTCTTGAACAAAGTTACTAGTAAACGTCAAGTAGCAGCTGATAGGGCCTGTGCACAAACGAGAGTTGAATTTGATGGCATTCAGGTCTTCCCTCTCTAGTCTGAAGTCAACGACATTTCCTCGTGTGCTGGTCGCTGCTATTGACCCTCCTCGCAGAGTCAAGGAATCTGTCAACAGACTCGTAACGAAGGAATTGACTAGAGTGAATTGGTCGTATCGCACTCTCTCTGGATTGATAGCTTCGGTGAAATTCAACCTCAGTATTCCAGTGTTCAGATCCAGAAGTTCAAATCTTATCAGCTCTGGGCGAGCAGTGTCAATGATGAAACGATCTGGTGCCAGGATGACGTCATCTTCAAAGCCGTTTCCAGCATTGTCTGAAACGAAATCCGGTGGCAGTTGGATAAAGCAATTGAAGTCTCTAGTACACAGCTGTAAGTTGGAATCGATTTCCAGAGCATCGCTACTGCTTCTCAGAATAGTGACAGAGTCTGGGGTGTTTTGAACAATTTCTCCTCCAGTTAGAGTGTAGTTGGTGGTTGGGTTCACTCTTCTATCATAAAAGGTGATATTGAACACGTCCAAAGTGCTAGCATTAACAGGCTCATTGAAGAAAAGGATGATGGAGTTATTGAAGAGGTTGTATTCATATGACATGACCTCTGGTGGGGAAAGGTCAGGGAAGACTAGGGTTGCTCCTAGAGATGCCGAGTCTAATATAGGAGTGGCATTGAATCCATTTAGATCAAACACACTAGCAGGTTCTAGAGATAGGAAAGTCGAATTTGGGAATCGGCCAATGTCAGGGTTCGTTTGAATCTGAGCCAGATCGGATGGAAGTAGACCAACTCTTAGTATCCGCTCGTTTTCTGGAGCAAATGTTCCTCCGGAGAGTTGCAGTGTGACGGTTGCGTTGGAGAGACTATTTCTCAGAGTCAGAGTTGTTGGATCAAAAGATGATGTATTTATGGTCTCAGAGAAAGTCAGCACAAGTTGATTGCTGTTGAAATCAAGGTCAAATCCAGTGAGAATAGGTCTGGACATGTCATCAAAGACCTGGCTAGGTCTCTCAGGCATGACCACCTCATCGTTACTGTTACCAAATATGTCTTGCACCACTCCATTCGAGATTCTGAGGTAAGTGTTATTCTCCAAAGTAGCCAAGTTCATCATAGCTCTTAACGCTGTGGCATCCTCAGGTCCAAGCTGTAGTATAAATACTGGACTTCTCTGTCCAATGGAGACAGAATCTCTAAGAGTGACTCTCTGACTGCTCATGGCAGTGGTGGGGCCATTTTGGAGCGTGATGCCACTGACGTTGAACTCCGTTGGGTTGATGGTCTCACTGAAAGTGAGACGGATCTCGCTTGCATTGTAGTCGATGGAGTATGATTCCAGTGTGGGACTGACAGTGTCTCCACCAACAGCACCCACTTGAATCACCTGCTCAGTGAATGGATTTCCATATGTATCCAGCACAGCATCACTTGCAATATATAGATAGGTGGAGTTCACAAATTCAAATCCAGGAGTGGCCTTGAGCCTGTTCAGTTCACTGCGATCCAACCTGATCTCAATGGTGTAGTTATCCAGAACCGTCAGATTGCTGTTAAGTAGAGGAATTCTGGAAGTCGCATTTGCTAGATTCTGAGCATTGATGAGTGAAATCAGCGTGATGTTGGGTGAATTTGGGTCTACGATTTCATCAAACTCGATGGTGATTGTATCGTTTGTAAGATCAAGATCGAAGCGTAGTAACCTTGGTGATGATCGGTCCTCTACATAGCGAGATGTAGCCACAGCTTGATCAGGAGGCACTTCAACTGCAAAGTTGTCACTGTAATCCATAATGAAGCTTGAATTGATAACAATGAAGGTGTTCTGGGCATTGGAAGCAAGGACTCCGGATTCCTTGATGAATCTCACATCTTCAAGACTAAGGGACACCTCAATGACTTGTGGAGAGATGTATCTTCCCATACCTCCTGTTAGTCTCCTCGCTACTCCACCTACAGTCGCATTCCGGTTCTGCTGCACGATAAGCTGAGTTGGATCCAGAGTCAGAACATCGACAGCCTCAGAGAAAGAGAGTGTGATGACCTCCCTGTCAAGGCTGAACTCGACAGATCTTAGCATCGGTGGAGTATCGTCAGTAAAAACATTAGAAGCCTCAACAGCATTGGATGTAGGAACTGGCAGAACTCTATTGCCTGTAGTATCACTGAAAGCTGATGACAGAATAGAGAGGTAAGTGTTGTTAGGGAAAGTACCAAGGTCTGTAAAGGTGGTGAGTCGAGTGAAGTCAGTATCTAGTAATCCAATTCGAATGATGTCAGAGTTTTCAGTTGTGGCTAGCACTCCAGACATTAGACGCAGTGAGGTGGACTCGTTCCCAGTAGCTGTGGTGTTCTGCATGCTCTGTAGTGTCATGCCCGAAGCATCAATGAGTGAAATGTCCACAGTTTCTGAGAAAGTGAGGATAAGAGTGGCTTGGTTCAAGTCGAGCATAAATGACCTCAGAGAAGGTCGGACACTGTCAGTAACAAATATATCAGCTCTCAATGCCACTTCAGATGACACACTCACAAGCGAGTTCCCGCTGCTGTCAGTGATTGTGTTATTGGTGACACTCAAGTATGTGTCGTTGACTGTGGATCCAATCCTGAGGAGAGACTTGGCTCCATTGAGATCTGTGGACGAGAGACGAACCTCAATTTCATTTCCAGTACCGATTCTGCGGAAGGTGCTATCGGTGAGTGTGTAGAAATCTCCATTAGTGATGTTCATGTTGTTCTGTATGGTGATTCCACTCACATTCAGGTTGGCTGGATCGACTATGTCATCAAATGTAACCACTAAAGTACCTTGGTTCACGTCCAGAGAGAAGCCAGTTACTTGGACTACTGTGCGATCAGGAATCACATTTGAGGCTTGAATAGCCTTACCATCTGTGATTGGGATGTTATCTTGTCCGAAGGGGTCGTCAACAGCATCTCCCTGGATAGTGATGTAAGTGGTGCTGATCTCTCTGCCAATGTCACCAGCTGCTTTCACACCGTTCAGATCGGTCGTGTTCAGGTTCACTGCAAGGTCATAACCATCCACACTCCTGGTGTAACTCATTTCGGTCAAGCGATAGAATGAACCGAGTGCTCTAGTCACGTTAGATTGGAGCACAATGGCTGGTGGATAGAACGTTTGAGCTGCAACCACGTCATTGAATGTGAGATCAAGAATGCCAGTAACCATATTGAGAGAGAACGCAAGAAGTCTTGGAGCATTGGTGTCGATATCAAATCTGACCACACTTCGAATGACTGCACTGATTGGATTGTTTGATGAGTCTCTGAAGGCAGCACTAGGGATGTCAATGAAAGTATCAGCTGCTGAGGTAGCCAATCCAGGTGTGGTTTTAATGGCAGTAATGGCTGAAGCACTGAGTTGGATCACTATGGTGTGCTCAGCTCCAATTGTGCTTGAGATGATAGTACCAGAGCCCAGCCGTACAAATGGTCTACCGATCATAGCACCAGCGATGCTGATGTCAGCAAAATTGATGTTACTCACATCTACGACTTCATTGAAAGTGAGGGTGAGGTAATCCGTTCGCATGTCCAGATCGAACCCAACAAGCATTGGTGGTGACGAGTCACGGCTGAACGATCCTCCCAGTGGGTTTGTGGTGTTGATCAGAGTGACAGGGTTAGGAGTGAAGGCCAAGTCTCGAATAGTAGAGTTGTCCAGTGAAATGTAAGCATCTGTTGTAGCAGTGACAATGGAGGTGTTCTTAAGAGCGTTGGAGTCTGTTGGTGAGAGAGAGACGATAATGACGTTGCTTGGTTGGCTGTCTGTCGTGCTGTCGGTAAGAGTGTACTGGACTGTGCCATTTGGCTCATCCAGTAAAGTAATCCCTGAGGCATCAAATGAATTGGGATCAACAGCTTCAGAGAAAGTGAGCACGAGACGAGCATTGTTCAAATCAAGGTTGAAACTCTCCAAGCTTGGGGACATGTCATCAACAGGGAAGTTACCAACAATAAGATTCTGATTCTCAATGGCTGCCATGTTGTCATTGCCAGCAGGATCTTGAATGGCTCCACGTCGAAGGGCGATGTAGCAGTTTCCTCTCCAGGTACAGAGTTGTGTGTCCACTTGGAGAGCAATGAGATCGACTTCTGACAGTTGGACCACAATACCGTTACCATTGGCAACAGCACTGCCTCCAGTCAAAGTGTACATGCTCAGAGATTCAGCTCGGGCAAACAAGGATTGGAGAGTGAAGCCAGAAGGATCAAAAGTGGAGGCATTTATAGGTTCATCAAACAACAAAGAGAGTTCTCCTGTTTCGAGGTTGATGGATTCGAATCGTGTGAGGACAGGACTGACCATATCTCGTACATATGTAGATACCATCACTGAAGCATTCAGGGCATCACTGTCAAAGATATCGGCAAAGGCTCCCTGCTCATGATACAAGAAGCAATCTTCTGGTCCATCGCAGAGATCCAATCTCTTGATGTTGTCCAAGTCCAGTCGAGTCAGCGATATGTTGATGGAATTGATGGTACCAAAGGGATCAACAAAACTTGTCATCAAGCTGTATGTGGAGTCAGAATTGTTGAAACTGTTTTGAAGCTGGAAGAAGGAGAGATTGAAAGATACTGCTCTCACCGATTTGTCAAACTGTATGCTCATCAGACCGATGTTGAGGTCGAGATCGAATTGCCGTACCGTTGGAGGTGTAATGCCACTAGCAACGCTGAATGCCTGGAGGGCATTGGATGCAGGGATGGCGACAAGTTGATTGTTATCTCTATCCCGAGCAGCTGTGGATGGAACTGAAATGAAAGTATTGCTTATGTTTGTGGCAATGTTTGTGTCTGTTATGATGGAGTCTCTTACTGCGAAGGACAAGTCTATCGTAATGATGGCAGAATTGACAGTAATCCTCCGTTGATCGGCACTGGCAAAGTTGAAGCTGATTGTTGGATTTGCTCGCGCATTTTGTAAGGTGAATTGGTCTCGCATAAACGATCCAGCTTGCACCGGTTCTGAAAACGTCAACAGAATGAGCCCACTTGGTGTCATGTCCACAGTGAAACTCCTGAGCATTGGTGGTTCACTAATCTCAGGAGTGTATTCTGATGTTTGGAGAGCTTCTCGGTTGGAAATGGAGAAAGAGGGATGGCCATTGAGGTCTCGTACCAAACCTTCTGCAAGCGAAATGAAAGTAGTTGCGTCACTGATAGCAAGCCCTGGTACTGCCTTGATCCCAAAGATGTCGTTTTGGTTTGAGAAAAGGCTGATAGTGGTGGGTATTACCTGTCGAGCTGTACCACCAACATATGTGTAAGAGAGAGCAGGTGAACTTGCTTGGGATTGGATGGTGAGTCGGGTAGCATCGAAACTGTCAGCCACTACTGGTCTTGAGAATACCAACGTGATGTTGCCGTTGGCTAGATTGAATGTGAAAAGAACGAGAGAAGGTGGGTCCAAGTCCACAAGAGGTGGAGTGACTGGAAGTAGCATGGATGGAACAGTTGGTGTCACCATGACTCCTGATACATCTCTAACTGCTGCAGCTGTGAGGCTGAGGAAAGTGCGAGTGACCTCCACTCCAAGACCTTCGATCATTCTAATGCCAGTGAGATCACTGTTGCTGAGAATGATTTCGACACTACTGGAGATGGCAGTTGGTAGCGTGCTGGAAGTAAGTGAGTATGAATTACCAGAACTGTCTGATGTGTTGTGCAAGGCTAAACCACTCAAGTCGATGCCACTAGCATTGACGGGCTCAGAGAAGTTCAGGGTTAGAGCAACAGGGGCTCGACCGTTGTCTGTGTACTCAAATGCAAAGGAGAGCAGAAGAGGAGAGGTGGTATCTGGAGTTATACTTGCAACGACAATGGGTGGAAGAGAATCTATTGTGTTCCCTCGCAGGTCAGAAATAGCGCCAGCTCTGAGTTGTAAGTAAGAAGAAGAGGTGGCTAGACCGATGCTTCCGAGTTCTTTCAAGTCGTTCAGATCTTCTGGTGAGAGTTGTACAAGGAGGACTTCATTCATTGTAGATACGTTGACATCAGTAGGTTGGAAAGTGACAGTTGGTGGTATGGCATCTTCAAGTGAGAGCTGACTGACGTTGAAGTTGTTAGCGTTGACTGCTTCAGAGAAAGTGATTTCCAGTAAGCCACTGTTGAGATTGAGTCTCCACTGAGTCAAGAGGGGAGGAGTCAGGTCCTCTGCGAGGGTCGGAGTGGCGACTGTTGCAGAGAAGGAGTTCCTGATGATGTCCATAATGAAACCGTTTGAAATGGAGAGAGAAATTTGATCGGTTCCGGCTGAGTTGATAGTGTTGACATCAGCTGGAGGAATAACGATGTTTATTCTCCTGCCATCTTGAGTTGCATTGATAGAAGACTGAAGCTGGACGATTGTGGTGTTAGTCTCTGCATTAAGAACTGATATTGCATTAGTGTTAATGCTACTGAGATTTGCTACTTCGTCAAACAGTAGAGATAAGAGTCCAGAGTTGAGATCAAGCATGGATTCGACAATCCTAGGCCCAGATGTATCATCAGTAACGTTGATAGACCGTACCACAATGTTTGTACCCACAGTGGAATTGAGCAAAAAGCCTGCGAAGTCTCTCACTCCAGTAATGTCCAGAGTGATGAAGGCATTGCTACCGGTTGAAGTGGCAAAGGTGTTTGACATCTTGAGTTGTGCACGGTCTCTGTCTGAGAGTTGGACCTCAATTATCGAAGATCCCACGTCAGTGATAATGACAGGGTCACTCAACTGTCGGATGATTTCAGTTGTGGATCCGATCACACGAGTGTTGTGAAGAGAGATCCGTTCTCCAATGCCGCTGGCATTTATAGCTTCTGATAACTGAATGAAAAGCGCTCCTTCATCAAGGTCCAAAGTGATGGCTTCCAGCACAGGTGGCTCTACATCAGGACGCAGTATGGACACCATCAAGGCATTGTCACGTGGGATAGGAATGACAGAGTTATTACCAGTATCTCGAATGGCACCTTCTCGGAGAACAAGGAACGTGTCGACCTCATCGGTACCGAGCAACACTTGCATCTTGATGGCATTCACATCGCTGTTGGTGAGGTTGACTCGTATCACAGTATTCGGTTCTCCTCTAAAAGCAACTCCACCACTAAGTGTGTGAGTGTTGAGGGGACTCTCGGAAGAATTGGAAGCAGATTGAAGAGTGAACATTTCAGGTGAGTAAGTGCCCGGCTCCATGATTTCAGAGAAAAACAGCTCCAGAGTAGCATTCTCTACATCGAGGGTGAAGTTATTCAAAGTTGGCGCAATCATATCTCGGATGAACTCAGTCACTTGTTGTGCTGGCGTGCCAATGGCAATCACTCCAAGGCCATTAAAGTCTCTTATGATGTCGTTGCCGATGGAAATGTAGGTGTTATCCATACTGGTTCCAAGATTGGGTCTGAGGCGAATCTGTTCGATGTCCCTGTCAATGAGTGGCAGTGTAATTGAGTAACCGTCAGGACTTGATGTTCGACCTCCAGTGATGCGATACACACTATTAAGATCTGACCCTTGTTCGTCTCCACGTAGAGTGATTTGCAATGGATTGAAATCAGAGGCGATCACGACGTCATCGAAGGTGAGAATAAGCAGAGTTGAGTTCATATCCAGAGTGAATGCAGCAAGTCTAGCTGGAGATACATCACGAATAACACTCTGAACTTGTATTCTGCTCGTGGAGGCTATGCCATTATCACTGAAATCACCCACAGCAGCTCTTCCCAACTGAAGGTAAGTGTTTCTCACTTCAGTGGCAATGTTGGAGTTATTCTGCAGAGCCAGAACGTCTTCAGCGGCCAGAGCTATTCTAAGTGTCGTTAGGAGATTGTCACTGGGACTGAAAGAAGCTGTACCTCCGGTCAGAGTGTACATATCAGCAGACAGACTACTCGATGAATAGATAGTGAACAGACTTGCATTGAAGCTGGCTGGATCTACAGGCTCATTGAAGACAAGCTCAAGAGTGAGCTGATCAAAATTGAGTTCGGAGAAAGCCATCACAGTTGGAGCTGAAACATCCTCCTGAACCAGAGCTGCTTGGAGAGGGTTAATCCCATTTACTCGGGGTTGAGCTGGATTGCCTATGAGGGTGAAATCAGCAGCTGCATTTGAGCCATACACCAGGTAAGTGTTATTAACATTCTGAGCCAGTCCATCCATAGCCTTCAATCTGTTGGTGTCCAATTGGTCTAGAGTGAGAACGACAGATGTGCTTCTCGGATTTGGTGAAATTGAAGTCGTTAATGTGTAGTTGATACTTGAAACAAAGCTATCTTGTAGCGTCAGCTGATTCACTCTAACGATATTCACTGGCTCATCAAACGTCAGGCTCAACTGAGACAGCTCAAGATTCAACTCATATCTGATCACATTTGGACCTGTTCCATCGTCAATGAACCTCACAGCAAAGGCTCTTGGATCGAAACTCGTAATCATAAAAGGCTGTACACGATTCCCAGCAAAATCAGTCATGAAGTTTGCATCGAAATGAGGGAAACAGTTCCCAGAGTTGATGCAGATCATCAGATTAGTCTTGATGCTGTTGAGATCAGTGACTGATAACTCGAAGCGTGTCACTGGACTTGTGCTGTCCAATACTCTTCCTCCTGTTAGTGTGTAACGAGGTACAGTAACTGTGAAGCTACTTCTGAAAGAGAAAGACTGAGGTCTGAAAGATGCTCCGTACATGGTCTCTGTGAACATGAGACTGAAAGTTCCTCGATTCAAATCAAATTCTGTGAACATGACCAGGGCGGGTTGATTCATATCCATGCCTATCTCGCTAGACTGCAGGGCAGATGGAACTTGTCTAGCATCTGCTGAATTTCCCAGTTCGTCCTCGACCAATCCAGCCTGGTTCGTGAGGAAGCAATCTCTTGTGGTGTTACAGAACTCCAGACCTTTAATGATGTTCAAGTCAGCAGGGAGCAGACTCAGCATCACAACAGTGCCATTATTGAACAAAGAAGGTGGTAATTCAGAACTGATGGTGTAGTTTGGACTGCCAAGTGAGTTGGCAGCTCTGAGTGTTATAGCAGTGGCACTGAAAGTGGAGATGTTGACGATTTCATCGAAATGCAAGCTGAGGTTTCCATTGTTAATGTCAAGAGTGAAAGCAACCACCACAGGTCCTCGGGTGTCGGGAATAACACGATTGGCTGCATATGACATGCTTGGTGGGATAGCCATGACAGGATTATCGGACGTATCTTGAGCTGTGGAAGCCGTTAAACTCAGGAAAGTGTTAGAGATAGAGGAAGCAAATAGACCAAGCCGTGCCTGTGCCTTTAGGAAGTTGATATCAATTGCAGTTGGAGATAATCTGATGATGGCCGAGTTTTCCAGTGGGAAAGTTCCTCCAGATAAACGCCTCACAATACCAGTGCCATCGGAAGAGCTAGAGAGAGTGATTTCACCTGGATTGAAAGTGCTGATGTTGATGGCCTCAGAGAAGGTAAGGACGATGGCATTTGTTGATAGATCCAGGACGAACTGCCTCAGCATTGGGTTACTGGTATCGATCGATACTAGAGAAGCAGGTAGAGCCATGGTTTGTGATATTGCCCGGACAGGATTACCACCATAGTCTGACGCAAAGCTTTCATTCACAGTGATAAATGTATTGGTCACTGAAGTAGCAAGGTTAGGATTGGCTTTGATCGCACTGGCATCCGTTCCTATCAGGTGGATTTCCAAAATACGTCCCTCAGTGTCCATAACAATACTAGAATTGGTGAGCGTGTAGAAGGCTGGTGGCATTAGAGACCTGTCACTCTGGATTGTCAAGCTCTCGAGATTCACTGATCTCGTATCGATGACTTCAGAGAAATTGATAGCGAGAATTTCTCTGCTCAAGTCCAGAGAGTAGCTGAGAATGGACGGGGGTGTGCTGTCAGGTGTGATCGACCCCCTCACAGTGGACACGACAGGATCAGTCACTGAAGTTCGGAAGAAGTCTGCTACTGAGCCATTAAGAAGGACGATGAAAGTATTCGCAGGATCACTGGCTAGTGTTGGTTGTCTTGCAAGCCCATCAATGTCACTCTCCCCAAGCTGAACTGCAACTTCATTAGATGATACCATTGTGAACGTGCTGTCCATAAGAGTGTAATTAGCGCTAGGGTTAGTGGGGTCATTCTGAATCAGGATCGCATTAGGTTCAAAGTTGAAAATCTCTTCATCGAAAGTGATCCCAAGTCGTCCATTATTGAGATCCAGAGAGAAAGACGAAACTCTCGGAGGGAGGACGTCACTGGTGAAAACCCGCACTTGTCTGGCGGTGGCAACTGGAATGGCAAGGGATTGTCTATTGGAGAACACATCAGTGACTACTCCCACAGTCAAACTAATGTAAGTGTCATTCATGGAAGTGGCAATGTTTGTTCGTGTCCTCAGAGCAGTGGCTGTAGTAGTGGAGAGATTGATCGCCATCACAGCACCATCAGGACTGGACGTCGTGCTGCTCGCTGTCAGTGAAATTCCACTGCCAGGCACTGGGGATGCTGCATTCTGGAGAGTGATAGCAGTTTGCCGCAAGCTGGTAGCAGTCACAGGTTTGGACCACACCAGTGTCAGAGTAGAGAGACTCAAATCAAGATCAAAGTCCTCCAGAGAAGGAGCAAACTGATCTGCAACGACATCGGCAGCCATTTGAGAATCGGTGGCTAGTATCTCAATCACTGGGTTATTATTCAGATCGGATACGGCCCTGAAGGTCATGGAAAGGAACGTGTTCATTCTTGCACTTCCGAAAGCACCAGTGAACATGTTTATAGTCAGGATGGGGAGTCGAAGTCCAATGCTTTGCGATATCTCATTGCTTACTAGCTGACTACCTCCGAGGGTTGCAGAAGTGGTCACTCCTGTGTTAATACTCTGTCTGTCCTGCAAGCGAATCTGGTCTGGGATGATTGTTGTCACATCAACCACCTCGTTGAAAGTAGCAAGGAGTATTCCACTGTCTCTGTCGAGGATGAATGACAGGAGAGAAGGCCTACGAGTATCAGGAACAAAGATGGTGACTCTAGTAGCATTTCCATCTTCGATAGGAATCAAGTTGTTTCCTGAGAGGTCTCTGACTGTCGTCCCAGTAGCAGTGATGTAGGTGTTTCCACTTGATGTGGCCAGATTGCGAACTGCTTTTATTCCGTTGAGGTCAGTAGATGAGAGAGTGATGTTGACATTAGTTGCTGTCAAGTTAGCCATACCAGAAGTGAGTCTGTATGTCCTCCCTGGGCTTGCCATGGGGGCATCTTGGATGAGGATCTGTGTCAAGTCGAGAGATGTGATATCAATGACATCAGAAAATGTCAGGTTGAGGAATCCAGTGTTGAGGTCTAAATTGAAACTGAGAAACTCTGGAGCTCGACGATCTACTATGACCATATTTGCTCTCATTCCTTTGCCGTTGGTGATGGGGGCGTTGTCCTCTCTGTCTGGTGTATCGATAGTGCTGGCTAGAAGAGTAATGTAAGTGTTTGCCTGGGATGTTCCAAATCCCGAGTTTTCCCTGATGGCTTGGGCATCAGAGTTCAGAATAATCACCAGGGAGTAACCAACGGAGCTGTTTGTGGTGCTGGCTGATGTGAGAGTGTAGAAGTTAGTGCCTACTCGAGTTGGAGCACTCTGGAGTGTGATTCCTGTTGGGTCAAAGGACATTACAGGGTCAACGACATCATCAAATGTCAGAGAGAGCGTGTTTGATTGGAGATCGAGGATGAAAGATTCCAGTCTTGGGGGTGAGGTATCAGGAGTGACAGAAGAAGCTGTGATATTGAGTGGTACTGGTATGGAATTGCCACCCATGTCTCTGACTGCACCCATTCCTATTCTGAGAACAGCATCGGAATCAAATGCCCCACTGGCTTTGAGAGTCACAATGTCTTGAGGGAGCAGCTCGAATGACACTGTCACATCATCTGCTACGACGATGGAAGTCACATTAGCACCACTCAATGCTAGCACTCGACTCAGGGTTGAATTGGTAATGATGAAGTCACTGAAGCGGATGTTATCAGTATCAATAGGTTCGTTAAAAACGACCGTAAACATATTATCATTCAAGTCCAGATCGAAACTCACGACTTCCGGAGGCATTGAGTCTTGAATGTAAGTCTGCACACCGAGAGAAGAGTTGGCATTAATAGCCATAACCCTATTGGGTCGGAGAGCAAGATCTCGAGTGGCATTGCTGTCAATCGTGATGTATGTGTTGCTTGCGTTTCTTGCAATGTCAGCGAATTTGAGCCGATTGAGATCGTCCTGTGATAAGTCAATGACTATGACGTCACCATTTTGACTTCTGGTTGAGCTGGTGGTCAGCCTGTAGCTGGTGGAGGCTGTCATGTTTGCCTGCAGAGATATTCCAGATACTCGGATGCTTTCAGCTGATACAGGTTCAGAGAATGTCAGTGTGAGTGAACTACCATTGACCTCCAAGGAGAAGTTGGTTAACACTGGAGGAATGTTGTCCAGTATGAATCTTGTCACAATGATTCCGATGTTGGGACCCAATGGATTGCCACTAACATCAGTGAATGCTCCAGTGGTCACTCTGAGGTAGCAGTTGCCTCTCGACGTGCAAAGGAATGGATTTAATCTGAGGGCAGACATGTCTGCTTCTGACAGTTCAATGTTCAGAGTCAATGCATTGTCCCGGGATAGAAGACTTCCTCCAGTGAGAGTGAAGCTGGATATATCAGCTGAATCGGATGTCAGCGACTGGAGAATGACTCTATTTGGTACAAACGATCGTGCAAGAATCGTCTCGGAGAATGTAATGGATATTCGGCCAAGAGCTCGGTTGAACTCCGTAAACCTGTTTAGAATTGGAGCGGTCATGTCTCGGGTAAAGGTCGTAGGAGGTAGTCCATCTGTGATGTTGACAGCAGGCTCACCGAAAGTGTCAGCAAAGGCAGCATCTTCATATACAAGGAAACATCCACTTTGCACTGAACAGATCTCATTTTCTTTCAGATTGTTAAGGTCGTTGGTGCTCAATCCCACTGTGAGGACAGAGTTGTCTGTTATTATGTTCAAGATGCTATTGGTGAGTGTGTAATTGGAAGTTGGATTCATTGAGGCATTTTGCAGAGTGAAGAGAGAAGGTCGAACACTTGCACTATCTATGGGCTCACTTGCTCTCAAGACCAGCAGACCAAGATTCATATCAATATCGAATGTTGATACAAATGGAGGAAGAGTATCGGGTATCAGAAGAGAAGCCTGAAGTGCATTCATCACTGTGATCTCCAATACTTGATTCATGTCTACATCTCTTACAGCGTCAGGTCTAATAGTCATAAAGGTGTTGTCAATAGTTGTGGCAATGTCAGGGAACTGCTGGAGAGATGCTCTGTCCGATACTGTGAGTTGAAGTTGAAGGATTGCATTATTGGTGGTGGTTAGTAGTCGAGTCGAACTGCTGAAAGAGAAAGCTCTGGCTGATGTCCGCCTGGCACCATGCAACGAGATGAAATTGAGATTGAATGTCGAGATCAGGACAGTCTCGGAGAATGACAGAACCAAGGGGTCAGTTGCACTCAAACTCAACTCAAACCCGACGAGTTCAGGGGATCTAGTGTCAGGAGTGTGGTTGAAGGCCTGCAATCCCCCTGAAACGGGTATCGGCAAGACATCCAAGTTGCTCTCGTCTCTGGCAAGGCCTCGATCTAGAGTGAGGTACGTGGTGGCGTCAGATGTGGCAAGATTCTCGATGCTCTGAATGCCATTGATATCATCGGCTGTGAGGAGCAGAAGGAAGCGAGTGGCATTGAGTTGAGTCACGTTGCCTCCTGTCAATGTATAATTGAGGGAAGATGCTAGTTGGCTGCTATGTAGTGTTACAGTGGTGAAATCGAATGAACTGGCCTGTACTTCTTCTGAAAACACAAGTACCATCATCCTTCTGTCTAAGTTCAAGTTGTACTGAAGCAATTCCGGAGGTGTTAGGTTGCCCGGTTCTTCCAAAACCTGAGTGGCGTTATCGAAAGGAATGCCTGGAACAGGAAGCCCTTGGGAATCAGTGACCACTCCTTCAGGGAAGTAGATGTAAGTGGTGTTCCTGAATTGCCCAACCTCACCTAAGCTTGAGGATCGAGAATTGAGCTGGGAGAGGTCAGAGGTCAGGCTGACATCGCTGAGAGGAATGGTAATGACATTACTGTTGATGTCCAGGGCAGCTGAAGAGGCAAGTCGGAACTGATTAGCAGTTGGGGAGGATAGATTTTGCTCAGAACTGAGGACAAGTTGGGAAATGTTTACAGATGCAGCGTTGATGACTTCTGAAAATGTCAGCGAGAGGGAAACTCGGCCGTTCAGAGCACCAAAAGTGAAGGATACAAATTCCGGTCTTACCAAGTCCTCTCGGAACCTGGAGACTTGAATGGCTGCCGTGGTGTTGACTTCCTGGGCAGAGTTTCCAAAGTAGTCACTGATGGTGATATTAGTGTTTGTGAGGTAAGTGTTGGAGGTGCTGGTGGCTGTATTCCTTGCTGCTTTGATGCCACTCAAATCCACTTCACTGAGATTGACAGAGATGGAGCGAAGTCCAGCAGGTGCTGAGGTGGAGTTCCTTCCCAGTGTGAATCTGTACATACCATTGGGAGTATCCTGGATGGTGATTCCTGCTGGATTGAAAGAGCTTGGGTTGACAGCTTCCGAGAATCCCAAGAGTAGATTGCCAAGATTCATGTCCAAGTCGAAGCTAACGACACGAGGAGATGTCATATCAGGGATGAAGACATTAGCTCGAACTGCATCACTCACAGAAATGGAAGCAATTCTATTACTGAAGATGTCTGAAATGAAACCTTCCCTGTAATATACCAAATCACATCTCCTTCCAAGGACAAAGTCAAGCAAGTCTACGAGGTTGGTATCAGAAAGAGTAACTTGGACAGTAGTGTCATTCAGTTGGCTCATGGATGCTTGAGTGAAATTGAAGAATTCAGCTCTATCGCAGGTAAGAGCAAGGGTGTTGAAGTTTACACTTGATAACAGTACAGGCTCATCAAAAACGAATACGAATTCTCCAGTATCCAAGTTCTCAGTGAGGTACCTAATGACTGGTGGGGATCGGTCTGGGACGATTGTAATGGCAATGGCTGCTCCATTTGGAGCTCCAATGAGTGAGAGGCCATTGCTGTCCACAGTGGTGTCACTATCCAAAACAGCAAAGGAGGTACCTGGTGTCCTCAAGGTGGAGTTCAGCTTCAAGGCATTCAGATCATCCTCTGGGAATTGGTAAGTTATAGCACTGGTGAGGTTGTTTAGAGCGTCTGAGGACACAATAAGAGTCAAGTTGGAGAATCGGAACACGTCACTTGAACTTCGAGATGTCTGAAGAGCAATGCTTGATGGATCAAAAATGACGTAATCAACAACTTCACTGAAAGAGAGTATGATTTGTCCAGTGTTAAGATCAAGGGTGAATTGACTTATTCTTGGAGGAGTAAGATCACCTCCAAACACCATTGCATTCAGGGCCTGCATGCCAACAATAGGATTGACTCCATTGCCACCGAAATCTGCAAAAGCAGAACGGTCTAGAGTGAGGTAGACATTGGACGGGTCAGTGGCAAGTTCAGGCATCTGTTTCAGCCGGTTGAGGTCGAAGTTCGAGAGTGTTACATCTAGTTGGAAGATGGAGGAAGGTGACTGCATGGCAGTGCCTCCCGTGAGTGTCACACTCATGAGGTTCATGGCTGTTGCATTCGGTGAGTTCAATAAAGTAACTCCACTGCCGTTGAATGCTGCTGGATCTAGAGGTTCATCTGCCACAACTGTTAATACCTCAGTGGTGAGGTTAAGACTAAATGCAGTGACGGAGGGAGGAGTCTGATCTTCCACAAATCCTGTTGCTTGAATTGCATTTCCAGTCGTCGCAGTGACACTTCCATTGCTGGCACTCACTGTCACTGTCGCATCGGCTCTGATATAAGTGTCGTCTCTGTTCGTAGCCAGTCCCAAACGATGCTTCAATTGCAGGAGATCCCCTTGAGTTATGGTGGCGTTGATGACGAAGCCTAGTACTTCAGTGGAAAGTGAGTTCCCTCCTGTGAGTTGGTATACTTGGCTTGGGAAGCTAGGCTGGTTCTGAAGTGTTATGCCCAGAGGGTTGTAGAAGGTTGGGTTGATGATGTCATCATAGGTCAAGAGAAGACGACTATCCTCCATGTTAATCTCGAACCGAGCTAGACTTGGTGGGTTAGTATCAGGTATGAACAGAAGTGGAGAAATGGCGGCTGTGACTGGGATGCCTGTAGCTATTGGGTTACCAGCCGTATCTGAGAATGCACCACTCTCAAATGCTAGGAAAGTCGTAGCACTATTCACTGCCAACATGCTTGTCATCCGTTTGATTGTGAGTTGGTCTTCCAGAGAAAGAGTGAGCAAGACGATGTCAAGATCCGGACGGTTTTGGGCAAGCTGGGCAGTGCCGGGGGAGAGTTGGAGTGACACACCTCCAGCTCCAGTTCTCGTTGACTGCAGAGTGATGAGGGAGTAGTTAACAGTGGTGACATCTATCGGTTCTGAGAAGATCAGAGCGAGCTGTACCAACTCTCGACTGAACTGTGAAAACTGAGTGAACGTTGGTGGTGTATTATCAATGCCAAAGTTGCTTACAAGCAAGGCACTACTACCAGATCTTGCCACTGCACTATTGCTGAAGAAGTCTCGCACTAAACCATCGGTGTTAGCCAAGTATGTGTTGGAGGATCGTGTAGCAAGGGCTGGATTGGCTTTAATTCGAGCCACATCTGCTCTACTGAGTGGTATGGACACGCTTGTATCGTTAAATTGCAAGGTTGATCCAGAACGTATTCCCGTAAGAGAGAAGGATGTCATTGGATTAAGTGAGTCTTGGAAGGATATTTGCGTGACATCAAGTGTCCTTTGAATGAGTTCATTGAATGCGATCTCCAGGAGAGCATTTTCAAGATACAGGTTGAATCGCTGGACCACTGGCCCTGTGGTATCACCGACATACATCAGAGGGTAATCCGTTGAACTAGGAGTGGCAGAATTCGCTAGAGCTGTGACAGAATTGCCAAAAGCATCCCTGCCGAAACTGGTCGGGAATCGGACGTAGCAATCAGTTCTCCTGGTGCAGAGGTTTCTCATGGTTTTGATCATGTTCAGGTCAGCCGTGAGGAGACGGATCTCCAACTGACTACTGCTTCCACTCACAATGTCACCTCCACTCAAAGTCACGGTCTGAAACTCTGCCCCTCCTCCTATGGACGCACTTTGCAGAGTCACTGTATTCAACTGAACTGTGTTTGCATCGATCGTCTCTGAAAATTCCAAGATGATGGTGCCTTCATCTATATCCATACGTATGAACTGTTCCAATCGTGGAGCTGTCATGTCAGTGGTGAAATTGGTAGCTATTAACACAGGGGATGGCATCACTGGATTTCCAGCTGCATCAGTGATGAACTCGGCCTCAAAAACTGCAAAGCAGTTGGTCATGGATGTGCAGACATCAAGGGTGTTTAAGCTGTTAACATCTTCCTGAGTGAGTTGGATGATAACAGCTCTACCGACGACACGAGATGTTTCGTGACCACCGAAAGTGAAGTTTTGAGTGGGAGAAGATGCTCTATTCTGAACTGTCAGGAAAGTCATATTGACTGATCTCGGATCTGGGACTTCATCAAAGACGAAGGTAATGGTGTAATTGTTCAGATCAATTACGAAAACACTGACATTAGGTCTGACTGCATCTCTGACATAGTCGGTTACTTGCTGGGCGTTTTGCATTGAGATAGCCACGGCAGGATTTCCAAGAACATCTTCAACTGTTGTCTGCGTTAGGGTGAGGTAAGTGTCATTGAGTCCAGTACCCAGTTCAGGAATGACGTTGATCTCGTCGATGTCACGTGGTGTCAAAGTGATGACAACGGTTGAGAAATTGACACGTGCGTAATTCGTGGACGTGATCGCTACATGTTCGATGGCGTCCATTTGTGCATTCTGGAGCATCAACTGAGTTGCATTGAAAGAGGACTCGATGACAGTTTCGGCAAATCTCAAGAGAAGGATTCCGCTGTTCATATCAAGATCAAACGACCTCAATTCCGGTCCTCGTGTGTCAGGGATAACTCGGGGAGATGTTTGGGTGGTGACTGGAGGGGCTGCGTTATTTCCAAAATCGAGCGCAGTATTGGGAGCAATGGTGTAGAAAGTGTCTGCAGGGGATGAACCGATGCTCATGGCCTCACGGAGAGGATTGAGGTCTCTGTTGATGTCCACCACTATCGTACTACCACTCGGACTGGCGAGGAAGCTCGCTGAAGTCAGCTGGAAGGATGGTGTAGGGTTGGTGGTGTTATAAAGAGTGATTCCAGCAATGTTGAACCTGGCGATATCAATCGCTTCAGAGTAGGATAGTATGAGCACGCCCAAGTCCATGTTGATCTCAGCTGAGAGTAGATTCGGGGGGACAGTGTCGACAGACACAGCAGTGGCACGAGCAGCTTCGTGAGCTGCTACATTTGGATTTCCACTCAGATCAGTCACAGCTGCAGAAGTGAGATTCAGGTAGGAGTTGGGGATGGCCGTGCCCATGTTTGGATTCACACGGATCTTATCGAAGTCTTCTCTACTCAGAGTGAGCTGTACCACGTTCAAACTTCCAGCCATGACTGTGCTGTTGTTAGTAAAGACGGCAGATTCTGTTGGGGAGAAAGCTCTATTCTGGAAGACGAATCGCTCCAGGTCAAACGAGCTGACATTTACCACTTCGCTGAATACGAGCATGATGGTACCAGTGCCAAGATCTAACGAGAAAGACTCGAGAAGTGGACTAGTTCTGTCAGGTATAACTTGTGCAGCAGGTAGTGCCATGGAGGTTAGAATAGGGTCCAATCTGTTGGGTGTGGTTGCCTTATCCATTGCAGCTCCTGCTGTTACACTGATGAAGGTGTTAGCAGTGGAGGTACCAAAGTTCAGATTTTGCTGAATGGGGAAGAGCACAGCTGGTGATAGCACTATCTCGATAGTGTCCGAATCTGATGGAGTTGAGATCACCGATGTGGCTAAATTTTGACTGACGACTGAGCTAGTTGGAGAGTTCTGTAGTGTAAAGCCAGCAATGTTGAAACCAGCAATTTCCACAACTTCACTGAATGTGAGTATCACTGATGCATTATTATCTAAATTGAGTGTGAACGCATTGAGGGTGGGATTTCTGACATCTGGTATGATGCTAGCAGCATTTGTACTGCTAAAAGCAGGAGCACTATTCCCAAAAGCATCACGAGCAAACGACTCCTCAAATCCCAATAGAGTGTTGGCGTCTGTTGTTCCAATGTCATCGCTAGCCCTGATGAAGTTCAAATCTTCCCTACTGAGCTGGAGTGTGATGTTTCTTCCATTGCTTGAGAGCACAGTTCCTCCTGTGAGTCGTCTACTGATGGAAGCACCGGAGTTCTGAATGGTGGCCAATCTCGGGTTAAGCGTCCTTGTTATTATGGTTTCAGAGAAATTCAAAATCAAGTGTCCGTTATTTAGATCCAACATGAATCCATTCAGAATAGGGGCTTGAGAATCGGCTATGACCCTTGCTGCTTGCAGAGGTTCTGGAGTGGAAACGTTACCTCCTATAGCATCATTGAGGGCTCCAACTCTGATGAAGATGTATGTATTGGTAGAGGAGATTGCGATTCTTTCTTCAGCATTGAGTGCATCCAAATCAGCATCTGACAAGCTCACATCCACTTGGAAGGAAGAACTACCTTGTGTAGCCACACCCCCTGTTAGAGACACGTTGAAATCCCCAGTTACATCTTGGAAGGTGACCAAAGAAGCATTAAAGTTAGCAGGACTGACTCTTCCACTGAAGGACATCGATATCCGTCCGCTGTTCATATCAAGTGTAAAGGACGACAACACAGTACCACTTCCACCTCCGATGAAAACAGAAGCTCTGAGTGTAGTGCTCATCACTGCCTGACCTCGCAGATCTCTTATGGTATTGGAGCTGATCATCAAAATGGTGTTATCTATGCTAGTAGCTATAGTAGTGACTGCAGCAAGAGTGTTACGGAAAGCATCGCTGAGTTGAATGACCAGTTCCAATCCACTCATGCTTATTGCACGGCTTCCTGATCCAGCTAAGGTCAACTGCGAATCACCAATGAAAGACAAGCCATCTGGATTGAACGTGGTGACGTCTACTATGTCATCGAAGGTCAGGATGATCTGACCAGTGAGGAGGTTCAGAGTAAAGTTGACGGCACGTAATGCTGTTGTATCCAAAGTCAAACGATTGTCACCCATGCCTGCTTGCCTGCTAGTGACTGCTGGTAGAGGCAGTCCTGCTGTGTCACGAATGGTATTTGCAGTGATAGAAAGGAAGACTCTATCGGCTGAAGACGCTAGAGCAGTGGTGCTATGCTCTGTGGCATTGACATCTGCAGAGTTGAACGCAATGGAGATGATGGATCTCTGAGAAGATGAGCTCACAGTTCCACCAGTCAGTGAATACATGTCTGCTCCTGCCATCGTCGAGCTGAAAGATATCTGGTTGAGTCTGGTACTCAGGAAGTCCTGGTCTATCGGTTCATCAAACGTAAGTAACAATTGATTTCCATCCAAGTCCAAGTTATAACCAAGAAGGTTTGGGTTCACAGTATCACCAACATACATATCCACTTGTCTGGTGGTGGTATTGACTCGATTGGACGTAGGAGAGAGGTCGGTGAGTGCCATGGGTAGAATGGTGATGAAAGTGTTACCTCTTCGCTTAGCAAAGTTAGTAGCCTTGATGCCATTGAGGTCGGTGGTGCTGAGCATGATCACTATTGTGTCACTGAAGACGTCAGACGTCCTAGTCCCACCTGTCAAACTGTAAGTTTCCACAGGGGGTGTGTCATTCGATTGAAACCTGATGCCTGAGAATACTAAGTTACGAGTGTCTATCAGTTCATCAAACATTAGGGTGAGCACACCCGTGTTGATGTCTAGGTTGAAACGTTGGAGTGTCGGTCCGATATTGTCCCCTGAGTACTCCGTCACCAGGACACCTGTATTCACAGGTACCACCCTGTTCCCGGATGTGTCTGTGACTGCAAAGGAGTTGAGGGTGACGTAGCAGGTCCCCTGTCGGCCACAGAGGAACGGATTTTCTTTGAGTCTGACAGCATCTCCAGTAGAGAGAGAGATTGTAATGATAGGGCCATTCTCACTCACTGTTCCATTACTCAGCTGTAGCGTGTCTATAGCTCCAGTGTCAAAGGACTGGATTGTGATCGCTGAGAAGTTCACGGTGGATGTATCAACTGATTCTGAGAACTCGAGGCTGAACTGAGCAGAATTGAGGTTGAAACTTGCAAACCTGACCAAGGTAGGTGGTTCGGTGTCTCTTGTGTGATTGGTCACAGGTAACCCACTGGTCCTCGGGATGAGAGAGATGTCGAAGGTATCCCTTGCTAACTGATCTGTGTATGTGATGAAGCAAGATGGCCGTTCTACACATATTCCTAAAGCCTTGACGACATTGAGGTCATTAGCACTCAGTTGGATTGAGATCACATCAGATGTGGGACTTATGACAGAGCTATGGCCAATGAGTGATCTTCTCTGACCAGAACTGGAGGAAGCATTCTGAAGAGTGAGAGCTCTGGGTTGGATTGAACTCACCTCGATGACTTCGTCGAAGGTCAGAGTAACGATACCTGTGTTCATATCGAAGTCAAACCCAAGGAGATTTGGAGGGACAGTGTCTTGGCCTACAGTTGCTGCTGGCATTGCCTGGTCTGGAGAGATCAGATTGATGGGAAAGCCATTGAAATCGAGCACCAAATCCCTTGTGAATGAGATGAAGGTATTGTTAGCCTGTGTGCCCAGTCCTGTGAAGGTCTGAAGGGTGCGATAATCCTCTTCGGTGATGTTAATTCTGATCAATGAAGCATCCAGATCTGAGAACGTTCCACCGGTGAGAGTGAAAGATTCACTTGCATTCACTGGGGAGTTCTGCAGAGTCAGTACTGTGAGAGTGAGACTGCTAGTGTTAACCGTTTCAGAGAAGCTCAGAGAAAGGGAACGATCGTCCAAGTTGATATCGAACGAAACTAACCTTGGACCAGACTGATCGGGAATGATCTCGCTCACCTGTAAAGCATTAGTGCTCGGAATTGGAACGACCCTGTTATTAGAGGCATCTTGCACAGCAAAGGCAGTCAGAGATAAGAATATTGAGTTCTCTGATACAGCTAACTCATCATTTCTGTTCAGTTCATCCAAATCGATACCAGAGAGTGCTATAAAGAGCCTGTTTCCCACGACAGTAGCTTCCCCGCCAGTAAGAGAATAAGATATCTCTGTGTCATTGCGACTGGCCTGGATAGTGAACTCAGAAGCATTGTATGATTGCTGATTCACTGTCTCAGTGAATGTGAGGATAATACTGCTAGTGTTCAAGTTGTAAGTGAAAGCAGTCACGCGAGGTGACACCAAGTCGACCGAGTAAACAATAGCCTGCAGGGCATTGGTGGTACTGACTTCATCCACAGGACGACCTACTAGATCTGTCAGAGCTCCAGATTGAAGTGAGAGGTAAGTAGTGTTGATACTAGTTCCAAGGGGAGATTGGGAAAGGATGCTGGCATAGTCTTCATCTGTTACATTCAATGTTATTATCGATGTATCGATTTGCCTGAAAGAACCACCAGTCAGACGTAGAGATTGTCCAGTCATGCTAACATCACTTGATTCTTGCAGAGTGATCTGAGAGACGTTGAGTGACGTGCCATCGATGACCTCGGAGAGGATTAGTCGAAGGACCACTCCTGCTCTGTCACCTGGAGCCTCATAGCGGAAAGAGACCAAACGAGGAGAAGAGGTATCGGGCACAAAGCTATTTACAGGTCTGGGCATATCCACTGGTATTCCAACAAAGTTATTTCCAGCCGTATCTCTGAAGGTAAAGGGAGTTGCAGACACCAAGGTGTTGGCTGTGCTTGTAGCCAGGGAGGAATTACGTTTGAGGAACGAGATATCAGCATTATTCAAACTGAGTGTGATCTGTGTTCCATTGATGTCCAATTCTCCTCCAGTGAGGACGTAACTGATAGGATCTGGGGCATTGTTCATGATCGTTATTTGAGAGGAATTGAAATACGTTAGATCGACAGGTTCTGAGACTTCAAATATGATTATGTTATTGTCCAAGTCCAATGAGATGGTGTTAATACTAGGTCTGACAGTATCAGGTGTGTACCTGGTCACCTGTATGGCATCTTCTGACTCAACTGGCTGCAAGGGATTCAGGAAAGCATCCACGACTGCTCCAGATAAGACACTGAGATAGGTGTCGTCTTCCGAAGTGGCCAGATCTTGGTTTGCCTTGATTGCATTAAGGGCTTGTGTTGAGAGTGTAATGTTTAGAGTGTCGCTATCTGATGTTTCTGTTGGTGAAATGCCAGATGGAAGAGTGAACATTGCAGAAGGTGACGATGCATTTTCGCTCTGAAGTGTCAAGAAGTTGCTCATGAAACTTGATGGAGAGACAAGTTCATTGAAAGTAAGAGTGAGCAGACCAGAATTGATGTCTAGGTTGAAACCTCTGAGGATAGGTCGTGTACCATCCAGGAAGAACTCACCGACAGGTAAGGCATCGTTAGCAGGTATGGCCCTGGCTGGAACTGAGTTGGTGTCGAGGATCAGTCCTGGAGCAAGACTGATGAAAGTATTGCTTGCTGTACGAGCTATCGATTGATCAGTGTTTAGTCGGTCATAGTCACTTTGTGAGAGGGTGAATTGGACAACAGTACCGTCCATCTGTCCAGAAACGACACTACCTCCCATCAGAGTGAGAGTGGTGGTAGAAGATGACCTCACGCGATCACTCTGGATTGTTATCACTGCACTACTCAATGTGTCCACTCGAACAGTTTCATCAAAGGTAAATATAAGGAGCCCACTGTTCAAATCAAGAGAGAAATTGGTAAGCAACGCTCCTGTTCTGTCCTCGAGATGCACTGCAGCTATCAAAGCGTCAGTTTCTGGAATCTCCTCGAGGGATAGGCCCACCATATCGAAGACGGTTTCGTTAGTGGCCGCCAGGAAAGTGGTCTCGTTACTGTCTCCGAAATTCATCATTATCTTGATGTCCTCCAAGTCTTCAAAAGTGAGCCGTATGGTCACCACGGCAGAAGGAGTGGTGGGCGTGACCACACTGACATTCAGGTTCAAGGAATTTCCAGAATCGTTCATTGAGTTGAGGATTGTTATCTGAGTGGAATCAAAGGACGAAGTGTTGACCACCTCAGAGAAGGTGATGATGATCTCGCCTGTGTTCAGATCCAATGTGAACTGCTCGATGGTGGGTCTTGTCGTGTCTGGGATGAAGTTGGTGACTTGGAAGGCATTGTTAGCACTGATTGCAGTGATGGGGAATCCATTTGTGGCAGGGATAGTTGTGACCGAAACAGTCAAGAAAGTGTCGTTCTCGGAAGTGGCCAGGTTGGGACTGGCTTGCAGAACTCTCAGATCTGTCAGAGTGAGGTTGAATTCCACGTCGAACCCATCGCTCATTGTCACTACACTACTGCTAGGGACAGTCAAGTCATACGAGATCAAATTGGAACTCATTTCGCTCTGAACTGACAAGCCAGTGGACATGAAGTTGGAAATATCCATCACATCATCGAAGTTGAGAGTAGCAACACCCAAGTTCATATCCAAGCCGAATCCAATGAGAGTAGGGAAGGAGGAATCCGATATGACCTGTTGGACATGTAATGCTGCACTGAATGGTATAGCAGTCAGGAGATTGTTGGCAATATCGCGAATAGCTCTAGTTCCAGCACTGATGAAGGTATTGAAGGTTGAAGTACCAATGCCATTGTTGGACTTGATGTCAACTATATTCTCGCGTGAGAGCTGTATGTTGACCACAGTACGATCATTACCGTAAGTAGCATTGCCTTGTCGTAGTGGCACTAGAATTCCATTGGAAATTGTACTTTGTAATGTAAACATGCTTAGGTCTGCTGTCGAGATGTCTACGGGCTCATCAAAGATGAACTGAAGGCGTCCAGTGTTCAGATCCAAGTATTGAAAGGTTTGGAGGACAGGTCCTTGCATGTCTCTGACATACGGAAGAGCTTGCGTAGCATTTGCTCCATCTACCAATGGAATATTCTGCAAGTTACGGACATCCTCAACCAACATTGAAGTCGTTATGAGGTAAGTATTGACTCTGGAGGAAGCTAGATTATCCAAGGATTTGATTGCATTTAGATCAGTTGGTAGGAGTATGAATTCTAGCGTTGGACCGATGGTAGTGGCTATTGGTGTTCCACCATTCAGTTGGTATCTGACGGTTGATTCTGGTGCATTCTGGAGAGTGATGGCAGTGAAGTCGCGTGTATTAGGGACAACCGGTTCATTGAATGTCAATGAAAGTCTCCCAGTATTCAGATCAAGTCCAAACCTGGTGATGATCGGACCAGATGTGTCGTCCACAAATGAATCTGCCCTCAGAGTTGTGGCCTGGACAGGATTCTCAGCCATATCCAGAATTGCTCCCAGAGGCAACTCCAAGTAACAGCTGGTGAAATCCCCGCAAAGTCCATTGTCAAGTTTCAGATCTGTGAGGTCGTTTGGTGTCAGTTGGAGGAAGATCAAGAGACCGTTCTCACTCTCTGTGGTCCCTCCCGTTAATCGCAGTCGAGAGCGTGGATTGATAGGGAAAGACAGCAACACGGCACCATCGAAATTGATAGAAGAAGCTCGCACAGTTTCTGAGAAGTTGAGAGTGAGGACCCCAGTGTCGAGGTCAAAGGTTACAAAGCTGAGAAGCTGAGGAGTGATGGTGTCTGGACTGTACAGACTGGCTTGCAGGGGTATTGTATCATTCAGAGACCTGTCAATGACCTGATTGCCAGCATGATCTCGGACCAGAGCTGAAGTGTACGTGATGAAGCAATCGCTCTCATTGGTGCATAACTGCAACCTGTAGATCTCGTTCAAATCGGGAACCGTGATGTTGACAATCAGAGCTGATGTTACTGTTGGATGGGGCATAATTAACCCTCCAGTTGGTGTGAAAGTGACATTCTCGGACACATTAGCATTCTGCAAAATCAGCTGGCCCAGATCTACACTCGTGCTATCAGTTGCTTCATCGAAGAAGAGACTAATGGTGGCATTGGTGAGGTCGATGTGGAATATCACCAGTCGAGGTCTGGTGGTATCTGATGTGATATTCGTGGGGAGCAGTGCTTCGGAAATCGGAACAGTCTGGATGGGGTTATCGGATATATCAGAGATGCTGCCATTCAGAAGTCGCAGGAAGATTTGATCTCCGAGAGGTTTGATACGATCTAAGTCCCGGACGTCCAATCTCACTGTGAGGATATTCAAAACAGAACTGGCAGTCGTGGAAGGTTGTAGTGAAAAAAGAGCTGATGTAGCCGTCTCACTATTCAAGATCTCAATTTCCTCTCCTCGTATGGTATCACTGATTGGTTCGTCGAATGTGAGCACCATCATACCAGAGTTCAAATCAATGGTATAGTTAAGAATGAGTGGACTGGTTTCATCCTCAATGACAGCCATTGCTGGAATAGCCTCTGATAAAGTGGTCTCCAGTATATCAAAACCAGATGTATCCGATATGGAGCCATTGCTAACGATCAAGAATGTGTTGACGACTGTTTCACCTACTCCACTGGTTCCTTTCAAGAAGATCTCGTCAGCCATGGTCAGTTGTAGAGTGACTTGCTCACCCTGGAAGTTGATAGATGCCTCACCTCCAGAGAGAGTGAGAGAGCGTGATGGATCTTCCATCCCACGTGCTGGGATTATAGTCAGACCACTTGCATTGAGACTACTGACATCAATGGCCTCATTGAAGGTAAGGATGAGCTGAGATGCGTTCAGATCGAGCGTGAACATTTGTAACATGGGTGGTGCAGCATCGGGTACAACGTCCCCGGCCCTTACTCCTTGTACGGGTTGGACCAAGAAGTTTCCAGCAATATCAGCAATGGTGGCATTACCTGGTAGCACAAATGTATCTGATGGCGAGTTACCAATAGCTCGTAGTTTAATACTGTTGAGATCAATAATGTTCAGAGATATCATTACCATGTCAACTCTGTCTTCCGCTTCAGGAACGGGTGAGCTTGCAGTGAGGGTATAGGTCACAGTTGGGTTCATGGCTCTGTTTTGGATGGTAATTGTAGAAACATTCAGAGATCGGAAGCTGACAGTTTCGGAGAACGTGAGAGACAGGACTGCTCTGCCCAGATCTAAGGTGAGGTTTGCCAGAACTGGTGGATCTCTATCAGGAACCACAAAGCTAGCCTGTCTGGCTACTGAAAATGAAATGGGGACAACTCTATTGCCCGAAAGATCACTAACTGTATTGTCAGTGATGGCTATGAAGGTCGAATTCTCACTTTCACCAAGACGAGAGGCAGCTTTGATAAAGTTCAGGTCATCATCAGTGAGTGTCACATTCACAACATCCGATACATCTTGGTTAATAGGTACAGGATCCAGAGTCAAGTTCTGAGAAGACGACATCCTCAGGCTTTCACTTTGCAGTGTGATCTCTGAGGAATTGAAAGAGGATGGAAGCACAAACTCTGAAAAGGTGAGCCTTAGGACTCCAGTATCCAAGTCCAGTGAGAAGGAAGCAAGTGATGGAGATGAAGAATCACCTATCACCGTACCAGCTTGAACAGCGTTGGTCGATGGGATGGTTCTAGCATCATTCCCTGACAAATCCTGAATGGAGTTACTCTGGACAGTGATGAAGGTGTCGTTCCTGTCATTCCCAAGATTTTGAATGAGATTGATTGCATTCAGATCTTGGACTTGGAGTTGAACTGAAGCCAGGAAGCCTGCTCCTTCGATAGTTCCTGTCGTCAGTGTGTACTGGACTGCATTTGAGGTACGACTCGATAGCAGAGTGAGGCCACTGGGGTCGAAAGTGGAAGCATTTACACTCTCGGAGAATGTGATATTGAGGAACCCAGTATTCAGATCAAGGTCAAAGCTATTCAGTAGAGGTCCTGTCATGTCTCGTATCACGTTGTTCACTCTGAAGGCACCATCAGGTGGCGTTCCGTTCACACTATTGGCAAAGAAATCCCGGAAGGAACCGGATTGGATGGCGATGAAAGTGTCGTTCTCATTAGTTCCGATGTTGGTATTGAGTCTCAGTTCCTGGAGGTCAGTGACGGTGAGGGAAAGCATAACAGTGCGACCATCTCTAGATACTGCTATTGAATTGACTCCCGTGAGAGGAATAAGAACCGTTCCAGTTGAAACACTCTCCTCATTCTGAATTGTGATTCCCGTGACGGTGATGTTCCCAAGATCTATCGCATCGGAGAAGGAGAGATTTAGAGCACCAGCGTTCAGATCCAGGGTGGCATTGTTGAGTTCAGGTGGTGAGCTGTCACCGATGAAAGTGGTGACTTGCATTCCTTTGCCATCGGTTATTGGGAGAACATCATTGCCGTTGTAATCATCAATATAATCAGCTCTCATGATGAGGTAAGTTGTAGATCTATCCACAGCCAGAGTTGCAATGGAGTTGATGTTAAGGAGATCAAGAGCTGAGAGCTGGATGTTAACAATATGACCGTTCATGCCCGAGGATTGACTATCTCTTGAGAGAGTGTAGATATCAGTACCAGCTGTGCGTCTGCTCTGGAGTCTAAGAGCAGGCGAGTACTCGGTGGAGATGTTCATCACATCGCTGAAGGTTAGAATGAGATTACCAGTGTTCAAATCAAGAGTGTACTCGTCCAATGTGGCAAAGGAGACTGCACCAACGTCCTCAAGTAGAGATACCATCACTCCATCAGTGAAGAGAATGTCATTTCCATTGGAGTCTTCAACAGTTCCGGTTTCTAGAGTCAAAAACGTGTTGTTGGAGAGAGTACCGAAATCAGCATCTAGTTTGACCATTGCGATGTCACTCCTGGAGAGGACCACAGATATTATCGTACTGGCTGTCTGTGTGTTCTGGATGATTCCATCTTCCAATCGTACGACATTACCAGTTTGCATGGGACCTGAATGCAATAGAAGACCGGACAAATTGAAAGTCTCTATGAGAACAGGTTCATCAAAGGTCAGGCTGATGACTTCTGTCCTCAAGTTGATGCTGAAAGTGGTGAGAGTTGGAGAGGAAGAATCCGCTGTGTAATTTAAAACGCTAAGAGCGTCATTTGGAGATATTTCAGGAGCACGGTTCGGAGTGAAAGCAGTATCGAGAACAAAGCCAGCTGGAGCAGAGAGGAAGGTCAAGTCTGCACTGCTTGAAGCATTTATCAATTTCAAAGCATTCACGTCTTCCATTGTGAGGTTGATGAAAATATTTTCCACATTACCACTTGTCACTCTCCCTCCAGTCAGCCGATGAACAGAATCAGCTTCTGAAGAGTTTGCTGCGGATTGGATCGTAAGGGAGGTGAGTTGAAGACTGCTGGAATCTATTGGCTCATTGAAACGAAGGATTAGTCGATTGCTGTTGAGATCAAGATCAAAAGATACCAATTCCGGTCCAAAAGTGTCGTCGATCAAGTCACCCACTATGAATCCTGGAAATTCATTCCTGATGGCCGTGAAGGGATTTCCAAAGGTATCCTGAAGGAGATTACTAGAAGCGGTAATGTAGCATGTAGACCTGATGGTGCAGAGTTGTCTGTCTCTCTTGATGAAGTTGATATCTCGAGCATTCAGGGAGATGGTCACTGCTGTGGCGTCTGAACTAGCCATGACTTCTCCTCCAGTAAGATTGTACGCCAAGATAGGATCCTCAAAGAGAGTCTGCAAAGTTATCTCTTGAGGGTTTATGCTAGAGACATTAATGGCTTCTGAGAATCGCAGTAATATTGTCCCGTTCACCAAATTTAGGACTGCAAAGGATGTGAGAGCTGGTGAGATTGTGTCTCGGGTATAACGGGTCACGTTGATGGCATTGCCGTCAGTCCTTGGGTTCAGGGGAAGTCCGACTGCATCTAAGACGGTGTCATTGGTGTAAGAGAGATGGCAGTTTTCAGGGCTGGAACAGAGTGGTAAGAGCTTGATGGAATTCAGATCCAGTTCAGAGAGTGTGATTGCTATATTTCTTCCTTGTACATCAACACTAGCCGCTGATGTGAGTGAGTAGTCAGCGACCATCATAGAGAAGCCATCCTGAAGTGTCAGCTCTCCTATCTGCAAGGTCGAAACGTTCACAAACTCATCGAAACTGAGCAGAAGTAGGCTACTGTTGAGATTGAAGTCAAAGCCCAGAAGATTTGGGTTAGCAGTGTCAAGGTTGAAAGAAGAGACAGAAAGAGCAGCCGTGTTCTCAACTGCTTCCACTTGGTTTCCGCTTGTATCTCTCACAGTGTTTCTAGATGCTGCTAGGAAGACATTACTGGCAGATGTAGCCAAATTCCCTATACCCTGAATCCTGTTAATGTCTGCTTCTGTCATGGATATCATGATCACAGCACTATCAATTCGAGAAACATCTCCCCCTGAGAGAGCGTAACTAGCTGATGGATTGGAGGCTGTGTTTTGCAGTGTGATTTGAGTTGGGATGAGTGTCGAAGCATCCACTGTTTCACTGAAAGTCAACACAATTTCGGCTCTGTCAAGAGCAAGAGAGAAATTGATGAGACGAGGAGGTGTGGTGTCAGGCGTTATAGCCATCACCATTACAGCACTTGCTGGTGGCACACCGATCAGATCATTCTCAGCCAAATCCTGCACAGCGCCTTCACCGATACTAACATATGTATTATTCCTCAAAGAGCCCACCATGGAGAGAGCCTTCAGTCTGTTCAGCTCATCCTCAGTGAGAACAAGCTCTATTCGTGATGGAACTGAAGTTGATACGGCTGCATCAGTTGGTACCAAAGACTGGCTTGACAGCGTTCGAAGGCCCAGGATCATCAGAGAGGACACATTGAATGGTAGCATAACAGTCTCAGAGAATGTTAGTGAGAGATTGCCCGAATTGAGATCAAGAGTGAAGGCCTGGAGTTCTGGTCGGATCAAGTCTGCTGTGTGATTGGCTAATGGGATAGTAGTATTGGTGGAGATGTAGAGGTTGCCTCGAGCATCTCGGATGAAGGATGAAGCAGCTAGGAGGTGAGTCGAGTTCTCAAATTGACCCAGTGGTGGGAGATTTCTAATCTGAGAGATCATGGTGATGTCGATTCTGAGAGTCCGCGACTCTGACATGGTTTGGACCATATTACCATTTAACGTCAGAGAAGTATTGGTGTCAGAGGCATCAGAAGAGAGCGTCAGGGATGACAAGACTATAGAGCCGGGATTAACTGCTTCATCAAAGTACAGCACCACATAGAGAGGGAGCGTGCCATTGTCCATTCTGAAATCAAAGGCTGTTAGCACTGGACGAGTTGTATCCTGCACGACACTTGAGGCCATAACGGCATTGCTTCCAATGACTGATGCGATGGGAACTCCAGACACATCTCTAAATGCTCCTGCACTGATCTCAAGGTAAGTAGTTGGAGCAGACTGACCAATCAGGGAGTTGATTTTGATATTATCGAGGTCGGATTGTGTGAGAGAGATGCTAACTTCTCTTTGGTTTGGAGGTGACACTCTTCCTGAAGTCAGAGACACTCGTTCAGTTGAGAGAGGGACGGGCAGTAAAGTGATTCCTGTAAAATCAATGTTTGAGACATTGACGGGCTCAGAAAAGGTGAGGTCGAGTCTACCTAGATTCAAATCAAGGGAGTATCTCATGAGTGTTGGAGGGATGGAGTCTCGTCTGACACTTTGAGCAGGTTGGGCAGCAGAACTGCTGATCGCTCTGATGGAATTGTTAGAAAAGTCGACTCCCAGTTGGGAAGAGAACGAAATAAATGTATCGTTTTCATCATTTCCGAGATCGTTAAGGACTTTGATGGCATCAAGATCTTGATCAGAGAGTGAAATAGTGAGAGAGTTTGACAAGACGTCCATGGGTGTGCTGGTGTTGAGGGTGTAAGAGACGCTTGATGGAGATAAGACTTGAGAATCAGATAGCGTGATCTGATCAACTTCGATGCTGGAGATGTTGACAGCTTCTCCGAATGTCAAGATCAAGACATTCGCATTCAAGTCCAGCTGGAAATCCAAAAGAGATGGTGCGGTAGTGTCTCTGACAACCTGTTGAGCTGATATTGGAACTGAGGGTTGGATAGGAACATTGTTCGTATCGACCACAGCTCTCATGAGCACGCTCAGAAATGTATCACTCTCACTATTTGCCAGTGAGGACGTGCTCTTAATCCTGTTCAAGTCCAGATCACTGAGGGAGATGTTGAAGGATGAAACGATCATCATGTTTGGATTCACTTCCACTCGTGAAGTGGAGAGAGCGTAGAATGTGGTCTGAGAAACACCATTCGATATCACAAATCCTGAAACAGTGACTGTGGAACTGTCCACCACTTCACTGAACGAGACCTCAAGGATACCGCTGTTCAAGTCAAACATGAATCCAGTGAGCTCGGGTGGAGTTTGGTCAATGAGAGCCATTGTCACGTTCAGAGGGTTCTCAGGAGTTATGGCCTCTAGAGGATTACTGGATGGATCCAGGACTGCACCCTCGGATATGGACAAGTATGTATTATCACTACCTCCAAAGTTTGGCTCTCTTCGTATGACGTCAGCATCTGATTGGAGTAGATCGATGTTAACAATGGCTGCCGTTAGGTTTGCGTTGAATGTCCCACCGGAGAGAGTGAGTGTGACGTTGGATTCATTCCTGCTGGGGCCGTTGAAGAGCGTGATTCGTCTGACATCAAGTGTGGAAACGTTGACAGCTTCACTGAATTCCAGAACCAATCTCCCGCGACCAACATCTAGATTGTAACCAATCAGACGAGGCATGCTGTCGTCCCCAGTGAAGTTGGTGACCTGTCTCGTGACGCCATTGATATTGAGGCCGGCTAAATCACGAATAGCAGTAGCTATGATGTTGAGGAAGGTGTCGTTTGCGTTGGTGGCAAGGGACATTGTACCTCTGATGGCATCCAAGTCAACTCTCTCTATGTTGAAGCTGATAGTATCGCTGATAGCAGAGTCCAGATTAGGACCGCCAGTCAGAGTGTGGGAAGAAGAAGGAGCAGTGGCAGCATTTTGGAGAGTGAAGGATCTGAACTGGATGGTGCTACCATCCACAATCTCATCAAATGTGAGTTGCAGTAGACCAGTGTCTAAGTCGAAATTGAACCGCACTAAGTTAGGACTGGTACGATCGGGACGGAAGTCTGCTACCTGTCGAGTGAGAGTGGTTCTCAGAACAGTGTTGGATGTATCTTCAATGGCTCCTTCACTAACCCTCAGGAAAGTGTTCGAAACTCCAGACGCTAATGCGATGTTGCTCTTCACAAGCTCAAGGTCACTAAGAGAGAGACCCACTCTAAGACTCAGACGATTCGAATTGATATACTCCACAGTTCCTTGAGATAATGTCACTCCACTGGTGGCCACGGCCGATTGCAGCAAGGTGAAGTTCTCATACACAATTGTATTCAAATCCACCGGCTCATCAAAAGTCACGGTCAACACTCCGGAGTTGAGATCGAAAGAAGTGAACTCGGCATATACTGGTGGAGCAGTGTCAGGGATATACGTTCTTACTTGTAAAGGATTGACATTATTGACAGCTTCTTGTGCTGGAGTTTGACCAGATGGTAGTCCAGCACCTCTGTCATTTGCTATCATCGATGTGTATGTGAAGAAAGTGGTCTCGTTGTCCAGAGCTAAACCATCGATGGATTTCAATGCTACGACATCGTTAGCAGGGAGATTGAGGGAGACTAGAGTATCCATGGCAGTGAACAGAGACACAGAGAGTGTGTAATTAATGGTACCATTGAAGGTGTTCTGCACAGTGATGGCCGAGGTGGTGAAATCTTGGATGGGTTCGTCAAACTCCACTGTGAGACTGTTGGTGTTCAAATTGAGGTCGAAACCGACTACAACGGGTCCTGTCGTATCAGGTATTAAAGTAGATGGAACCTCCATTAGCGATACGGTCCCAAAACCAACAGGCTCAACCGGATTATTGGCAAGATCTTGGATGGTTTCTCGAGAGAAACGGATGTAGCAAGTGAATCGAACAATACACAACTGTCTGTTGGCCTTTATTGCATTCAGATCGACAGTCTCAAGCTGTACGGTGATCTCAGGTCCTAGAGAGGCTATGATCTCTCCACCAGTTAACTGGATTCTCTGTGTGTTGCGTTCGAGATTGTTAGTGTTCGCTAGAGTGATATTTTCAGGAGAGAATGTAACAGGTCTGACAGATTTGGTGAACCTGAGTGTAAAAGTTCCTTGGTTGAAATCGAACGTTACAAACTGAGCAAGCTCTGGAGGGTTAGGGTCGATGACAAGTTCATTGACACGAACTGCATTTGCTCCCACTTGACCTCTGATGGAATTACCACTCATGTCACTCACGAATCGCTCGGAGAAAGACAAATAGCAATCACTCTCGTTCAGACAGAGATTATTGGTGAAAAGACGGTTGACATCCACTTGACTGGCAATCAAGGTCACCACACTAGAATCTGATGTGGGAATTAGAGTCATATTTGACAGCGTGACGGTGGAATTTGGACTATTTGATTGGCTATCTTGGAAAACAAGCTCCGTTGCCACTAAAGTGTCTCTAACGTTTACCGTCTCGTTGAAGACCAAGGTGATGTTTCCTGCGTCAATGTTGACAAAGAACTGGCGAAGTTGTGGTCTACTGGTGTCATTGACGAAATCTTCAGCCATGAGGGGACCCGATGTAGGAATGGCCATGATATCATTGCCTGCGACATCATCGATAGCTGTGGAGTCAATAGCAAGATATGTGTTTGCTTGAGACGTGGCAAGAGTTCTGAAAGCTTTAACACTGTTCAAGTCGGAGTTCGAAAGCGTGATTGTTAAAACGGTTCTGTTGTCTGATGAAATATTTGGATGAGTAAGTCTCACTGACTCCAAGCTACCTGGTTGGTTGAGCAGGATAAACGAGTTACCACTGGCTGAGAATACGTCTATGATCTCATCAAAGGTGAGACTCAAATGACCAGTGTCCAAATCGAACACATATCTTTCAAGTGTAGGACCAGTAACATCACCCACAACCATAGCTGACCTCTGACCTGGCAGTGGTATAACTTGGATGGAATTAGCTACCAAATCTTCAAAAGATCCACTTCTTAGAGTCAAGAAAGTGTCTGCATTCTGAATGCCAAGGCTACTATGGAACTTGATGTTATTCAGGTCATCAGCACTCAAATCGATCAGGATCCTGGATGAATTCACAGTGTTGTTCACAGTGGATGACTGCAGAGTCACCATTGGTCCCATATCTCCCATACTGCTGTAGAGAGATATCCCAGCTATATTCACACTCATGGCATTAACGGGCTCAGAAAACTGCAAACTCAGACTTCCAGCGTTCATATCAAGGACGAAAGACGTCAATAAAGGCTCCAGCTCATCTTGGATCACTCTGAATGCTTGCCTGGGGCTAGCCAGGGCTTCAAACCTGTTGTTATTGAAATCAGTGATGGTATCATTGAGCAAAGAGATGAAAGTGTTAGCAGTAGAGGATCCGAGACCACGAGTCAATTTGATCTGATCGCCGTCTAGTTGAGACAGAGGCAAGTTGATGATAGGTGAATCCACCATTGTTCTCTGAGTATTCTGAAGAGTGTATGAAGGCATTGTAGCCATCACACTTGAAAGGAGTGTTGTGAAATTAGGTTGGAAAGAAGAAGCCATGATAATCTCAGAGAAAGTGAAGATGATCGAGGAGGTGTTGAGATCAAGCACGAAATTCACCAGCGTAGGTGGAGTGCTGTCTTGTGTCACTGACGCAGCCAACAGTGTCCTTGGGGTCACAGGATTCTGCGAGGAGTCAGTCACGGCTACATCAGACACACTGAGGAAAGTTGTAGGGCTGACGGCTAATCTTGTATTCTCCTTGATAGCATTGAGATCAACGTCAGAAAGCTGTATGTCCAATGTGGTGTTACTCGCAGGGAACACTGTTACGTTAGTGAGACGATACCTCTCCCGAGTGGTGGGGGGAGGGGCATCCAGGAACTCAAGACCGGTTATGTTCAAACTATCACCATCCACTACTTCATCGAATTCAATAGAGAGGATCCCCGAATCCACGTCCAGAGAGAAGGACAATACTTGTGGTCTGGTTTGGTCTCCTGCTACTCTTGAGGCTTGCAGTGCAGAGGATGAGTTGATGGGTTGCAAGGCGTTGCCACTGGTGTCGAATATGGTCAGGTTGGTTGCAGTGAGGAAGGTGTTATCCACACTCGTTCCAAGGTTTGTCATCACTTGGATGCTCTCAAAGTCACCAGGGGGGAGGCGAAGGCTGATTGAAGTCAGGGAAAGCAATGCTTCCACTCCTCCACTCACTGTTATGCTCACAGCGTCAGAAGATTCAGAATTTTGGAGTGAAATGAACGTTGGTTCCAGCGTGGAGATGTTGATGGTCTCCGAGAAATTGAATACCAGCAATCCGATGTTTAGATCGAAAGTGAAATCGATGAGCTCTGGAGGTGTGTTATCACGGTTGAAGAAATCCAGCTGCCTTACTGTTCTTTCCAATCCATTACCTGCAAGGTCCATGATGGCGTCTTGTTGGATCCGCACGAATGTGTCACTCATGGAAGTAGCAAGGTCTGGTAAGGATTTCAATTCATTCAGATCACTGGAAACCAGTTGAATAGTGATAGTCTCGGCATCTCTGGATCTTGTCACTACTCCATCACTCAATACCACAGATCTGACAGGAGGAGCGCTCTCGTTGCTCTGGAGAGTCACTTGCTGTAGGAGGAACGTGCTAGCATTCAAGATATCGTTGAATCTTAGACTCAAAGTCTCAGCTGTGAGATCCAGCCTGGCCTCTACTAGCATTATTCCCTCAAAGTCTTGGATGTAAGCAGCAGCTCTGATCGCATTGCCATCAGTGATAGCAATGATGTCTCTTCCTGCATAGTCGTCAAAAGCATCTGCTTGCATACGTAAATAAGTGTTATTCTGTTCAGTGGCAAGACCAACAATTTCACTGATGCCAATTCTATCTTGCTGTGAGAGAGAGATGGTGATGTCTTGAGAGCTACTCCTACTTGCCGTGGAGTCAGTTAAAGTGTAAGTCAGATCGGCCAGTGCTGCGTCCTGAATGGTGAGAGCAAAAGCTCTAAATGTGCTGCCATTTATCACATCGTCGAAGGTGATGTTGAGGATACCGATGTTCATATCAAGACTGAAACTGGATACTTGAGCTCTGGAGTTGTCCAGAATCAACTGTCTAGCAGGCACTCCTGTTTGATTGATATTACTATTATTAGCAAAATCCAAAATTGCTTCTGATTGCAATGATAAAACGATTTCTGATGAGTTGAATGTGGTGAAGAGATTCATTCGATTGAGTTTAAGGGACTGCACGTCTTCGTCTGTTAGTCTCACAGACACAGAGGTCAAAGTGCTATCACCTGGAATTGGGTCAACGAGGTCGTTAGCAGTCAGAGTCAGCACTGCCATAGCATTGGAACTTGATCTGATGGAAATTTGACTGACGTTGAAAGTTGGAGCACGCACAGGCTCATCGAATGTAATCAGAAGGATGTCATTTTGGAGGTTCAATGTGAATCCGACTAACACAGGGCCTGTTGAATCTCTGACATACATTCCAGAAATGGGTTGGATTGGAGCTGACGGATTAGGAGGGAAGGCTCTATCTTGGATCACGTTTGATGTAGCAGTCAGGTAGGTGTTAGTATCTGTCGTAGCGAATGGCAGTCTCTTGAGAGCATTTGCATCACTGGTGGCAAGGTCGATGACGATCTCTCGTTCATCTCCAGATCGAGTCGTTCCTCCGGTGAGTTGATACCTCAGCTCAGGGTTAGTTTCGTTACTTGCCTGTAGAGTAATGGCATTTGGTTGCAACGTAGAGCCTTGCACAGGTTCATCGAAAGTGAGTGTCAAGGTCCTATCGTTCAAATTCAGAGTGAATCCTTGCAGTGTAGCTGGTTGGCTGTCTCTGATGAGGGAGGTAACTATACTTCCAGGCTCAGCATTGGACGAATCGGAGAGCAGATTGCCTGCAATGTCCGTGATCAGACCTGGAAACACGTAGATGTAACAGTTGCCCCTCAAGCTGCAAAGATAGCGTTGTCCTTTCAACACGTTGAGGTCAAAGTCGCTCAGAGTGAAAGAAATCATTCTTCCATCGATTGAGCTGACAGAGAGAGTGGCATTGGGTGTGTAGTTGGCAAATGGATCCTCAAATAGCGACTGGAGCCTCAGACCAGAGACGTTAAAAGTGGACACATCTACTGGCTCATCGAAAAGCAGAGTCAGCATCATGTTATTCAAATCAAATTCAACGAATTCGACCAGATTGGGAGGTGTGGTGTCGTTGGTGAGATTGCTGACCATCAGACCGATTCTCGGAGCCAATGAGTTTCCTGTGGTGTCGTAGACAGTGGCATTGGTGTAGGAGATGTAACATGTGGACCGCACAGTGCAAATACTGCTATTTCTGATGTAGTCATAGTTGCTGGCACTGAGAGTTAGAACAAGTTGCACCGTATCTTCAGAGGGGTAAGTTCCATTAGCAAGTATGATGCTATCCAATGGTGTCAGGACCCCGTCTTGGATGGTTATTTCAGTTTGATTGAAGGAAGAAACATCAACAGTTTCACTGAAGATAAAAGTGATTGTACCGGAGTTGAGATCAAGGTTGAAGCTGAGAATAGAAGGTGCAACATTATCTCCTCCGAAGTCAGTGACTTGTCTCGCTCTGTTGGGGTCGATTGGAGCGTTCCTGATGTTGTTTACACCGTACAGAACAAACGAAGGGAACGAGATGTAAGCAGTTGCACGACTGTCAAACAGACCCGGAATGGCTTGTATTCTGTCTTCGTCAACCCTTGTCAACTCCAAAGTGACAGTTTCGGAGTTAGCTCTTGGAAGAGTGCCTCCTGTTAGAATGTAACGAGGGAACGATCGTGTTGATCCTCCTTGGAGAGTGATGAATGTGGGGTCAAAGGTGGAGATGTTGACTGCTTTATCAAAGACGAGAATGAGTTGAGCAGGATTGAACTGGAAGGAAAACCGTCTCAAAGAGGGCGGGGCAGTGTCTGCAATGATGGTCCCCTGTTCTCCCATATCTTCCGGACGTGCAGCTGATCTGATCGTACCTAGATCTCTGACGAACCCGAGGTCAAGGGTGAGATAAGTGGTCTCTTCGGACTGTCCAATCTCAAGTGCCGATATCATGTCAATGATAGTTTGGTTGTAAGAGATGGTAACCACGCTCTGAGATGTCCCTGTGTTGACTTCATCAGTGTTGGGTAGCCTGAAGAACATTGATGTCCGGTTCATTGAATCTTGGAGGATGACAAGACTTGGTTGAGCTGTCGATGAATTCACAGCTTCACTAAAAGTGATCAGGATCGTTCCAGAATTCAGATCCAAAGTCCAGGAATCCAATTCTGGTGGTATGAAGTCACCAATGAAGATGGAGGCTGGAATCACATCAGAAGTGATCAATTGAGATGACAGGAGATCCTCGAAGGCACCGGCAAAGATCTGAATGTAGGACGAGTTTTCTCTCTGAAGCAGAGGTGGAAGATTCAGAATAGCCTCTAAGTCCGATGGATGGATATTGATGATGATATCTGGACCATTTTGGGACATTACAATTGCACTCTGTGAAGTGAGGTTGAATCCTGTACTTGATGTGTCATTACTGGCTAACAGACGGATCCTACTGACCACGCCTGAAGTGATAACCACTGGCTCACTGAAATGAAGGATGATTCTGAATGGATTCGTCATATCCCCATCAGCGATGACATCAAAACTTTCCAGAAGTGGAGGTTGGTTATCAGTGGTGAACCCAGTACCGGTTGCAGTGGCATCACTTGCTGAAACCTCATTCACAGGATTGCCTGCGATGTCACTTACTGCTTCTGATGATATAGCCAAGAAGCAGTTGAAACGAGCAGAACAGAGAGCATTGTTCAGTTTGATTTCATTGACGTCTGAGCGAGCCAACTCCACAGTGACTGTGGATCCTGTGAAAGGTTGTATTGTGGCTGGGCTGAGAGGAAATTGACTGGTCGGTGAAGTGCGGGCATTTTGAAATGTTATCAAAGAGAAGTTGAAAGATGTAACATCCACCACTTCATCGAAGGTCAGTACCAGAAGACTAGGGTTGATATCAAGATGGAAACTAAGCAGAGTAGGACTGATTCCATCCAGGCGGACAACATCGGCCATCCTAGCTTCGTCTTGTCCGATGCCCAAGAGAGAATTATTCTCCCTGTCTGTTACTGATCCATTCATAATGGCGAGGAAAGTGTTTGTCCTCAATGTCCCCAAATCTCTGGCCAGTTTGATAGCGTTGGAGTCATTTTCGGAGAGCTGCAAGGTAATGACTTCATCTTCTGATGAAAGCAACATTCCAGAGGATATGTTAACAGTAGTCGAAGGAGATCCATCATCGGTGTTGAGTAGTGAAATGCCAGAAGGGGAGAGAGTACTAGACAGAACTGTCTCCGAAAAAGTGAGGATCAATCGTGCAACGGTGTTGTTCAGATCAAGTACAAAACCACTGAGCGATGGAAGAGTGGAGTCCGTTATGAACTGACTCACTGCTATTCCTCTGGTGATGGCTTGAATGCCATTGCCGTTAGTGTCTGTAATGGCTCCAGCTCCATTTCGGAGATAAGTAGTGCCATTCGAAGTGGCCAAACCGGGAATGCTTTTGATTCGGTTCAGGTCCTGCGGAGAGATGGTTATTGTGACTGTCGTGCTGTCATTCATGGAGTGAGTGGCCATTGTTAATTGTACTACTTGTCCAGGAACAGCCATTTCAGAACTCTGCAGGAACAATCTTCCAACCATAAGCAGTCGTCCTCTTACTGTTTCATTGAACTGAATGGTAAGAACACCAGTATCGATATTGAGATTGAAGCTGGATATACTAGGAGGAGTGTTGTCAATATCGTGACCCGCTGCACCTCTAGCATTGGCGACAGGTATGGGTACGATTTGATTGGAGCTGAAATCGCGAGCAGTTGATCCTGTGAGGGAGATGAAAGTGTTGGTGGTGTTTGTTCCGAGATTAAGCATCCGCTTCAGGGAATTGAGATTCGTGTCGGTTAGAGTTATCACAAACACAACGTTGTTCATCATTGTGGTCACTTCACCTCCGTCTAATTCCAGAATCTGATCAGAGTTGAAATCCATTTGGTTCTGGAGTCTGATTTCAGTCACATTGAAACTGTCAGGTTCAATAGCCTCGCTGAAACTGAGAGCGAGGGTGCCTGCATCGACATCCAATCTGAATCCATTCAGCTCTGGATCAGTGGTGTCATCGATAAACATGTTCACCTGTCGCGTACTTCTCTGCACGTTGAGAGGAGAAGGAGCACTCACGTCCTGAATAAACTCTGCACTGATTCTAGCGAAAGTCGTATTATCTTCAGTTGCTATGAGAGTGTTAGATTTGATAGCATTCAGATCGTTTGAGGAGAGCTGGATGCGAATTTCATAGCCATCGGTGCTGTTGGTACTGCCACTGGTGAGTTGGTAAGTGGTGTTACCGTCTGCAGGATCACTCCCCAAAATGAACAGCCTGGTCACGTCGAGTGACATTGCATCAACGATATCACTGAATGAAGTCACTAGCACACCAGTATTTAAATCCAGATTGAATTCCACCAGCGCTGGAGGTGTTATGTCTGATTGGAATCCACCTGCCTCTAGAGGTTGGGCTACAGTGATGGGAATACCTGTGAATAGATTACCAGCTGTGTCTTGGAGAGCTCCTGATGCAATGGATAGGAAACTGCTTGATTCACCCGAACCGACTGCACGATTTAACTTGATGGTTTGGAAATCAACATCACTGAATGTCACTCGGATCTCTCTCTTGTCAGTGACATCAACGTAGCTAGCTTGGCCACCAGTGAGGGGTATGTTCTGTCCACTACTCCTACCTTGCTGGAGGGTGATGCCTGAGATGTTCACTTGCAATGAAAGAGGTTCTTCAGCTTGTATCACCAAAAATCCAGCATTGATATCCAGAACGGAAAACCGTACAGCCATAGGTGGAGTGCTATCTCGAACATATGAAGCAACTTGGATGGGATCGTCGACAGGTTCGATGTCATTCCTACTCATTCTATCACCAGCTCCAACATCACGGATGAAACTTCCGTTAAATGTGATGTAAGTATCAGTCAAGCTGGTGGCCAGATCTTCCCTAGCCTTGAGTCCAATGGTGTCTGCTGCTCCCAGTGTGGTCTCTACAATGGTTGAGTCGTCCAAAGTGGCTCTATTGACACGAGTCAGCTGATATGTTGTGGTGGAGTTGGGAGCATTGTGAAAAGTTACCTCTGTTTCTCTGAAGCTTCCAGTGTCTACGATTTCATCGAAAGTGAATGACAGAGCCAAGGTATTCATGTTCAAGTTATAGGAGAGTAATCGAGGAGGAGTTGAGTCCTGAGTGATGTTGAGTGGCTGTTCTGAACTGATGAAGCGTCCTAGAGAGGTCACAGGGGATATTGGATTTCCTCCGATATCCATGACCAGATCACTGGTGAATCGAATCACGCAATTGATACTCTGTCTACAGAGAGTTCCATCAGCTTTGATGTCGTTGAGGTCGTTCGTTGTCAACCTGATCACTACACTGGCATTGTTGCTGTCAGACACAACTGTACCTCCAGAGAGAATGATCCCAGGTCCACTAGGAATGATGAAAGTTGGGTTTAGAGTGAGGAAGGTTGAATTCAGACTCGAAACTCGGACTTCTTCAGTGAAACTGAGGATGAGCTCACCGGTGTTGAAATCAAAGGACGTGAACTGTGCAAGAGCTGGCGAAGTGCTATCGGGAGAGAAAGAGAATGCTTGTCTTGCACCTCCATCGGTAACTGGAATAACCCGTCTCCTTGTAGTGTCGTTAGCGAAAGCTGCGTCAAAAGTGATGTAGCAATTAGACGTGTTGGTACAGAATCCACTGTCTATTAATCTGGTATAGTCATCCAATCCAAGATCCACTACAATGGAGCTGAAGTTGACAAGACTAGCTGTGGAATCGGCAGTGAATCGAAACCGTCGTTCATTTCTCGGGCTGAGAGCGGCACTCTGCAAAGCTGCTCGAAGGATATCGATGCTACTAGCACTCAGTGCTTCATTGAAGTTGAACATCACTCTTCTGTTCATCAGATCAACACTGAATGACTCCATGGATGGGTTTTGAGTATCAGGAATGTACCTACGAGCCATTCGTACCGACTGAGTCACATTATTACCAGCCATATCTGTCACTGCGCTAGAAGCTATGACAAGGAACGTGTTGTTTAACATGGTAGCTACGTTGGTGTCAGCTTTGATTGCATTGAGATCTAATCGTGTTAAGAAGAGTTCAACTTGTGATGTGAAGTTAATCATTGGAGTGGCAGTGCTGAGCACAATAGCTTCATCGGTAGGAAGGACTGTGGTCTCGTTAACATCAAAAGAGTCATTGACGAAGCTGATACCTCCAGGATTCAGGGAGAGAAGATTTACAGTCTCTGAGAATGTCAAAACGAGTCTACCATTGTTGACATCGAGCATAAAGTCTACCAATGCTGGTGGGTTGGAATCTCTCGTGTAGTTAGCAGCAGGTCCAAAACGAGGAAGGGGTTCAACTGGATTACCCACAGCATCGACAATGACTCCATCATCAAATGAGATGAACGAGTTTGCAGCTCCCGTGAACAAACCTGTATTAGCAGCAACGGCATTGAAGTCAGTTTCTCCTAGATCAATCACCACAAAGGCCCCGTTGGTGCTGGAGCTGTTGCTAGAGGCAGTGAGGCGGTAGGTTTGGCCTCCATCTGCATTCTGAAGGACGATTTTAGTGACGTCGAGAGTAGAAACGTTTACAGACTCACTGAATGTTAGAGAGATCTGACTCTCACTCAATTCCACAGAGAACTGGATGAGATTTGCTGGCGATTGGTCAGGGATGTACATGGAGGCTTGGATGGCAGAGTCAAGACCAGCAAACTGGTTACCATTGAAGTCGGAAAGTGCTCCAGCTGTGATATTGATGAATGTGTTATCAATACCTGTAGCCAGGCCACCTCTCAGGACAAGAGCATCCACATCTTCTCTGCCCATTTGAATCACAATTCTATTGGTGTTAATCATATCTGATCGTGAATCCATCAAAGTGTATGATGTCTCATCGGATACAAAGCTCGTTCCGGATTGTACTGTGAACTCTGACAGGATCAAACTCGAAGAGTTGATGATTTCATCGAAAATCAAGATGATTCTCGAAGTGTTCAAATCAAGAACGAAACTCTCCAGGATTGGACCTAAACTGTCGGCAGTGAAATTGCTTGCTTGAGTAGCCAAGTTGCTGGGAATTGCTGTGATATTGTTCCCTACTGCGTCAGCAAAGGCAGTCAACTGCAGAGAGATGTAAGTGGTATTGATGTCAATTGCAAGATTCTCATTCAATGTCAGAGCATAGAGATCATCTCGGCAGAGGATTAACATGCGGACAGTGAATGTGTCGGACTCAAAAGATCCACAAGTCAAAGTGAGAGAGCCTCCAGATATCAAATCAGTTGAGTTCTGAAGGATGATCGAAGATGGTGTGAAGGAATCAAGAGCTATAACCTCATCAAAGGTGAATCTTATCAACCTTTCCTCCAGATCGAGTTCGAAGGACAAGAGTGTGGGAGTGGTGGTGTCCGGTGTAAAGATCCTCACTCTCTGGGCAGCCATGGGGAAAATCATTTCCGCCATATTGCCACTCATATCCATGATGGCTACTGGATCGAGCACTAGGAAAGTTCGACTCCTTCGAGTGGCAAGGATGGAAGTATTTTGCAGAGATAGAAGATCAGTTTCAGATAGATTAACTTGAACACTGACCAGATTGAATCTTGTGGCTGTACTATCGGAAAGAGCGTATGAATTCGTGTTGAAACCGATAGTGCTGTTCCTACCATCCTGGAGAGTAATCCCCGCAGGGTTGAAACTGGATATATTCACAGTCTCTGAGAAGGTGAGGTTGAGGACACCGGTGTTCATGTCCAGGTTGTAGGAAAGGAGTCGAGGTGGCATGATATCAGGGATGAAGCTGGTCAGATTCGAAGCTGCAGTTGGAGGAACAGAAAGGACTAAGTTGCCAGCCAAATCTGTGATGGTGAGGTTAGAGATGCTGATGAAGATGTTGGATGAATCTGTGGCAAGATCTGATATCGCTTTGATCTCGTTAAGGTCACTGTCGGAGATAGTTATCAAAGCCATTCTTCCATCACCAGACCTTTCAACCATTCCACCAATGAGAGAGTAGTCACTTCCATTTCCATTCTCGGTGGACTGGAATGTAATTTCACTGAACGACAGCGTAGTGATATTCATAGGTTCAGAGAAGGTGAGGTTGAGACTTCCAGTGTCCATATCCAGCGTCACGCTATTCAGTTGAGGTCGACGTCTGTCCTGAGTGACCATTGAAGCTTGGAGGGCATTTCCGTCAGTGATAGCAAGTACATCATTGCCACTAGTATCGTCCACCACTGAAGCTCGGATGGTGAGGTAAGTATCATCACGACTGGTTCCAAGTCCAGGAATAGTGTTCAAATTGACCATGTCTTCCAGGGAGAGATTAACATCCACCACTGCACCATTTTCACTGTCAGTTCTGGAGTCAGCACTCAGTGCATAGAAAGGACCACTAGCTTGAGTCATGCTCGACTGAATCACAATTCCATCTGCAGTGAATGTCCTCACATTCACAATGCCAGAAAACGTCAGAGAGAGACGACCCTCTTCCATGTTGAAGGTGAAAGTGGAGAGAGTCAAAGTAGTGCTCGTAGGGATGTAACTCGACGCTTGCCTATTTTCCACGAGGTTGATGGTGTTGTTAAAGAGATCGGAAACTGCTGATGCACGAATCCGAAGGTATGTTGTCTGAAGAGAAGTGGCTAGGTTGGAATCGATTTCGATCCTGTCACTGTCGGCAGCACTGATCGATAGAGATGCAATGACTGAAGAGCCTATGGATTCAACAGTACCAGTTGTATCATTTGCACTGAACTCGAGGGTGCAGCTGGAACTGCTGGTGTTAAAACACAACTCAAAGTTATTGAACTGAGCATTGGCAAAGTTCACAGGCTCATCGAAGGTGAGCTCTACCTGACGGGTTTGCAGATTGAGGGAGAAGGCAGTCAACTGAGGTGGAGTGGAGTCAACTGAGTGATTAGAAACTTCAAAGGAAGCTTCTTCAATCATATTCCTTGAGTTGTCTTGGACAGTGTTAGCGAGTATTGTGAGGAAAGTGTTGGAACTATCAGTGGCTATCTGCTGGTTTTTGAGCTGATTCAAATCGAAGTTATTCAGCTCGATCTCTATCACTGATGGACTGAGTAGGGATGCCACACCTCCAGTGAGGGTGTGGTTTTGTGTAGCCACAGTGATATTGATGTCATTATGGAGAGTGATAAGAGAGGTCTGCAGAGAACTCAACATTACAGGTTCATCAAAGGTCAGAGTCAACGTTCCATTGTTCATATCAAATGAGAAATTTGAAAGCATAGGAGCTACGTTGTCCCCGTAAAACTGGTCTACGATCCGCCCTGGAAGGGAATCGGGAACTGGTTCCACTGGATTTCCAGCCATATCCATGATGGAGTCACTAGTGCTGGTAATGTAACAGTTACCTCTGTACGTGCAGATGTGGTCTAGGTTCCTGACGTTGAAGAGATCTGTTTCTGTCAGACGGAACGATACGATATGGCTGTTCTCCATGACTGTGGACTCACCTCCTGTGAGGTTGTACTCCTGTCTCGGTAGGTCGTGGAGACTCTGCAGTTGGAAGAATTCAGCTCTCAGTGTGGAAACACGTACTGTCTCCGAGAATTCCAACACAACTTCACCGTTGGAGAGATTGAAGGACGAGAACTGAACAATCGTAGGTGAAGTAGTGTCATTCACAAACCTCATTGGTGGAGAAGGATCAAAAGCCAAAACTCCATGACCAACGGTATCACTAGTCGAGTTCTCCAGGAAGGAGAGGAAACAGTCACTGTTTGCATCGGAAGTGCAGAGGGCAAGTTGTTTTATTCGATTTAAATCAATAAAGCTGAGTTGGATTTCAATGACTGGACTGTTAGGTGATATCACTCCACTGTTGGTCAATGAGTAGTTGAAAGATGGATTCATGTCGGACGGCTCCAATGTGAACTCGGTCAGAGAAAAGGATGAAGCATTGATGGTCTCATCGAAGCTCAATCTTAGTCGTCCAGTGTTCAGGTTGAATTCATAACTCTCGAGCATAGGTCTGATGTTATCACCTATGTAGCCAATTGCTCTCATCGCTCTTACAGAAGTGATTGGTATGAGTCTGTTCTCGTTCATATCGTAGATTCCGTCAGACGCAATGGTGATATAAGTATTAGAAACAGAAGTGGCCAAGTTCAACATTCGTCTGATCTCATTACTGTCCGTGGTAGTCAAATTGAACACAAAAGAAGAACTAGGCTCGCTTGAAAGAACTGAACCACCTGTTAACTGAACTGTTTCAGTGTTGGAACCAGCTGCAATGGAGCTTTGGAATGAAATGAGCTCTGGCATGAACGTAGAGACATTCACTGTCTCTGAGAATCGAAGTGTCACCATATTAGTTGTCAAATCAATATCAAAACTTTCCAAATGAGGGCGAAGTCTATCGGGTTCAAAGTTCACAACAGCAAGAGGTTGGCTGCTGAAAATTTCAGCGTTTTGTATGCCTGCAAAGTCTACCACCAAGCCCTCACCGATCACTATAAAAGTGGTGTCGGCACTGACCAACAGATTACTCCTGGCCTTAAGAGCATTCGAATCTTCTCTGGAGAGCGAAATCATGGCTACATTGCTTGTGATCCTAGTGGCAACACCAGATGTCAGGTTATAAACTGAAGTGGAACTGATAGCAGAATTCTGGAATGCAATTTCAGTGGCATCAATGGAAGAAAAATTCACAGGCTCTGAGAAAGTGAGAAGGAGGATTCCATTCTCGCCGGCAGTCAGGTCCACCTCGTAACTACTCAGTCGGGGAGGTACAAAATCAGCAGATATGTTACTGGCCATCACACCCATCGACAGAGGTATCTCCTCATTTATGACTCCAGAGACATCTGTGATTGTCCCAGCTGGAAAGATCATGAATGTGGTGGAGGGGAATTGTCCGAGGGGAGGGAGAAGGAGGATCTCTTGCACATCCTGTACATCGACTTGAATGGTGATCACGTCCGAGATGCCAGGTGAAGCTGATGCAGTTTCTAAGGTATAGCTCCTACCAGCACTTCCATTCCTGTTAGATTGGAGTGTTAGGACAGAGGTGTTCAAGGTAGATGCGTTAACCGTTTCAGAGAAGTAGAGAGTGATTTCCAAACTTCTTCCCACAGTGGTCATGTCGAAACCACGAAGGACTGGAGGTGTTTGATCTTCGATGAAACCTCCAGCTTGTCTGGCCTGAGTTTGAGGTATGGCTACGATTCTATTAACTCCAGTGGTGTCCATCACTGCATTTTGCGTCACCACAAGGTAAGTATTGTTCATGCTTGTGCCAAAGTTCGAATTCTCCTTGATGAAGTTGAGATCAGTATTATCGAGGATCAATTGGATTTCAGTACCATCCGTGCTGTTGACCATTCCTCCAGATAAAGCTCGGAGGGGAGGCAATTGGACCTGCTGACTCTGCAGTGTGAACTCCATCGGACGAATACTGCTCACCAGAATGGCTTCAGAGAATGTCAGAAAGAGAGAGCCACTGTCAAGGTCAAAGGTGTAATTCAGTAGCTGAGGTCTGTTATTGTCGGCCATGACATTGCTAGCTTGGAGTGCTCTATTTAAGAAAATGGGCTGCACCGGTAAGTTGCTGGTATCTAAAACGGCACCTTCTTCGATGGTGATGAAAGTGTTGCTCGTAGACGTTCCAAGGGCTTGTTGGAGTCGGATGAATGCAAAGTCTGCTGAGTTCAGCACAATTCTCACTGCATCGCTATATTCTGGAGTGACCATTACGCCAGTGTTGAGAAGTCTTCGATTGGTGAGGAACTGGTTGGCGTTCACCACACTTTGCAGCGTCAGTCCAGAGACATTGAGACTGCTGGCATTAACTGTCTCAGAGAAAGTGAGTGTGAGAGAGCCGTCATTCAAATCCAGTACAAAGTCCCTCAAGGACGGTCTCACTGTGTCGCCGATAAAGCCAGAGGACATGAGGGCATTGGCTGAAGATCGCATCAGTATCAATCTATCGCTCAGATCTGTAACGGCTCCAGAGAAATGAGAAATAAAAGTTGTTTCTCTCGATATTCCCAAACTCGTAAGAGCTTTGATTCTATTCAGATCACTATCTGTTATCACCAGCTCTACCACAGAACTGTCGGCAGTGGAAGCACTCCCATTGGTCAGTCTAAACTCTTGAGTCGGGGGTGATGGAGATTGAGATGCTCTGATGGTGAAAGACTGAGGCATTAGAGTTGATCCAGCAACTGACTCAGAAAAGGTCAAAAATAACCTTCCGGTGTTCAAATTGAATACAAAACTAGTGAGTTCTGGAGGGGAGGTATCTGGTATTTGCATGTTTGCCTCCTGGGCTTGCTCCAGGTCTATCTCCACCACACTATTTCCAGCAGTGTCAGCTATGGCTTGCGGTTGGATTGCCAAGAAAGTGATGTTCGTCTCGGATCCGATATCCTCCATGTTCTCCTTGATGAAGTTAACATCTCTGTTGTCCAAGAAGTAGGTGAACATGGTAGCACTGGTGTTGGGACTCGAGGAACCAGTATTTCTCAAGTTTAAGACCACAGTTCCATTCTCGCTACCATTGATTCCATTCTGGATCCGAATGAAGGAAGCATCAAAGTTAGTAATATTCACAGTTTCGTCGAAGCTCAGCACCAAGCCTCCAATATTCAGATCCAAGGTAAACTGTAGAAGGTTAGGAGAGGTGGTGTCTTGAGTGAAATTCTGAACTTGCAAGGTCCGACCTATTTCGATGGATTGGAGAAAGTTAACAAAGAGATCTTGGATGGCTAAGCCAGTACTGCTGAGGAAGGCATTACTCCTTCCAGTGAAGAGGCCAGCCATGGCTTTGATTGCATTCAGGTCCACACTATTGAGGGTGACATTCAGGTTAAAGTTATCTTCAGTCGTGGGAGTCATAGCAAATCCAGTGAGTCCATATCTTATGGTGGTGGAGGAGTTAGTGGCATCTATGCTGTTATGGAGTGTGATGTGGGTGGGATCGAATGTGCTCGGATTGATAGCATCATTGAAATTCAGGATTAGAAGACCAAGATCCAAATCAAAGTTGTAATCAGTAAGGATCGGACGAGTTCGATCTGTGATGTACCGTTGTACAGGAATAGCCATTGATTCATTGATGGGGGTGATAGGCACACCAGCTGCATCTAGGAAAGCGTCTTCAGTGAAAGAGAGATAGCTGTCAGTGACTGACCGAGCAAGGCCATTGGCTACTTTGATGTTACGGAGGTCGTTTCGCGAGAATGTCAGCCGAAGTCTTGCTTGTGATGCAGAGTTGAGAGAGACAACCGTGCCTTCGTTCAAGGTGACACTGCTTCCAGGAGCAGTCACGGCAGACTGCAAGGTGATGCCAGTGAAATTCACATCACGAGATAGAATTGGTTCATCGAAGCTGATCACCATTGACCCTGTATTCATATCTAATTCAGTGAACTCGGTTACTGTCGGTGGAATGGTGTCTTCAGTGTAATTAGCAACTCTGAGGGCATTGACTGCATCGACTCTCTCCACGACACTCAAACCAGCAATGTCTGTGATCATGTCACGAGTGAAAGCAATGTACGTGTCGTTGATACCCGTTGCAACACTACTGTCCCTCTTCAAATTGAAGACATCATCTGGGGAACGGAGCATGAAGTCTATCACTGTTCCATATGTGGTGGTGAGGAGGTTCGTTAAGACTGGACTAAGTCGAATGGGAGTACCCATTGTATCAAAATCGCCTTGGATATCAATGAATTCAGCTCTGAAGCTCTGAAAGTCGACTGTTTCGTCGAAAGTTAAAGAGAGAATGTTTGTGGTAAGATCCAGACTGAACTCCACAAGGTTTGGACGTATAGTATCAGGGACAAATCCAGTACTCACCAACGCTCCTTCAAGAGAAATAAAAGCAGAAGCAGTCAGTGCCTCTACTGAATTATTGGACACATCTGCAATGAGACGAGGGTCAATTCGGACGTAACAAGTCTGGAAACTGGAGCAGAGCTGACGTCTCTGCAAGCCCTTCAGCATGTTGAGGTCCTCTGTAGTGAGATTGATGATGACCGTGTCTCCGTTTGAGCTGTTGGTGGATCCTCCAGTGAGTGTGTAGGAGACTGCATTAGCGAGGGATGAAGAATGGAGAGAAAGACCTGTTGGATCTAAAGAGCTGGAATTAACTGTCTCTGTGAAGGAGAGAGTGAGCGTTGATCGAGTGAAATTGATTTGACTGAACTGCACGAGAGTTGGTCCAACTCGATCTGGTTCCAATTCGCTAACATTCAGAGCTCGAGATTCCAGAATTGGGTTATTTCTATTGCCAAATATGTCAGTGGCTAACTGGTTAGAGACAAAGAGATAGCAATTGGAGGCATCGGTACAGAAGTCTGCATTTTCGTACACCGTATTTATGTCTTCCCTGGTGAGGCGTAGTTGGACGTCCAATGCTTCTGCATCAGTTGTCAATATCATACTTCCATTCAGCACTAATCTAGCAGTGGACGAGCGCTCTCTGTTCACCAATGTGATAGCTGTATCCATGAATGAAGACAATCTGATGGGCTCACTGAAACGCAGAGTCACATTGGCAAAACTCAGATCGATATCCCAACTCTCCAGGGAGGGTGGTGTGATTTCCGGAGTGTATAGACTGACCTGCACTTCTGCAAATTGTATCATGTTCCCACCGATATCAGAGAGCGAACCTGCAGCAAATTCGAAGAAAGTGTTAGCCATGCTACGTCCGAGGTTGGGCATGGATTTGATGATATTCTGGTCTTCCTGTGGCAAGTCGATCATCACAACAGATGTGTTGATATTCGTGGCCAAACCAGTTCTCAACCTGAATTGAGACTGGGCCATTCCTCTGCTGCTCTTGAATGTGATACCACTGATATTGAACGATCCGATATCAATAATCTCCGTGAAAGTGATCATAATTCTGCCCAAGTTGGGATCATAGGTGATGACGATCACTCTTGGAGGGGACGTGTCATTACCTCTCCCTGCACCACTGATGTCACTCGGAAACGCCACCCTGAAGTTACCTTCGTGATCGTAAACTGAAGTATTGAAGAGCACGAGGAGACTCGACTGAGGAACAATGTTGTTGATGATCGCGATATCGGCAGGACTGAGAGAGATGACAATTGCATTTAATTCCCCTCCCACTAAACGACTAACGCTGTTGTTAGTGAGTTGGAAGGTTGATCCATTTAGTGTTGATCTAAAGGCAGTGTCAGTCACTGTGAACGTATTGGGATCCACAGCTTCGTTGAATGTGATTCGGACGGTGCTACTAGCAGTGTCGATGATCAAGTTAGTGACCAGAGGTCCAGTCGTGTCTGGAATGTAACTATCAGCCATTCTACCATTGGGCAGGTCGATAGGATCGTTGGTTCGGCCGGCGTAATCAATAATCGCATTTCCACTCAGAAGTAGGAAAGTGTTGTTTTCTGACCTTGCAAGGTTTTGATTCACTTTGATCCGGTCCAAGTCACCCTGTTGGAGAGCAACTGAGATACTTGTGTCGTTGTTAGCTGATGTTACTGAGATAGGTGGCAGAGTGGTCATGACAAACTCACTGACAGAGGCGCTGTCATTGGCGATTCTGACAGCAGCTATCGCGAAGGTTTCAGCTCGCACAGCCTCACTAAAGTTGAGCATCAATACTCCCGTGTTCATATCAAGTTCGTACATGACTATCATCGGATTCACCATATCTTGAGTAAAACCGGATGCTACTCGAGCAGAAGAGCTCGAGATTTCTGTCACTTGTAGTCCACGGGTGTCACGGAAAGCTGAAGAACTGAATGAAATGTAAGTGGAAGCTGTTGAGGTTCCAAGTGAGGTCAAAGTCTTGATGAAATTAAGGTCCGAAGGCGTTAGTTGGATCTCGAAAGTATTTGAGTTGTTAGAAAGTGGAGTGCCACCACTCAAGACATGTGATCCTCCAGGTATAGCTGCCATGGTGACATTCTGGAGGGTGATATCTGGATAGCGGATATCCTCGACTGAAATCACCTTGGTGAAAGTCAGGGAAAGAGTACCTTGATTCAGATCGAATGAAAAACTGGTGAGAGTGGGATTAACTTGATCAGCCACAAAATTCCCATCAGTAATTGCCAGGGAATCACTCTCATTAATTGCAACTGCTGGGTTGGAATTGGTATCCATGACGACAGCACTATCAACAGCCAAAAATGTTGAGTCAGCAGAAGTACCGATGGTGGATTCTTGCTGCAACCCTTCGATGTCTCGATCGGTCAATTCGACATTGATGACTGTTCCATCTATTCGATTGTTAAACATACCCCCAGTGAGGCGATAGGAGCTACCCATATCAGATGAATCTCTAGTGTCTTGTAGAATGATAGCTGTAGGTTGAAATGTTGCTGAATCAATTGTTTCTGAAAAGGTGAGTACAAGTGTGCTGCTGTTCAAATCGAGAGAGAACGAGTCTACTTCTGGACCTGTCGTGTCTGCAGTGAAGTTATCAACTTGCCTTGCCATGTTGACAGGAACCTCCTCCACTTGATTTCCGAAGAGATCCAGCACACTCCCTGGAACGAAGCTGATGTACGTGTTAGCTCTAGATGTAGCCAACATGGTCTCCACTTTCAACTGATTGAGATCGGTGATGTTGAGCATCACACCCAACGTAAAACCATCAGCAGAAACTGTGATCTCAGCGGGGGAAAGAGGAAGTGGTGTGGGTGTGAACGACACTGGACCAGCACGAAGCAGGAATTGACTGAACATGAAAGTGCTTGCATTCGGAAAGTCGTTGAAAGTGAGATTCAAGAACCCAGTGTCCATGTCAAGACTGAAACTCTCCAGCAATGGCCGGACATCGTCTGTGATGTAGTTACGAACAGGAAGTGCCTTGCCATTTGTGATAGCCAGCACATCCAATCCTGAAGTATCGTCAATGGCTGTTGCTCGTAGCGTCACAAAGGTGTTGTTCTGGGTTCTAGCCAAACCAGGAACGGATTTTAAATTGAGCAAGTCTTCATTTGAGATATCGACAGTGATAGAATAGCCGTTGCTACTTGATGTAGTGCTGGATCGCAATCTATAGGTGAGGCCAGTCTGAGCGTAGATTGCACTTTGGAATGACAGTGCAGTGGGGTTCCATGTAGAAGAGTTGACAACATCATCAAACGTCAGATTCAGTACACCTAAATGCATATTAATATCAAAGGCAACAAGACGCAACCTGACAGTGTCGGAAGTGACCACAGTGGTAGGCATGCAGTCGACATCCTCTATCCTATTCATCGCCACATCTCGGACTGAAGAATTCCTCAACTGTAGGTAAGTGTTCGCAGTTTCTGTTGCTAGCATCACGTCGGATTTGATTGCTATTAGATCACTGGGAGAGATAGAGATGGTCAGTACTACTGCTCCATCTGCCAAGTCTGTAGGTAGGAAACTTCCGGATGTTAATGTGAAAGATCTACCGTTGGTGCAATTGGAAAGGATTGTTATGCCAGTGAAATCAAAAGTCGATGTCTGTACAGGCTCATCGAAGCTCAAAATCAGAATATCTCTTTCCAGATTGAGCATATATGCTTGGAGAATCGGAGGAGTTGAATCTTCAGTGTAGTTGGTGACTTGTATGCCTTGGATGAGAGCAAGGATTGGATTTGATCGAGTGGCCAAGTCGAGCACAGAACCTCTGGAAACGGTGAGGAAAGTATTGGACCTTCCAGTGGCAAACGTTGCAGCTTTGATGGCATTGGCGTCTGGAGTTGTCAGGTTCACCATGATGGTGACTGCATCAATGCTGAAGACAGAGCCAGAGGTGAGGGTGTAGAGATCAGTGGCATTGGCCATCGGAGACGCCTGGAGGGTGAATCCAGTGGCTTCAAAGGAATCAAGGTCTATTGGTTCATCGAAAATCAACATCAGTTGGTTCAGATTCAAATCCAGATTAAAGGCGACCAACGATGGGCTCTGATTGTCAGAGATGTAGGCCTGAACGATTACTCCTGGTTCTCTCTGCGCTATTTCTCTGAAGTCATTACCAGCGATGTCCATGATGAGAGAAGACCCGGCCATTATGTAGCAATTTCCTCTGTAAGAGCAAATGGCTGTTTCTCTCTTCAGTCCTGCGAGGTCTTCCACTGTGAGATTGAGGGTGATGGTGGTTAGGGATACTTGAGTGGGAGTGCCTCCAGTGAGATTAAACTGCTCATGAGGAGGTTCAAATAAATTCTGGAGGGTGATGAATTGTGGCATGAAGCTTGCAAAATCCACTGTTTCTGAGAATTCCAGAGTGAGTTGACCAGTTTGGAGGTTTATTTGAGTGAACTCGATCAGTGATGGAGATGTGGTGTCATTTGTGAGAACGTTCACTGATCGTCCACTGACAGCATTTACCATGAAGTCAGAGAGATCAGAGAGTGTCGAGATACCGAAACTCAAGAAGCAATTGTTAGATGCACTGTCAGTGCACAAGGTTCGATCATTCTTGATGTTATTTAGATCATTGCTGCTCAAATTGATCGTGACTTCGCTGCTGTGTCCGTGTGCGATACTGCTGTCATTGAGACGATAGTCCATTGTACTGGCAACAGCCTGCCTCTGAAGAGTGATCGCTTGGATATCAATGGAAGTGACATTCACTGCCTCATCGAACGACAAAGTGAGCAAACCGCTGTTCAAATCGAAATTGAATGATATCAAACTAGGTCGTTCTTGATCAGGAGTGAAAGCAAACGCTTGCCTGGCGTTGCTGATAGGAATGCTACTCACTCTGTTATCATTCATATCCACAATCAGATCAGAACCGAAGCTGATGTAAGTTGTGACATTTGATATAGCAAGTCCAGTCAAGGCCTTGATGTGGTTGAGGTCAACTATTGTGAGATTCAGCACGACAGTAGGAGAAATGCTCAGTATAGGATTACCTCCAGTCAGAGTGTACATTTCATCAGGATCACTCACAGAGTCTTGGAACGTGATTTCAGTAGGCTGGATGTTGCTTGCATTGACCGTCTCTGAGAACACGAGAGTAACAAGTCCAGTGTTCAGATCGAAACTGAATTGAATAAGAGAAGGTCTACGAATATCCTGTCTGTAGTTGTCAACAGTAATAGCCAAAGGCCCTTGCTCATCATTGGGATTGAGGAACACATCAAAGAGCACACCTTGCTGCAAGAAGATGTAAGTATTCGATGCCGAGGTTGCCAGAGCATTATCGGCAAAGATTGCATTGAGGTCGTTGGAGCTGATGGACAGACGAAGAGTAGTGTCAGTGAGAGCTGTGACACTTCCAGAGGTGAGAGTGAAGGAGGTGGTGTTGGAGGGGTCACTGAGTAAGGAGATAGCAGTAAATATGATGGTAGAGTTCACAGGTTCATTCCAAGTCAGCGTGAGAGTCCCATCGTCCAAGTCCAGAGAGTAATCAGACAACATCGGAGGGTTGAGATCAGCAGTATGAAGCTCAACTTGAAGTGAGTCATTATTGAGTATTTCATCAAGGGGTCTGTTAGCCATGTCCAAAACAGTTCCACTTCTAATTGAGAGCCAGGTCGTATTCATGCTCGTGCCGAGTGGTGATCTCTGTTGGATAGCTCTGTAGTCTTCTAATCCCAGAGTGACGGTGATAACAGCAGAATTATTCTGAGACGAAGTAGCGAATCTGAGGGGATATCTATCAGTTTCATTGGGTGAACTCCGACTTGGCTGCAGCACGATATTGCTCAAACCAGTCAGGGAGGACGCTCGAACTGTCTCAGAGAAGGTGAGGATAAGAGACACAGGTGGAATGCTTGCTTCGTCCAGGATAAATTCGAAGCTTTCCAACATTGGGTTTCTTGTATCAGGGATGTATTGAGTCGCTGGCATGCCTGTAGCATTGCTTACTCCATTCACAGGATTTCCGTTCAAATCTGTCACCAGTGAACTCGAGAAAGAGATGAAGGTGTTAGTCTGCATGGTAGCAAGACTAGTTAGACGCTTGATTTCATTGGCATCTGCTCGGGCAAGCGTGATGGGTATGATGTGGTTATTCCCAGCTGGTACTGACCCTCCAGTAAGACGATAATACACTGTACCAATCTGAGCCAAGTTCTGGATAACGATCTGAGTGACGTCCAAGACATTCCTGCTGATTGTCTCACTGAAGAACAGAGTGAGTCGATCATTTGAGAGATCCAGCGTGAAGCTCCGAAGACTAGGGGGGACACTGTCACTGGTTACCTCAGAAGCCATGATCGCATTGGCTATGGTTCTTTCCTGTATGGTCCTCTGGTTCATATCCTCCACTGCCGATGCGTTATGGATGAGGAACGTGTTATCAGGGGCTGTCCCCAGACCTGGGAACCTCTTGACGTTGTTTAGATCGTCTATCTCCAAGTCAACGGTCACTATAGATGAATTGGCAGTGCTGATACTGCGAGATCCAGTAAATCTGAACATGATGACGTTGCTTGCATTGCGACTACTCAAGAGTGTGAAGGCAGTTGGATCCAGAGATCCAGCGTTGACAGTTTCCGAGAATGTAAGTACCAGCTGATCAGCTCCAATTAGCAATCTGAAGGACTGGAGCGTGGGAGGGGTCGTATCAGGAGTGAAACTGACTGCTTGTAGTGCACTGGTGGGAGATATTGCCTGCACTGCATTTGTGTTAAAGTCTGTGAGAGCTGCAGTCGTGAGACTGAGGTATGTGGAGTCGAGAGAGACAGCGAGAGAAGTACGAGCTTTGATGGCATTTAGATCGGTATTAGTGAGCTCGATAGTCTGGAATATACTTTGTGCTCTTCTCACCGTCCCTCCACTCAGACGGACAAAGTCATTGGTACTGGACACAGACTCACCACTTCGTATGGTGATATGGATTGGCATGACAGCTGTGGAGTCGACACTCTCGGATATTGTCAAAACTAGCAACTCCTGATTGAGATCCAATGTGAAGTTCAACAAGTCAGGAGGTGTGGTATCAGGGGTGACATTCATTGCTCGTTGAGCTGAGGACTGGCTGATTTCACGGAGTTCGTTGTCATTCATATCCAGTATTGCGCCAGCTCTGATGGCAAGGAAAGTATCAGCAATCGTGGTTCCAAGATCAGTGAAGGTCTTGATGGTGTTCAAGTCACTTTCAACCAACTGCACATCAAACAAGATCTCATTGGTGTCCACCAATACATTACCTCCGGAAAGAGTGAACGATCGAGATGAAGCAGTGCCTCCTAATCTATTCTGAAAGGTGATATCAGTTGTGTTGAGAGAGCTAGTGTTCACTGTCTCACTGAACAGGAGAGTGATTGCTCCACGATTGACGTCAAAGAAGAACTGGTCGAGTGTGGGTTCAGTGGTGTCTGGAGTGAAGTTAGCTGCTTGGAAGCTGTTGCTGTTGATGATAGCCATCACTGGTTGCATGGCAACATCTCGAATGAACTCTGCTGTGATGCTGATGTATGTATCGTTGATGCTGGTGGCCAAACCAGTTCTCTTCTTGATTTCATTGACGTCACGAGCGACGAGCATCACGAGAGTTTCATATCCATTTGAGCTGTTAGTGAATCCACCTGTTAGGGTGTAACGGTTTTCCGAATCTGATCCGTCCTGCACTCCATTGAGGGTCACTCGAGTGGCATCGATCATGTTGGCATTGTCCATAACATCATCGAATGTCATGAAGATAATGCCCTCATCCATATCTAGAGAGAAACTGATGAGCATTGGAGATGAGACATCACCTTGGTAGGTGTTGACGTTCAGAGCCATTCCACTTGTGACTACAGATATATCATTTCTTGCCGTGTCTTGGATGACACCAGATCCTAAAGAGATGTAACTGGTGGCTTGAGATTCTGCCAGACCATTAGTGAGTTTGATGTGAAGCAAGTCTTGAGCGCTGAAATCGACCCTCACACGTGTTTTGATGGTGTTGAGGTAGCTTGGTGAACTACCATTGAAGGCGTAGCGACGCATAGGAGTGGGTGCTCGTTCAGACTCCAAGACCAAACTCGCAGGATTGAAAACTCCTATCTCGACCGCTTCACTGAATTCCAATTCCAAGAATCCTTCGTCCATATCAAGAACACTGAAGGCCACAAGCCTGGGCCTTATGGAGTCTCTGGTGTATGTACGGACTTGAAGAAGACTCTCGGACACTGTGGATGAGTTCACAGGATTGCCTCTTGGGTTAGGGCTAATGGAGACATCACTGACCAGATCGGATGTGAAATTAAGGAATGTGTTATTCCTACTTGTAGCCAGGTCGGTGCTAGCCTTGATGGTGTTCAAGTCATCCATGTCCAGCCTGAATCGGAACTCTCTCCCGTCTACAGCTGTGAGGCTGGTACCTCCACTCAGAACCAGTGTGGTTTGACTGTCGGATGTATTTGACAGCGTCAGTTCTTGCAGATTGGAATCGATGAAAGAGTTACGGATTGGCTCGTCAAAGGATAACAAAATTTCTCCCTGGTTGAGATCGAGATCGAAAGCACGAAGCATGGGTGGAGTAGTATCGGGTACGAATTGTTGGACGAATGTAGTACTTGATCCAACTGCTACCTCCACCACAGGGTTATTTGTGACATCTCGGATGAAATTCGGTGTGAATCGGACGTAACAGCTGAAACTTATGAAACACACACCTCCTGTGGCCTTCAGCAGGTTCAGATCTTCAGGGCTGAGTTGGATAGTGATGACGTCTCTGTCTGATCCCAAGATCCTTGCAGTGTTGGACAGTGTGTGTCGGCTTGAACTGGAGATGGGAAATTGGTCCAAGCTCAGCTGATCGAAACGGGTGGTATTGACACGTACTGTCTCAGTGAAACTGAGCGTGATTTGCCCTAAATTTAGGTCAAAAACTGAGAACTCGACGAGTCTGGGAGGAGTGCTATCTAGAGTGAATATGCCGACCATCCTAGCCCTTGTTTCGTTGATGGATACGACAGGATTACCTGCTGTATCACTAAAAGCCGATCTCGAGAAGGATATGAAACAGTTATTCATCTCAGTACAAATCCTAACGCGTGATAACTCGTTGAGATCACTCTGACTTATTGTGATGACTATGTCTGCGCTATCTGGACCAATTGTAGCGTTTGTGAGAGAAAGAGAGTTCAAGAGATTAGCGCCATCTGCGTGGAGAGTGATCTGTGTCAAGTTGATTGAACTGGCATCGATGGTCTCGTCAAAATGCAAAGTGATTGCAGGTGTGTTCACATTCAAATCAAAACTCAAACTGGTCGAAAGCATTGGAGGAGTAATATCAGCTGTGTACATGGACACTAGTTCAGCTCTGCTGGCCGTGAGAGGCATAAGTCGATTATCATTCATATCACGGATTCCATTTGCAGTGACCTCCAAGAAAGTGGTGCCATTGGAGATAGCGAGCATCCTCCTAGCTTTGATGGTGTTGAGATCCGTGATAGAAAGCCTGACAGTTGCTACCGTCCCTGTGGAGAAGGTCACAACAGCTCCAGCGTTTGTCAGCATGTAAGACTCAAAAGTGGTCGTGCTTTGCGAGCTACGGAGAGTGAATTCGCTCAGATCCAAGGAAGATGAATTTACAAACTCGTTGAAGGAGATGACAAGTACACCAGTATTCATATTCAGCTCAAAGTTTGTGATTTCGGGACCTGTTGTGTCTGGGGTGTGGATACGAACCTGCCTAGCATTGGTGGTGGAGATGGGCATCACAGTTAGGTTGACCATGTCCACAATACCCATGGAGCTGATGGTGAGGTAAGTGTTGTTTCTCTCAGTGGCAAGATTCTCGCGTGACTTGATGTTGTTTAAGTCTGTGGCAGACAACATGATGGTGATTGTTGGTCCATTCTGAGTGGTGAGCGGTCTACTGCTTGACGTCAGAGGTACAGAGTCACCCCCTGGAACACTTGTGGACTGCAGAGCGATAAGACGAACATCCAGCATTTGAATATTGACAGTTTCGGAGAAAAAGAGAGTCAAATTCCCTGAGTTCATGTTGAGATCAAAATCATTGAGTTCTGGGTTGGTAGTATCTGGTATGAACCTGCCAACTTGATACAAAGTGGAAGAATCTGTGTACAAATTCATGTTGGTATCTGAAATAACACCAGAAAGAAGTTGCAGGTAAGTAGTTAGCTCCGAAGTGCCGAGTTCAGTATCTGCTTTGATGTTATTCAGATTCTGATCTCCGATATCCAGTTCCAGGATGGTGCTGAATCCTCTATCTCCGATACTTCCAGCAAGTGGGAAAGAAACGTTGGAAGTGTTGCTTCTCAGTACGATCCTATCCACCATGACTCCAGTTCTGTCTACGACTTCATCGAACGTCAAAGTAAGATTCCCACTGTTCAAGTCAAACTCAAATGAAAGCAGAACTGGTGGTGTACCATCTGGGATGAAACTTGTCACCGGGCGAGCATTTTCAAAATCTTGCGGGATCACTGGGAAGTTCTGAGTATCGGTTAGGGAAGCATTCGTGAAGGACAAGAATGTGTTATCAGCTCTCGTTGCAAGTTGCAAGTTGGACTGCAGACTTGTGAGGTCACTGGCAGAGAAGCTGATGTTGAGATATTTCGATTCTTCGTCCTGTACTTGTCCACCAGAGAGAGTGAGGGAGACAGCAGATGAGAGGGAGCCATTGGCTTCACTCTGTAAGACAAACTGATCATATCGAACGGAACTGGTTAAGACAACTTCAGAAAACGACAGAGATAAGAGCCCCATGTCCATATTGAGTATGTAACTCAATAACCGAGGTGCATTGGTGTCAGGAAGGACCAGATTGGCTTGGACGGCATTCGTGAATGGGACAGATTCAGCTGGATTCTGACTGACATCTCTCACGGACTCATTACTGATGATCAGGTAAGTGTCCCTAATGGTGTTTCCAAGAGCTGTGACAGCAAAGATGCCGTTGAGGTCATCTTCGAGGAAGGAGATGGTGATCACGGGTCCATTGGGTGAAGTGGATCGGCCAGTCACGAGTGTGTACTGCTCATTCTGGAAGAAAGTGGCATCTCTCTTGGACTGGAGCGTGTAACCTTGACTCTGAACGGCGCTCGAGTCGACCGGTTCCGAAAAACTCACTCTCAGTTCGCGTGCATTGAGGTCAAGTTCAAACCCCCTGAGAATAGGTCCGGAGGTATCAGGGACAATCCTACCTACTCGAACAGCTAATCCTAAAACAACTTCATTCAGGAAGTTTCCAGCAAGATCTCTGATGGCTTCGGGACCGATGACCAGGAACGTGTTAGAAGACATAGTGCCAATGGTGGAGGTGTTCTTCAGGAAATTGAGATTGTCTTCAGTGATTTCAACACTTGCTGTTCTGCCATCTACAGATCTGTCAACTGCACCTCCATCTTCGAGTGGAAGGGAGATTAAGCCAAGGGTGTTGCTCGCAAGGGTCAAAAGAGTTACATTCAAACTCGTATGGTCAACCGTATCGGTAAATGTGATATTCAATCTTCCTGTATTCAAATCCAACACCACACTTTCCACTTCTGGTGCAAAAGTATCAGCCACAAAGCCGCCATCGCTGACCTGAATTGCATTCCCATTAGTCACAGCAAGTACATCTTCACCAAAAGCATCATCGATACCGAAAGCCTGCAGCGTTAGCCAAGTTGTGTTACGACTGGTAGCCAAGTTGGGCACAGATTTGATCCGGAGAAGATCTAGAGGATGGATGGAGACTGTGATCACATAGCCATCACTACTGTTTGTCGAGGAGAGAGATGACAGTGCCACTATCATCATTGGACTGGACATCATGTTGTCTTGAATGGCAATAGCGGTAGCATCAAAGCTTCCTGCCAACACGATGTCATTGAACGTCAGATTCAGAACACCAGTTTGCATGTTGATAGTGAAAGACATCAATTGTACTCTCTCCGTGTCTCTAGTGTGGAACCTAGCACCGAAACCTGATATGTTTTGAATGCCATTTCCAGCAGTATCAACAAAAGCATTCATATTCACACTGAGGAAAGTGTTATTCACGTCATTGCCGAATTCATCTGTGAGTTTGATCACAGCTATGTATCGTGGATCAAGACGGATTGCTACTGTCCTTGCTGCTGCCTCTGCAGTCAGGACCATCCCACCGACAAGAGCTCGAACGAAGAGAGGAGTTGTTGAGTCATTTTGGAGCACGAGTCTCTCGAAATTGATCTGCCGTGTGAGGATTGGTTCATTGAAAGTGAATATGAGCTGATCAGTGGAAAGGTCCAACTGAAAGGACTGAAGAATTGGAGGAGAGGAATCGTTTGTATAAATGGAGACTTGAAGAGGATTGCTGCTAGTCCTGGGGACCACACGGTTCCTATTAAAAGCAACATCACTGATAGCTTGAGAATCGATAGCCAGGAAAGTATTGGCTCTGGATTTGATGTATGTCGTGGCCTTCAGCGCATTCAAGTCTGCACTTGAGAGTTGGAAAGTGATTTCAAAGGCGCCATTTTGATCTGAAGTATTTCCTCCAGTGAGAGAATACTGCTCAAATATGGAAGCATTTGGCATCGATAGCAGTGTCAGACCAGCTGGTACCAAGTCCTCAACCTGCATTGGCTCCGAGAAAATGAGTTGAAGAAGACCAGTATTCAGATCCAAATTGAAGGAATCCAAAGTGGGTCTTGTCACGTCGTTGATGAATCTCGTGACGACTCTACCCGGTGATTCCTGACGGATCTCCTGGTTGGTGTTTCCCGATGTGTCACTGACAGTAGCATTGCTGATCACTACGTAACAGTTACTTCTGATGTCACAAAGTCGCTCAATGTCCTTGATGGCAAAGAGATCACTCTGACTCAGCTCGAAAGTGAGAGTTGTGCCATCCATGGAGAGCACAGTGACTGCGTTTAGCTCATATGACACAGTTGGAGGATCATTCACAAAGAACGACTGAAGGGTAATCTCAGTTGAGTTGAAAGTTGCAATATTGATGGTTTCCGAGAACTCCAAAGTGATTCGTCTAGTGAAAAGATTGAATTCAGTGAAGTCGATAAGCACGGGCCCAATTGTGTCACCAGTGAAGTCGTCAACTCTTCTTGCCACTGTGAGAGGCATGACGGATCGGCGCACCATGTCCTCTATGAGTGTGTCAGGGAAAGTCAGGAAACATGTAAGGTTCGTGAGACAGATTCTTAGCCGTTTTAGTTCATTTAGATCATCATCAGAGATATTCACAGTTACAAAAGGTCTTGGAGGATGACTCACAGAACTGGTGTTCAAATTGTAAGTGTTTCCTGCACCATCACTCAATGAGATATCAGAAATGATAAGCGAGGAGACGTTCACTGTCTCATCAAAGGAGAGAGTGAGTGAACCAGAGTTCATGTCAACATCGTAACTGGTGAGGCTGGGGTCACCCATATCCATCACAAAGTTGGTGACAGGAAGATCAGTCGTGATGGAGTTAGCATTCCCGTTCATGTCCAATACTGCATTGGAGAGGAGGTTGAGGAAAGTGTTGTTCAGAGTGACTGCTAATCCATCAATAGCCTTGATGCCATTGTGATCCGTTGCTGTGAGCATGAAGATGATTTGGTTGGAATAGAGAGACCGACTGGAGCCTCCAGTCAGTGTATACTCAAGATCCATATTCACAAACTGAATTCGTTCCGGAGCTATGGATGACGCATTAACTGTCTCACTGAATCGGAGAGTGAGGATGGCATTCACCATATCGAGATCAAATTCATCCAATCTAGGAGGCATGGTGTCAGGAGTGTATTGACTTGCCAGCAATGCTGCACCAGATGTGATTTCGATCACTAGATTGCTTGCTATATCAAGCACCATTGGACTGAGCACCAGATATGTAGACATCTGACCGGGCACTGCTAGAGTGGGTAAGCTCTTGATGGTGTTGAGATCTCCATTGCCGATACGCACTGTCATGACATTGCCATCTTGCATGGTCACCAATCGGCTGTCGCTAGTGAGAGTGACATTGGCCCCTCCATTGAAATCAGCCTGTAGGGTGATTCGTGTGACTCCAAATGTCATGAACTGAACGGGCTCAGAGAAGGTCAGGCTGAGTTCACCGTTGTTCATATCCAGAGAGAACTGCTCCACTGTAGGTCTGCTCAAGTCAGCATCATAGAGACTCACTTGAATTGGTCCCTGAGGAACATTGGGTCTATCAAATGCATCCCTCACAGCTCCAGCAGTTAGAGATAGGAAGGTCATATTTGGGAAAGTTGCCAAGGGGGCCCTAGCTTGGATGGCTCCAAGATCAGATGCAGTGACAAAGATGGTGACATTTGGAGTGTCCATCATGGTCTTGCTCCCTCCTGTCAGTGTGAAGTCTGTCATTAGATTGCTCGTGTTTGTAAGATGGAGTGTGATGGTATTGCCAGCTGGGATCTGTGACTCGATACGAACCGTCTCTGAGAATCTCAAAATGATCTCCAAAGGTTCTGTGCCATTTGATATCAAGTCAAATGAGAGAAGTCTTGGTGATGTGGAGTCCATTGTGTAAGCATTGGTACCACTAGGAGGTTCATCTGTGACTCCAATGACAGGGTTTTCTGCCATATCCTGGAAGGTGCCATTACTAAATGTGAGGAACGTTGAATCAGCCGACATGGCCAGATCTCTGAGACTGGTGATGTCGTTGATGTCATCGAATGTGAACTCAATTCGAACGACAGGGTCGTCGATCAGTGGCACAACGCTACCTCCAGTCAGTGTGAATGAGGAAGGAGATGCTCCATCGGACGAGTTAAGAGTTATAGAGGTGAAGTTGATATTCATGGAATCCATCGTCTCAGAGAAGGTGAGGAGAAGCAAGTTGCTATTCAGATCCAGAGAATAACTAACCAGAGTTGGGTTGGTCATATCTTGAACAAACTCTGAAGCTCTTCTAGCTTGCATGCGGTCAATAGGCACCACAGGATTTCCTGCAGTATCGTTGAGTGCAGTATCGTTGAACGAAATCCAAGTGGTCCTACGACGAGTGGCCAAAATCCGGTCTCTCTTGATCTCTGTAATTGCATCTGTCCCTATCATAATCTCGATAACAGATCCAGGCATTGATAGAATAGTGCTTCCTGCTAGAGACACACCAGATGTGGTATTGCTGACTGATTGGATGAAGATGTCTTCAACTGCCAGTGCTGTGGTGTCCACAGTTTCATTGAAAGTGAGTATCAGTCTATCAATATCGAGATTAAAAGTGAACCTTTCCAGCGAAGGTGGATTGGAATCGGGTATGAATGTTGACACTGGAACTGGAGAATTTGGTTCCTGTAAAGTATTGTCACTTGTATCTGCGACTAAATTTGATCGAGGCAGCACATTGGTGTCTCCCCGAGCAGTAGCCAAGTTGAAATCAGCTTTGATACGATCTAAATCCTCTCTGACTAATTCAATGACAATAACAGGCAGGGACGAAGGTGTAACAGTACCATTAGTGAGATCAAATATTGCTCCCATATCACCAACTAATCTCACACGAGTCACGTCAAAGCTGGTCTCGTTGACAACCTCATCAAATGTGAGTCTTAGGACTCCAAGATTCAGGTCAAATGAAGCATCCATTAGAACTGGAGGTCTGTTGTCACCAATGTGATCTGATACTTGGAGAGGATCGTCCATTGTTATCGGTATCAAACTTCGACCAAAACCATCTGTGACTGTTCTCTCAGTAGCTGTGAGGAAAAGGTTGTCTTCAGAAGTCCCCAACATCAAGTCATCTTTAATAATGTCTAGATCAGTGCTGGTGAGAGAGATTCTGATCTCCTGGAGAGCTCGAGATTGCAGCAAAGTTCCTCCAGTGAGTGTATAAGTGGAGGCGTTAAGGTTAGTGTCATTTGTACTAAGCAGTGTGATCTGCATTACATCAAATGATGATGTGATGACGTATTCAGAGAACTCCAGAGTTAAGATCCCAGAGGAGACATTGAAAATAAAGGCACGCAAGAAAGGCCTTGTGGTATCATCAGTGAAGTTAGCAGCTTGGACTCTGTCTACAGGGTTGACTGCAACACCGGCTAGATCAGAAATGAAATCACGTGTGAAAGTCAGGTAAGTTGTCTCTCTGGACTGAGCTATGTTATTTCTGGACATAAGGATGCTAAGATCTGCTGTGGACAGCAAAATCTCAAGGATGTGGTTGTTTCCACTCCGCTGCACACCTCCAGTGAGTTGGTACATGTCACGACTATTAGTGGATGTATTATCAGCAAATATGATTGCATCTGTCACCTCCAGAGAAGATGCATCTACTCTTTCATTAAACGACAAAGTCAGCAAACCCTGGTTGATGTCGAGTGTGAATTCTTCCAGAGAAGGTGGAGTGATGTCTGTCGTGTAGGAGATGGCTTGAATAATGCTTGTGTTGACGACAGGATTCATAGCTATGTCAGTGAAAGCTCCAGATGAGAGCATGATGAAGGTGGATGCAAGATCCTTGGTGAGAAAAGGATCGAAACGCAGAGCACGAGCATCTGTTTCAGAGAGCATGATAGTCAGTTGGGTATTCCTGTTAATGCTGGTGATATTTCCATTCCCTGTGAGTGTATAATTGGAGCTGTTGGCTATACCTTCAGAGAAGAATGTGATCTGTGAAGGAACGATGTTTGCAGTGCTCATGGGTTCTGAGAAAGAGAGGACGAAGATGTCTTCATTGATGTTAAAAAGAATGAAAGAGACCAGAGTAGGCGGCACCATGTCAGCAAAGAGCGTCCTGACTTGGATTCCGTTCGTTCCCAGATGTGGATTGACAGGGTTGCCAATAATATCAGATATCAAGGCCGAGGAGTGGACCAACCACGTGTCGTCTCTGGTCCGGGCGAGGTCAGAGTCCTGGATCTGTTGAATGTCGTTCACAGCGAGCAAGATTGAAATGACACGCCCATCTTCAGACATTGTAGCTGAAGTTGACAATCGTATCGCAACTGTTGGTGGGACCAGAGTGTCCGATTGGAGTGTGATATCGGTGATAGTGAAAGATCCAACATCCACAGGCTCGTCGAACTCCAGAACCAATCTACGACTGTTCAAATCAAAATCAAACGCTGTCAAGTTAGGATTTGTGACATCGGGGAAGAACATGGATGGGATCACGTTGAAAGCTTGAACAATATTAACCACTGATCCAACAGGAGTGACTGGGTTACCACTAACATCTTCGATAAAGTCTGATGAAAAACGGAAAAAGCAATTCAGTTGGACTGTGCATAGTCTGTCCGCAATCTTGATGGTGTCCAGATCTCTCTGTGAGATAATGATATGAACTTCTCGTCCATTCATACTGTCAGACGTGCTGTTCAAGAAGGAAATGGTTTGGAGGTTTGTTGTCATCGCTACATCACTGTGTAACATCAGAGCTGTGATGTTCAAGCTGCTAATGTTGACAGACTCGTTGAAGATGAGAGTGAACTCACCGGCTTCGATGTCTATCAGTGGCACGCTTTCCAGTGAAGGAGATGTGGTATCTGGAGTGAAATTACCAATTGGTACAGGGTCGTTTACAGCTCGAGCCAATATTGAAGTCATGAAAAGATCTTGAACGACTCCAGCTTGGATTGTTAGGAAGCAGTCGAGACCAGTCACACAAAGGGCAGCAAGCTTTATTGCTTCTAAATCCTGCATCGACAAGTCAATCCTCACATCATCAATCCGGTCTCCAATGAAAGTGCTATCATTGAAAGAGACTGTCACTAGTGCATTATCAGATGCTCCTTGCAATTGGATACTGTTTACCGAAAATGAGGTCGTTCGGACGAACTCAGAAAAGTGTAAGGTCAGGGTAGCAGAATCGAGATCAAGATCAAAGGTGTTGAGTAATGGAGGTGAAGTATCGTCGATGATTCCTTGAGCGTTATCTACAATGGGGACTAGTGGAGTACCGGAGGTGTCTGCTATGACATCAGCTGTGAGGTTGATGAAGGTATTGATGGTGGTTGTACCAAGATTGGGATTCAATTTGATCTGATTTAAGTCTACATCAAGAAGTCTCAGCTCCACTTGTGAGGTGCCGATTAGTCGAGGAACTCCTCCACTGAGTGTGATGGTGCTTGTTGAAGGTGTGAGTGTTCTGGCACTCTGTAGAGTGATTGACGTTGCATTGAATGTGGTCAAGTCCACTCTCTCCGAGAAATCGAGCCTCAGAATCCCAGTGTTTAAATCCAAAGAGAACTGGAGCAGAGATGGAGGTAAGGTATCGTCTTGGATGGCAGCAGCTTGGAGCGGAGAAGAGGCCATTATATGTATAACTGGAAGGTTGGAAAAGTCTGAAATGAAACCACTCATAATTGAGATGAAAGTGTTGTTAATTGTTGTAGTAGTAGGAGGAGAAGCCAGTAGTAACATATTATCAAATGCTCCCAGAGCAATGGAGACTTCCGTGCTATCAAAGCTCACATCAATCACCGTGCTGTTTGTCGTCAAAGTTTTAGGACTTGTTCCAGTTGCTGTCGTATGTAAAGTCAAATCAGTGACCATTACTCGAGATTGCGCTGGGTCACTCGAAGCTACCGCATTTACAGGCTCAGAGAAAGTCAGGATGAGGCGACGCAGGCCGAGATTGAGAGCAAAACTTACCAATCTCGGATTTACATTGTCAGGCACGACCATGCTGACCTGAAGAGGATTGGTGGTGATGTATCTGTTCCCAGCTAAGTCTATCAGAGAATTATTCATTATCTGAATGTAAGTGTTGGACTCGGCCGTTCCCACAGCAGGGTTTCGTAACAGAGCCACTAAATCAAGCGACCCTAACTCAATGATCACTATGGAGCTATTGGTCTGATTAATGTTAATCATTGAATTGGTGAGGGGGACTTGTACTGCACTGGGATTGTCTGAGCTTCGGATCTCAATGGATGAATACACAAGGCTGTTGACGTTGATGAATTCAGAGAAGGTCAGAGTGACGGATGCATCAGCTAAATTAAGCACCCAGCTCCTCAGGATCGGAGGGGAAGTGTCACGGATCACATCCACTGCCATCTCGGCCATGTTCGATGGAATAGGATTCAGGAAGTTCCCTCCATTTCCACTTACATCTCTGATAGCAGTAGCGTTGAGAGAGATGAAGGTATTTTGAGGGAGAGTGGCAAGCCCTTCGGTGACCTGTAGTTCGGCTGAATCAAATAGACTGAGAGTGATGTTTAAGATTGTTGAGTCAGCAACAGGTCGAGTGCCATCGGTCAAAGTGTACTGCCTGGTTGGAGCACCACGAGCATTTTGGATGGTGATAGCAGGAAAGACAATGGACGATGCTCTCACCACTTCATCAAACGTTAGAGTCAAGATGTTGGTGTCAAGATCGAGAACGAATCCCCCTGTTACGAGACTTGGTGATGTCATATCGTCAATGTAACTATTAGCCCTGATTCCATTTTCACTAGTGACTCGTACGATAGTGTTATTGCTATAATCCACAGCTGCCAAAGGCTCAAATGCCAAGTGGCTACTGGTCCTGCTGTTGGCAAGTTCTGGAATAGCGTTGATAGCATCACGATCGTCAGTTGAGAGAGCAATGACAAACTCATCTCTATCCACCATTCTGAATGTAGAGGATCTCAACTGATACCTCAGGTGAGGTACGGACGATGAGTTCATGAATGGCTGTAGGGTGAATAAAAGAGGATTGAAATCACGATCACGGATGGCCTCGGAGAAGTTCAACATCAGTTCATTCTGGTCGAAATCGACGCTATAAGTTTCGAGGACAGGAGGGGAAGTGTCGGATACAAAAATAGCAACACGACGAGTTCCTGCATCCATGAAAGAATTCGCAGCCAAATCCACCAAGAAACCACTCTGGATATTGATGTAGCTGTCGTTGATGCTCTGAGCAAAGTTGGGGTTGGCCTTCAGCTCGTTCAGATCAGCTCTGTTCAGCTCCACGAAGAGAGAGGTAGCATCTAAGCTTGTGTTGGTGGAATCAAATCCAGTGAAGACATAGTTCGGAGGTGAACCCATCATATTCGATGAAATGGACACAAGCTGTATGTTGAGGGAGGACACGTTGATGGCTTCATCAAAGTTGAATACTAACAATCCAGTGTTGAGGTCAAGATCGATGGTTTCCAGCATCGGAGCAGCATTATCTGCTATGTATTGAGCAGCTCTCTGTGCTTTTCCATCTGTGATGGCCAGGACATCCACTCTAGCGATGTCATCGATAGCAAATGCTTGCATCGTGATGTAAGTGGAGTTCAGCGACTTTGCAAGGCCTGGGATTAGTTTGATGTTGAGGAGATCTTGTGGAGAAATGTCGACTGTGATGGAATAACCATCCGGACCACTGGTTGTGGTCATTCGGGAGAGCTGGTAAGAGGCACGGCTTTGTGCCATGTCTTGAATTGTGAAGGCAGTAGCATCAAATGTGGTGAAATTGACGACATCGTTAAAGGTCAGAGTAAGCCTTCCAGTCTCGATGTTAAAAACGAACTCCAATAATTCAGGTCTAGTCGTATCCTCCAAGAATAACTGCGCTTGGAGTCTCTCACTAGCCCCAACTAGATTCTCTGCTCTGTCTTGCACAGCACCAGCTGAAAGTTCAAGAAAGGTGTTGTCTCGTGAACTCCCAATGGACGAGTTTATCTTGACCCGGCCTATGTCTTGATTATCTAGCAAAATCGTGACCACACTGGACAAGATTTCTTGAGGATTGAGGAAAGACCCACGAGAAAGAGAGATTGAGAAATCGTCAGCATTGGTGGTGGAGTTGGTTGAAAAGAGAGTGATGTTACCAAACACTAAAGATGTTTTATTGACTGGTTCGTCAAACGTGAGGACTAGACGATCACTGTTGATATCGAAAGTAAAATTCAAAAGTCTTGGAGGTAAGATGTCATTAACGAACGAAGAAACTCTGATTTCCATTCCAACTGCAGTGGCAGATACTGGGTTCGGTCTGGTAGCTAAGTCTGTTATGGCATTTGAAGCGATGGACAAGAAAGTGGTGGTATTTGATGTAGCAAGAGTTGGGAAGCGTTTGATGGCATTGATGTCACTGTCCGCAAGCTCCAAGATTAGTGTACTACTGTCATCTTCAGTTGACACCAGAGCTGAAGTTAGTCGATAGTACTCAACAGCATCCAAGCTTCCTTGTTCAGACTGTACTATAATTCCAGCAAGATTTAATCTATTCTCGTCCACGGGCTCACTGAAGGACAGAGTAAGATTGCCAACTTCGAGATTGAAATCAAAGCTCCTCAGGACTGGATTGATTCCGTCCTCATCAAAGAGACTGACAATCAAGGTTGCTCCAGGAGGACCTGCAGCAGTGGCCAAGTTTCCAATGCCTGAAACATCTTGAATCGTTGCAGAATCAAGAGCAATATAGCAGTTGCTTCGAATGGTACAAAGAAGTTCACTGACTTTGATGGCTGCAATGTCTTGACTGGAGAGACTGATGCTTACGAAGGAACCGCCATTGCTGGTAGCCGTCAAGTTCTCACTCAATCTGTAACTCTGTGATGCATCTTCAAAGAAGGACTGGAGTACGATGGTACTAGTGTTCAAAGTAGTGATGTCAACTGCTTCAGAGAAGGTGAGATTGAGTAGTCCAGTGCCAATGTCAATACTTGTAAACTGAACGAGACTTGGACGCGATGTGTCGGGAATGAAATCAGTAAGTGTAAGAGGAACGTCCAATCTTTGCTCCACTGCGAGTCCCAAAGTGTCGAAAATTGCTGAATCTTCAATATCCAAGAAGCAATCACTTCCACGAATGCAAAGACTTTGGGAGCCGAGATTTATGAAGTCAGCAGTTGACATGCTGACCTCCACCACACTGGTGATGCTTGTGGTTGGGACACTGGTGAGGAACATTATAGTTTGGGAATCAGCCATGTTGTGGAGGGAGAAAAGAGTACGATTCAGTGTTGATGAATCGACACTTTCACTGAAGGATAACCTCAAGACTCTACTGTCGAGATTAAGACCAAATCCTGTGAGTTCAGGTCTGACAGTATCAATCTGGAAGGAAGAAACAGGCAGAGCTAAAGATGGAGACACTCTGGCGACCATATTCCCACTGGTATCCATGATAGCTTCAGGGTTGACTGCAAGGAAAGTGTCGTTTTCATTCGTCCCAAGACCAATTATAGCCTGAACTGCATTTCGGTCACGAGCACTAAGTCCAAAGGTCAGGACAGTGCTGAAGTTGAAAGTGGCAACGTTGTCAGCCTGTCTTAGAGAATAGAAGAGATTTGGAAAAGCTGCTCTCTCACTCTGCAGAGTGATGTGCCTGACATCTAGAGAAGATGAGTCGATTGGTTCATTGAATACTAAAGTGATGTTCATCCTCTCAAAATCTATATCGAATCTATTGATCTCGGGGGGTGTGGCATCACGTATGACATTAGCAGCCATGCGCACTGTCACAGCCAAAGCATCATTTCCGGCGATATCCTCAATCACAGAGGCTGGGAAGGTGATGTAGGTCGTATTTTCACGTATTCCAAGACTCGAGCTGTCCTTGATGATATTCTGATCTGCAGAACTCAATGGAACGGTAACAATCTCTCCAGTGCTGGGAAAAATGATTCTGGACAAAATCATGTGACTTTCCGATGAATTATCAGAGAGGGTCACCAAATCAGGCCTGAAAGTTGCAGAGTTGACATTTTCACTGTAAGTGAGGATGAGATGGCCAAGGTTCTTATCGAGGGTGAATGAGCTGAGTTGTGGAGGGATGAGGTCGGCATTGATGAACCTAGCTCTCAATCCTGAGACAGGGTTAGAGATCTGAGCGGCCATATCCAGTACAGCCCTGCTAAGTAGAGAAATGTGAGTCGTATTTGGGAATTGACCAAGAGGGGGTCTTGCTCGGATCATTTCCAAATCCCCACTCCCTAGAGTGACTCTGAGCACAAAGGAGTTGATCAAAGCCACTGTGCTGTTAGTCGTGAGAGTGAAACTCTGACCTACAAGAGTTGTTCTCTCCTGCAGCGTTATGGATCGCACGTTCAAAGAAGACGCATTCACAGTCTCAGAGAACGACAACACAAGAATCACAGGTGGGGTAGCCCCTGTCATATCCAGTCCAAATGAGACCAAGGAGGGAGGAGTTATGTCTAGGATGACGGCCATTGCTTGAACAGCAGATGTTTGGTTCACTGCAGTGATGTTATTTCCACTGGTGTCAGCGACACTATCAGCTTCAAAGCTGAGATAAGTGGTTTCGATCGAAGTGCCCAGTTCGAGATCCTGCTTGAGAGCATTAGCATCATTGGTTGTTAATACAATGTTGAGGACTGGACTAATTGCAGGGAAAATCCTGTCATATCCCGTCAAATTATACGATGAATTGGGAGCAGAGGATGGTTGAGACAATAAAGTGAAACTTTGAGGTATGAGAGAGCTTCCGACCACTGTCTCGGAGAATGTCAGAATCAGGGTGTTTGAGTTCAAATCCAGAGTGAAATTGAAGAGCGTTGGAGCTATTGTGTCACCGACAAAGAACCCAGCTTGCAGTGCCGAAGTATTGGAAATAGGAGTCACAGGATTGCCTTGAGTGTCGCTGACTGCATCTGACGATATGGAGACGTACGAATTGATCTCATTGGTGAAAAACATGCTCTCGGCTTTGATGAAGTTGATGTCGTCATAACTGAGCCGAAAGTTGACGACAGGGCCATTTTGACTCAAGACGTTTCCACCTGTCAAGCGCCTTTGGAAGGCGGCACTGCCCACATTAGGGGTGTTCATGAACAGGAATGAGGTTGGATTAAAGGTGGAAACATCAACAGACTCGGAGAAAGTGAACGAGATGATTCCAGGGCCATTTTGGATTTCAAATCTGTCCAGAGTTGGAGATCGAGTGTCATTGATGTAGGAGGAGACTTGTTGAGCCATACCATTCGGGATTCCTTCAGTTGGATTGTCATTTTGATCGAAAACAGCTCCAGCAAAGAATCTGATGTACGTGGTAGCAGCTGAAGTGGCTATTCGAGTGTTTGCCTTGATGTTATTAGAGTCAGTTCGGCTGATGAAAATGGTGACTACGTCATCGTTGGTCAGGGAGACAGTGCTATCAGTGAACTGGTAATAATCTCCGATTATGGACCCTGGAGCCGACTGGATGATAAACTGACTGGAGTTAACAGTCGTTACGTTAACAGTTTCGCTGAAGGTCAACAAAATCTGGTCAGTATTGATGTCCAGGAGGAAGGACTGGAGAGTAGGAGGGACTATATCAGGATAGTGGTCCAAGGCCATCAGTGCTGCCGAGTCTGTGATCTGCACTAGAGGATTGTTAGCCATATCTCTCAATGCTGAACTATCAGCCACCAAGAAAGTGTCGTTCTCTGAAGTGCCGAAATCAGTGAATTCCTTGATGTAATTGATGTCGTCTCGAGCCAGTGTGAAACTGAAGAGTCTGGAAGGCTCAGTGACGGTTGGAGAACCTCCAGTAAGTCTTCTGAATCGACGAGGAATGGAAGCAGTGGAACGAGAGACCACATTTTGGAGGACAAAGCCGATAGGGTTGATGCTACTAACATTCACGGCCTCATCGAACATGAAGACCAACACGCCAGTGCTTGCATTGAACGTGAAGCTCAAAAGCTCTGGACTCTCAGTGTCACGTCCCACAAAACTTGCATTCAAGGCATCGGCTTCTATCACAGGAGTGAGAAAACTGCCAGCAACATCAGTAAAGGCATTAGTACCCAACACGATGAAAGTGTTGGAGGTATCGGTGGCAAGAGTTGGGATGGCTTTGATGGCATTCAAGTCCGAGGGAACAAGTCGAATTCTCACTGAGTAATCATTTCCCATGATTGGATTGGCATTAGTTAGAGTGAAAAAATCTGTGTCTCTGTTCCTCACCCTCTCGTTCTGAAGACTAATAGAGGTTGGACGGACTGACATTACGTCTATGACATCATCGAAAGTCAAGTTGAATATCCCAGAATTGATATCGAGCTCGAAACGGAGGAGACTAGGAGGTGTGGTGTCCCTTCCATAGTTGTTGACGTCCACTTGGAGAGCAGCAGTGACAGGCGTTTCCTGGTTGAAATTTCCTGCGGTATCAATGAAGCTACCACCATCGATAGCTATGAAAGAATTGGCAATTCCAGTGGCCAAATCTGGAAACAGAAGTTTGATACCTCTCACATCCTCAGGAGTGATGTCGAAGTGGATCACCTGTCTTAGATTATCAATGAATCGTGGACTAATACCTCCAGTGAGCCGATAAAATATGGAACTGTTGGTCCCAGCTCTGATTGTGATGCCACCGAAATTGATGCTGGTGAGGTTCATGGGTTCGCTGAATTGAAGACGGATGTTTTCATCGTTCATGTCAAGTTGAGTGAAAACAGTGAGACGAGGACTGGTAGAGTCACGAGTGTAGTTCCTCACTTGAATGGGATCAATACCATCAGTGGCACTAACGATCGAGTTGGATGGTCTCGAGGTATCACTTACAGCATTGGATGTGAATGTTATGAAGGTATCGTCAGCAGAAGTTGCAAGGTCGATATTGGCCTTGATTCGTGTGAGGTCATCACTAATCAGATTGAAGATAAGCGTCGGGGAACGGAGTGCTAGCCCACCAGTGATGAGAGGAGGGTTGATAGCCAGAGGACTTGTACGCTGTAAGCGAATGGATTGAGAGGAGTTGAAGGCGTTCGTGATGACTATATCATCAGTGTTAAGACCACCACCATTCACAGTTTCATCAAATTCCAGCATCACTCTCCCGGTGTTCAAGTCGAGATCAAATGCTATCAAATTCGGTCGAGTCATATCATTAATGAATCTGTCAGGAGTGAAACGAAGATCTGCTCGACCGTCTAGTACAGATGTGATGTTGTTGCCAGCTGTGTCCTGGACTAGTAATTCAGAGAACCTGATTACACACACCTCACTGAAGGTACAAAGTGTTTGAGATGACTTGATCGCATTTAGATCCGAAGTGGTGAAATTGATGGTGAGAATGTCAGTATTTTCCTCTGCATATATGGCTCCTGTCAAGAAATATGACTCTGGAGGGTTGCGAGAGCTACTTTGCAGTTCCAACTGAACTGGTTGGAAAGTGCTGATGTTGATCGTCTCTGAGAAATTGAGAACAAAGACTCCCGTGTTCCTGTCGAACGACGTGAACTGCTGCAGCATGGGTGGGTCTGTGTCTGGAGTAAAGTTCCCCACACGTACGGCAAGATTGATAGGCACTGGCAGCACACGATTCCCTGACGTGTCGTTCAGAACAGACTCAGGGAAGGAGATGTAACAGTCTTCTCTCCGAGTGCACACTGGAAGACTCTTGATCCTGTTCAAATCTTCTCTACTCAGCTGTAAGGTCAGAGTTGCAGAATCCGTCACGGGAAGTTGAGTGTTGGCAAGATTGACTGTAACTCCGCCCATGAATTGGATACTTCTGAACGTAAACTCTTCCAAGCTGATGCTCCCCACGTCCACAGTCTCGTTGAACTGCAGCATCATGATGCCTCGATTCAAGTCAAAATCAAACGCTTCCAAATTAGGCCTGTTAGTGTCACCGATGAAAATGTCAACATTCAGAGCTGAGGTTGGAGGTATCGGTACTACCCCAAGGACCGAGGTATCCACAATCACTGCACTTGTGATGGAGATGTATGTGGTATCGTTGCTTTGAGTAAGATTTGTACGAGCCTTCAGTTCATTGACATCAGTTGATGATAAAGTAACCACAACAACGTTGGGATCTGTCCGCACAGCTCTCTCATGCACAGTCAGCTGATAGGATTCAGTCACACCCATAATGGGTGTGGCAGTGCTGTGGAAAGTGATTCCCGAGACTGTGAGTCTTTGAGGACTGATGGCTTCAGAGAAGGAGAGGGAGAGAATGCCAGTGTTCATGTCCAGGGAGTAAGATGTAAGAGATGGTGGGCGAGCATCCTGTATGAACTCGTTGACCGGGAAGGGATTTGGCAGACGAACAGCTATGATTGGATTTCCTGCTAAATCAGTCAGAGATGATCCTTCGAGAATCAGGAATGTGTTGTTGCTCAGGGTAGCCAGGTCAAGGATGTCGGATATGAAGTTGAAGTCTTGGTTGCCAATGGTGACGGTGATGACACTGCCGTTCACACTTTGAACACTGCTGGAGGTAGTAAGTCGGAAAAAGGATGAAGCAGGGGGAGATAGAGTGCTGTTAATCAAAGTTAGAGCCGTAGGTGAGAATCGACTTGCGTTCACTATCTCATCGAACATGAGGACAATTCTCCTCTCGGTGATGTCGATATTGAATATGATGAGCGATGGAGGTCTGGCATCGGCTATCAACGTCTGCACACGTCTGGCAATGGAGAACTGAGTGATGTTATTACCAGCAGCATCAGTCACTGCACCCTCACCAAAGAACAGGTAAGTTGTCCTCCTAGATTTTCCTACAGATAAATGCGACTTCAGAGCATTGAGGTCTTCTGGTGCTAAAACAATATCGATATTCACCCCATTACTTGAAACAGGCATACTAGTGGTGAGATCGATTGCTGAAACTGTTGCATTGGAGGATGAGAAGCTGACAAGAGTGGGGTCAAAGCTAGAAGCAACGATGACCTCATCGAAGGACATGTTGAGAAAACCAGCATCCAGATCCAGATCGTACCTCATCAGAGTAGGTGGAGTCATATCTCTGGTGTACTGACGAACTTGTTTAGCACTTGTAAGTGTTATGGGAGTGATTTGATTGCCAGCCGAATCTCTGACCGCAGTGGCTGTGAAAGAGAGGTAAGTGTCATTCTCAGAAGTGGCTAGGTTTTCGATCAACTGCAAGCCGTAGAAGTCCATGAGTGCAAGAGTGGCAGTCACAGTAGCAGCATAGTTTTGAGTGGTAGTGCCGTCCATCAGGACGAGCTGGTTCTGAAGAGGAGCCCCAGGAGCTGAGAGGAATGTGAATTGGGTGAATTCTAAAGTCGAGACATCAACTGTTTCACTGAAAGTGAAAATGATTTCCATGGAGTTGAGATTGAGATCAAAATCCACCAAGAATGGAGGAGAACTGTCCCTCACAAATACATCGGCTCGCTGAGCCTCCGATTGGTCCACTAGGGCTGCCTCGTTTCCAGTGATATCCTCAAATGCTGGACCAATTACGGCTAGGAAAGAGGTGTCCTGTGATGTGGCAATGTGTGGTAAAGCTTTAAGATTGTTCAAGTCTGCACTGGAAATCTGAATCGTAAGAATACGACTATTACCGGATTCAGTTAAGTTCCCTCCAGTTAGAGTGTAGTTCAAGATGGCAGCAGTAGTACTCACAGAACTGATGTTGCTTACTCCTTGCAGTACGAGATTAGTTGGTTCAAATGTACTCGTTGGGACAATCTCGTTGAGAGTCAAAGTCAAGAAGCCATCATTCATGTTGAGCTGGTAAGTAAGAACACTTGGTCCAGTCGTATCATTGATGTAAGTATCCACCATTCTTGGAGGTGAGATTGGAGGAGAGGGATTTCCTGAGAGATCTCTGATCAAACCCATCATTGTCACAGACAGGAAAGTATCGTCAACGGAGGTTGCGAGATCTCTTATCGTAAGAAGCTGATCTAGACTGGAGTCCGATAGCTGGAGGGAAACAGTACTTCCATCACTGAGTCTGGTCACAGTGCCTCCAGTAACAGTCAGACTTGATGATCCACCAGATGTAGCATTCTGAATAGTCACCAGCTCTTCCTGGAATGTGGAAACGTTGACAAGGTCACTGAAGGAGAATATCAACCTTCCTCGGTTGAGGTCAAGCTGGTAAGAGTTGAGAAGTGGAGGATCGGTATCTTGGATCACACTATCAGCCTGCAAGGCTTTGCCATCAGTGATAGCGAGAACATCTACTCTAAACACATCATCGATGGCGAAGGCCTGCACAGTGAAATAAGTACTCTCTATGCTTCGTGCGAGTGTAGGAATATCTCTGATTCGGATATGATCTTGTAGGGAGAGGTCAACGACCACTTCATATCCATTGGGACTGGAGGTGGTTGAATCATTGCTCAATAGCACCACTTCACCGGGGAGAGACGTTCTTGCAGATTGGACAGTGATGGCAGTGGCATCAAATGTCCTTGTATTGACGACATCAGAAAAGGTAAGATTGAGAATCCCTGCTTGGATATCAAAAGAGGCACTGATGACTTGAGGCCTTGATGCATCTGGCAGGTGACTTGATGCTTGGATAGGCCCAGCTGCTTCGATTCCATTACCAGCCACATCATAGATAGAATTCATCAAGATGGTCAAATAAGTGTTTGAAGTATTGGTACCAAAATTATCGTTCAGTTTAATGGTAGCCACATCTGATCTGCTCAACTCGATCTCGACTAACAGAGAGACGTTTGAAGTCGCTCTTACAGCTCCGGGAGAGAGGGGGAGGGTCACTGCAGGAGATAAAGCAGCGGATTGGAGCGTAAGTCCAGAGATATTGACAGTTCTGAGCATGACAGGTTCATTAAACATGAGCTGAAGCAGGTTATTGTTGATATCCAAAGTGTAGCTGGCAAGAACTGGAGGTTCGATGTCAAATGTGAAGTTCCCAACTCTCAGGGCTGCAGTTTGCAGTATGGCAGTGACAAGGTTGCCTGCTGTGTCAGTGACAGTGCTGGAGGAGAGAGACAGGTAAGTGTCATTGCCACTTGAAGCAAAGTCTCTTAGTTTCAGCACATTTAGATCAGTTGAAGTGAGCTGTACAATGACCATCCTGTCTCCATTCATTGCATTAGTGGAACCGCCTGTCAATTGATAGAAATCTTGCTGATCTGAGACTGATCGATCACTCTGGATAATTATTCCCGTGAAGTCAAAGGAACTAATTCTCACTGGCTCACTGAAAGTCAGAGTCAAGTTACCAGAGTTCATGTCCAGGTCGAACAAATTGAGAACTGGGCTTGTCACATCCATGATGAAGTTCGTTACGATCAGTTGAGTGTCATTGCCAACAGCAAGACTGGGGAGGTTGACAAGATCTCGAATGAAATCAGTCTCCAAACTAACGTAGCAGCTTCCACGACTGGTGCAGAGTTTAGTGTCCTCTTGAACTTCAAAGATGTCGTTCGTTGAGAGTTGCAAAGTCACCAAAGTGGATATTTCATTGGTCATTATCACCGTGGCAGAAATCACTCGATGTCTCGATTCATCACTTCCAACTTCAAACAAACTCTGAAGGACGAGTCTGTTACTTGTGAGCGAAGAGTTCACCACTGGCTCATCAAAGAGAAGCTGAAGTGTTCCATTTATCAGATTGAACATCCTAAATTCGATCAACCTTGGACCTGTCATATCTGGTTGCACACTGATTGATAGTGGATTGGCAAAGCCCTGGGCTACAACTGGGAGACCACTGGTGTCCACTGCCAATAAGGCAGTATTGACAAGGTTGCAATCATTGGCTCCCATCACTCCAGAGCAAATTGACATAAATTTGATGTTGTTGAGGTCAGTTGAGCTCAGACGGATAGGAACAGACTGGGGGGATGAGGGATTTGGTGTCAGCGACACAGGAACAGAATCTGCACTGAGGATATACCCCGAGATGTTCAACTGATCAGCTCGGAGGGTGGATATGTTGATAGTCTCATCAAAATTGAGAGTGAATATCCCAGAGTCTAGATCAATATCAGCTGTGGTGATCTGTGGATTGACAGAATCAGCATTAAACATGGTGCTGACTCCAAGAGCATTTCTTGGCCGTATCTCTTGTACGAAGTTCCCGGCCATATCCAAGACAAGCTCTGATGTGATGGACAGGAAAGTGGTGTCCCGAGTGGTAAGTATGTCACCCAGGGCCTTCATGGAGTTCTTATCTGTGGCATCAACGATCACATCAATGATAAGACCATCTGTGCTGTTGATCATACCCCCGGTCAGAGTGAAGCTCCGATCAGGGTAAGCAGCACGTTCATCCTGGAAAGTAATCTGTCTAGGATCCAAGCTGGACGCATTCACTACTTCATCAAAGGAGAGTGTGAGGACTCTACTGTTAGCATCAAACTCAAATTCCACCAATCGAGGGCTGGTTGAGTCTCTGATGTAGTCTACAGTTCGTAAGGCGGAGGATATTGGCAGAGCCTCGGCACAGTTGTTAGCGATATCGCATATCACATTGGCAGAGTGAGAGATGAAAGTTGTGTTCTGCGAAATGGCTAGATCCTCATTCAGTTTGATGGCTGTAATGTTTGCTGGGTCTATCGTGATCTTGATCATCTGTCTATTGACGATCTCTCGAGCACTTGCAACCTCAGAAATATCGATCATAGACACCCCAGAACCTTGTCCTGAGGAGAGAGTGAGAAAAGATGGCTGGAAGGAATCAGGCTGGACGTTCTCATCAAATACCACTATCAAATTCCCAGCATCGAAATCCAGTGTGAAGTTGGCAATGGTTGGAGGCACTAGATCAACATTGTACACCGTTGCTATGACATTGGAAGCAGCTGTTACCGCATTTGGAGGGACCGCTCTGTCCTGTATTGTAGTTGATCGGATTTCAATGACACTGGTGTTTCTGCTTCGGGCAATCGTTTGAAATGCATTCATATTTCGAAGTGAGTCAAGAATGGACTGATCTAGGCTGAGTATGACAACGCGAGGATCAGTCGTGTCCTGCACACCCGTCCCTGAAAGAGCTGGTATTGAACTTGTACCACCATCTGATAAACTGATTGTGCCTATATTCAGAGTGCCAATGTTAATCGTCTCACTGAACGTTAGGACAAGTTGGAGTGGTTCTTGGACGAGACGAATCTCAAACTCAACGAGACTAGGTGCCATTGTGTCTGGTGTGAAAACACCCACATTAACAGCATCGTTGAAATCTCGCCCACTCAGCAGATTCTGACCGACGTCAGTAGTGGCATTGTCAGCAATAGATACAAAGATGTTGCTACTGGAAGTGGCTATGTCTGAGATATTTTTAAGGTTGTTAAAGTCAGTGGATGAGAGCCGGACACGCACTTGAGGTTGAGGTCCAAAGTTCAGCAGTTCGCCTCCAGTGAGTGTGAAATTCACACTTGCAGACTGCCTCTCGCTGTGAAGAGTAACAAGAGTCAAATCCAGCACGCCATCAGTCAAGACAGCTTCTGAAAATATAAAAGTCAGTATTCCTTGATTCATGTCCAGATCAAAGGACGTCAGTTCGGGCTCAACATCATCTTGAAAGAACATGGTAACCTGAAGAGCATTGGTTACATTGATAGATGTCAGATTCCTTCCTGCTGTATCGCGGAAAGTTCCTTCGGCTACTGCAAGGTAAGTATTGCCACGGGCTGTTGCAAATCCTGCTGTCTGCTTGATGAAATCCAAATCAGCTCCAGGAACGAAGATGACAAACTCTGAAGAAGGAGTCGTAGCATTAGTGGTGACTCTTGTGAGGTTGCGAGAGTCAACGGGGAAAGCCTGAGAACTCTGGATTATGAAACCGTCAGGATTAACAAGCATCGGGTCAACAGTCTCCGAGAAACGTAATGAGATGATCCCTCGTCCAAGATCGAAATCAAATTCCCTGAGAACTGGATTGATGGTATCAGGAATGAAAACCCTCGGAGGTTGGACTGGGAACGTGGTGGAAGAGACAACGTAAACAGTCCCTGGATTGCCTGCAGTGTCTTCATAAGTATTGGGCAAAATAGAGAGGAAAGTGTTAGTAAGGGAGGATGCAAGGGATGTGTCAGCTTTGATGTTGTTGAGATCTGTTGGGTCAATGATCAAATCGATGATGTTTCCTCCTTGAGTGGTACGACTTCCACCTGTTAGTCGATACTCCGATCCTCCTGGAGTTCTCTGCTGCCTCAAAACGAATCCAGTGTAATTGAAGTTGTTCAGCTGGACAGACTCGGAGAATGTGAGGAAGATTGTGCCCACATTCAAGTCAAAGACATAGCTGCGCAGAATTGGGCCTTGAGAGTCATCTGTGAACATCGAGGAAGGTAGAGCATCATCTCGGGTGATGGCTATGATGGGGTTATTGTTCAAATCCTGGAACGCTTCTGACGGAATGACAATGAAGGTGTTGTTTGCTTCAGTGCCGAGGTTGAGGAAGGATTTTATGATGTTCAAATCTTCCACTGAGAGTTCGAAATCATACACTTGCCGATCTGGAGTGCTCCTCAGCGTGCCATTTCTGATCTGGTGTTGAGTGGTAATATTAGTTGCATTGCGTTCGTTCTGGAGGATGACTTGATTAGGTGCAAAGTTTATCGTGTCCACAGCTTCCGTAAAGGACAGCGTCAGCGATCCGGCACCAAGGTCAAAGGTGAAACGCCGGAGCTCGGGGGGTGAGGTGTCACCGATAAACTGACTTGCCCTGAAGGCATTTGTATTGGAGCTGGCGATGACTTCGACTCCTGCCACATCTGTGATGGCATTCGGTGCCATGAGCAGATAAGTAGTGCCCACATTGACAGCCAGAGCACGATTGGCTTTCAACTCGTTCAAGTCTGTATCGGTGATGGTGAACGTGATGTTGTATCCATTCTCCACTGTGACTCCATTTGCTCCAGTGAAGGTACGAGCACTGGCAGGTATAGAGATGTTGCTCTGGAGCCCCAAGAGGAGGATGTTAAAAGAAGAGGCTAACATGATGTCATTGAAAGAGAGAATGACCATACCAGTGTTCATATCCAGTGAGAAAAACTCCAGCATGGGCGGCGTTGTGTCTTCAGAATACAATGCAGCATTTAAGGAACTGTTGGATAGAATAGGATTGACTGGATTGCCCGAGACATCAAGGATAGCACCAGAATCAATGAAAAGGAAGCTATCGAGTCTTGTTGTACCAAGATCGGTTAAGAGCTTCAGATCTCTGACATCATTATCACTCAGGACGATGTCGACTCTGGTCCGATCGGAGAAATCAGGATCATAAGTGATCCTGCCACCTTCTGTGAAAGTCAGATTAGTTCCACCATCAATCATGGACTGTAAGTGGAATCGACCTGGCATGTATGTGGTGATGTCCACTGGTTCATCAAATATCACTCGCAGCACGCCAGTATCAAGATCAAGGAGGGAGAACGTGGTGAGTGTGGGATTAGTGATATCTCGAGTGAAATTCCTCACTCCGAGGCCATTGCTGGCATTTCTGGCTCTTACTGGATTTCCAGGGAGGGTGCCAATGGGTGACGTGTCTCGTATGAAGTTAGATGTGAAACTGATGAAGGTGTCTGTTCTGTCGGTGGCAAGACTGGTACGAGCTTTGATCTCAATCAGATCACGAGTGGAGAGTAGGAACTGGACACTGGTCTGAATCATGTTGGTGATTCCTGTCCCAGACGCTATGGAATACGAGATATTAGCGGCTCTTGAAGCACTCTGAAGTGTAAGTTCACCAGGTTGTAAAGTTGCGGGTTGTATAGGCTCATCAAAAAAGATCGTAAAAATACCTGAATTTAAATCAAAATCGAATGATTGCACTATAGGGGAGGTCATATCATTGGTGAAGTTATCAGAGTGTTCCAATGCCGGAAATACTCCTTCCATAGGTCTCAACGCTACTTCCATGACAGGGTTATCAGCCGTGTCACTCACAAAATCCGAAGTGAAACGGATCCAGCAACTAGTGGAGTCCACACAGAGTCTAGTGTCTGCCTTGATGTTGTTCAGATCGTCAGTTGATAACATGATTTCAATGAAGGGTCTGTTGTCTGACAAGACAGTTCCACCAGTCAGCTGATATGGAGTGGTCAATAAACGACTTCCCATTGCGTACCAGTCAGTGAATGTTATAGCAGTGACATTAATGGAAGTCGCATTTATCGTCTCATTAAAATTGATCCGGAGTCGACCTTCATCTAAATCGAAATCTGTAAACCTCTCAAGGACAGGAGAACTAGTGTCAGGAGTGAAATTGCCTACCATCCTGGCTTCAAAGAAGTTGATGATTGCCACCGTATTCTCAGCAAAATCGGTCACAGTGGTCTGGAATTGAGTACTACGAGGGAAGTAGAGGAAACAGGAACTGTTGTCCATGCAAATTCCTATCCTTTTAATCTCATCCAGTTCCTCTCGAGTGAATCTCACCAAAATGTTTCTCAGGCTTCCCATTTCGTACTGCACAGAGCTCTGAGTGACACTGAAATCCGTCACATCGGTGGTGTCAACCGTCGCTTCAGAAAGTACGAGTGAATCGAGCTGGAAATTGGAAATGTTCACAGCTTCGTTGAAACTCAGTGTCATGAAACCCATGTTCAGATCAAAGTCAAAACCTGAAAGTCGAGGGTTTGTTCGATCAGGAATGACTCTGCTTGCTCCAATGGTGTTTGTAGCAGCTGGGTTTGATGAGGTGTCATTGACAGCCCCATTGAGCAATGTGAGGAAGGTGTCATTGGGGAAATTGGCGAGATCATTGAACTTCAGTTGGTCGAGGTCATTTCCTGAGAGTGAAATTGTTGTGCTGATGTCGTTGGTACTGGGGGAAGTGCCACCGCTGAGAGTCACTGACACACTAGCCGGTGACATCATCTCGCTCTGAATCACAAAACGACTCAACATGATCGAATCCCCTTGAATGGTCTCTCCAAAAGTGAGTGCGAGTGTTCCCGTGTTCAGATCCAGAACAAAACTCCTCAGAATCGGACCGACATTGTCTGTGAAGAAGGCTCTAGCTTGGAGAGCATTTCGAGGAGTAATCTGTTGGACAGGGTTTCCAGCTGTATCCTGCACTCCAGTGGATGTAACAACAAGATATGTATCACTGACAGATGAGGCTAGATCATTGAAGCTCTTGATTCTATTCGAGTCTAAAATGCCAATGTTGATGTCAGTGACGACCCCACTGGGAGCAGTGACTGAGCTGTCGAGTGTGAGGGTGAAGGAAGTGGCACTTCCTGGACTGGTGGCATTGGAAATGTTCTGGAGAGTGTAGGAAGTCACCAGGAAAGTGCTGGAGTCCACTGGTTCAGACCATTCGATACTAATCACCTGACGACCAAAATCCAACGTAAAATTGAGCACTTCTGGTCCAGTAGTGTCAGGTATGTACAGAGTTGGCGACAATCCTCTTCCTGAACTCACAATTCCATTCCCTAGCATGTCTGATACGGAATCATTGGAGAAGAAAAGGAAGGTATTTCTTGCCGTGGTTGCCAAACTGATGTTCAGTTTCAAGGCATTTAGGTCCTCAGTGGCCAAGGTCAGTTCGTAATCTGCTGCATTTTCAGACACCATGGTATTCGAAAGAGGCAAACGTATGATGGAAGTGTCAGGATCTGCTGCATTTTGGAGAAAGAATGTACTCAAATTGAAAGTACTTGCATCAACTATTTCAGAGAAGTTGAGAATCAGTACACCTCTGTCCACATCAAGTGTGTACATCTCCAGCTCCGGAGGAGTGAGATCGAAGATGAACTCTGCCACTTGGAGACCATTCTGAGGTTCAATCATAGTGCCCGCCATGTCAGAGGTGAAGGCACTCGGGAACGAGAGGAAAGTATCGGAGGGAGATGTCACCAAGTCACGGATTCCTTTGATCCGATTCAGCTCCTCCTCTGTGAAATTGAGTTGGACAATTGGTGAGGTGAAGTCCGATGTGACGACCATGTCTGACAGAGTGTATGTGATGGTCGGGGAAGTTGCTCTGTTTTGGAACTGAACGGTACTGAGGTTGAATCTCTGCGAGTCCACCACCTCAGAGAAGGTGAAGATGATGGCTCCAGTGGATAAATCCACAGTGTAGTTAAAGAGCCGAGGAGCGGTAACGTCGGGAGTGAACTGAGACACTCTGACGCCACTACCCTCAAAGATCATGAAGAAAGGATTAGAGCTGACATCACTCACTAACATGGAGTCTGCTGCAAGGTAAGTATTCCTTCTCCTGCTGGCAACGAAACGTCTTGATTTCAGAGCATTGAGATCAACTTCAGTCAAGTTTATAACGACGACAGTCGAAGTGTTGAATGAGACACTATCAGCTCCAGACAAAGGGTAGGAATCAGTTCTCTCACTAGCATTGGAGGATCCTTGAAATGTTACGCTCTGCACTGAGAATGATTCCTGTCTGTATGTCTCATCGAAGGATAAGACCAAGACACCCAAGTTTAGATCAAAATCAAAGGATGCTAGTCTGATATTAGTGGAGTCGTTGATCACTCGAGAGGCACGAAGAGCATTAGTATTGTTAAATCCAGGGCTCAGGGGATTTCCAAATAGATCTAGTGCCCCTCCCATTACGATAGTGAGGTAGGTATTGTTTTCAGTGGTGCCGATATTCTCATCGAATTTCAGAGCGTTGAGGTCATCACTTGAGAGCTCAATGGATAGAGTGAGCCCATCTGGAGAGCGAACTGTCATACCTCCAGTTAAATTGACGACAGAGTTGGAAGTGTCAATGGAGCTCTCGTTCTGCAATGTTATGGTGTTGATCCTCAGGCTCGCTGCATCCATGAAGTCACTGAAGGTCAGGTTTAGTCTACCTGTGTCAAGATCGAGCACAAATGAGAGGAGTTGTGGAGCTTCGTCATCAACGACATAGAAACTAGCCTGGAGTGCTTTTCCATCTGTGATGGCCAGTACATCAATTCCTTCTACATCATCGATAGCAAATGCCTGCATTGTGAGCCAACTTGTGTCTCTACCACGTGCCAGTCCTACAATGTCCTTAATCCCTAAGAAATCGATGTCAGTAAATTCCACCGTAATGTTGTGCCCTATACCACTGGTGGTGTTGGATGTGGTGAGCGTGTAGTGTCTGGATTGAGTAGCCCTGAGGCCGTTCTGGATTCTAAAAGCGGTGGGGTCAAAGGTGTTCACATTAACAGCATCATCGTAGGTGAGATTAAGGATCCCGGTGTTCATATCCAAGGTGAATTCGATGAGCTGGGGACGTGTGCTGTCCAGTACGAACACGGTAGCCTGAACCCTCATGGAAGCATTATTCTGGTTACCAGATGTATCTTCAAAAGCTCCAGCTCCAACTCTGAGGAAAGTGTTGCTCTGACTGGTGGCAAGGTTTGGATTACGCTTGATGCTTGTGATATCAGATTCCAGAAACATCACCATGATAACCTTGACACCGTTTTCAGTGGTGACAACTCTACCTCCGCTCAGTTGAAAGGACTCTCTAGACATTGGAACTCCTCCCGACTCGATAGTAAAGAGAGTGAGATCAGTCAGAGAAGAAGGCCTTACTGGTTCATTAAAAGTCAGCAAGAGTCGATCAAGGACGAGATCTAGCTGGAATTCAGTCAATTGTGGTTCTGTGGTATCTGGAGTCACATCACCAGCTTGAATTGCAGCCGAGATTGGAACGGGAAGGACGTTAAGAGGCTCGTGAGCCAAATCCATTACGAATGACTCGTTGAAGAAGATGAAGGTGTTAGATCTGTTGGTGGCAAGGTCTTCATTTCCTTTGATGGCACAGAAGTCAGTATCACTGAGAGCAAGAGTGATGACGTCACCGTTAGGAGGCATGGCTTGTCCTCCTGTCAATCTGTAAAAGTTCACTGCAGAGCGATTTGTTCCATCCCTAGCTGACTGAAAGGCCAGGTAATGAGGTTGTGCTGATTGGTATGAAACGGGCTCATTAAAGGTGAGATAGACCAACCCTTGATTCAAATCCAAGGAAAAGATTTCCAGGAAAGGGTTCTCCACGTCCAATATGAAATTCATTGCAATGAATCCAGGGAACACCTCTATGACTTCGTTGACAGGGTTAGGTGTCAGAGCGTTATCTTGGATTGCACCACTCAAGAGGCGAATGTAACAAGTGTAGCGACGACTGCACACAAATGTATCCAACTTGATGGCATCGATGTCACTCTGAGTTAGGTTAAAGGTCACAAGAGCACTATTGTCACTGTCAGACGTTGCATTAGTGAGCGTCAGATTACTAAGTGGGTCACCAAACAGAGTCTGTAGGATAACTCCAGAAGCATTGAGAGTGTCGGGCCTCACAGGTTCATCAAATCGGAGCGTTATAAAACCTTCACGCAAATTGAACTCAACGAACTCCATTAGATTTGGACGGTGACTATCTGCAACGACCCGACTGGCCATAAGAGCAGAATCACTTGAGAGTTCTTCAATGGGGAGGTTGTCATAGTTTGATATAGCCCCAGGGATTATTGAAATGTAGCAGTTATTGGTTGAGGTGCAGAAGTCTCGTTCACTCTTGATAGTGTTATTATCAGTTTGACTCAAGCTGACCAAAAGGGTGTAAAAATTTCCAGAATGACCAACCACAGTCGTCGTCAGGTTGTGGCTGAACATAGCACTCGAGTTGGTAGATTGCAGAGTAAAAAGGGAGGAGTTAAATGTGGCGGCGTCTATGCCTTCCGTGAAAGTGAGGAAGAGATACCCATTGTTTAAGTCCAATCTGAATGATTCTAGTTCTGGGGGCGACGTGTCGGCAGTGAAGTTTCTGACTTGAAGAGCGTCGATGTTTGGAATCCGAATAACAAAGTTTCCATTCATGTCACGGATAGCAAAGTTCAAGATGACAATGTAAGTCGTGTTCTGAGAGATAGCAAGGTCTGTTCTTCGCTGGATTTCCGCCAAATCCTCACGCCTGAGCTGTACAGAAAGTATTGGAGCATTGGTTGACGTTAATGGTGAGGTGAGATCACGCAACCTATAGAGACGTGATTCACTCCTCCCTCTCTGGATCTCAAGCTGGTTCTGATCGAAGGTTTGATGATTGACAGCTTCATTGAACACCAGTGTAAGAGTTGCAGTGTTCATATCCAAATCAAATGCTATCAAGTTGGGTCTTGTGGTATCGGGAACAAGAGTAGATACTTGTCGGGCAGAACCAGTGCTGATACTGAAAGCCAAGTTCTGGGCGGCGTCTTCTACGACACCTTGAGAGAGGGAGATGAAGGTATTTGCTGTGAAAGTACCAAGAGATGTTTCTATTTTGATAGCATCCAAGTCGGAAGCAGATAACTGGATGTTGAGGACTCGGTCTGTCCTGTTGGTGATGAGTTGACTGTCAGACACAGTGAGGTTAACTGCACTGGAGACTGCACTGCTCTGAAGGAGAATAGAGCTGATATCAAAAGTTGAAGGGACCACATTCTCATCAAATGTAAGAGAGATAAATCCGTTGTCCATATCCAGAGAAAATGAATCCAGTGATGGAGGGATAAGATCGGCTGAAATGTTTCTAGCTTGGACAGCTTCTGCAGGAGTCACCACCAAAGATGAAAGGCCCACCATGTCAGTTCCTGCAGCTTCACCGGCACTGAGGTAACTACTGTTGCGTCTTGAAGCCAGGGGATAACGTGACTTGATTTCAGCTAGATCCTCTCGGGTGATGTTGATTTGGATCTCGTTGGAGTTCACCAAGGTCACGTTCCCTCCAGTTAGGGTGAAATTATTGGGAGAAGAAGGAGCCTCAAGAAGAGTAAAGCTGGTTGGAACGACTGTCGATGCATTGATAGTCTCCGAAAAGACCACAATCAAAATGAGGTCGAAACCATTCTCTGCGTTTCTGAGGTCAAAGGTGGTCACATTGGGTGCGATTGTATCTTGTGTGAAATTAGTAACCCTCAGGGCAAACTCAGTTAGGATTGGAACTACGGGATTGTTGAAGGTATCCACGAGAGCTCCCGATCCTAGAACCAGGTAAGTGTTGTTCACCATCGTGGCCAGTTCAGTGTTGGCTTTGATGGCGTTTAAGTCTTGAGGAAGCAGCTGAATGTTGAGGGTGTCGGTGAGTGTGGTCTCCAGTGGGACACCTCCGGTCAACGTCACATTGTTGTCTGAGGAAGGAGCATCTTGGATCATGACAAACCTCCCATTAAATGAAGCAGGGTTTATGTTCTCTGGGTAGCGGAGGGTGAGAATGCCTTGGTTTAAGTCAAAATTGAATGAGTCTATAATTGGACCTGATGTATCAGCAAGTACGAGAGAACCTTGTAATGCGACAGTGCGAAGAGGAATGGGGTTACCCGCCAGGTCTGAGACAGCTCCAGCACTGTATGCTATGAATGTGTCTAGAATAGAGTTAGCAATCGTACTATCATTTTTGATAGCAAAAGCCACAGCTGTGTTCAGAGATACATTCACCACAACTCCATCCATCAGGTTGACAACGCCTCTTAACGGTATACTACCCAAGCGAGAGGCAGTCCGATACAAGGTGAACCTCGTGATCTCCAAAGTGGAAGCGTTTACAGGCTCATCGAAAGTCAAAATCAACAAATCCTGACTCAGATCAAGAGTGAAGCGATCTAGATCAGGTGCTCGTCCATCAGGAATAACACGAGTGGCTGGAATTGGACGACCGTCCACTGCTACCTGCCCACTTTGATCTGTAGCCACACCAGCTAAGATCCTGAGAAAGGTATTGGTCGGATTCTCGCCGAAATTTGACGTGAGTTTGATGAAGTTGAGGTCGGAATCTTGCAGTGTCACAGTTACCATTGAACTAACAGTTGTGGACAAAGTACCTCCAGAAATCTGACGTGTGATTGGGTTGGCTCCATCTGCAGACTGCAGAATCAAACGGGTATTGATAAAAGTAGTGATGTTGATGGTCTCGTCAAACGTGATGAGAAGCATGTCATTATTCAGATCCAGAATGAAACTCAGGAGAGTGGGTGGGGTTGTATCTGGAGTGAAAACCCTCACAGGTATGGCAACATGTGTTCCATTGTCCGTACTGCTTACCAGATTCATTGAAGTGTCATTTACTGCTCCAGATTCGAGCATCAAGTAAGTGTTTGACACCTCAGTAGCAACTTCTGTGTTAGCCTTGAGGGCATTGAGGTCACTCCGATCGAGCGTTAGAGTGATGACCGTTAAGAAGTTGGCTGCAGTGGTGGTACCACCCCGAAGAGTGACACCCATGGAGTTGTTGCTGAAGTCATTCTGGATGGTGATACGATCGAACACGAATGAGCTGCTTGTCACAGGCTCATCAAAAGTCATGACTGTCTGACCACGATTGAGATCGAAATCAAAGCTGACAAGCATTGGTGGTGTGGTGTCACCAACATAACGAGATGTACGAATGGCATTACGGTCAGTGACGGCTAATATTGGTCTGCTACCGAGATCTTCAAAAGCCTCAGCTTCGATAGAGATGAAAGCATTAGTAGACGACGTCGCAATGTTTAAGTTGGCTTTGAGAGCTTGAAGATCAGCATCAGTGAGGGTTATCGAGATAATTGTGCTGTTAGTAGCAGGGAAAGAGCCACCAGTCAAGTCCAGGAAGAAGCTTGCATCCATGGAATTCTGGAGAGTGAGAGTTCGACGGTCGAGTCTGGAGCTGTTGATATTGATGACATCCGTGAACGTCAGAACTAACTCTCCAATGTTGAGGTCAAGAGAGAAGTCCCTCAGAGTGGCAGGTGAGACATCGGAGACTATGTTTGAGATGGAGATGTTGGCAGGAATGGGGTTTGTATTATTGCTGGTATCTTCAAAAGAATTTGCATCCCATTCGAGTTGAGTATCAGTCAGACTGGTGCCAATCGTATCATCAGTTTTGAGTGAAGCGAGGGTTAGGTCACCGAACATGAAACCAACGATCACTGAGGCACCTTGGAGTGGCAATCCATTGACATCTACCAAAGTACTCTCTCCCAACGGAAGTCTATTGTCATCCGTGCCGTTAGTCAGAGTGAAATTCGCAGCATCAATGCTACTACCAAAGACAGGCTCAGAGAAAGTCACCACCAAGCGGTTACTGTCGAGATCGAGAGTGGCAGAGACCACCATGGGTGGGGAGGTGTCGTTGGTGTAATTTCTCACTTGCTGGGCGTTTGTGGTGCCAATGGGTTGCACGAGATTGCTATACAGATCTTGTATGCTACCATTTATCAAGGAAAGATAAGTATCATTCATGGACGTGGCAAAATCTGCAAGTTTGAGAGCGTGAGCATCACCCCGTAGAGCAACTGTGATGGTCTCACTGTCAGTTGCAGGTCGGACCTCTGAATTGGATGACAACGTGATCCTCTCACCTCCGCCGGATGCAGCTTGCAAGGTGAAGCCAGACTGTGTGAATGAGCTCACGTCGACTGGCTCACTGAAAGCAAGGACCAACTCATCAGCAGATAAGTTCAGATCGAATGCCATCAGTTGTGGAGGTGTGGTATCAGGAATGAACCTCATGAGCTGATGCTGGACTTGACGGGTTTGATCATATGCAGTTGTTCCTCGACCTAACAGATCACTGATGAAAGCTGTCGAGTAGGTAGGAACGCAGTCAGTGAGGGAAGTGCAAAGGTCACGCTGCAGCTTGATACGGTTGAGATCTTCACTGTTGATGAAGAAGGAGAACATATCACTGTTAATACAGTTGAGAGTGCTGTTACATTCCCCTCCGGTAAGCGTCACAGACTCTGTGCTGGATATAAAGTTGTTCTGGAGTGTGAGATCAGTGAAGTTCAAGGTAGAGATGTTCACGACCTCATTGAAGGAAAAGCTGATGATTCCTTGATTCAGATCAAACTCAACAAAACTCGTAAGCTCAGGGCCTGTGGTATCATTTATGACCGCCATGGCTGCCACACCCATCATATTCACATATTGCATGCTCATTGCATCCAGAATACCATGACCCATTTGAAAATACACAAATGTATCACTTGGGTTATTTCCAAAACTCGAGTCAGTCTTGATATCGATTTGAAGCTGGACACCGATTCTGCATGTGACAGTGGTCATGTCTAGCGTAGCATTGCCACTCAGACGTGATGCTCTACTGATGTCCATGTCCACAGGTCCAACCAGAATGTTACTGCAGTTGATCATGTCTGCTGTGAGCACGGGCGCGAGCATGGCGTAAGTAATTTCCACCACGTTTTCTTCAAGATCAACCGTAATACTTGATGGTGGTGTCTGTGCAACTACAAGTATAGACCACACAGAACTTTGACAACAGTTCAAAACAATGTACAATTCACATTAATTAATGGCGCACTATTTGTGTCAAAACTGCATCAAATCAACTTCTGCCTTGCATTATTGTAAAGTATGTCCCTTACCCTTTACTTAATAGAGTTAGTGCTGCACTCTATAGAATATGATGCTACTTTATGAAGTATATGATGGCTTATGGATTAGTCATACTGTTAGACCTTGTTCTCACTTCTCACCAACGCGTGCAGATGGGGGGGGGGGGGGGGGGGGGGGGGGGGGGGGGGGGGGGAATGCACGAGGGAAATGAGAAGGGAAAAGGGTCTAGTAGAATAAGTTTGTAGTGGAACCACATGATGGAGTAATAACATTTGAAGTTCAACTGCTTCATTGACAGTTGGACAACAGCCAGAACTTGTATCATGTAATACTTCTATGAGGGTCATGTGATACTATCATTTGTATCCATGTGAGTCATGTGATACTATCACAAACATAGCATACAAGCTGTAGATACACTGGCTATGTCTTTTCCACGACCTGTAGAGAGGTGTGGTTTCTGCAGCACAGTCTAATGCCCTCTCAGTCTAGATTTGGGCTGTTGCTAGGGTGATCTGGACTCTTCTCTCAGTCATGATGTAAATACATACCCAAAACTCTCAGAATTTTGGGCATGAACTATACTTCATAAAGCAGCATCTTAAATTTCTAACTTGTGCGCAAATGGGCACTTTAACTAAAGTATATGAGGCAATAACAGATGCTCATATCAGAGGCAATAGATTTCAGATATTTATAATTACTCAGATGCTTAATATGTATTGAAATTAAAAGAATTGAAATTCTAAGTACTTTGAACTGCCGCTTTGCAACATTGCATGAGTGAGCAAGGGGTCCAATCTGCCCTTAAGAAATAAGCACTGATAATCATTACCTATTCCCATGTTTCTTGTTATCATGTTTCCATGGATACAAGAATTCAATGAATAATTAATTCTGGCAATGCATATGTTTATCACATAACACACATAATGTCGACATGTTATCATCGTGCTATAAACAGTGGAAACCATCAGTGCGGACTCTCTGAAAGGACACTTCTTGTGTGTTATTCACTCCTGAATTATATTAAGGCAAGGTCAGAGTTTCTGGTTTTGTGAAGTGTCTACGTGATGAGGTTCCACTGTAATTAAGCATAATTATACTCACAGGTGGAGGGGAAGAGAGAGAGAGTCACAAAGACCGAGAGTAGGAGGGCTGCCACCACAATCCTGCAGAAACGAACAAACCAAATATAAAATTTGAAATTCCTGTACTTATCAATATACATATCATTTTCTTCCTAACTAAATGTACTACAGATGTACAAACTGACTACACAGCGGTAGCAACATTACTCCATCATCAACACTAGGCAGTTCTAACTCAACATAGGGAGGGCATTGCCATGCAGTACACTATGCAAACAAGGTGATGTCACACTGCAGAGTCCTTGCACGAAACCCAGCCAACCAACCTACACACGTACACAATGAACCCTTCTCAATGCTTCATATCAAGTAATGAACTAAGGCATCAATGACCCATGCATACATAACACCACTCCCAGTGCTAGAGAAACATGACTACCAGGGCATTGTAAGTAACAGCAGCTGAAATAGCTCTTGCATTGTACACACTGCCCTACTCTAAACTTGAATGGGAGAATTCACACACATGGCTGCAAGACATTGTGCCTTTAGCTACACCACAGCTAAGAAGCCACCTTGCACCACTGCTCAAATTTTTGAAATGAGTTCTTCATGGCTGTTGATATTGCAGTAGCTAAACTAGCTTGACACATGCAAACATATTAGCTGCCGACATTTTAACTCCAAAAGCTGATGTGCTAACACACTCCTGGTGAAAATGACCTATCTACTGGTGAATTGACCGTGGCTTCTAAGTAAGCAAGCCATGACACAAAATTTCAGTGGCTACCCTCCTCGGGGCCTACCAAACTGAACTGGTTCTTCCTTTCCCGCCCCATTATTGCCAACTATCTCAAAATAAAACTTTTCCCACCATTTATACTACCACCACACTTACCTAGGACTGTGAGGGGTCCCCATTTCTCCAAACCTCTATCCTCTGCTGGTTTTGACTTCTTCGCGAAGTTCACAAGAAAAAAAAGAGGTTAGGCCACGCGCACACTTTAGAGATGGGGCGTGCCTTTGTAGAAAATTTTAAATGGCCAAGGAAGAAGCTGTCAACACAAGTTCGTTCAAGTTTCTCCTAAGAGTAAACTGAAGGACATCTCCAGAATTGGAGGGAACTAGTGCCTAGCGTGATGCCTGGGACTGGAAAAGGTCAGAACTCCCATGAATGTTTGTCAGTATCCATGGAAAAAGGGCGGAAAAACAGAACATCCCGCCATCCCTTCTTGATATTCATAGCCTATTCATCAAAGATTACGGACGAAAGGCGATGTGAGGCCCACTTGAATGTTTGTCCTATGGTAACAGCAGCTAAACAATACAACTGCTGTAGACCAACTGTACTTTTTCAAAGCTGAATCTCTTCAAGAAACAGTTTGAACCGATTAATTCAAGAAGATCTGCTCCAGATTCTAGCCCCACCCCCTTCTTGGTGCCTCGGGCCATGTATTAGGTAAGATTATGAAAGCTTTCAAATTTGTAGCCTCTAGCTAGCTAGCTAGCTAGCTATTAAACTGTGACATTCATTGCTACCTGTTGCATGGGATCAATAGTTTGCTGTTACTTCAAATGTGCAATACAATGAGAAAATTAAGATTAAGCATGCAAAGGCAACCATCTCATTTAGTATGAGAAAATATTAATGGTTACGAAGTATTATTTCCATTGCAGTTATAATGAATGAAAGCCAAGCTAGCTATTCATAGTGTTTCTATTTGTTCACTAGGAACATTGAGTTCTACTGATACATCATGGCAAGTAATTCTAGAAGAATCCATCTTTTTTGGACTGTCCTTCCACTCCTTCTTGCCTGGTCACTCCCTTCAGTCAGATGTCACGCAGACGAATTTCTGATGGATGAAATAGTTGTCCAGCTGTCAGACGAAGATCTGAATTCCATCAAGAGCAGTGAGCTCTGCTCGAGTGGACTGGACGGACGTGACTGTTACCTCACATTCCTACCAGATGCTGTTAGGGATGCTGTTGGTATATCCATCGAGGGGACAGCCGAGGGTCAGTGTTTCCCTGTCTCCAGCTTCATCAGTGATGGCGTCCGACCTCAACTCAACAACTTTGTGGAGCTGGACTTGGACATGGGTCTATTGACACTGAACTTCACAGAGGTCATTCGAACCTCCACGGCAAATTTCACAGCCATCAGACTTCAGACTTCATTCTTCGCTGGTGGGCTGACTTACTATTTGACCCCAGGACAAGTTCTGGGTCCTGTCTTCTCCACGAACATCACACTGGAGCTCAACATGAATGACTTGAATGAATTGAAGAGAATCGATCAAATTTGCACATCTGATACTGTCTGTTGGATTCGGTTTTCGGAGAATTTCTTGATGGATGTTGCTGGGAATCAGATAGAAGCAATTGTCGATGGAGATGCTAACTCCAGAGGACGACCAATCAGATTTGTGCCAGACACAACCCCACCGAATGTCATAGCCTTTGATGTGGATTTAGACTCCGGTGAAGTGACACTGTTCTTTGACGAGACGATCACAACCATCAGCTTCATCGCACAGAGCATCGTCTTCAGTGCATCTGAGAATGTCTCTACTAATTACACACTCACTCGCAACCAGAACCCCACAGGAGTGGGGCCAGCAGTCACTAACTTCACATTCGAGCTCCACCCTGATGACATACTAGCCTTGAAGGCAATTGATGACCTGTTCACCGGTGAGAATGATACATATCTGACCTATACCGACACGCTGATCACTGACAGAAACGGCAATCAGGCTGACCCTCGAATGGCTGGGTTTGACGCACTTCGTGTCCGTATGTTTCGTCCCGATTCCACTCCCCCGCAGCTATCATCATTCGATCTTCTTGACATGGACAATGATCTGATGCAGATCAGTTTTGACGAGCCCGTGGATCTTAACAGCATCAATTTCACTCTTGTAGTCTTGAGATCAAGACCTCTATCAGATCCGTCTTCCATCAACATCCCTTTAACGGGATCAAGAAGTTTGCGTTATGTCACCAGTGATAAACTCCAGGTTGAGATTGGATTCAATCCTGCTGATATCAGTTCTTTGAAACTGGAGCGTAACATAGCCACGAGTCTTGCCAACAGCTTCATACAGCTGGAAACTGGGGCCATTCAAGACGTAGCCGGAAATGAGATCCAAGCCACTCCCAGTCTTCAGGCAGTTAGACACACCCCTGACTCCCGGGGACCTAGTTTGGTGTCGTTCAGTCTTAACCTCACTAGTAACACTCTTGTTCTCGTATTCGATGACATTGTGAATGTAGAGAGCACACTTCAAGTCAATCGACTTACCATTCAGCCTGATGGAAATGGGACATCCTCAGCTACTTACACGCTCGTGAACAGCACCAGCTCCAGCACCAATGGCTTCTCCTTTGTCATTGATCTCTCTACGCTTGATAGCAATGGCATCAAGGCTATCCCTGGCTTGGCCACACGTCGAAATAACACTTTCATCTCTTTCACAGCTGGCTTTCTAATGGATATATTTGGAGCTAATGTCATCTCAATACTCTCTTCCAATGCATTTATTGCAAGTGAATTCTTTCCAGATGTGATTCCAGTTCAACTGTCATCATTCGAGTTGGATTACAATCAAGAGACTCTTTCTCTCACTTTTGATGAGACGGTGAAACTTGATTCCTTCGATGTGTCGTTACTGACACTCCAGAATAGAATGAGCAATGCCACACGCTCATACACTCTGACAGGTGGACAAGTGACTAGTAACCTTTACCCCACCAGCTTCTCCATTGCACTCACCAGAGAAGACCTCAATACCATCAAACTCTACGAAGATCTTGCTGTCAACAGAGCAACGACTTACCTGTCTTTTCCAACTGCTGCCATCAGTGATGCAAATGATAACTTTATAGTGCCAATTCCCAACAATGGAGCTAGAATGGCAAGGACGTTTATCCCTGATTCAACTCCTCCAATGCTGATGTCTTTCTTCTTAGATATGAATCTCGGGCAGTTGCAGATAACTTTCGACGAGACGATCAATGCTTCTACTTTCCAGCCTAACCAGATAACCATTAGTGGAGGACCTCTCTCTAGTCAGTCCTCTGTGTTGACTGGAGGAGATAACTCCCTTGTGAACTCACCAATCGTTGAGCTCAATATCTCCACCACTGATCTCAATGTCATCAAACAGATGCTGGGGATTGCAACTTCAGTGAACGACGCTTACTTGTTCTTCACTTCACTGGTCGTGGCAGACATGAGTGGCAATCAATACGGCACTAACACAGTTCCAATGCAAGCTTCCAACTTCATTCCCGATGAGATAAACCCAGAGTTGGATTCTTTCATTCTCGATGTCAATTCCGGTCTCCTCCAGTTGACATTTTCAGAAACAGTGGATGTGACCTCTCTTTCGATATTAACCATCACTCTTCAAGCCAGTGCTTCCAACATAACGAATTCTAGCGAATATCACATATTGATCCCTGGCTCTCCTCCCAATGGCAGCATCTCCAATAGTGTCAATGAGACCATTATTGTCATCAATTTAGGCCGAAGTGATCTTGATGAGATAAAGCGTCTGACTGAGCTGGGCACCAGTGTGGACGATACTTACATTTCCATCACAGATGCCACCATTCTGGACATGAATCAAAACCCTGTTGAACCAATCTCTGGAGATGCAGCTTTGCAGGCTCTCGATGTAATTGAAGACAGAACTCCTCCAGAGTTAGTCGCATTCTCCATTGATCTGAATACGGGATTCTTGAGGTTGACCTTCTCTGAGACAGTAAATGCCTCCACCTTGAACATCAGTTCCCTGATGCTCCTGTCCAATTATTCCATGCCAGAGATGATCTACACTCTCATCGACAGCACTAATGAGATCACCAATGGCGTGACAATAGACGTCAGACTGGGAACCATGGACTTAAACCTCATCAAGTTCCGTCGATCACTGGCTGCCAGTTTCGAGACAACTTTCTTGCAGCTTGGCAATTTTGGTGTGATGGATGTGAATGGAAATCCTTACGTTAATGGCAGCTCCATTCTTCAAGTCACCCCCAACACTCTCATTCCTGATGTAACCTCCCCAGAAATAATATCCTTTGACTTGGACTTGGATTCAAGCATCTTGTCTCTAACGTTCTCTGAGGTTATAAATGCATCCACACTGGATCTTCAGGGTCTTACCCTCCATAGTGATAACAGCTCCTCATCAACAAGATTCAGGTTGAATGGAGGCTTCCTGTCAGGGACGAATGTCTTCCCCGGCCACCCTCCGATAGTGGAAGTCACTTTGCTTGTAGACGACTTGAACTCAATCAAGAGACTCGTCAATTTGGCGATTAGCAATGATACGACCTTTTTGAGCGTGTCAGCAGGAGCAGCTGTAGATCTGGCCCCTGTTCCAAATCTGTTAGATGGCAGAATGAGTCCTTCGGATTATTTGATGGTGGAGGAGATAACTGAAGATGTCACCTCTCCTGAGTTGGTGGATTTTGATGTGGATCTGACAAGGGAGGAGATTTTGTTGATTTTCAATGAAACAGTTGATATTACCTCTTTCAATGCAACTGAGATCACGTTGCACTCGCATATGGACTTGCTAGCATCAGCAGAGAATTATACCATCGAAAACAGCTTTGTAATATCGCAGATCAATGACACAATGGTCTTGTTGGAGATACAGACATCAGATCTCAACTCGATAAAGCTTCTTACCTCCCTCTGCACCTCTCGCAGCAACTGTTACATATCACTGACAACATTTGCCATCATGGACATGAATAGTAACAGGGTGTCTCCCATAGATGGTCAAATGGTGCGTAATTTCACAGAAGACATGACCTCACCTCGCTTTTTGGATTTTGGACTTGATATGAATATTGGAAGACTCTCACTCACTTTCGATGAACCTGTTGACGTCTCTTCTCTCAACATCACTGGATTTGTCCTTCATGCTGCCCCAGAATCTAACACTTCTGACACAACTCATTATCTCATGGATGGACTGTTTCCAGAATTTTCTGATACCGAGAGTGGGAATGGAATCGTCCTAGTAGTCAGAATCGGATATTTGGATCTGTACTCTCTCCAGCGTAAACGGCAACTCGCCACTTCAGATTCTAACACTTTCTTGTCAGTATCGGCAGGTGCTGTCCGAGATATGAATGGTCTTGACTTAGTTGCCAATGATTCCATCCCAGTCTTTGAGTATACAGAAGACTCAACTCCACCTCTCTTACTGGAATTCTCTCTTAACGTGACGGAGGGTTCACTCTTGCTGACATTCAATGAAACAGTTGATGCTTCATCCCTGATTCCAGAATCTCTCATTCTTTATGCCGTGAATGAAACAATGACAAATCCCCAGCTCACTCTCTCGAGGAACTCAGTAGTCCAAACTCTTGACGATCCAATCATAAGAATCACCCTTACCAAGTACAATTTGGACCAACTGAAACTGTTTGAGAATCTTGGGACATCTACCAGTGATACTTATCTCCATATTCAAGCCAGAGGCATTCGAGATAATGCCCGATCTCCAAGTGGTAATGCTATCGAGGCTGTGACCCTACAGGCCAGTAACGTCTCTCCTGACACTATCCCGCCTTCTCTACAGTCTTATGACATAGATCTTAATACTGGCTTACTCGTGCTTTACTTCGATGAGCCTGTGAATGGGAGTAGTGTGAATTTTGATGCCATCACCTTCCGGAATGCAGAAGCTGATGAGAATGTGACTTCAATGTTCACGTTGAACAACGGCACAGTGCTTCCAGTGAATAACACCATCAATGGGTTAGCACTCACCATCATTTTATCAACTGAAAACCTCAATGGAATCAAAGTGCTTGACGAACTGCTTGTCTCCTTGAACACTTCATATTTAGTTGTAATGAGCAATCTTGTGCAGGATATGGCTGGAAATGCTCTCTCACCTCCACCTGCTCCCTTGCAGGCTGATAACTTGATTGTGGATACGAACAGCCCAACTCTGATTTCGTTTGAACTCGATTTGAACAGTGGCTTAGTCACCTTTGAGTTCAATGAACCTGTGAATATATCTACCATCCAAATCACAGAGGTCATTCTAGAGCAAGCAAGACTGATGGGTATTGATGATCAGAGCTATCGGTTGACTGGTGGAGATGTCGTCACAACTTCAAATGGTGAAATCATCCAATTTCGAATTCTGACTGACGACTTGAATGAACTGAAGAGACTTCAGATCGGTTCCTCCATACTCACCTCCTTTGTGACTTTCAGTGAGTTGTTCATCAAGGATATCTTCAACAACAATGCAACTGCAGTCACTAGAAGAGCTGCAACCAGCTATGTGGTTGACATGACATCACCTGTTCTGGATCGCTTCAATCTGGATCTCACGGAGGAGACACTGGAATTGTTTTTCTCCGAAACTGTGCGAGCTATGTCGTTAGATGTGACTCAGATCACACTTCAGGATCAGTTGGCACGAGTCAACTATTCCCTAACAGAAGTCAGCACTCTGAACAGCAGTAATGGAACTTCCATAGTCATACGATTGGGTCGAGATGACCTCAACCAGATCAAATTGGAGCTAGGTCTGGCCACTTCAGAAGATGACACCTACCTCTCTTTCACATCTTCAGCCATTGTTGACATGTTTGGAAACCTCCTTGTGAATCGATCTGAATCTATGGCTCTCCGGGTCACTAACTTCACCCGTGACTCAGTTCCACCAATGCTGGAGGGATTCAGTCTTGATCTTTCCAACGAAACTCTCACGTTATCCTTCTCCGAGTCTGTCAATGCTTCTAGCTTTATGGCCAGTGCTATAACCATCCAGAGCAGCAGGACTTCAGCCGACCTATCAGTGACTCTCACTGATGGCTCAGTGGGAGAAAATGACTTTGAGCTGGATGTTCAACTCCAGACTCCCGACCTCAACCGCATTAAGGAATTCCTGAACTTAGCCACAGTGGTGGAGAACACCTTCATCTCCATCACCTCTGCACTCATTAGAGACTTGAGTGGAAACGCCATCATGTCCATCTCCAACACATCAGCTCTGAGTGCCAGTATTGTCACTCCAGATGTAATCCTACCTGTCTTACAAGGCTTCAGTTTGAACCTAAACACTTCTCAACTTACCTTGAATTTCTCTGAAACAGTCTCAGCGCCCACATTAGACGTTCGAGGTATCACGCTACAAGATGAGGTAGAGTCCAATAACAGCTACACACTTACCTCTGGAGATGTGCAGAGTGAGAACTCTTCCATCATTGTGGTTGATATCTCCAAGATGGACACTGATTTGATCAAAGAAATTTTCACCCTTGCTACGGAACTGGGAAACTCTTTCATCCGTCTAGACTCAGGTGCAATTCAGGACATGAATGGAAATAGTATCACTGGGATGTTTGATGGATCTGCTCTCATGGCAGACAGTTTCATTCCCGACCAAATTCCCCCTCAACTGCTTAATTTCACCCTTGACCTTGATGAAGGAGAACTGCTACTAGTGTTCTCCGAGACTGTCAATGCTCAGAGTTTGAACTTCACTGCTCTTACTCTCCTAAATGGCTCCTTCAGCAGCTTTCTTGAGACTTACACTCTAACCAGTGGAAGTGTCTCCATGAGAAACTTCACACACGTAACTGTTTCTCTGACATCCATGGACTTGAACACACTCAAGGTTCTTCTAACTTTAGGAACATCAGTGGACAATACTTTCCTATCACTTCCACCTCATCTTATCGAAGATATGAACATGAACTTAGTGCTGGCAGTTCCTACCACCGATCCACTGCAAGCATACAATGTCATCCCTGACACAACTGGCCCACAACTCATCAGCTTCACCTTGAACCTGACCAGCGATGTTCTTGCTCTCAGTTTCAACGAGACAGTGAGTGCTTCCAGCTTCAACCACAATGCCATCACTTTCCAAGACAGCAGAGAAGGAGCCATTAGCTACACCTTGGTGGACAGTTTCGTCACTCCAATTGTAGACTCAACTGAAATTTTCATACAACTCTCAACCAATGACTTGAATGAGATTAAGAGATTGGATTTGGCCACGTCTGAGGATGACACTTACATCTCTATCACCTCAAGTGCTATCAGAGACACGATGAATAATTCGGTCGTATCCGTTCCACCTTCTCAAGCTTTGAACGTCTCAAGGTTCTACCCTGATGAAATCAGTCCTTACCTTCTCTCCTTCAACTTCAACCTCAGCTCTGGAGAAGTGACGCTGACATTCTCCGAGACTGTCAATGCGTCCACTTTGAATGTAACTGGCTTTTCTTTCCAATCTGTACAGAACTCTTCAGTACTGTCCGGACTGGAGGGAAGTTTCCGACTCACTACCGCTTCCATCGGTTCTACTGAAAACAGTCACATTCTGACCATTACCATCGTAGACGATAATTTGAACCCCATCAAGCAGGATACGACTCTGGCAGTCCTCAACTCCACCACTTTCCTTTCGGTGCTAGAAGGAGCCGTTCAAGACATGAACAACAATGCACTTGTCACCATTTCTGACCAGAGAGCTCTTCCAGTTACTGTTTTCACGCAAGACATGTTACCACCTGAACTGGTCCTCTTCAATCTCTACCTACAAAGAGGAACTGAGAATCTAGTTCTGGAATTGCTCTTCTCTGAAACTGTAAATGCCTCCTCCATTCGACCCACTGGGTTCACCTTTAGTAACACGTCTAATGGCACTCAGACATTCCAACTCACAAGTGGCCTTGTCTCAAGTGTGGACTCAACCTTCATTATGATACTGATCAACTCAACAGACCTGGAGAGCATTCGACAACTCGATTCCACCTTTCTTCTGACGTCCCCCGAGACCTCATTCTTGGCCATTGCTCCCAACAGCGTCCTGGACATGGCTGATAACCCCATTGTACCCATTGATGTTAACAACTCCACCAATATCAACGGCTCATTTGCTGATCTGAACCCCCCAAGAATCGATATGTTCATCTTGGATCTTGACAAGGGAGCAGTCACCTTGCAGTTCACTGAACCAGTTTTAGCCTCATCTTTCATACCGATGAGTTTGTCCATTCACAGTGGACGTGAAGTGGGCTTCAACTCAAGTCTTGGTCAATTCTTCACCTTCACAAATGCCACAAATGTCACCACCTCACCTGAGGGAAGTCTTCTCATGTTTGAAATCATTGATGATGATTTGAACACGATTAAGCTCCTTACAAATCTTGCTGTCTCTCGTCTAACCACTTACCTTTCCTTCGAGAGAGGGGTAGTGCTGGACTATTCACTCAACGAGGCTTTCATGGTGAGTCCTGACAATCCATTTCAAGGAATGCTCATACGAGATCGAACTGGCCCTCGACTGGAACGATTTGACTTTGATCTCACTGCTGAGACAATCACACTAACTTTCTCTGAGACCATTAACGCTAGTTCAGTTGACGTCAGGCAGATAACTTTTCAGAATAGTGATCGTAACGCTAACAGGTTCTACACTTTGAGAAACAGTGTTGTGACAAGTAACGACTCCATCATTCTCACCATACAACTCTCAGAAGAGGACAGTAATGGTATCAAGGCTACGGATAGACTCTTGACATCAACCCTCGACTCGTTCATCACTATCGATCGTGAAGCATTGAGAGATATGGCAGGGAATGAGCTCATAGATGTACCTAACATTGCTGCCATCAGTGTCTTCAACTACACCAGAGACACCATTCGGCCTCAAATCTCTAACTATACGATTGATATGGACACTGGTAGAATCCTGATAACATTTGATGAGACAGTCAATGAGACTACGGTTGATGCTTCTCAGATCTCTCTTCAGGATGCATCCAATCAGTCGACTTACAACCTCACTCTGAGAAATGGTTTTAGCAACTTAGACATTAGCCATATTATCAGCATTTCTCTCAGCAGGTTTGATCTCAATGAGCTGAAACGTCTGCCATTTTGTACCGAGGGAAGCAACTGCTTTCTCACTTTCACGGAAGACTTGATCCTGGATATGGTAAACCTTGCAGTGTTGCCAATACCTCAAGATAGTGCTGAGCTTCCAGGAGAGTTCATACCTGACACAACACAGCCAGAGTTAGAACAGTTGGTCCAGGTCGATTTCGACCGTGAGTTAATCATTCTGCAATTCTCTGAGACACTAAACATAGAAACATTGAATCTCTCCACCATTTCTTTCCGAAATCTCTTTGCCAATCCTACATCGGCTGTTCAACTGACCGGAGGGACGGTGCCTGCTGTGAACACTTCAAGGTTGGAGATAAACCTCACTCAAGCAGATTTGGATGCCCTGAAGCAGAATGACATGGTGTGTGCCTTCAGGGGTAACTGCTACATCTCCTTTCCCGAGAGTTTGGTCGATGACATGAACTCCAATCAGGTGGTTCCAACACAAGATGCCTTCCCTGGGTTCCTGGTGCAGAATTTCACCTTTGACACCATTAATCCTCGTCTAATTGCCTTCGACTTGAACCTTGCTGTGGGCTACCTCACCTTAGAATTTAGTGAGCCTATCGAACTGAACTCGATCAATTATGAGAATATTGTTCTCCAAGGTGCGATGAATGCTTCAAACGTTACTGACACAGTTCTGTTTCCTTTGCTTGCTCCTTTCAACAGGACCTCACCAACCTCAAGGTCCCTTCTCCTTTACCTCAGTGGTGATAATATTGAGTCACTGAAGGCTTCAAGATACTTTGCTGACAGTAACACAACATTTATTTCTGTCTTGCCTGAGGCATTCAGTGATACGTCATTCATTCCAAACCAGAATGACGAGATTTCCTCCGAGGATTCTCTACCTGTGAGGAACTTCACAGCCGATGAGGACGGTCCGATCCTTCGCTCCTTCTCCATCGATTATAACACGAATCGCCTCTTGCTGATGTTCAATGAGCCTGTCCTACCAGACACTTTCAACTTCACTGGGATCTCATTCACCAGTGTTCGTGACCCGACAGCCATGGATGAAGTGTACACACTGACAGGAGGAAGAGTAACCAACTCTCTGGATAGCAATCAAGGTTTAATGGACGTCATAATAGAGCTGAATGAAGCTGACGCTACAGCTTTGAAGTCCTCTCGCACTCTTGCTTTTAATGTGAACAATACCTTCATCATTTTGAGGAACAACACAGTTTTTAACACGTTCGGAGAACCCAACATGGCAGTCCGAGGTATCCAAAGTCAAGATGTGATTGTTGATGGCACTGAGCTGAGGGTACAGTCCTTTTCTCTCGATGTTAACACTGGGAGGCTCATACTCTCTTTCAATGATGTTGTGAGTAGCAGCAGTTTTGATCCTCGTGGCATTATCATCCAAAACGCAGCTGATGCCCAGGACTCATTCCGGTACCAACTCACGAGCAACAGTATCAATCTCAGTCCAGATGGATTTTCGCTCACGGTTCAAATTGGTGATGATGACCTCAACAACATCAAGTCCATTGAGAATTTAGCCAGCAACGATACAAATACTTTCATCACATTACGTGCATCTTCTGTCCAAGATGTCTTTGGAGAGAACGTGATCGCAGTGACCAATGGGAACGGGATTGGAGTATTGCCTGAGGAGTACACAGCAGACACCACACCTCCTACCCTCACGAATTATACCCTTGATTTGACTCTGGGCACTTTGACCCTCACTTTCTCCGAAGCTGTGGACTTCAACACCTTAAGAACAGATGGCATAGTTTTGCAAGACAACACCAACACTACCAATGATACAGCCATTGAACAATCTCTAACACTCAATGCCTCTTCCCAAATACAGAGAAATTCACTGACAGAAGCCACCGTTATCTTAACACAGTCTGATCTTAACACCATTAAGATGTTTCCTGAGTTCGCTACTGACGTCACTAACACTTTCCTAAGAATACTGGAAGGAAGTGTGTTTGATTTTGCAGATAATGCACTAAACATGACAAACATCACTGCAGCAAGAGATGTTGTTCCAGACATGCTCAGTCCTACACTTAACTCCTATCGACTGGATCTGAATCAGGGGGTTCTCTATCTCACATTCTCAGAAACAGTGAACGGATCTTCCCTCAATGTCTCTGGATTGACCTTCCAGAGTGAGCGGATATATAGAACCGGTGCCACCTATTCACTCACCTCGTCATCCCAACCTCAACTGCTGAACTCTCCTGTCATCTCTGTTAATCTTTCAGTGGAAGACACCAATGCTCTCAAGGAACTCCCCAACCTAGCTAGAGATGCTGCTTCCACTTACCTTGTGATCAGTGAGAATACGATCCTAGACACCAGCAGCAATCCGGTGGTGCCTATAAGTGATGTCATGGCCTTGGGAGTCACTGAGTACACTCGTGATAACATCCCTCCCATCTTACAAAGGTTTGGGCTCAACTTGACCTCCGATACTCTCACCCTGTACTTCTCTGAGAGCGTGGATGTACAGACTTTAGACTCCACTCAAATTACGCTGCATAGCAGGTCCAATGGGAGTGGGGTGTCCATCTCTCTCTCTGGAACGATCACTCAGTCATTCAACGGACCAATCCTAGAGCTCATCCTCTCCACTCCAGATCTTAACTTCATCAAAATGAATGAGAACTTTGCCACAGATCCTTCCAACCTGTTCTTGTCTCTGACCTCAGGCACTGTGAGAGATGTAGATAGCAATCCAGTGGTGGCCATCAACTCCAGCCAGCCTATTGCCGTAGAATCTGTGTCTTTCTCACAAGATGAAGCGCCTCCAATCCTCGAGTCCTTCTCTTTTGACTTGAACACAGGAATCCTAACTCTTAACTTCTCCGAGGTTGTAAGAGTCTCCACTTTCAATGCCACTGGAGTGATTCTATTCAATGCTACCTCTAGCTCGATTGAATATCGACTTACTAACGCAACAGTGATAGGAAGCGTCAATGAAGCCTCGATAGAGATCCAAGTATCAACTGCCGACCTCAATGCCATCAAAGCCACTCAATTTCTAGCAACTGGACTTGAGAATACACTCTTACAGCTTGAGCCCTCTGCAATTGAAGATATAGTTGGCAATTCTGTTGCTCTATCTGAGCTCATAACGACTTCAGATTATGTTAGGGATATGACCCCACCCATGTTGGTTGATTTCAGCATTAATCTCAACACATCTGAGCTGATCCTGACGTTTTCAGAGACTGTTGATGCATCCTCCTTTAACGTCAGTGGTGTGACACTGCTTAACACATCTAGCACAACAACAAATCAAGTCCAACTCACCAATAGTGTCACATCTCAAGAAGACTCGACCGAAATCACTATCTTCTTGAGCAGAGATGACTCCAATGCAATCAAGAGGTTTTCAAATCTCGCTACCAACAGGAACGATACGTTTATCTCCATCAGACAAGTAGCTGTTGCAGATGTCGATCAAAATCAGGTTTTTCCCGTAAATCCTGAGGATTCTGTTCCTCCATCCTCTTTCATTGCTGATGAGGTTCCACCAGTGCTGGAGTTCTTTACATACGATGCCAATCAGGGACAGTTGCTCCTCACTTTCAGCGAAACCATCTCAGCAAGTTCCGTCAACGTCACTCAGTTCCAATTTCAGAGTTCTGACAATATCAGCATCTCTAACATATCATATACTTTGGTCAATGCAACTGTGATTAGTACCGACAGTCATGTGCTTGTCATCCAACTATCGAACACAGATCAAAACGCCATTAAAGAAATTCCAAGTTTAGCACAAAACCAGAACACTACCTTCATCAGTTTCAGCAGTTCAGCTCTTTCCGATACTTTTGATAACTCTGTAGTGACTGTCGATGCAACTGAAGCTTTGGGAGTGCAGAGAAATGGCTACATCTCTGACGTGACACCTCCTCGACTCACTGCCTTTGACTTTGACCTGAACAGTGGTGAGCTAGCCCTCTCCTTCTCTGAAAGTGTCAACCCTGAGAACTTCAGAGTGGACACCATCACTTTACAGAGCTCGGAATTTGATAATGAAAACAACACGTACTCATTGACTTCAGGAAGCCAAGCATCAATGACTCCATCTCCAGTTGTAACAATCACGCTCAGTCAATTCGACTTGAACAACATCAAACTCGATCGTAGCATAGCCACAAGTTCCAGCAACACTGCTCTCTCCATTGGTCAAAATGCAGTCCAAGACTTGTCGGAAATCCCTAACTTTGTAGTACCATCTTCCCTTGAAATCATGAGCTTCGTTCCAGACACCACTCCACCGAATCTTGCCTCATGGGTGGTAGAGTTCGACCAGTCTCAGTTAATTCTCAACTTCGATGAAGTTGTGGAACGAAATTCTCTGAATTTCAGCGGGATTACTCTCCAGTCGATAATGAATGCGAGCGCTTTTAACATCTCAGAGTATGAGACTCTCACTCTGACCAATGGTAGCTCCATCAGTGAAGATGGCCTCCAAATCACCATCACATTGTCAGAAGAAACCGTTAACATTCTGAAACAGATGCTTCTCTTGTTGCGAGATCTTGACAGCTCTTACATCAGCTTAAGTTCAGAGTTGATTCAAGACTTGAGTGGCAACAATGTGAGTGAAATCTCACCTAACAATGCCACTATGGCCTTTGCTTTCTTCAATGACTCCATCTCTCCTCGTCTCAGAGATTTCTGGCTTGATATGGACTCTGGTAACCTTACTCTGTCTTTTTCTGAGACAGTCAATGCTTCTTCTCTGTTCTTTCCAGGCATCATAATCCAGAACCAAGCCAACACCTCTGACCCTGGAGGACTGGAACTCATGCTCACTTCAGGAAGTGTTCTCTCTTCAAATGGGCCTATTTTGGTCTTATCTCTTTCACGAAGCGATTTAAATGAACTGAAGAGGCTCGAAATTGCACGCAATGCCAGGACAACATGGCTGACTCTGGAAGCCATGACGATCTCAGACATTGACGGAAACCCTTTAGTTCCCTTACAGAATGCTCTCACTGCTCGTGGCATCAGGAGGAGAAACTACTCTCCTGATATTACACCTCCATTGTTGCAGTTCTTTGACTTGGACCTAACCGACGAGACTCTGACTTTGTCCTTCGATGAAACTGTGAGAGCCCGAACTTTGAATGTGACCCAGATCACCTTCCTCAGTTCGCAGGACGATCCTCAACCCTCCAATTACACACTCACGCCATCCAGTGTCGTGATTGATAGCAACTACGATAACATCACCATCAACCTTGGCACCTTTGATCTAGACAACATCAAGTTTCTCAGTTCTCTTGCAGCCACAAGGAATTCAACCTTCCTTTCGATCACAAACTTCACCATCGAAGACATAAAAAGAAACTATAACTCTGAGGTTACATCTGATAGGCCTCTCTTGGTCAGTGGGTACAGAAATGACTCTATTTCACCAAGGCTGGTTCGTTTTGACTTGAATCTGACCTCTGACGAGTTGACTCTATTGTTCTCTGAGACAGTGAACATCACCAGTCTCGATCCAACTCAAATAACTCTCTATGAGGAAGCTGATGGCACTGGAGAAAACTTTACTCTGACTGGAGGCAGAGCACGGCATGATGGACCCAATGTGATTATCTTGGACTTGCTGAACGAAGACTTGAACGTGATCAAGCAGCTCATACGATTGGCCGTTAGTCAAGACTCCACCCACATTGCCATCAGCAATACTGCTGTCATGGACATGAACAAGAACAGGATAGTGGAGATACTTGCCAGCAATGCTTCACAAGTGGCAGTATACGTGGAAGACATGATCGCACCTCAGCTGTTGGACTTTGACCTTGACATGGATGCATCTACACTTACCTTATATTTCTCTGAGACAGTGAACAGCCTCACACTTGATCCTTCTACCATCACTCTCCAAGACATGGTAATAGCCGATGACAGCTATCAGCTCACTGGTGGACTCACCGAGACCTCAAACAGTTCTATCATTGTGGTTAACATCACCAAATTTGACCTTGATCTCCTCAAGCAGAACACTAGCTTAGTGACGTCTCGCTTTGACTCGTACATTTCCATCGTTTCACTCTTGATTGACGACATCAATGGGAATGAAGTAGTCGCAGTCCCCAATGGCCGAGCTCTGATGGTGAATAACTTCACTGCCGATACGACTCCACCAGAACTGATTGGATGGGAGCTAGATATGAATGTAGGTCGAGTCAGCATGACCTTCTCTGAAACAGTCAATGCTTACCAGTTTGACCCGACCCAGATAACCATTCAAGAAAGCCCAACTGTGCAGTTCCTGAATCAATCTTACACTCTAACAGGTGGTAATTCCAGCGAGGAGAACACAACTGTGATTAACTTTGACATTCTCTTTGACTTGACTGTGGCACCAGATGACTTGAACACCATCAAGAATTTGTCTCTAATAGCAACAAGTATGGAGAATTCTTTTGTGTCCATCACACAGGGTTTGATAGTGGACATGAATGACAATCCTGTTGTGCCCTTACCAAATGGAGAAGCTCTTCAAGTCTCTAACTTTACAAATGACACCACACCACCATATCTTCATTCCTTCGACATTGATATGAACTCAGGAGAGCTGATACTGACATTCGATGAAACCTTGAACAGAGACACTCTAAACATTACCTCCTTCTCCCTCCAAGTGGAACAGAATCGTCTGGTCCCGACGCAAATAAACGAGACATTCCTCGACGGCAGAGTGACACTGGAAGTCACAAGGAATCTATCGAATGCCATTCTCAACTACACCTTGACGGGAGACACATCTGTTGGAAACTGGAACCATCAAGTCTACCGATTCCAACTCAGCTTCTTCGATCTGAACAGGATCAAGAGGATCGACCTCTGCACAGAAGCGAATCGGCAAAATGATTGCTTCTTGGTGTTCCCCTCTGACGCAGTTGAAGACACAAGTGGTAACAGGGTCGTTTCTGTGGATCCATTAATTGCTGAGCAAGCAAGATTCTTCAATCCCGACCGTACACCACCACAACTGATGAATTTTGACACTTTTGATCTAAATTCGAACAAAATCCGTCTCATATTTGATGAAACAATAAACATCAGTTCAGTTGATCCCACGCAAATTACCCTCCAGCGTTGGACCTACAATGATACTGTACTCAACGGCGTCCCTTTCAATCCCCGCACTCTCATTGGTGGGTTCAATATCACGGAAATCAACGACATAACTCTGGAATTTACACCGACTAATTTGGACTTGAACGTGATTAAAGAGAGGGAAGAACTTTGCATCACTGATCGAACTTGTTTCATACGCTTTACAAGTTCACTCCTTCGAGACATGGCAGGGAACTTAGCAGTTCCTCTCGTTGACGACACAATCGTTGAAACATTCGAGTTCCCCACTGCCTTCATAATGGACAACACGGGTCCTGTGCTGGAGTCTTACGAAGTCCATCTGGATAACGGCAGTGTCATGCTTACATTTGATGAGACTGTTTCAGTTTCCGATCTGATCGCAGGCTCCATCACATTCTTCAATGCTGACAATATGAATGCTACAGAGAGTTTCAGATTGATGAGTGAACGTGATTTTATCGCACGACAAGACATCACTGCCAATTCCATCTTTGTTCAATTCTACTTCACACCTGCTGATCTCATCGCAATCAAAGCTCTTGAAGGTTTGCTGGTCTCTGAGGACACCACTTGGTTGCAGCATGAGAGGAATCTGATTGAAGATGTCAGTGACAATGATTTGATTCCAATATCTCCACCTAATCGACTCCAAGCTAGAATTGTTACAGGTGACTTCACGAGACCTAATTTGGTCGACTTCATGCTTCGCCTTGACACCAAGACACTCATATTGGAAGCAGACGAACCCATCCATCTGCCCTCGGTGGACCCCACCCTTGTGACTCTTGCCTCAGGCCGAGACATCAGTGCTGGAACCTTCACCAATTACACACTCACAAATGGAACAGTCAGCTACTCTCAACCGGCAAACTTCCAGAAGCGCAGAGTGCAAATTCTCCTCTCTGATGAGGATGTTCTTAGCATCCAGCTTAATCGTGGTCTTGTCACGGGAATTGCCAATACCTTCATCTCCATCGAAGATGGTACCTTCACTGATATGTTCAATAATGATGTCATTGGAATACCTCTGAATGAATCAATTCAGGTCAGACCTGGTAACTTCATCACTGATAGTGATGCTGTGGATTTGCTGAGTTTCACCATTGATCTGGATACTGGCACTCTGGAGCTGACATTTGACGATACTGTCTTAGCTAACTCCACTTTCCGACCAAGTGGTATTACCATTCAAAATGCAGCTTCCAACATCACAGCTTCACATCAACTCACCTCTGGCACTTACACTGTCTCACCAGATGGATACTTCCTGACTGTGATCTTGTCTCAGTTCGATTTGAACACAATCAAAAACGACTTAGATCTAGCAGTCGATAGGAACTCCACTTTCCTAACAACACGACCCAGTAACGATCACCCAGTTACCGACACATTCAACAACCCCCTGACTGAAATATCTGGACTCCAGGCATCTGATTTCACTGCGGACACCTCAAGACCACACCTTGTTTCTTTTGTTCTCGACATGGACGAGGGACTGTTGCTTCTCACCTTCAATGAAACAGTTCGTGCCGAAACTCTGAATATCACTAACCTCATCCTTGGCAGCAACTCGAGTTTCAGCAGCACCATGTTTGTCTATCAGCTGACAGGTGGAAATTCATCACAAACTGACAGTACTTTGATAATCGTGCAGTTATCCATTGACGATCTGAATGAACTGAAGCGTCTGACTCCCGGACTAGCCACAGCTGTGACAGACACTTATATTGCCTTCGATAATGGCACAATTGTGGACCTGAATATGAATAACGTTGTTGAAATTGACAGTGAAGATGCTTTGAATGCAGTCAATGTGATTGTGGACAGAACAGATCCAATCTTGGTGTCCTTTGATCTGGACTTGACTTCTGAAGTGCTGACTCTAACGTTCAATGAAACAGTCGACACTAGCACTTTCACAATCTCCGCTATCACCTTGGTCTCGTCACAAAACTCCACCATCTCCCAGAGTTACAGCTTGCGAGGAGGCATACCATCCACCAACGATTCAACCATCATTACTCTCAGGCTTGACTTCAACGATTTGAACGAGATTAAGAGCAGGAGGAGGTTGGCTGTGTCCCCAGAATCAACTCTTATATCTGTGACGCCAAATCTGATATCCGACATGACCCAAGTGAATAGATTAGTGGGCATTTCACAAAACAATGCTCAGCAGGTCACCAACTACACTGCCGATATGACACCACCAGTATTAGAGTCCTTTAACGTGGACTTGAACCTGGATACGATCTTCCTCACCTTCTCCGAAACTATACGTCCAGAGTCTCTCAATTTCACTTTGGTTTCCCTAACTGATTCCAACGCCACACTCAATCGTACCATCACTTACATCCTGACTGGCGGCAACAGGACCGATGATGACACAAGGTTCTTGAATATCACCTTCAACAAGTTGGATTCCGACCAGATACGATTTTTCGATGAGCTCTTCACCTCCAGTGATAATACATTCATCATTTTATCAGATGGAACCGTGACAGACATGGCGGAAAACAGGATAGAACCTGTAATTCAGCAAGTTCTCAACTTCACTCAAGATGACAGGCAACCACAGTTCCTCTCGTTTGACTTGGACCTCAACCAAGGTATTCTCTCTCTAACCTTTTCCGAAACTGTCCGTGCCAGTTCACTCAATTTCAGTCAGATCTCTTTCCAGGATACCTCAAATGTTGCTATAGCCACGAATGGTTATACACTAACAAATGGCACTTCAGTTTATGGAGACAACACCACACTCATCATCATGCTGGTAGATGCCGACTTGAACGAGCTCAAAAGGTTAGAACCTCTCGGAGTCCGAGAGGACACAACCTTCATCGCTTTGACGCCATTTGCTGTCAGAGATACAAATGATAACCTGCTCACTGAAGTTTCACCTAACGCTGCCCGTGGAATAACTTCACTCACTAACGATACAAGCAGCCCGGAATTGCTGTCATTCCAACTTGATCTCAACAGTGGAGAAATTTTGTTGAATTTCTCTGAGACGGTGAGAGCTTCTAGTCTGCAGGCAAGCCAATTCTCACTGCAAAGCTCCCAGAATGAATCAGCAGATTTTTACTCTTTTTACAACCTGACAGCAGCAAGTTTCACCGAGAGTCCAGATGGGACTTCAATAGTTCTCACACTTGGGTTGGATGACCTTAATGCAGTGAAGCAGCTGAGGGACTTAGCAACAAACTTCAGAAACACTTACCTGTCATTCACTGAAGAAGCCATTTCCGACATGTTCGGTAACCAAGTCACTCCTCTCAACAGATCTCAAGCAGCTGTTGCTCGATTCTATTCCAGCGACATCACCAGGCCTAATATCACAGCATACAGCGTTGACATCAATACTGCTCAGCTAACCCTGACGTTTTCTGAGACAGTGGATGCCAGCACTTTGAATATCTCTGGAATAGTTTTCCAGTCCAATGGATCACTGACCAGCATCAACTCCACCCACAGGCTTATCTCTGTCAATACATCAACTAGTTCTATGGATGGACCTGTGATAGTGGTGGATATCAGCAGAGATGACCTCAACTCCATTAAAGCCATCCTGGATCTGGCCACTAATTCTGACAATACTTTTGTATCTGTCGATCCAAGCACCATCCAGGATATGGTGGGGTTAAGAGTGGACAGTATTCCTCCCTCGGATGCTTTGCCTGTGACTGGTTTCCAGGAAGACACAATGAGTCCAGTCTTGTTGGCTTTCGGTTTGAATTTGACCTCTGGTATTATCACTCTGACCTTTGACGAGACAGTTAATGCAAGCAGCTTCTCTCTGTCGAGCTTTTCCCTGTTCCCAGCAAATGGAACCTTCATGAATGGCGTATCCCTGATGGACAGTGTGGTTCTCTCCGACAACTCTCCAGTCATAGAGATAATGATAGAAACTGATCAGCTAAATACGATTAAGCTGCGCAGAGACTTGGCTACTAACCAAAGCAATGCTTACATCAGGATCGCATCCAATTCAGTGTCTGATTTGGCCTTTGCACCACGAAGCATAATGGAGACTGTACAACAACTCGATGAATTCACAGCAGACTTGCGGCCACCAAATATCGCCTCCTTCTCCATCGATTTAAGCAATGGCACAATTATCCTTATCTTTGATGAGCCTGTAGATAGTAGCACTTTGTCATTCACTGCAATCACTTTGCAGTCAACTCTAAACATCTCTGACGGTTCTTCCTTCCAACTGAGAGGAGGTTCTTCAAATAGCTCAAATGGTCTCGAGATCATCATAGACATCAACATGGATGATCTGAATTTAATCAAACAAGACGAGGATCTCCTCCGTAATCAGTCAACAGCTTTCATCAGCTTCACATCTGGACTGTTATCGGACATGAACGGGAATCCTGTGGTGATAGTACGTGGTGATGCTGCCATACCAGCTGCACTCTTCATGCCGGATGACGTGAGACCCAGGCTGGTGGAGTTTGACTTGAACATGAATTACGGCCCAAGACAGAACCAAGCTCTCCTGACTCTCATGTTCAGTGAGACTGTGGACGTGTCTACTCTCATGTTCAACCAGATCACTCTTCAGTCCATGGCTGTTGTAAGTAACATCTTTGCCCACTCACATACTTTGTCGCGACCAATCATGTTAGAGTCACAAGTAGATGACACGTCAGTCTTCATACAACTCAACACGTTTGATGTGGACGAGATAAAGCGTCGAGGTATCGGTCTGAGTGTGGAGAGTACCTGGATTGCCATCAGCAATGTCACAATCTTGGACATGGCAGGACGAAATGTCTATCCCTTAGAAAATGGTGTCTTTACTCTCCAAGTCTCAAACTACACAGCAGATACCACGATGATATCCTTCGATTACTTCACACTGGACTTGAACGAAGAGTTGCTTACCATCTACTTCCAAGAAGCTGTCAACACCATGGTTCCTCTCAACATAACTCATATCTACCTCCAGTCCCATTCCAATGCCTCCATGCCTGGAATTGAGATCTACCAACTTACCGATTCCAGTACCATTATCCCAACATTGGGCACATTCATGATTGACACCTCTCTGGCCAGTGGTTCTGGATTTGATTTCGGGAATGGGACTCAGCCTCCTCCAGTGATGGTGGTTGGCTTCACAGAGTCTGACAGTAGAGTGGTGGTCATTAGACTGTCTGTCCAGGACCTGAACGAGATCAAGAGACGACAGAATTTAGCCACTTTCCAAAGAAACACAGTCTACATAAGATTTGATGATGAAACTGTGACAGATACTTTTGGAAACCCGAACTTTCCAATCCTGCCTATTTTTGCTATGAGGACGAGGAACTTAGTCTCTGACACCAGGTCTCCTGTCCTTCAAAGTTTTGACCTCAATCTCTCCTCTGACCAGCTCATACTGAGGTTCTCAGAGACGGTGAACTCTGGCACTTTCAATGCATCTTCCTTCACTTTTCTTTCCTCAGACATGCCCAGCCCAAATGAGACTTACACCCTCACAGGAGGTCAGGTGATCACGGACAATGGCCCCATCATGGTGGTGCAGCTGGACACCTTGGACGCAAACAGGCTGCGTAATTTCACTCAATTAGCTATTTCTGATGACTCCACCTTCCTATCTGTCGACTCCAACGGCATCCAGGACATGAATGGGAACGAGCTTGTCAATGTGACAACGCTGAACTCGCTGACATACACAAGTGATGGGATCAGTCCCAACCTGACTCAGTATCAGCTAGATTTGGACGAAGGTGTCCTTTACCTCACTTTCTCTGAGACTGTTGACGTGTCTTCGTTCAATCCTGAGTCTATCGTGATCTCAAGTTCACCAGACGCCAACTCCACGAGTTATCAGTTAACTGGAGGCTTCACTCAAGAATACGACAGCAACATCGTGATTCTGGACATCACAGATGAAGACTTGAACCAAATCAAGTTCTTCTCTGACTTGGCCATAGATCGAGAGAGCACTTACATCTCTTTCAATGCGAGTGCTATCAGTGACCTGAGCTCTAACACAATCAATGCCATCGAGATTGACGAGGCACAGGTAGCCCAAATCTATGATCCTGACATCACCAGACCTCGCCTCCTGAACTTCACATTTGATGCCAACACTGGAAATCTTACTCTGACTTTCGACGAAACAGTCAATGTAAACTCTTTCAATCCGCAAGCCATAACTCTTCAAGCCGACCCTCTGCAAGTCCTCGATGGGCAAGCTTACAACCTCAGAGGTGGGATGGTTGTCACAGATAATTCCACTGTTGTCGTCCTCCAACTTAGTCCCGAAGATTTCAATGCGATTAAGAGCCTTCCAGGTCTGGCTACTGGCGTCGACGACACTTACATCACTACCACTTCTGGACTGGTGATGGACATGGCTGGGAATATGGTGGTGGCTGTGCAGCCTCCCGATATCCTTGCTTCCATGGACTTCACTATGGATGACTCCAGACCCATGCTCACTGAGTTCAGTATCGATCTGAATGCTGGCACACTGCGGTTGGTGTTTGATGAAACTGTCAACATATCCTCTCTGAACACCACTGCTTTCTCTCTGCGAAGTTCAAATGACACCAATGCCACTATCTTCACTCTGACTGGCGGAAATACATCCTCGACAGATGGTCCTGTGGTGATTATCAACTTCTCTTTTGAAGATCTCAACGAGTTGAAAAGACTGCCGATTTGTGTCTTCGATCAGATGGGAAGTGACTGTCTTCTGGAGTTCACCGAATATGCCATCATCGATGCGACAGAAAATGCCATCCAGCCTCCAGATGACCCTGTTCTTCCCAGAGTTTACATGCGGGATACAACTCCTCCAATCCTGACATCCTTTGCTCAGTTCAACTACATAAACGAGACGATTACACTGGTATTCTCCGAAACCGTCTCATTCTCAAGTTTCGATGCTGGTGAGCTTGTTTTCCAAAGCTTCTTCACCATTCCAGCCAGGGGTGACCAGATAACTCTAACAGGTGGTGCTATCAGTGGGCCTGATTCACATATAGTGACTGTCACTCTACTGACACCTGATGTCGATACGTTGAAGAGACATCCTACCATTTGCTTCAGACGTAATACTTGTTGGTTGTCGTTCAGTCGTGCTACAGTTATGGATTTAGCTGGCAATGCTGTGGTGGCTGTTCCTGTCAGCAATGCTATTTACACCGAAGGATTTGTGATTGACAACCAGCCTCCAGTCCTGGAGTACTTTGACCTCTCAGTCGAGAATGAGACTTTGACACTGTTCTTTAGTGAGCCAGTAGATGTGGAGTTCTTCGACCCCACTGCCATAGTTTTGCAGAGTGAGCCATCAGCTTTCTCCAATGAGTCCTTGGCTTTAACTGGAGGCACAACTGCCAGTCCCAATGGTAGAGAAGTCGTGCTCGATCTATCAGCTCAAGATGTCATTAGAATCAAAGCTTCTTTGGATTTTCTCAAAGATGCGAATGAATCGTACATCTCCTTCACATCAGGACTGATCACAGATACTTCGCACTCCAGAGTTCCAGTGGCTCCTAGACTAAACTCTGATGCTCTGCAGGTCAGGAACTATGGGATGGATATCAGTGGACCAATTATCACATCATCAACTCTCGATTTAGACAGAGATCAGTTGATTTTGACATTTGATGAACCAGTGCTGACTTCCTCGTTGAACTTTAGCGGCATCACAATCCAGTCTTCGCCTGGATTTGAGCTAACCCTCACCCCATGGATCCTGAGTCCTGACTCCATCGATGGCACCACAAGAGTCACTATCAACTTGGCCCCAGAAGACTTGATAGCTCTTAAAATCAACGCTGATTTTAACGCTGATTTGGATAGCAATAACATTGTGTTAGCCGCTGGAGCAATCATGGATACAGCAAGTAATGATAATGAGAATAGGACTTACAATATTACTTCTGTCATACCAGACTCAACACTTGCGTCTCTTCAGTCCTTCATGATCGATATGAACACAGGTATGCTTCTCCTTACCTTCAACGATGTTGTCAACACCTCTACTTTCAATCCAAGTGGAATCGTCCTCCAAAACTCCAATTTCAGAGCACAAGGTGTGTCCTACACACTAACCAACAGCAATACCTCATCTCCAAGTGGCTATGAAGTCAACGTGACGCTATCAGATGAAGACTTGAATGAAATCAAGTACAGACTCAATTTAGCAACGGAGATTGACAATACTTACCTGACAGTTGGGTTGGGTACGTTGAGCGACGTGTACGGGCGTCCCATTAGACCCGTCGTGGATGGAAATGCCACCAGATCTGATGATTTGATGACAGACATGACTCCTCCAGAGTTGACTGCTTTCACACTCGACCTGAACATGAATCTCTTACTCCTCACTTACTCAGAGACGGTCCAACACAACTTCTTTGACGTTACTACAGTGCAATTGCAGAACACTCTAGAAGGAGATGATCAGAACTTCACTCTGGATGAGTCCACCACACACACCAGAGTGAGTCACACAGTGGTTGCTGTGCAGTTGCTACAGAGTGATGTCGATATGATCACTGAGATTCCTAACTTTGGAACCAGAATGACAGACACCTTCGTGTACCTCTTCAATGGCTCCATTCTGGATACCAGTGGCATTTCTGCTATGAACACTTCCGACGCTATTCAAGCTACCCGCTTCATGATGGACGAACGCCCTCCAGTGCTGCTTCAGGCTGTCTTGGATCTGAATGCTAGCGTTCTCAACCTCACGTTCTCCGAGACTGTCAATGCCACAACACTTGATCCAACACAAATCACGATCCAAGGATCTGCTCTCAGACTGCCTCAGGGTGATTTCTATACTCTTACAGGTGGGACGACTTCCAATATCCTCTCCACCGAGGTCATCGTTTCCCTGATATCCAACGATACTGACGTCCTGAAGCAGCTGTCAGGAGTGGCCACCTCGACTGCCAACACTTTCATCGTGATTACCAATGCTACCATACTTGATGTCAGTGGCAATGCCAATGTACCCATTTTAGACGGAAGGGCCCTGATGTTATCCAACTTCACTGGAGATGATGTTTCTCCCATCCTTCTCTCGTTCTCTCTAGATCTCATGACTGAGGAACTCGTGCTGACATTCTCTGAGACTGTTAGTGCTACTTCCTTTGATCTTGTTCAATTCACTTTCCAAAGTGAACAATCAAGCATGCCGACATTTGCTTATGGACTCACTGGAGGTTCTGTGATATCTCCAGATGCCCCCACGATGACTGTCTCTCTCACTCGGTCTGACCTCAATGAACTGAAGAAGCTGGACGGACTAGCCACTGCAATGACTAACACCTACCTCTCCATCACAATGGCAGCTGTGAATGATACCTTTGGCAATCCTGTGTTGGCCGTTCCACCTATACAAGCCATTCAGGTTACCACCTTCTTCAATGACTTCACAAATCCAATGTTGGAAAGCTTCGAACTGGATATGAATCAAGGAACCGTCACTCTCTTTTTCTCTGAAACAGTCAATCTCACCACTTTTGATCCTTCATTCATCACACTGAGTAACTTCAGATTCGCTCCTACTCGAACCTTCACTCTCTCTGGTGGTAACTTCTCATCCCTCCCATCTCCCATGGTTACTGTCACGCTCACAGATAGTGACTTGAACACTCTGAAATACTTGCAGGAACTCGGAGCTTCTAACCGCACTTTCATTTCAATCGATCCAAACCTCGTCATGGATACCAATGCAAATCCTGTGGTTATGATCGATATTATCAACAGCCTCAGGGTGAGACTCTTCACACCCGACACCTCTCCTCCTGAGCTGGAGTACTTTGACCTTGACATGGACGAGGGTTTGCTGACACTTCGCTTCAGCGAAACAGTCTTGGCGGCCACTGTGAACGTTGAGGAGATTACAATCTTAGTCAACCTAATTGATGAGTTATCGGACAATGACACTTCCATCAACATGACCACAGCCAACATGACAGCAGTCAACATGACAACAGCCAATATAACAACGGTCTCTAGGATACTAGTAGCTGGCAACGTGTCCACAAACGACTCAACAACAATTACAATAACGCTGGACCCTCTCGATCTCAATGACTTGAAGAGGCAGGCTGAATTAGCAGTGTCAAATAGCTCCACCTTCATCAGTCTCACCAGCTTGGTTGTCTTGGATACTAACATGAACACTGTGGTGGAAATCAACCAGTCTTCCCCTCAGCAAGTGAGAGTGTTCACACCCGATACGACATCACCAGAATTAGTGAGCTTCTCTTTGAACATGGATACTAGGATCTTGCGTCTCACCTTCTCCGAGACTGTCAATATAGACACATTTAACAGCACCTTCATCACACTTCAAAATATGGAGTCTTTGGAGTCAAATATGTCTGAATCATATCGTCTAACTGGAGGCAACTTGGTGAGGCCTTCTAATGATCCAATATTGAGCCTTATGCTATCCAGAACAGACGCCAACAACATCAAAGCACTGAGGAATTTAGCCAAGCAAGAGTCTGACACTTTCATCAGCATTGGAGTATCACTTGTTGAAGACATGGAAGGACTTGTTGCTGTGAATATAACCAACTTGACAGCCCAGCCTGTGTTGGTTGGTGGTTATGTATCCGATACCAGCAGACCTATGCTAGAGAATTTCAACTTTGATGCAGATACTGGTCGGCTGACGTTAGAGTTTGATGAAACAGTGGACGCCCGGACACTGCGAGTGAGAAGACTGGTTGTACGCTCCGACGCCCTCAATGACACAATGAATTACGCACAATATCGACTGCTTGGTAGTGTGAGTGTGGACTCTGTGTCACCTGTCGTCGAGTTCCTCCTGAATCCAAGTGATCTGTTGGAAATCAAGACACTGTCAACTCTAGCCACCACTCCCAATAACACATTCCTCTTAGTGAGACTCAATGCAGTTAGAGACACAGCTCTTGAATCCAATGGAGCAGCTGAACTTCTCTTAATGGTTGGGGATTACATATACGATCAAACTGGACCCATCATTCAGTCCTTCGCTGTGGACCTCACTGTCGGTACAGTCACTCTGAACTTCAACGAGCCGGTTCTGGCGAGTTCTTTGAATGCTACAGGACTTATAGCTTTATCTGCTCCAAATTCCACATCCAACCACACACTGACTGGTGGTGTGACCACTTCTCCAAACGGTTTCCAGATTGTGCTTATTCTGACAAATGATGACTTCAACATCATCAAGCAAATGGAGGATCTTTGGACAGATATTAACAACACCTTCATTGCAGTGGAGCCTTTCTTCATCACCGATCCAACACCATTCACTGATGAAAGCATGCCTAACGAAGTGATGGAAATCACCTCAGAAAATCCTCTGCAAGCTACGCTCGTTCTCAATGATAGCGCTGTACCCGTTCTGGACAGTTTTGAGGTTGATTTCAACCGTGGGATCCTCATCTTACACTTCTCAGAGACCATCAACATCACCACTTTCAACTTTTCAGGGATCTCGCTCCAGTCCGTTTCTGACACCTCGACTACAGCTAACCCCCGACAATATTCCCTCACCAATGGCTCCTTCCTCTCACAGGGTGACGTTCCCGATGTCATCATCAGTCTGGATCGTGATGACCTTAATGCCCTCAAGGCACTCGAGATTGGAAGCACCGATTCCAATGTCTACCTCAACATTGAAGAAGGCACTGTCTTTGATCAGAGTGGTAACCCTAACGCTCCTCGCATGGATGGAGTCAACAGCTTGCGACCATTGCTACGTATGCCCGATGTGTCTGGGCCTGTGCTGGAGAGATTCAATCTCAACCTCACCACAGACGTCCTGACTCTGTTCTTTGATGAGACGGTGCGAAGATCCACACTTGCTGTGGAGATGATAAGTCTTCTCGGGTTTGATCAGAGCACTGAATACTCACTAACTAGTGGAAGTGTCTCACGTTCTCCTAATGGTCCTATCATCGAGATACAGCTGAGTGAATTTGATGCTAACAACATCAAACGTGACACCCTGCTGGCCACCAGTGAGAATAACACTTTCATCGCACTGGACATGTTAGCTATTGAAGATATGGTCGGAAATCCCATACGCAATGTCTCTGCTGCTCAAAACTTCTCTGTTGCTACTTTCTTTGAAGATATGGCAGAACCAGTCCTGAGGGCGTTCGATCTTGATTTAACCTTGGAGATCCTTACTCTTTACTTTTCAGAGACAGTGAATGTTGACACTTTTAACGAGAGTCAGATCACCCTGTTGAGTGCGGAGAGTGGAGAACGTTACACTCTCACAAATGCTTCAGTGGGACACCGAAACGAACCAATAGTGGTTGTGAACTTAACCCGTGCGGATCTCAATGCCATCAAGCAACTCACAGGCTTGGCCACAAACAGTCGAAACACAATGATATCAATCACTGAGAGAGCAATTCGAGACATGAACGATAATTTAGTTGAAGCGATCCCTGAATTTAATGCAACTTCAGTAGGCACGTTCGTCAGAGATAATGTGCCTCCAGAGTTGGAGAATTTTGATCTTGACACGGATGATTCCATCCTTACTCTGTTTTTCTCGGAGACTGTCAATTCGCTCAGTCTGGATCCCACGCAAATCACCATCCAGGATGGTCCCTCTGCCACTGATTCTTACACACTAACCGGAGGGTTCACTGACACGGCCAATAGTTCTGTTCTCATTTTAAACATCACAAAGATCGACTTGGATCGCATCAAGTTTGATCTCAGTCTAGCCACTAGAGCAGCTGACACTTATATCACGTACTCCTCTGATTTGGTTGTTGATATGTTTGAGAATCAGATTGTGAATAGGACTGATGGCTTGCGAGTTAGAAACTTCACAGCTGATGTAACTCCCCCCACTTTACAATCCTTTGATCTAGACATGAACCTTGGGGTGATGTACCTCACTTTCTCCGAGACGATAGACGCTCAATCCTTCAACCCCAACCAGATTTCAATCCAGTTGGACGAGATGGTGGACAGTAGAGATGTGACGATGACATACACACTGACAGGAGGAAACTGGACCATGACCGACTCAACAGAAATCACCCTTAACCTTACCATAACAGACCAAAATGCAATCAAGCTGAGGTTCCTGGTGGCCACTGAAGTGAACAACACTTTCCTCACTCACACTCGACTCCTAGTTAGAGATCAGAACATGAATGAGGTCGTGCCTATCCTTAACGGCAATGGTCTGAGGGTCACTAACTTCACTGAAGACATCACAAGACCTGTTCTTGTTGAGTGGACTATGGATCTGAACACAGGGGACATGCTCCTCACGTTCGACGAAACTGTGAACAGGGATTCTCTAATCGTGAGTGAGATTGTGATCCAGGATGCGTCCCCTCCCATCTCAGACTCCCTCCCCCTCTCCCTTCCATTATCACACAGCCTGGACAACAGCACCGTTATCACTGTGAGGTTTTCCGTAGAAGACCTCAACGAAATCAAGAGGCTCTCTCTTTGCACTGACACATTAAGGGAACTAGATTGTTACATCTCCTACACAAACCTCACTATTCTAGACATGAATGGGAACTTGTTGGTAGAGAGAGGTGTTAATACTTCCCAGAGGGCTGATCGCTATGTTCCTGATGTTACTAGTCCAATTTTAGTTGAGTTTGTCTTATTCGATCTGACCAATGAGATATTGACCATTCGATTCAATGAAACGGTCAACATTACGAGTTTCAACACATCAGAAGTAGTTCTGAAGAGGTTCTGGCAGATGCCAATAATCCCTGATCCAACATTCCAGTTCCTGCGTCTCACGGGACCTGAAGAATTGATCACTGAGAGAGACAACACTACAGTCTCGTTTATGGTCACTACCTTTGACCTAAACCGCATCAAACAGGACACCTCTCTCTGTGTGGTCTCCACAACCCCCAGCTGCTATATCCAGTTCTCCCCTTATGTCGTGCTGGATATGGCCATGAATCCAGCTGTTCAAATAGTGAGTGATGATTCAGCATTCTCGACATCTTTCGCCATGGTGATAGCAGATTCTGTGGCTCCAACGCTGGTCAACTTCTCCATCAATTTGGACGCCGGAAATGTGACTCTAACGTTTGACGAGACAGTCAACGTCCAGACTTTCAATCCAACAGGAATTACCTTTTACAACTCCCTCAACTCCTCCACCACTGGTTTACAGAACTATACTCTAACTGGAGGAACTCGACTGACCCAGACAAATTGGTTATATCTGGAGTTCAGCTTCTCCTTTGATGACTTGATTGCTATCAAGGCTCTTGAGGAACTGGCAACTGAACTTAGTGACACTTACATCTCCATCACTAGTACCACCATCATGGATATGAACAATAACCCCATTGAGGCTGTACCGATGAACGAGTCATTACAGACATGGGACTATGAACCCGATGTGACCAGTCCAACTCTCCAATTCTTCCAGTTCAACCTTCGTGATGATCTACTCAGTCTTACCTTCGATGAGCCAATTCGTATCAACTCCACCATCTTTACCAATATCACCCTCCAGGGAGTGATGAATGGAACACTTTCAGCCACACCCTCATTCACTCTGAAAGGCGGCTCAGTGGAGTATGGTTCACCAAACAAATCCATCTTGATCATCACGCTCACTCGAGAAGATATGAGAATTGTGAAGCTCACAGATCAGCTGGCATTCTCTGACGGCATTCGAACTCCATTTGATACATTCCTATCCATTGCCGATGGCACAGTACTGGATACAGCCGACAATCCTTTACTAGGAATAGCTGCAAGTGAGGGTATCAGGGCAACCATGTTAACACCAGACACTCTAGATCCGATCCTGTTACATTTTGATGTCGATCTTAATGTTGGGTCTATGACATTGTTTTACGATGATGTCGTCTCTCAAAGTAGTTTCAGGCCCACAGCATGGACCTTCCATAATGACAGTGTCCTCTTTGGACTTAATAACTATACCTTGACTGGAGGAGCACCAGAAAGTGTGGCAAGGAATGCAGATGATTACTTCACTGTCTTCAGCTTCTCTGCAAGAGACCTTAATGATATCAAGAGAAACGAAGGCCTTGTGACTGAAGCCAATAACACCTTTGTGACTCACACAGATCTACTGGTCAGAGATGACAACAATGAACTGCAAATCTTTGCGATTCCCAACCCCATTCTTCCTCCTGCAGAAAGAGAGGCCTTGAGAGTTCGGTTCTTCACTCCAGACATAAATAACCCATCACTTATCAGTTTTGTACTGGACATGAACATCGGGGTCCTTTACTTAACCTTCAATGAGACAGTAAAGGCTAACACTCTGAATCGCACTCTCATCACCTTTCAGAACGTCATGAACACATCTCTGATCGAGATTCAGGAAAACGTGACCCTCTTCAATGAAACCTTGAATGATGATAGCAACGCCACCAATGCTACAGTTGAGATAGTCACTGGCTTTCAATATGAGGAGGAAGTGCTCCACTTTACTCTGAGAGGTGATGGGAATCACACTGAATCTATTGATGCTACGACAGTCAACATCACTTTTTCAAAAGAAGACTTGGATGAGATAAAACGCATTTTCGGACTGGCCATTTCCCGGAATACAACTTTCATAACATTCCCGGATAGTCTGATAGTTGATATGAACAGGAACAGAATCGTGCCCATCGAGACAACAGCTGCTCAACAGGCTGCAAGGTTCATTCCTGATACCACAAACCCATTCCTGGTGGCATGGGAATTGGACATGAATGGCGGGAACATGACACTCTCTTTCTCTGAGACAGTGGATGCCTCATCTTTTGACGTCACAAGGCTTCGCATACAATCTGCAGAGAACTCCATCATTGGTCACACCTTGACCGGAGGAAACAGCTCGATGGTGGATGGCTTGGTAATATACGTCTGGATCACTAAGGAAGATCTCGATGAGATTAAGAGGATAGAAGAAATAGCCACATACCAAGGAAACACTTACCTCTCTTTCACTCCAGAACTGGTTGGTGACATGAACTTTGTTCCAATACAGGAACAACCGATTTCTTCAGCTCTTCTCGTGTCCAGATTCACTGCAGACATCATTCCACCTGAACTTATATCATACGATCTGGACATGGATTCTGACACACTCTTCTTGACTTTCTCTGAGACCGTTGATGCCAGCACCATCATCTACCAATCTTTCACGTTACTGAACAGACCTAACAGCACAGATGAATTGGGTACTTTTACACTCACCAGTGGCAACTCTTCTATCTTGGACTCCACCATGATCAACCTGACATTTATGAAGGCAGATTCTGACGAGATTCGTAGGCTTTACGACCTTGCCATCTCCAACTCTTCCACTTACTTGAGTTTGGATCTTGGAGGTATTCTGGACATGAATAACAATAGTGTGGTGGGCATTAGTGAACTCGATCCCAGAGCAGTGCGGATCTTTTCACCCGATATGACACCTCCATATCTGGAATCTTTCAATCTCGACCTCGATAGTAGCCAACTGTTCTTGACTTTCTCTGAAACTGTTGATATTTCAACCTTTGACCTTCAAGACATCACTCTTGTCAGTACCGACACGGCCATCAATGTGTCTAGACTAACCCTCAATGGAGGTTCCTTCTCCTTGGAGAACTCGACAATGATCACGTTGAATCTCACACTGGAAGATGTGAACCAACTAAAACGTCTTCCAGAACTGGCTACGAGTAATGATACCACCTTCATCTCTTTCCCCTCGGAGTTGATTCTTGATATGAATTCCAATAATGTCACTGCTCTGCTATGCCCTGGGGGTAGCAGATGTGATGCATTGCCTGTCAGTGTTTATACAGAGGATGTCACCTCACCAGTGTTGTTAGCGTTTGATCTCAATGTGACCTCTGAGATACTAACATTGTATTTCTCTGAGACAGTTAACACCTCATCACTTGACGTTAGTCAGATAACGCTGCATTATGCAGCCAACACTAATGATGACGATGACCCAATGTTCACCTTTTCACCTCAAAGTAGCTTCACTTCGACACCTTTCAATGATGTGGTTGATGTGAGAATCGGTCTGGAAGATCTCAACGAGCTGAAGAGAATACGAGGACTGGCCACTGATATGAATGATACCTTCATTGCTATCACCAATATCTCTCTTCTGGACATGAATGCTAACAACGTTGTAGCGATATCAAGACTCGAGGCTCAACCTGTTCGGACATTCACGAGGGACTCAGTCAGTCCTCAAGTACTTTCAGTGGAACTGGACCTCAACTCTGGCATATTGATCATCAATTTCACTGAGACTATCGACATCCGCAGTCTTAACATCAGCACCATCACTTTCCAGTCTGCAGCTCTGGTTGGGATGACCGAGTCTACATACACACTGATTTCTGGCAGACCTCCTCTCTTCAGTTCTTCCGCTTCAAATGACTCAGACAACATTGTCATTAGTATCGGTACTGAGGACTTGAATAGCATCAAACGCATTGAAACAATTGGTAGAGAACTGAATGATACGTTTATTGTAATACCAGCTGGTTTTATCAGTGATATGGCCGGCAATACCATTATCCCCCTACCCAATGGTGGAGCTATGATGGTGACTATGTACTCTGCAGATACAGTCGGTCCTATTCTTCTCTCCTTCAGTTTGAACTTGACCTCTGAACTCTTGATTCTCACCTTTGATGAGACTGTAGATGTCAGTACATTCAATATCACGTTCCTCATTCTGCAATCAGGAATAATACAACCCTCCAATGCCAGTTCTGGAGTGACAGGTTCCGGTTCTGGAATGGGAACTATATTGGAACCTGAGCCTTTGACTTTCTCATACAGGCTGACCAGTACCAGAAGAGTGACTGGAACAGATGGACCTGTGATATCAATCTCCCTGACGGACTCTGACCTCCATGAGATAAAACTCCTACGGGGCCTCGCCAGCAGTATCAACGACACTTTCCTCACTATACGAGGAGGAGCCTTCTCGGACAATGCTTTGGAACCAAACCCGAGTCAGGAACGGACTCAGCAGGCTGATGTTTATGGTGTTGACACTGTTGCACCTCAACTGACTACATTCACAGCAGACGTGGACAGAGGGACTCTAACACTGAACTTTGATGAACCAGTTGATGTGTCCACATTCGATCCCAGGGGCATAATCCTTCAAGGCGTGGGTATGACTATGAGAATGGACCAGATGATGAGGCTAACGGGGGGAACCACGACCAGTGAGGACGGTCTTATGCTCATTGTGTCTCTCACAGAGAGGGACTTGAATGACTTGAAGAGAAATGAGAACCTCTTCTCCAGTTTGAACAGCTCGTTCATAGCCATTGATCCTATTTTCATCAGAGATATCGCCGGGAATAGAATACAACGAATCTCAGATCCAAATGCACTCCAAGCCTCTCTCTTTCGTAACGACACTACCATGCCAATTCTGGAAGCTTACAGCCTAAACATAAACAACGGACAACTAACCCTCACCTTCTCTGAGACTGTGAATGTTTCATCCCTTCAATTTACTGATATCACCTTGCAACGATCATCAAATGTCTCCTTTGACTTCTACGAGTTTTCCCTCAGAGGAGGGTCACTTCTCTCCAATAGGGATGACACGATCGTCTTCATTCAGATAACAAATGATGATCTTAACGAGATTAAAATCAGAAGAATCGCTAACCAAGCTAACACCACTTGGCTAACATTTCCAAGTACTTTGATAAGTGACATGAACATGCAAGAGGTGGAGGAGAGGTTGAATGGAATTAATGCAGCAAGAGTTGATAACTACACTGCGGACATCACAGAGCCTGTGTTGCTAACGTACGGTCTGAACTTGACGTCTGGTGTTATCAGCTTCACGTTCTCGGAAACAGTTGATGTGACAGGGACACTTGATGTCACTCGACTTACCTTCCAGAACACACCTCAGATTTCCCGAGATGTCGATGGATTCAGTTTCTACACTCTGACCTCATCAAGTTTCTCCAACGATTCCAACTCTCCAATCTTCTCCATACAACTCAGCCTTGTTGATCTGAATGCCTTGAAAGCACGACCTTCCCTAGCAACCAATGTCAACAATACCTTCATCAGTTTTACTTCAGACTTCATTGAGGACATGGTAGCTAACTCAGTGACAGCTGTGTTAGAAGCAAGTGCTTCCAGAGTGAATTTGGATGATTTCGGAGCTGATGTGTTACCACCAACATTGGACGCATTTGACTTGGACCTAACTACAGAAGTACTGACTCTGTCATTCTCAGAGACCATCGACCTTTCAACCCTTGATTTCGCTCAGTTTCAGCTTGTTGATGGACCTAACCCAAATTCTACATTCTCTCTGTCAGGAGGTTTTGTGAGAACCACCAAGGATAGGTCGGTAATCATGGTTTCCCTCACCACACCTGACGTGAATCGCATCAAGCAGATCGTAACCTTGGCAACCGAGAGGAACAACACTTATATTGTACTGACTGCAGCAGCTTTGAGTGACACTTCAGAGCTTAACATTGTTCCCATCACTTCAACTGACCCACTTCAAGTTGGACTCTTCGTGGAAGACAGTACTCCTCCAATGTTGGTGTCGTACAACTTGGATCTAGATGGACCTGGTGAATTGTCTCTTACTTTTGATGAAACTGTCAATACGGAGAGTCTCGATGTCAGCTCTATCACCTTACAAGATAACACAACAGCATCAGTCGAGTACTCCCTACGCTCCAGCACCACCAGTAGCATGAATGGTACCATTGTTGTCATCAATCTCTCTCCCGAGGACTCCAATGAAATCAAACGCATCACCAACCTAGCAACTTCCTCTTTCAACACTTTCCTCTCTCTCACCCCCGAAGCTATCTCTGACACAGCGAATAACTCTGTCACATCGATTCCAGATATGTCAGCCAGATCAGTACGAGTGTTCACTCAGGATACCACCCAACCTACTCTGAATAGCTTCACACTGGACCTCACCACTGGAAATATCAGCTTCACATTCTCAGAGACAGTGCGAGCCTCAACGTTTGATCCCAGTGCCATCTCTTTCCAAGACTCTCAGACAGCAAGTCCTATGAGCACTTACACTCTCACAGGAGGTGTTTGGAATGTGACAGATGACAACACTGTGATTCAACTCCAGCTCTCTTTCAACGACCTGAACAGCCTGAAACAACTGGAGAATGTAGCCACATCTGGTGACAACTCCTTCTTAGTCACCAGATCCAATTTGGTGAGAGATATGAACAATAACATGCTAGTACCCATCACAGATGGACAAGCCCTACGTGTAAGAACTGGTACCTTCATTGGCGATCAAATACCTCCTGAACTCTTGACCTTTGCAGTGGATTTAGACTCTGGAGTCCTCAATTTGAATTTCAGTGAAGCTGTGAATATATCCGTACTCAGTCCCTTGGACCTCGTTTTGCACGACTGTTGCTTCAACTGTCCAGTTGATTCAGGAAGTAGGAGTGGCTTAGGGAGTGGCATGGGCATGGTTAATGAGAGTGACATGAGCATGGTTAATGAGAGTGACATGACTGGTGGCTTATTTGGGAATGGGAGTGGTATGGGTATGAATGGAATATTTGGAAGTGGGAGTTTCAATATGAATGAACTGTGTAATATGCCTATTTACAACTTTACTCTCACTGGAGGACTCTGCAACAACGACCAGAGGACCTTCTTCACTTGTCCTCTGACAACTGAAGACCTGAATGAGGTCAAACGGCTGCCATTTTGCTTGTACAACAACAATGGGAGAGACTGCTGCCTCTCCATCATGGGTGAACCAATCACGGACCAGTCATGGAATCCAATAGATCCTGCCACTTTTGAAGAGTGTCGCTTCCCTTCTACTGAGTTCACTCCAGACATGAACAGAGTCTCTCTCACGGCGTTCACTTTGTTTGACTTGGACTCTGGAACAGTCGTACTAACATTCAATGAAACTATAAATGCCTCAAGTGTGGACCTGACAAGAATCTCCTTGCACTCCTTCTACCGTCTCCCCCAGTTCTCGTACAACCTCACGGGAGGTAACATCGTATCCTCTGACAACACAAGTCTCACGTTTTTGCTGACTGATGAGGATCTCTTCGAAATACAGCGGCAGAGAGGACTATGCACGGCCATTTTTAACTGCTGGGTTGCTCTTGGAGACGGATTTCTACAAGATACATCGACCAATCCAATCATCCCTATCCCACTAGAAAGAGCTCAGTATGTTTCCACCTTCACTGATGATCAAGGACGACCAGACCTTCAGTCGTTTGAACTCGACTTGAACCTGAATACAGTAACTCTGACCTTCAGTGAGACTGTGTCGGTCTCCACATTGGATGCTACCGCCATTACCTTGCTGAACGCTCGCTCCGACAATGCCACCATGATCACCCTCACTGGTGGTACCACTTCTTCTCGCGATGGCCGCTTCATTGTGGTGGACTTGCTCCCTGAGGACGCCAATCGCATCAAAGCTCTGGATGATATTGGCACCGCAGATCTCAACACCTTCATAGCCATCAATCAAAGTTTGATAGCCGATGCAGTATCAAGGACCACTCCGAACCAAGTCAACCCCATCTTACCTGCATCAGCAATACCCGTCACACCTGGTACTCTTACTCGAGATCAAACACCTCCCAGGATCACATCTTTTGAGCTGGACCTTGATTTGGATCAAATTCTCCTAACTTTCAACGAGCCCATTCGAGTCTCAAGTGCCATGTACGATGGCTTCACCATCCAATCAGAACCCTCGGCACTTCCCAGTGACAACAGAACACTACTAGGAGGCACCACAACTGAAGCTACTGACTTCAATGGGACAATGGTTCTCATAGTTCAGCTCCTCCAACCCGACATCAGATACTTGAAGCTCTCTGGTAATCTTGCAACAAGAATCTCAGACACTTGGCTAAGTGTGAGGCAAGGAAGTTTACAAGACATGGCTGGCAATGACCTGGTGGCAGTTCCCCCAGAGGGGGCTCTAGCAGCCTCTAGGTTTGTGTCCGACGACATGCAAGCATCACTGATTGACTTCACTCTTGACCTGGATCTTGGGCTCGTTCATTTAACATTCAATGACATCATCGATGCCAGCACTTTCAATCCTGCTGGGCTCACTCTGCAGAACTCTCGTAGAATTAACACTGACAATTCAGTGACCCTCACTTCTTCCAGTTACACAGAGAGTGATAATGGATACTTCATTACCATCAACATATCAACTGAAGACCTCAATCAAATCAAAATGAATGACAACCTTGCAACCAGACGCAACAACACCTTCATTTCAATGAGAGCCTTCACATTCAATGATAACTTTGGTAGGGATGTGATTGCTTCCACTGTTGAAGAAGCTATCCCGGCTTCCAACTTCACAGAAGATATGACTTCCCCTCGACTGCTGGACTTCACATTTGATGCAAATCAAGGTGCCATTATCCTCACGTTTGATGAGACTGTGAGAGCCAACACAATCATGGAAGAAGAGATCACGATACTGAATGCCTTGAACATCAGTGAGACAAGTTCCTTCCACACACTTACAAACGGCTCTGCCTCTCTTGTTGATTCCACAGTAATAACTCTGTATCTCTCTGTGGAAGATCATAACATCATTAAGGCATTTGATGACCTTGCTACTGGGAGCAGAGATATGTTCATAGCATTCGGTGAAGAACTTATCATGGATATGAATGACAATGAAGTCCAAGCAGTTGATAATGAGTCGGCAATTCAAGTAGTCCAGTTCAACAATGATCTTACTTCTCCTCAGCTTGTTACTTTCTCCCTTGATCTCACCATGGAAGTGATCATCTTGACTTTTGATGAGACAGTTAATGGCTCTTCACTCAGTATTCCGGAAATCACCATCCAAGGAGCAGGTGTACGGTCTGATTTCAGGACACTGTCTGACAGCAACCATTCTCTTGCATTTTCTACCATTGTAACCATCTTCCTGGGTCTCAATGACTTGAATGAAATAAAGCGTTTGACAGAAGTAGCAACATCTGTGAATAACACGTTCATTTCGATCACTCAGCAAGCCATTTTGGACATGAACAGGAATCCAGTGACAGCAATTATGGACTCCACTGCCCTCAGGGCTAGTGGTTTTGAGCGTGATGTCATCAGCCCTGAACTCATATCATTCAATCTCAACCTGACCTCCGACGTCTTAACTCTCTCCTTCTCAGAGACTGTCAGGGTGTCAACCCACGCCCTGGACCAATACACTGTCCTCTCTGGTGGAGATGACATGTCAGTCATGCAGAGGTACGACCTCTCTGGAGGTATTTCGCAGCCGAATGATTACCACATTGTGAATGTGGAACTATCAGTTCCTGACTTGAACGAGATCAAGAGACTTACTGGTCTGGCCACAAGCGAAAACAACACCTATCTCTCTGTGACTGGTGGTGCTATTACAGACATGAGTGGCAACTTCCTCATAGCTGTGGAAGACATCGTTGCCCTCCCTGTGAGTATCTTCACAGATGACAGGGTTTCACCTTCTCTACAGTCATTCAACTTTGACATGAACGTAGGAATCGTTTCCCTGATGTTCTCTGAGACAGTCCTAGCCGACTCCCTCTCCATTACTCAGATAACATTACAGGACAGCTCCAATATCTCTGGAGGAGTTTACTCACATTCGCTGTCGAACACAAGCTACTCCAACTCAAATGATTCTAATGTTATCATCATTATGTTGTCAGATCAAGATCTCAATGAAGTGAAGAGACTATACACCTTAGCAACCAGCAATTTTACTTCTTTCATGTCCATCTCATCTCTACTTATCATGGATATGAATAGCAATGCTGTAAACGACATTCCAGACGACCAGGCCTTGCCTGTCTCTGTGTTTGTTCCTGACAGCAATCGCCCAAGGCTGGAGGAGTTTGACCTCAACCTGAATAATAGCGAGTTATTGCTGAGATTCAACGAGACCGTGAACAGGGACTCCCTCAATGTGGAATCCATCACCATCCAACACGCCCGGGACTCTTCTGGTCCTCTCTTTACTCTCAGCCTTACTCCTTCAAGTTCCTCTACATCTCCAAATGCCACGTCCATCACCGTGGGTATTGGAACATTAGACCTCAATAATCTAAAGCGTCTCACAGAAGTGGCCACATCGAGAAACAATTCCTACCTCTCTCTGAACTACACAGCCATCGAAGATATGAACCAAAATGCCGTCCTACAGATATCTGGATCTAATGGCCTACAGGTCACCAATTTCATTCAAGATGAGATTCGTCCTGTATTGGATGGATTCAGTCTTGATGTTGATGAAGGGATCCTTATTCTCACATTCTCAGAGACAGTCGATGCTGAGACTCTCGATATCTCTTCCATCACATTCCAGTCTCAGCTGTCTCTTGTGATTGGTGAGAATTACACTCTAGTCGATGGAATGGGAATGGGACCTGAGTTTTCTTACTCGAATAGCACTGATGACCCAATTATAACAGTTTTCATCGGCTCTCTTGATCTTAACGCCATCAAAGAGATATTTGAGTTAGCCAACACGCCAAATTCAACCTACCTCTCGATAGATGCTGATGGAATCAGTGATATGATTGGACTACCTCTACAACCTATAACTTCAGACATGGCCCTGTTGGCCGATGCATACATTAATGACTCTACAGGCCCTCGATTAGTCTCCTACACACTCAACCTGACATCTGAGTTCCTCATCCTCACATTCGACGAAACTGTGAGGCTGGAGAGTTTCAATATCAGTCAACTCATTCTCCATTCTGGTGCCAATGTTTCCTATTCTTCGTACCACATTCTGAGAGACTATCGAAGGATATCAATGGAGAATTCCACCATCATCTCGCTGCTTCTGGCTCTGGATGACCTGCACCAAATCAAACTGGACACCGACTTAGCTACCTCAGCAGACAACACATACCTCCAGCTCCTTCCATCAGCCGTCCATGATATGGCCCTGGAACCAAACTACATTCAGCCATCAATAACAGCAATCCTTGCAGATGACTATGTAGAAGACAGAGTCAACCCAAACCTCGTGTCTTTCACTGTTGATATGAATGCAGGCCTGATCACCCTCAACTTTGATGAGCCTGTCAATGCAAGCAGCATTGTGTTCACTGGATTCACTTTGTACTCTGGAAGAGTTGCAGTGGAGATCGGATCTGGTTCTAATGATTCTTCGAGTGGTGACCAAGAAACCGTTCCTAACTTCTTCCGTCTCAATGGAGGCTTTACGAACAGCTCCAATGGCTTACAGATCGAGATCTCTTTGACCATCAATGATCTCAACGCCATCAAACGAGATGAATTCCTCTTCACCAATGAATCTACTTCATTTCTCAGTATTGCACCAGAAGCCATTACTGACATGAATAACAATAGAGTTAATGAGATCCAACCATCACAAGCTTTGTCTACCTCCATGTTCACTAACGATACCACATCTCCATTTCTTCTTGGGTTTGACCTGGATGTCAACAGTGGCATACTGCTCCTGAGTTTCCCCGAGACTGTGGACGTTTCAACAACAATGTTCAACAGAATCGTACTCCAGAGGAGCTCCAATGTTAGTGACCCTGGTAACAGGTACATGCTTACAGGTGGAATGCTCACTATGCTTCAAGATGGCCTTCTAGCATCCATTCAGATTTCCTTGGAGGACTTGAACGAACTTAAGAGAAGAAGGATTGGTGTCTCCAGAGAGACAACATGGCTGACTCTGGACGAGAGCACAATTCTGGACATGAATGACCAGCAAGTAGTAGCTTTACGGAATGGCGTCAACGCCCGATTGGTCAGAAACTACACCTCAGACATGACCCCACCTCAGCTGCAGTCCTTCAACCTCGATCTCACCAGAGAAGTAATTGTCCTGAGCTTCACTGAAACTGTGGACACTTTTCTCTTCAATGTCTCGTCAATCTACTTCCAGGATACTGCAGATGGAAACAACACATTCAACCATTACAGACTGACTGGTTCTAGCTACCTCAACTCTTCGGACAGCAGTGTGATTGAGGTCGTTCTGGGTCTGGACGATCTGAACACCATCAAGCAAATGTATGAGTTGGCTACTGAAGAGAATAACACCTTTATCCGAATTAACTCTAACCTTATTGAAGATGTGTTTGGAAATAATATTGTGGAGGTATCACAGAATGACGCTCTTCAAGTTGATATGTTCTTCCAAGACGTCGTCCCACCTATTCTCCAGAGCTTTGACGTTGATCTTGACCAGCGCATCATTACACTCTCTTTCTCTGAGACAATCGATGTATCTTCACTTGATATCTCTGGCTTCACGCTTGTTGGTCTGGGATCCCCTCGGGAGAGCTACCAACTCATGTCCAGTTTCAGTCTCTCCGAAAACAGTTCCATAGTGATGATCGATATCACCAGACGTGACTTCAATGCCATTAAACTCCTCACAAATCTAGCTACTGGTCAGCTTGATACATCATTGAGGGTCCTCCCCACTGCCATTGCTGATATGGCAGGCAATAACCTCACTACGTCTCAGTTGAGAGTCACTAACTACACCAGAGATGCCAGCAGTCCTGTTCTGGAGTTCTTCGATCTGGACATGGATGGAGTCACCTTAACATTGGGATTCTCGGAGACTGTGAACATATCCACGATTAATTTCACTGCTATCACAATCGTGGAGTCAGAAATACCATATTTCCTGCAATACCAGTTGTTGGAGGGAAGAGTCGGGATGCAAAACTCACCTGTCATAGAGGTCCAGATACTGCGAGAGGACGAGGACAATTTAAAGAGAATTGACAATCTAGCAACTTCGCCTAACAACACATATCTTGTGATAACTTCTTACCTCATTGAGGACATGGATGGGAATTCTGTCGAGGATATCGTCATCCCTGAACCTGTGAGAAACTTCACAGATGACACTACACCACCATCTCTCGTCAGCTATGATCTAAATCTCACTTCTAATCTCCTCACTCTTGTCTTCTCAGAGACAGTGAACACCAGTTCCTTTGCTATCAATGGAGTCACACTTCAAAGTGAGGAAGTGTTTGATGACAACACGACTCTCTCCCACACTTTCACTAATAGCATAGTCACGTCTCTCGTCTCCAACCCCACCATTGTGGTCAACCTCAGCAGATTCGATTCTGATGAAATACGTCGACTCCCAGTTCTTGCTTCAAGCAATGCCTCCACTTATCTCGTTCTTGATTCCAATTCCATCTTTGACATGGTCGGACTTGGCATAGTTCCAATTTCCAACACTTCAGCGCTTCCAGCTCAGACTTATGTGGAGGATGAAATCAGGCCTTACTTGGAGTCATTTGGCATCGACCTCACGATGGAGGTCCTCTACCTCAACTTTTCCGAGACTATGAACATCACAACATTCGAGGTCACTCAGGTCACTCTCCACGAAGGCATATTTCCAGGAGCACAATCATATTCACTAACTGGAGGCCAACTTCTGAACACTGACCACTCTTCTTATCTGGCATTGAATCTCAGCACTCCTGATCTCAATGCAATTAAATTCCAAACAGAGTTAGCCACTGATATTACTGACACCTTCCTGACTCTAACTGAGACACTGATTCAAGATATGAATTCAAATCCTGTGCTCCCCGTCACCACACCCAGACAAGCTGAACAATTCACCAGTGATACTGTGTCACCTCAACTCCAAGGATTTGATCTTGATCTCGATCAGGAAATCCTAACACTGACTTTCAGTGAAACAGTTAATGCAGATTCACTTGATGTAACACAAATATCACTCCAGTCTGAAGCCAATTCAACACAACCACTGTACTCTCTCTCTGACATGAGTTTCACCAGTAGCATCAATGGGACGGTAATCGTGGTGAATATTAGTACACAGGATCTGAATCGCATAAAGCAGCTGGATTCTATTGGGGTGAGTAACGAGACGACCTTCCTTTCTGTCACAGAATCGGCAATTGTGGATATGAGTTCCAACAGACTTGCTCCAATTCCAAACACCAATGCCGTTCCTGTGACTGTCTTCTCCCCTGACCTGACCGACCCACAATTGCTGTCATTCTTGTTAGACTTGGATCGAGAAATTCTCATTTTATCATTCACAGAAACTGTTAATGTGAGCACTTTTGATGTAACAGGTATCACTCTTCAGTCTGACCCTGAACTCACAAACATCACTTCTTCTGTCAGTCTCTCCAGCTATTCCAATCTCTCCATGACAAATTCACCTGAAATTGTGATCCAGCTCTCACAGTTTGATCTCAATATGATTAAGGATTTGACTGGACTGGCGACCAATCAGAACGACACTTACATCACTGTGAATTCCAATGTCATAATGGATACATTTAGAAATCCCTTGGCAGTGATAGACTCTGGTGATGCCCTGGAAGTCAGCAATATCTCACTCGACTTCACACCTCCTGAGCTGCTTTCATTCGAGTTTGACCTCAACCTCGGCACAATCACTTTCTTCTTCTCAGAGTCTGTAAACGTGACCTCGTTCGATCCAACTGAAGTAGTTTTATTCCAGTTTGCAGATCCTTCTCGGAATCCAACATCCAGCAATTACAGTCTGACAGGGTTTTCCCCCGTCCCTCTGACGGTAAATGAGAGCAGTACGATCATCGTCTTCCAGATGTCTACAGAGGATGTCAACAACATCAAATCCATCATCACTCTGGCTACTCAACAAGGAAATACCTTCTTGTCATTTTCACCCGACTTCATGCAAGACCAGTTCTCCAACCCAATAAGAGTCCCTGGAGTCAATCTTGGAGCATCTAACTTCACTTCCGACAGTGACTGTCCCAGTCTGGAAAGTTTTGACTTTGATCTGAATGTTGGTTTGATGTCTTTGACCTTCAACGAGACTGTTAACACTTCAACATTTGATCCGACAATGTTAACAGTGCTTAACAACAATGGGACAATGGGGGAGAGATATCGCCTCACTTCTGGTACATTCAACACTGGAGAATACACAAGATTTATAAACCTCATGCTCTCTGATTTTGATCTTGACTTGCTGCTGGCAAACGAGGCTCTTGCTACTGAAATCACCGATACTTTTGTCCTTCTGAGTGAGCGCTCGATTCAAGATTCCACCTCCAATTATTACTGTAACAACACAATCCCAACTCAAGTGACAAACATCACCATGGATACCACAGCTCCAGTCCTGCTCAACTTCACACTTGACCTCCAGGGTGAGGTACTCATTCTGACCTTCTCTGAAACAGTCCGCATTCCTCTCCTCACTGTTTCAACCATCACTTTCCTAGCCAGACCTGATCCCGCTACTTCAGGCAGTGGATCAGCATCAGGCTCAGCCTCAGATTCAGGAATGACAAGTGGTTCTGGCAACATGAATGTCACAACAGCTCCATCTTCTATTCAGTACACCCTCACTGAAGGAAGTTCTTTCATAAACTATTCTTCGACTCCTCACATAGTCACCTTCCAGTTGACACAAAACGACCTCAATGAGTTAAAGAGTCGACCTGATCTTGCTTCTTCAAGATTGAACACTTTACTCTCCATAACAAGTGATCTTACGCGTGATTACAACTCCAATGATGTTGTGTCTGTCCCACCGACCAATCCGATAACAGCAAGTGAATTCCTCACTGATGCCACTCAGCCAATCGTCACTTCATTTAATCTCGATCTAAATGCAAGAATCCTCACTCTCACGTTCTCAGAGGCAGTCAACATCTCTTCATTTGATGTCAGAGAGCTGACCTTACAGGGAAGACGGTCTAGTGCCTCTTCCAGCTCTTACACACTAACAGCAACCAGTCAAGCAAATCTGGAAAACTTGGTAGAAGTCAACATCTTCCTCTCGGATGCTGATGCAAATGCAATCAAGGCAATCACCACTCTTGCCACAGCACCTACAAATACCTTCATTTCCCACACCTCTGACCTCATCAGGGACTTCTTTGGTCTTCCTGTTGTTGCTGTTTCCAATGGCAGTGCTCTCTCTGGTACCTTCATGGCGGACATGACTCCTCCTGTTCTCCTTCGGTTCTCCCTCAACCTCACCTCCGAGGAGCTGATTTTGACGTTTGACGAGACGGTGGATGCGTCGAGTGTTCAAATCTCCAACATTGAGATCCAATCTGACGATATGGGAAGCAATCAGTTCACTCTGAGAGACAGCAATGCTTCAAGAGTCGACTCCACCCAGATCACCATCACCCTGGGTCAGGCAGATCTCTATAGCTTGAAAACAAACTTAGACTTGGGAACAGACGATAACAACACTTGCGTTTTTCTCAGAGACAGTGCAATAAGAGACCTCTCAATGATTGGTGTGCCCATTACTTCTACTACAAACTGCATCGCCGACTTCTATGGAGATTTCATCAGTCCTCGTTTGACCAGCTTTGTGGTGAATGTCAATGCCAGCACTTTGATTCTGAATTTCGATGAGCCCATTGACATTGGAACAATCAATGAGACATTCTTGACTCTGCAAGCTCAACAAAGAGCAGGGAGTCGTGTGCAAGAAGTCACTCTGACTGGAGGTGAATCCACAACTACAGATCACCTTGAAGTCGTTTTAGCCATAACTCTGGAGGACTTGAACCTCATCAAGCAGAATTTGGATCTCCTCGTCGACATTGGATCCTCCTTCCTACGCATCATCCCTGGCTTTATCAGCGACTTCAATGGCAATGCAGTTGCTGAAATCTCAGCCAACTCTGCCCTACAAGCAAGTGCATTCGTTGAAGACACCATTAACCCTGTCCTCCAAAGCTTTGATATCGACCTCAATAATGGCTACCTGACTCTGTACTTCTCTGAGACAGTCGATGTATCCACCATTGATTTCACAGGGATCACTCTCCAATGGACATCCATGGGATTTCAAGCTTCTTCTCACACCCTCACTAATGGAAGGCTTGTGACGACTAATGATGCCCCTGTTGTGGTCGTAGAGATCACCAACGACGACCTCAATGTTTTGAAAACGAGGGACATAGCTGGCACCAATACCTCCGCCTGGGTCACTTTGACCAACACCACTATATTGGACGTCTCAGGATATCCAGTCGTACCGATCCTCAGTGGACTGAATGCAATACCAGTTAGCAGGTACACTCCAGACTCCACCCCTCCTTCACTCCTGGGATTTTCATTGGACGTCACAGCTGAAACTCTGACTCTCTCCTTCAATGAGTCTGTGGATTTCCAATCGCTTGATGTCTCTCAGATCACCCTTGCTTCAGGTATCAACATCACTGGAGACAACTTAACATACACTCTGAACACCAGCCGGACCATGCAGGCCAGCAACCTGCCCCAGGTGGTCATTAGCCTGAGCACCTCTGACCTCAACGAGATAAAGCGTCGTGATCTGTTAGGGACATCTGAAAATGATACTTACATCTTCTTCTCACAGGATACCATCGATGATACGTTCGGGAACTCAGTGGTGGGAATTCCCCCTAGTGGTGCCATCAGAGTGACGAGTTACCAACGAGACACTATTAACCCTGTTCTCACTGGATTCGATTTCGATGCTAACAGTGGAACTCTGACCTTAACGTTCTCAGAGACAGTGAACTCATCAAGTTTGGATACAAGTGGTATCAATCTCTTTGATCGTGCTTCAACATCTACTCCATCCTACTCCCTCAGTGGACAATATGTCTCTGTATCACCTCCACTCAACATCATTAGCATCGTCCTGACCAACGATGACCTCAACCAGATAAAGATTCGTGAAACGCTTGCAGTGGATAACTCGAGCCTCTACCTCTCCCTCACAAGCATCACCATTATGGACATGGATGGTAATCCTGTTCTTCAGTCTCCAACTTTCTCTTTGAGCTCTTTTGTCCCTGACACCACCCCACCAAGACTCCTCAACTTTGCCATCGATATGAATCGTGGGGAGTTGACCTTAAGATTTGATGAAACAGTCAATGCCACTTCACTGATCTTTGATTACCTTGCACTCATCAACAACGAGACCTTTATGCCCATACCTATTGATCCTGATACTCAGCACCAACTGAATGGAGGAAGAGTCTTGACTGATAACCTCCCAGAAGTGACCTTTGCTTTCACAGAAGCAGATCTGAATGAGATCAAGAGACAGGACATGTGTACACGTACTCTTGGAGTTCTGGACTGTTTTCTGGTGTACCGTTCTGGAGCCATCATGGACATGAATGGGAATGGAATTGATGGATGTCGACAAGTCAACACTTGAGAACTGGAAAATTCCTAGCTAGCTAGTAAACTTGAACTTGAAACTTTAACTATTAGTCTCTTTTTGTTATATTACTTTATTATTATGCCAGTTCTCTTGTGCGCATGCTCCTTCTGATAGCTGGGTGGGGCTCGTATTATTACTAACTGCACGTGCGCGTTAAAGTTGTTTACTTAAGGGAATCTCCCGAAATACCACGCCCTTTGTTTTCTTATTTCTATTTTTTGTCTAGTTTTCTGGAATTGCCATCGAGCTGAAGTCCTGCGATAAACTCTAGTTTCCGGGATTCAAACGTCTTGGAGGTGGGGCTCGTAGAAAAGCTTGTGATCAAAAAGCGACAAAATTGTCCTGAAATAACTGTATCACAGTTCTAGAATTACCATTCATTGAACTAAAGTCCTACAATAATTAAACTCAGTGATAACCTAGTTACGGATTTCAAACGTCTTGGTCCTTGGAGGTGGGGCTCGTAGAAAGCTTATAATCAACTTCTACAAGCTCAATCAACAATTATCCCATAACAATAACTGCCATAGATCATTTCGAGAATTTCACTGTGCAAACATGAAAGAAGCACTCAAAGGTATGCAACTAGGTCTATAATTTTGTTCCCTCTAGATATTATATTCCAACTTCCTTTAATGATAACTAGACACTCCTGCTTTCTTTATCCAGTGCTTGTTGGTGATCTCTCTTCAAACACCTTCTGTGTTCAATCTGATCTGGGGGATCATGGCTCCATTCTCAACCTGTCCTTTGCACAGACAGTTCTCCCCTCTCTCTTGATACTCTGTGGTGATGTCGAATCTAACCCAGGTCCAGAGAGTAAGTCTAACAAATCATTTTGAGAAATGATATCCTATTTCCTATAGTGTCACTGTAGCCCATCCAATTTTTTTTCTTTTCTTTGTAGCACAACTAAAAGTTGATGATCATTTTAAAGTCACTCAATGTTTGAAAGATCTACTTTTAAAAGACTTGAAATCGTTGGGTGGGGCTCTGGGACTCCGCTACACCACCTTGGATAGGATGACATCTGATTCACTATGTGAAGGATTGGTTTTGGCTTGGCTCAATCAGCAAGATAATGTGATGAAGGAGAGTGGTAAACCCACCTGGGAGAGCTTGATGAGAGCACTCAGAACTATTGGTCATGGAGGACTGGCTCAACAGATAGCACAAGGTAAAGATTTTATGTATATCGTGATCAATTCTCATTGTCACTTCAACAGATCAACTGAAAACTCAATATCATGAATCTGCTGCCTCTACTGTCAGTTCATGCGCCAGTTCAGGTATGTTATTTGAAGTGTTTCTATGCTAAGTGTTAATAACTATAATTTTTCAGTGCTAAGTCTTGTGGAACTTATTCCACATTTTCCTTTTCTCCCAACTCATGGAATGTCAGAAGATGAAAAAAAGATTAAAATGAGTCAGCTTTATCAAGAAACTGAAAAGATGAAAACAAAATTTGCTGACCTCATCTCTGGTCTTCTAGAGTCACTACAAAAAAAGTACACATTCGATTACTTTCTAAGCCTCCTTGAATTGCATAATGTGAATTTCGAAGAAAAATTATGGGAAGGTTGTGATACAATGACTGAAGCTTTTCGCAGAGTGTCTAGATTTTGTTCTTTTCATGATCATCATATCATAAAGCTTTGGATTAAGAAATTTGGTGGAAGAAAAAATAAAGAGGCACTTAAAAGCTTTAAACAAAAGATCCAGGAGTATTCTAAAAGACGAGTTTGTGAATGTCCAAGTAATGCATTTGGTAATGCAAGGAAACCAGAAAAAGTTCTCTCTCTGAAATGTGAAATAGAACTTAACAAAATGACCATCGAAGAATTTCAAAAACTAGAGAAGAGGATGAAAATTGCATTGGGAGGTCCAGTGTTACGACTGCTACATATTGATGAAGGTTTCAAGATGAAATACCGAACTTTGGATGACGGCATAATAGATGCTATTACTGAAGAACAACAGCTTGCTCTGCAAAATCTGGGGTTCGTGAATATCAGCTATGGAGACCAGAGTCTCGATCTTTCTTCTCAGGTCTCAACTGTTGATAAGGGAAAAGGTGAGTTCTCTCCATTGGTATTTGACGTCATCTGATATCTCTTCTCCTATCCAGACCCTGTCCTCTCTCTAGTGGGGGAAATGGCTGCCCTTAAGGTGGAGGATATTGATGGTGATGGCGATGCTGACTCGGCATTTGGCACAGTTAGTGACATCACTGGAACAGGTATTGCCACTCACTCAGATGATGGTGGAAGTATATTCACATCAGGACTCGGTACCAATATCTCTGATGAGTTCCAGGTAAGGATATAAGAATCATCATTCCCCTAACATAAAAGCATCAACCTGCTACTGATATTATTTGGAAATTTCAGAGTAATAGCTCATAATTAAGCATTATTCATTTACATTAGGTTTTTACTAATTTTAATATCCATGGTTACAGCTTATTTGTATTTAATTTCCATGTATTTTTTAATTACTGTTACTTGTAAACAATGGTTGTAATGTCTGTATTCCAGGTAAGGATTTTAAAATCATCATTCCCCTAACATAAAGACATCAACGTGCTACTAGTTCTACCTAATTCAATAATTAGGGAAGAATAAATGATGTAGCATATTCTTTTACATTTAGACATAATAACTTTTAGGGCATAATTGAGCTTAATAGGCAATTACTCATAGACCTTTCTGAGGTTCAGTGAGCCAGGATGAATTACCCTCATTGTTTTCCCCTTTCAAGAGAGCCCTCTTAGTCCAACCCTCATCTACACAGCTTATGAAAAGGTTTTGTCACTTCATTTAATGAGAGAAGAATATATTATGTGACAGTACTTGGGAAAAGGTACCTATTTGCGCAAAAATTCAAAATTGAGTTATTGGTATCATTTTAAAGCTCTTAATCTGGAGATTTACATGGCTTTTAAATCAAATTTATACACCACTTAATTGAATTTATCATCTCTTGTACATTTTATATGTAGCTTGTAAACTTTACAAGTGTTTAACAGCTTTTAATGTTTTGTGCAAAAAGGTACCTTTTCCCAAGTACTGTCACATATTCAACGCTGATAAATCTATTGCTACATATATGATCAATTTATTGAACAATGTTTAAGAAGCTTAATAGGTAGAATTGGAGATCAAGAAAACAATGGAGCATAGTCATTTTACTCACACCTAATGTTTACTAATTTTAATATCCATGGTTACAGCTTACTTGTATTTGATTAATTCAATTTCCATGTATTTTCTAATTGCTGTTACTTGTAAACAATGGTTGTAATGTCTGTGGCACAGTCCATAAATTTCCAGACTTCTATAGCTAATAAGTCAACAATTCCTCTATTATGTTAGTACTAGAGTGAGAATTTCCTTCCCTCACATGACAGGACTATGTTGGGAGAGACTTGAAGGACCCACGACTGGACATGATAGTCTCAGCAGAAACCACTACCAAGCAGAGCTTGGAATTGCATCATGCTGCCGAAATAGGAGACCTGGAAGAAGTGAAGTGTCTCGTCACAAAGAGACTCAACCCCTTAACAAAAGATGCGAACAATAATACACCACTACATGAAGCAGCTGGCAATGGAAAATTGGAAGTGCTGGAGTACCTGATCGAAAGTGAGCTATGCAACCCTGCGGTGTTGGGTCAATATGGAGGGACACCATTACACAGTGCAGCTGAAGCAGGTCATCTCAACATAGTACAGTATCTAATCGACAAGCACCAAGTCGATCCCCTTGAGCAGGACGAGGATGGTTATTCACCTCTACACAGTGCTTGTAAAGGTGAAAATTTAAAAGTAGTGAAGTACTTGATGGAGACAATGCTGACCTTCATGAAGATGGAAGATATTTTCAAGGATTTCACAAAGTATCAGACTTCTCCCGTCCACGTTGCAGCTCAATTTGGTCACATCGAAACATTGAAATATTTTATCCACGACTGCAATTGTGACCCCAACCTTCCTAGTGGTGTGCATGGTGGAGGACCTCTTTTTGATGCTGCACAGTGGGGTCACTTGTCCATTGTCAAGTTCCTGATAATGGAGTGTGGGTGTGACCCTGAGAGTAGAAATGATGAGCATACCACCCCCCTAGGTCTTGCTGCACTGAATGGGCACTTATCAATAGTGCAATATCTATGTGAAGACATGAGGTGTGATCCTCTCTGTAGGGACAAGTGGAACAGCACACCACTTCACCATGCAGCCCTTCGTGGACATAGTGATGTTTGTGACTATTTAATAAACATTATGCAGTGCAATCCTAATGTTCCTGGTGAGTATGGAAGACGACCACTTCACAATGCTTCACAAGAAGGTCACCTCCACCTCGTCAAGAATCTCATAGAGAATCATGCCTGTGACCCCAATTCTCTTGATGACAGCAATTCCACACCTTTACATATTGCAGCCATTGATGGACACCTATCCATCATCCGATATCTAACTGAAGTCAAAGGATGCAATGCTATGTTACAAGACAAGAAGTATGGCACTGCACTTCACTGGGCAGCAGAGTTTGGTCAACTTGCAACTGTCAAGTATTTCATCGAACATCTCCATTGCTCCCCAAACATCAGAAACATGTTTAACAAGACTCCACTCCAGCTGGCCCAAGCAAAGGGTCACAGTGAAGTGGTGGGTTATTTCCACTCACACTGTTAGTCTCCTCCATAACTATGTACTGACCACTAGTTATTGTCTTGTGTTCATTTTGTAATAATTTTGGTTCCCCTCACTCACATGGTCAGTTCTTTTTGCTTCACTTACACTTTGTGTTTCACTTCTCACATTATAATTTTGTGGATTTTGTTTGTATAATTATTAAATTATTTCAAAATAAAGCGCCAAAAAATGACGATGCAGGACCTAAATTCCTTTGATGTGGTCGTAACTTCCTTTGATGTGGTGTATTCTTTTGATGTGTCTTAATTATCCCTCTGAAACATTGGTGGGTATGTGGAGAACTTCCTTTCATGTGGTGAACAGAATGCTTGATGTGTCATATTCTAGTTTAATTACCCTCTGAATCACTGGTGGGTGGAGCTTCATATAATTAATCATGGTATTATACAAAATAATGAATTTCACACAGTCATGTTATTTTTAACAGAACAGTGGAAAGGGTTCATATATCATTCAGGACACCAGCTTGAGGACTCTGCATCAAAAGACAATGCATGACCATAAAGATACACTCAGATTGCTAATCCTGTGAGTCTTCTACCTGGAAGCCACTATCTTCCAGCTCAGCAGAGTGTTGGAGATGGTTACCACTACTATTAGACTTCTTGGACATGTTCTCAAAGAAACTCCGAACAATGGCAGTCATGGAATTTATCTTAGGCTTGGCTATGGTTGGCGTTACAGAGCCACCTGGAGTGAAGGGGAGAGAGATATCTAGTCAATAGTCCTGATATTAGTGTAACTAACTCTCCACTGCAATAATAGGTAAAGGGTTCCAATATTAATATCATCAACTTACTGTCGTCCTTTCTTTCTGGGCTCTGCACGCGTCGAATGTGCACAGGAATGGTCAAACTGGTTGAACTTGTTGGCTCAGTCGATGATTGTGGTCCACTATTCTCAAACTGCGACACCAGTGAGGAGACTTGGAGGTTGCTATGGGTGTTGTTAGGGGGTGAAAGCTCCTGCCAGCTGTTGGAGTGTACTATTTGTGGTGTGTATGTGAGCATGTTCCCTGAAACAAAGAGATCAGTCTTGTGGGTAGTTCCAGGGGAGCCCCTTTCATTAGTTGGTGGGGGTGGATGACTGGATACAGTCGTACTCATCACAGTTACATTCTTATAATCAGTTCTACTGGAATGGATTTTCGGAATGAGACTGGAGGTGATGTCCGATTCTGTTATGTCTGGGGTGGAACACGAGGTCAATTCGTCACTTTCTGCTTGGGAGGGAGAAGCTACTGAAGACTCGATATTAGACTCCGTGGTCTCATTAGGCTCTGTCCCACTGAACCGGTCAAACCGGTTTTCATAGCCGTCACTGGTGGACTCTCCATCAGCATCATGTCCATCTCCATCTGACCCGTGGGTATCCATGCTGCTCTCGTTGCTATAGAGACCCTGATGACTGGTAGCCTTAGGGGATGACTTCTTGTCTTCGATGGAAGATTTACTTCCCATGTTGCCACTGCTGTCCTCTCCAGTAGAATGATTGGCAACTGAGTCTTGTAGTCCACTTCCGATGCCAACAGACGTAGATATGTTCGATTCTTTATAACTACTGGACTCAGAATCGGACGAATCCATCTTGGAGTATGGAATTCCAGAACCTGACCCTCTACGTGATGGAGTGTGCTCAAGTGAACCTCTTTTACTGGAATGTGCAGTACTGACTCGACTGCTGCTGAGATTGGTACCACACTGAGGTCTGTCTGGAGTATTATTCAGATTGGTACTGGAACGAGACTGAGGTCTGAGGGGCATGGTATCTGCGAACACTCCCTTGGAGCTAGCGGTTGATCCACTTGACCCTTGTCTCTTATGAGTCCTCAAGGAACCATTGGATCCGTTTCTACGGTGACCACGTGGGTGACGAACACTTTCGATCAGTTCGGTCACTTCAGGAGAGAAACTGCCGTCCGGTGCAAGGGGTGTGGTCGAGTGTCTTGGACGGGGGGTGGAGTCTCGACTGAAAGTATCCAACACAGCTGGTTCATCGAGGAGGGAGTGAGTGGACGGGTTGTGCTTGGAGAGATTGTGAGGGGCATGTGTGGTTGTCATCAGACTACTGAGTGGGGGGAGGGACTCTCTCCGAGCGAGGAGGTCAGAGTTCTGAACCCTGTCCAGAAATCCTGACGATTCTTTAACTTTGTCTTCCTTGGACTGGCTTGATTTTCTCTTCCGACGCCACACCCTCTTTCGTCCTCCTGGTGAGTCATATGATTTGATGGTGGGCACGTGTGGTTGGAACGTCCCATCCTCTTCATTATCACTGCTGTCAGTTGTCCCACAATCAAGTGCTGTGTGATGGGGGAAACCCCCACCTGCAGATTGACGCTTCATCTTATATGTCTTGTCATTCAGCTGTCTCTCCCGTCTGGAAACAGCAAACAAGTAATGAAGATCATTTCTGGTTCATTTTTCCACCCACCATCCCTAGACAACTTTCAATGGTGATGTAACCCTTCTTCTTAAAATAGAGAAGATGGGATCCAATGAGGTCATAGCATGAATGCATTTATATAGTGTTTCTGTATACTCTTTAAGGTCATAATGAGTGGGCACAGGAAGGACGTGCTTATCCTGTTTGAAAGGGAGCCTAGTTACCATTAACTAACTCTCTCACCTTGTCAGTTCCAACTCCTTTGCATCCAATTGACTCTTGCAGGACTTGAGTTCTTTGTCTGCCGTCTGCAGCTTCTGCTCGTACATGACTCAGATGTCTTGAGCATGTTTTAGTTCCTCCTCCCTCTGCTGGATCAGTTCAGAGTCATTAGGAGGGATCCCCCCGATACGAAGCTTGCTAAGACACTCCTCTATCTCTCCTCTCCAACTCTCCTGCAAACCAAATAATATCACTGTACATCCAACATAACTATTGTGAGCTGAAACTTGCCTGGGACATGAGGTAAGTATCTGGAGGGATGGTTAGAAATGCTCCAGCTACGAGATCAAGATGCATCAGAATCTGCCGGAAAGATGGTCTGTTTTTAGGCTTGGGTTGCCTAGGAAACGAAATGGAGAATACAATCAAACAGATGTCTAATTAGATATAAACACATTATCTGTAAAATACCTGAGGGCTGTTTACAACCCTGTGCCCCCACAACAATAAAGAATGCCCACCACATAACTGATAAGAGCTAATCACTGTCCATTGAATGCTGAACTGCTAACAACTCCTCCATGTCGTGAACTACTCATATTTACCCTCCACTGACTTTGCCCCTCCACTAATTCCTTACCAACACATTTCCAAGAGGACTTTGAGACCCACTGGACAGCCCGAGGGGATGGGGAGGTGGAGACTGTTACTACCAACGCCCCAAATCACTGCAGAGGAACTCACATTCTGCAAGTATGCAAACAGTGTCAAAGGTTGCTATAGCGATACACCTAATGCTGTGTTCAACAAAATGTCAATTTGTTGAAAGTCACTAAAGGACTCCAAATTCCAAACTCCCAATATGCTAGAGTTACTCCAACCTTCTTTTGTATTTCACTTACATTGTATGGTTTCTCCTGCATGAGCATCTCCCAGAGCAGGACTCCGCAGGACCAGATGTCCACCTTCTCCGAGCACAACTCGTGTCTAATCATCTCAGGAGACATCCACCCAACCGTTCCAACAAAAGTCATCTTCATGCTCTTCTCACCAAAATGACGACTCACTCCGAAATCAGAGATCTTCAGGACATCGTTATTGCAGAGAAGAATACTATGATAGAGAGAGGTGATAATCATTCATAGCTCCTTCTTGATATTGATTAGGTTCATTAAACCACTGCATGTGGTCCTTGTGACTAACAACATCCTCCATGAATTGCTTTAGGACTTGATCTCATGGCAACAGGCATAAATATTTATAATTTGGTAACTGTATGACCACATACAAAGGTAATGAATTACACTGACACTAACCCTATTGTGACTGCCTCTAGTGTGAACACCAAACAAGACTGCTATACTGATGTGGGATTAATACCCTTATGAATTGCACTGACACTAATCTCTATTGTGGACACCAATGATCTTAATGTGGGAATAATTGTGAATACCCTTAACGACCTTATTACCCTGTTATGACTACCCCATTGTGGACAGACTACCCTGACACAATAGTAATCCTCATCTTGGATTGGAGATAGAGCATGCCAGATCTGATATACCTCGCCCACCCGACCACTTGAGGGGGGAGGACCTCGATGTTCAATTGTATGTAGTCAGAGAGCGTGCCCCCAGGCCAGTATTCAAGGACCAAGCAGAAGCAAGGAGGCTCAGTGCAAACCCCTCTACAAGGAAAGATATACATTATAAATTATTCTCTAAGGGCATTATGATGAGAATGTGTTGATTATTTTTCAGGCTGAGGGAGAGTGAATATAATTTACTTATCAAACACTTTCTTTAAAGGGACTGGATGAATACATCCAACATGTCCCCTAACAAGTGGCATGACTGGAACTGGTTCAACCTGTTGAATAAGTTCTCTTTATTTGGAGATGCTGATAAACACTCCTGATAAAAGCACATTGCTCAGCTCAGCATTTGACCTCGTTGCTAGCACAACTTAGATATTTAGTGCTGGTCACATGACTTGTGACCAATCAGATCCTCTGAAAAGTGTGTTTTAAATTCTTAAAGCTGCAATATATTGCACACTTGAGGAACTGTGCTCAGTCCCAACCACTTACAGGAGAGACTTTGGGGGTTTCAAAACAGGAACTATTGGAAGAAGTGTTGGTTCCCCTCACTCAATTACACTTTTTGTTCATCAAGTAAGGACCAACTGAAATCTGTGTGAGGGGGAAAAGTACATCTGGTAACAATTGCTAGGTTTTCTTGACATACGACAGAATGTTGTTGCCACCACAAAAATTCAATAACGTGGCTCATAAACTATTATCTGGCTGCTGCTGGCCTTGCGAGTGTCTACTCAGAGAGTCTGTCAGTGCAGCGATCTCTGCTGCTGCCAACAAACTGGCTATCAAGCAAGCAAGATTTAATATTTCAGGAAAGGATTGTGTGTCTTCCAACAGGTAGGACAGATAGCTAGCTTTAGATTAAAAAAATCAATGCCCATACCTATTGATCCTGACACACAATACCAACTGGAGGAAGGGTTTTGACTGATAACCTCCCAGAAATCAAGAGACGGGACAAGTGTTCTTGAAGTTCTGGACGTGGAGCCATGTACCTGATCACAGACACACAGCTACTCTACGAATGCGCACCATATAGCTGGGTGGGGCTCATGAATAATAGAACAATTGCACATGCGCATTAAGTTTGTTTACTTAAGGGAACGCCCATTTCCCTTTTTTTGTCCTGATAACTGCCAGTTCTGTATCACAGCCCTGAAATTATAAACTCAGTGATAACAACTAGTTATATAGCACTAGTTTCCGGATTTCTGCTACTAGTTTGTTCGGATCAAGCTACTGCAGATCGCTAAGGGGGTGGGGCTCGTACAAGAAGGTATGAAACGACTCTAATAAACGGCTACATTATAATAACTACCATAAATCTAGTGACAGGATTTCATTGTGCAAGCATGAAAGAAGCTGAAAAAACCCTCAAAGGTAATATGTGCAACTATGTTTTTATTTTCTGCCTACATAGAAGAAAAATAAGCATTTTCCAACTTCCTTTAGTGATAACTAGACACTCGTCCTTTCTTTATCCAGTACTTATTGGTGATCTCTCTTCTCCTACACAAAATATCTTCTGTGTTCAATCTGATCTGGGGGATCATGGCTCCCTTCTCAACCTGTCCTTTGCACAGACAGTTCTCCCCTCTCTCTTGATACTCTGTGGTGATGTCGAATCTAACCCAGGTCCAGAGAGTAAGTCTAACAAATCATTTTGAGAAATGATATCCTATGTCACTGTAGCCCATCCAATTTTTTTTCTTTTCTTTGTAGCACAACTAAAAGTTGATGATCATTTCAAAGTCACTCAATGTTTGAAAGATCTACTTTTAAAAGACTTGAAATCGTTGGGTGGGGCTCTGGGACTCCGCTACACCACCTTGGATAGGATGACATCTGATTCACTATGTGAAGGATTGGTTTTGGCTTGGCTCAATCAGCAAGATAATGTGATGAAGGAGAGTGATAAACCCACCTGGGAGAGCTTGATGAGAGCACTCAGAACTATTGGTCATGGAGGACTGGCTCAACAGATAGCACAAGGTAAAGATTTTATGTATATCGTGATCAATTCTCATTGTCACTTCAACAGATCAACTGAAAACTCAATATCATGAATCTGCTGCCTCTACTGTCAGTTCATGCGCCAGTTCAGGTATGTTATTTGAAGTGTTTCTATGCTAAGTATTAATAACTATAATTTTTCAGTGCTAAGTGTTGTGGAACTTATTCCACATTTTCCTTTTCTCCCAACTCATGGAATGTCAGAAGATGAAAAAAAGATTAAAATGAGTCGGCTTTATCAAGAAACTGAACAGATTAAAACTAGATTTGTTAAACTCATCTTTGGTCTTCAGAAGTCTGTACGAGAATCGTACACATTCGATGACTTTCTAAGCCTCCTTAATCTTTATGATATGAAATTTGAAGAAAAATTGTTGGAAGGTTCTGATACAATGACTGAAGCTTTTCGTAGAGTGTCTAGATTTTGCTCTTTTCATGATCATCATATTATAAAGCTTTGGATTAAGAAATTTGGTGGAAGGGAAAATAAAGAGGCACTTAAAAGTTTTAAACAAAAGATCCAGGAGTATTCTAAAAGACGAGTTTGTGAATGTCCAAGTAATGCATTTGGTAATGCAGAGAAATCAGAAAAAGTTGTCTCTCTGGAAACTAAAATAGAGCTTAACAAAATGACCATTGAAGAGTTTGGAAAACTAGAGAAAAGGATGAAAATTGCATTGGGAGGTCCAGTGTTACGACTGCTGTGTATTGATGAAGGTTGCAAGATGAAATACCGAACTTTGGATAACAACATGATAGATGGTATTACTGAAGAACAAAAGCTTGCTCTGAAAAGTCTGGGGTTCGTGAATATCAGCTATGGAGACCAGAGTCTCGATCTTTCTTCTCAGGTCTCAACTGATGATAAGGGAAAAGGTGAGTTCTCTCCATTGGTATTAGACGTCATCTGATGTCTCTTCTCCTACCCAGACCCTGTCCTCTCTCTAGTGGGGGAAATGGCTGCCCTTAAGGTGAAGGGTAGAGATGGTGATGATGATGCTGACTCAGCATCTGGTGCAGTTAGTGACATCACTGGAACAGGTATTGCCACTCACTCAGATGATGGTGGAAGCATATTCACATCAGGACTCGGGACCTATATCTCTGATGAGTTCCAGGTAAGTATTTTACAAGTCATCATTCCTCCTAATATAAAAACATATTATTTGGAAGCATATTCATTTACATCAGGTTTTTACTAATTTTAATATCCATGGTTACAGCTTATTTGTATTTAGTTTCAATGTATTTTTTAATTTCTGTTACTTGTAAACAATGGTTGTAATGTCTGTGTTCCAGGTAAGGATTTTAAAATCATCATTCCCCTAACATAAAGATATCAACGTGCTACTAGTTCTACCTAATTCAATAATTAGGGAGGAATAAATGATGTAGCATATTCTTTTACATTTAGACATAATAACTTTTAGGGCATAATTGAGCTTAATAGGCAATTACTCATAGACCTTTCTGAGGTTCAGTGAGCCAGGATGAATTACCCTCATTATCTTTCCTTTCAAGAGAGTCCTCTTAGTCCAACCCTCATCTACACAGCTTATGAAAGGGTTTTGTCACTTCATTCAATGAGAGAAGAATATCTTCAATGCTGATAAATTTATTGCTACATATAGAACAATTTCTAAGAAGCATAATAGGTAGAATTGGAGATCAAGAAAACAATGGAGCAGAGTAATTTTACTCACACCTAATGTTTACTAATTTTAATATCCATGCTTACTTGTATTTGTATTAATTTAATTTCCATGTATTTTCTAATTGCTGTTACTTGTAAACAATGGTTGTAATGTCTGTAGCACAGTCCATAAATTTCCAGACTTCTATAGCTAATAAGTCAACAATTCCTCTATTATGTTAGTACTAGAGTGAGAATTTCCTTCCCTCACATGACAGGACTATGTTGGGAGAGACTTGATAGACCCACGACTGGACATGATAGTCTCAGCAGAAACCACCACCAAGCAGAGCTTGGAATTGCATCGTGCTGCCAGAAGAGGAGACCTGGAAGAAGTGAAGCGTCTCATCACAAAGGGACTCAACCCCTTAACAAAAGATGCGAACAATAATACATCACTACATCTAGCAGCTGGCTATGGAAGATTGGAAGTGCTGGAGTACCTGATTGAAAGTGAGCTATGCAACCCTGCTGCGTTAGGTCAATATGGAGTGACACCATTACACCAAGCAGCTGAACATGGTCATCTCAACATAGTACAGTATTTAGTCGAAAAGCACCAAGTCGATCCCCTTGAGCAGGACGAGGAAGGTCTCTCACCTCTACACAGAGCTTGTATAGGTGGAAATTTAAAAGTAGTGAAGTACTTGATGGAGACAATGCTGACCTTCATGAAGATGGAAGATATTTTCAAGGATTTCACAAAGCATCAGACTTCTCCCATCCACATTTCAGCTCAATTTGGTCACATCGAAATATTGAAATATTTTATCCACGACTGCAATTGTGACCCCAACCTTCCTAATGGTGTGCATGGTGGAGGACCTCTTTATGATGCTGCACAGAAGGGTCACTTGTCCATTGTCAAGTTCCTGATAATGGAGTGTGGGTGTGACCCTGAGAGTAGAAATGATGAGCATGGCACCCCCCTAGGTCTTGCTGCACAGTTAGGGCACTTATCAATAGTGAAATATCTATGTGAAGACATGAGGTGTGATCCTCTCTGTAGGGACAAGAGGAACAACACACCACTTCACCTTGCAGCCCTTTATGGACATAGTGATGTTTGTAACTATTTAATAAACATTATGCAGTGCAATCCTAATGTTCCTGGTCAGTATGGAAGACGACCACTTCATAATGCTTCACAAGAAGGTCACCTCCACCTCGTCAAGAATCTCATAGAGAATCATACCTGCGATCCCAATTCTCTGGATGACAGCAATTCTACACCTTTACATATTGCAGCCAAGAATGGACACCTATCCATCATCCGATATCTAACTGAAGTCAAAGGATGCAACACTATGTTACAAGACAAGAATAGAGGCACTGCACTTCACTGGGCAGCAGAGTTTGGTCAGCTCGCAACTATCAAGTATTTCGTCGAAGATCTCCATTGCTCCCCAAACATCAGAAGCATGTTTAACAAGACTCCACTCCAGCTGGCCCAAGCAGAGGGTCACAGTGAAGTAGTGGATTATTTCCACTCACTCTGTTAGTCTCCTCCATAACTATGCACTGACCACTAGTTATTGTATTGTGTTCATTTTGTAATAATTTTGGTTCCCCTCACTCACATGGTCAGTTCTATTTGCTTCACTTACACTTTTTGTTTCACTTCTCACATTATAATTTTGTGGATTTTGTTTGTATAATTATTAAAATTATTTCAAAATAAAGTGCCAAAAAATGACATTCACATGATGCAGGACCTAAATTCCTTTGATATGGTCATGACTTGGTCATACCTTCCTTTGATGTGGACATGATGTGTTCATAACTTCCTTTGATGTGTTCATAACTTCCTTTGATGTGAATTCTTTTGGTGTCTTAATCACCCCTCTGAAACACTGGTGGGTAGATCCTTTGATGTGGAGAACTTCCTTTGATGTGGTGAACAGAATGCTTGATGTGTCATATTCTAGTTTAATTACCCTCTGAATCACTGGTGGGTGGAGCTTCATATAATTAATCATGGTATGATACAAAACAATGAATTTCACAGAGTCATGTTATTTTTAACAGAACAGTGGAAAGGGTTCATTCAGGACACCAGCTTGAGGACTCTGCATCAAAAGACAATGCATGATCATTAAGATACACTCAGATTGCTAATCCTGTGAGTCTTCTACCTGGAAGCCACTGTCTTCCAGCTCAGCAGAGTGTTGGAGATGGTTACCACTACTCTTAGACTTCTTGGACATGTTCTCAAAGAAACTCCGAACAATGGCAGTCATGGAATTTATCTTAGGCTTGGTTATGGTTGGCGTTACAGAGCCACCTGGAGTGAAGGGGAGAGAGATAGCTATCTAGTCAATAGTCCTGATATTAGTGTAACTAACTCTCCACTGCAATAATAGGTAAAGGGTTCCAATATTAATATCACCAAACAAGTCCACTTACTGTCGTCCTTTCTTTCTGGGCTCTGCACGCGTCGAATGTGCACAGGAATGGTCAAACTGGTTGAACTTGTTGGCTCAGTCGATGATTGTGGTCCACTATTCTCAAACTGCGACACCAGTGAGGAGACTTGGAGGTTGCTATGGGTGTTGCTAGGGGGTGTGAGCTCCTGCCAGCTGTTGGAGTGTACTATTTGTGGTGTGTATGTGAGCATGTTCCCTGAAACAAAGAGATCAGTCTTGTGGGTAGTTCCAGGGGAGCCCCTTTCATTAGTTGGTGGGGCTGGATGACTGGATACAGTCGTACTCATCACAGTTACATTCTTATAATCAGTTCTACTGGAATGGATTTTCGGAATGAGACTGGAGGTGATGTCTGATTCTGTTATGTCTGGAGTGGAACAAGAGGTCAATTCGTCACTTTCTGCTTGGGAGGGAGAAGCTACTGAAGACTCGATATTAGACTCCGTGGTCTCATTAGGCTCTGTCCTACTGAACCGGTCAAACTGGTTTTCATAGCCGTCACTGGTGGACTCTCCATCAGCATCATGTCCATCTCCATCTGACCCGTGGGTATCCATGCTCTCGTTGCTATAGAGACCCTGATGACTGTCCAGTAGAATGATTGGCCACTGAGTCTTGTAGTCCACTTCCGATGCCAACAGACATAGATATGTTCAATTCTTTATAACTACTGGACTCAGAATCGGACGAATCCATCTTTGAGTATGGAATTCCAGAACCTGACCCTCTACGTGATGAGTGTGCTCAAGTGAACCTCTTTTACTGGAATGTCATTGTGCAGTACTGACTCGACTGCTGCTGAGATTGGTACCACACTGAGGTCTGACTGGAGTATTATTCAGATTGGTACTGGAACAAGACTGAGGTCTGAGGGGCATGGTATCTGCGAACACTCCCTTGGAGCTAGCGGTTGATCCACTTGACCCTTGTCTCGTATGAGTCCTCAAGGAACCATTGGATCTGTTTCTACGGTGACCACGTGGGTGACGAACACTTTCGATCACGTCAGGAGAGAAACTGCCGTCCAGTGCAAGGGGTGTGGTCGGGTGTCTTGGACGGGGGGTGGAGTCTCGACTGAAAGTATCCAACACAGCTGGTTCATCGAGGAGGGAGTGAGTGGACGGGTTGTGCTTGGAGAGGTGGTGAGATTTGATGGTGGGCACGTGTGGTTGGAATGTCCCATCCTCTTCATTATCACTGCTGTCAGTTGTCCCACAATCAAGTGCTGTGTGATGGGGGAAACCCCCACCTGCAGATTGATGCTTCATCTTATATGTCTTGTCATTCAGCTGTCTCTCCCGTCTGGAAACAGCAAACAAGTAATGAAGATCATTTCTGGTTCATTTTTCCACCCACCATCCCTAGACAACTTTCAATGGTGATGTAGCCCTTCTTCTTAAAATAGAGAAGATGGGATCAAATGAGGTCATAGGACGAATGCATTAATATATAGTGTTTCTGTATACTCTTTAAGGTCATAATGAGTGGGCACCATTAACTAACTCTCTCACCTTGTCAGTCCCAACTCCTTTGCATCCAATTGACTCTTGCAGGACTTGAGTTCTTTGTAGAGCTTGTCAGCTTCTGCTCGTACATGACTCGGATGTCTTGAGCATGTTTCAGTTCCTCCTCCCTCTGCTGGATCAGTTCAGAGTTATTAGGAGGGGTCCCCTTGATACGAAGCTTGCTAAGACACTCCTCTATCTCTCCTCTCCAACTCTCCTGCAAACCAAATAATATCACTGTACATCCAACATAATTATTGTGAGCTGAAACTTGCCTGGGACATGAGGTAAGTGTCTGGAGGGATGGTTAGAAATGCTCCAGCTACGAGATCAAGATGCATCTGAATCTGCCGGAAAGATGGTCTGTTCTAAGGGAGGACTCCAAATTCCTAACTCCCTACATGCTAGACTTATTCCAACCTTCTTTTGTGGTGATTCTATTTCACTTACATTGTATGGTTTCTCCTGCATGAGCATCTCCCAGAGCACGACTCTGTAGGACCAGATGTTCAGCACAACTCATGTCTAATATCTCAGGATACATCCACCCAACCATTCCAACTCATGGTCTTCTCACCGAAATGACGACTCACTTTGAAGTCAGAGATCTTCAGGACATCGCTATTGCAGAGAAGAATACTATGATAGAGAGAGGTCATAATCATTCATAGCTCCTTCTTGATATTCATTAGACTCATAAAACCACTATATGTGGTCCTTGTGACCAACACCTCATGAATTGCTTTAGGACTTGATGATCTCATGGCAGTGGGCATAATTTTGTACTGTGGTGACTGTCTCTAGTATGGACACCAAATAAGACTACAATACTGATGTGGGATTATGAATACCCAATAGTGAATACCCTTATTTGTGTGTACCCTATTGTGGACACTTCAATAGTTATTACCTTATTATGAATACCCTATTAAGGACTTAATCAATGGTAAGTAGGTGTGGATGGGAAATGGGTGGTATCCTCACTACAGTTGTTACATTTTTATAAGATCTCCGTGCAACCGGCCCTGGCTGATGTGATTCCAGGGCCTCTTGATCTTTGCGTTGCACCCTGGAACCTGACACAGATAGTACCTCTCTGCATATGACATGAGCAGCTGGATAACCATCGAGCCTACCCTGTACAATATACTCTTACCCTTTTTGTGTCCGGTGTTGGCTTGTTGAGAGGCTGTTGTCGAGACCGGTGGACTGTTGGGTTTCGGTGGGTCAGAGGCTGAGGCAGGTTCGGAGGCTGGTGGAGTTTGGTGGTTGTGATGATTGGGAGTTTGAGAGGGAGTTTGAGAGGATGGAGTTGGATGATGGAGAGCTTGAGCCTGTTTATCGGAGGATGGTGGAGTTTGAGAGGATGGAGTTGGATGTTGGGGAGCTTGAGCCTGTTTATCGGAGGCTGGTGGAGTTTGATGGTCGTGATGATCGGGGGAGTTTGAGAGGATGGAGTTGGATGTTGGGGAGCTTGAGCCTGTTTGTCGGCTGGAGTTTGTGGAGTTTGATGGTCGGTAGTTGCGCCAGAGGCTGCAGAGCCTGCAGCGTTGGGGTCGAGGGTCTGGTCAGAGGATGGTGCTGACTCGGTGACTAGAAAAGAATAAGATCTAAATTCAAAGAGTAAAGACAGAGTACGCATTACTTACCAAACTCGTAGGTTCTGCTCAGGTTGACTTTCTGGAAGAGGTCTTCAAATGACAGCTTCTTCCCGTCAGCGCTGACCTTGGGAAAGGCAGCGCTGACGTTGTAGCCCTTCCCCTCCAGCTCGCATGCGATTGATGATACATCGTCGCCCTCGTGGATATCCAGTGTTACTGGAAGCCCATCCACGTACACTTTGATTGACTGCATCTTCCGTTCGACGTTCGGTGATTTGACGATTTCGGCCACGTGGTCTACGAGGGCGCTATTTATAGGAGGTCTCATTAGGCTCTGTCCCACTGAACTGGTCAAACCGGTTTTTATAGCCATCACTGGTGGACTCTCCATCAGCATCATGTCCATCTCCATCTGACCCGTGGGTATCCATGCTGCTCTCGTTGCTATAGAAACCCTGATGACTGGTAACCTTAGGAGGTGACTTCTTGTCTTCGGTGGAGGAAGATTTACTTCCCACGTTGCCACTGCTGTCCTCTCCAGTAGAGTGATTGGCCACTGAGTCTTGTAGTCCACTTCCGATGCCAACAGACGTAGATATGTTCGATTCTTTATAACTACTGGACTCAGAATCGGACGAATCCATCTTGGAATATAGAATTCCAGAACCTGACCCTCTAAGTGATGGAGTGTGCTCGAGTGAACCTCTTTTACTGGAATGTGCAGTACTGACTCGACTGCTGCTGAGATTGGCTGAAATTTCTTATAAACAATACCACCCAGTCCTCCATTTCTCCCCATTGTGTTGCATGTCATGACTCACTTGAGTGACTTCAGGTCTCTGTGTATGATTTCTTGGAGTGGAGATAGAGCATGCCAGATCCGATCTGCCTCTCGCCCACTGACCACTCAATGGGGGAGGATCTCGATGTCCAATCGTATGTAGTCATAGAGCATGCCCCCAGGGCAGTATTCAAGGACCAAGCAGAAGCAAGAAGGCTTCGTGCAAATTCCTCTACAAGGAAACAAAGACACATCTGTAAAGGGACTATCAAACATGTCCCTAAACAAGTGGCATGATAAGAACTTTATTTGGAGACACTAATGCACCACCTGATATAAGCACATTGCTGAGATCAGCATTTGACATCATTTGCTAGCACAACTTAAAGATATTTATTGACCTCATAGAACCACTAATGTACTTGCTAACAATCACTTCTCATTGTACAGAAACTGCAAACTGTTTCCATGTTTGGATGACTCTTCTTCCTCAGTATTGATGTCAACTTTCCTGTTGTACAAATATTATATATACATAGGAACTTTCACTGGTGACTCACCTCCTAGAAATATAACACATCCTTCACCTTTTTAACACACTCAAATAGTTTGATGACTCCCACTTCCTCAATATGCCACATCCTTCATCTTCTTAACAGCAACTTTCTCACTCAAATAGTCACTAACGAACACAGCACTAACAAGTAAGAAAACCATGCAAAGTTACACTCACAAGTCACTAGATAAACTGCTAGAACAATACACCTGTCCTCCACTCACTAAAGGAGAACTCCATGGACATCAAATTGCCCTATTTCTAACCATATGACCTTGACTTTTAAAGAAACAGTCCACACCACTTTACTGATCTTTATACTTATCAAGAACATGACCTTTATCCCCATACCTATTGATCCAACTGAATGGAGGAAGACTCTTGACTGATAACCTCCCAGAAGTGACCTTTGCTTTCACAGAAGCAGATCTGAATGAGATCAAGAGACAGGACATGTGTACACGTACTCTTGGAGTTTTGGACAGTTTTCTGGTGTACCGTTCTGGAGCCTTCACGGACATGAACGTAAGTTAGACACTAGCGCCTAGGGAGAGGAACGTTGCCAGTTGACCTTCGACCCCTATAATAGGGTTCTCTATTATGCGCATGCGTATAATAACGTCATAATAAACTCTGGACTCTGCTCTTCCTACTTCAGTCCTACTAACTGACCAGTGGCTCCATTTGTCGCATTATTTTGGAGCAGCTTGACTACAGGACAATGAGGTAAGGATAACTAGACCTGGGATTTGTATAATTATAGGCTTTGATTACCGACAGGTGACAATACCCCCTCTTTCCACCTGATAGTTGCCTACCTTTTTTCCACAGCTGCCCTGCAATGTGTTCTCACTGATCTCTGACCGGATGTTAGAAAGATATCAGTTCCTGCCTGAGGAGAAGTCCTTGAACTGCCATCTTCTTGCAAAAGCATCCAATATAGAAAAAAGGTATGAAAATTTGTTTAGGCCAAGTATACTCGATCAGTTTTATAGGACACAGGATTGATTTTAGCATTGAGGATTCAGTTGGGAGATTGGCTTTACAAGCCTGAGGTTTCCTTTTTCTCAAAAAAGATCTCAGAAGGTCTTGTTTTGGTATACTGGCAATACTGTGAGGGTGTTCTCTTTGGCTTTCACAGCTGTATTGATCAGGGATTTGTTGTCTTTGACTGTGTTGATATCATTAGCATGATGATTTCCATCTCTGTAGGAGGTTCTGTCTTGTATAGGTTCTCCAGCAGCTCCGCCTGCTGGAGAACAATAAAATTTGGGTTTTTTTTAAAGCTCCTGTTACAAGTCTTATGCAGGGTAGTCCACTATGCCATCTTCCCTTCTATGTGGTCAATAGAATACTAGCCTTTGATGTGTGAAATCACTCCTATTCCTTCACTAATATTTGGGGAGAACACTGCTAGTAGGTCCATGCCACTTACAAAAAAGAAAGCTCATTCTCAAAATAAGATTTGACTACTGTTGTCTGGATGAAGAAACTATAATAGTTTGCTTATACTTTAATGTAATTGGCAGAATTTGACTTACTTTTCTCTTCATACCCTTAAATCACTTTTATTTCATTGTTAAAATATTTTCGTATCATGTTAAATGACGAAAATTATTTACAAAAGAAGTGTGTAAGTAGTATTAAAGTCAATTAGTAGATATGAAATTAATTCAACATGAAAAATGTTAAACCAGGAAAGGTATGTACATGTACTTGGTTAAAAAGTCATTACTAAGAAGTGTTGCTCATTTTTCATACATGTACATACTTTTCATTAGACCTATATCAAATTTATTTGCATCTGCTTGCTCTCCATAAGTTATCAGGGTTTCATACAGCGGAGGAGGAAAGGGGGAGATCCCCTCTGATTGAGATCCTGAAATTGAATGTGTCTTTATATAGCACATTTTTTCTCACACAAGCACGCCCCTGGTTTAAAATGTAATACAGTTAACAGTGGTCATTATAATTATTCTGTCTAACCATCCAGGTGTTTCTGAAGCAGTGGGCTCAAATCCAGAGTTGTTCTTTCGTAGGTTATGATGTTATAAAAGACGGCTACATCCTGGAATTGAATTTCAACAACTACTATAATATGTACATATTCTGAACGCCCAGGAGATGTCCTGCTCCCCAAATTGGAGCGACGGATGGCCAGCTGCTGTGGATGTTCATGTCATTTCACCTCTCCAACAACAGACAATAGCAGAAGCTGCTTCCACTCCTGGCCACGCACTTCAAGTTGGAGTTCGCCGCAAGCTGACTTCCCATCTCTTGCCGCTCTGCGGGAATTGAATTTATTCCTCTTGTGGCTGAAACTCTAGGTGGCCTTGCGGAGGATGCTATCACCACCATCCGTGCAATCGGACAGAGGACTGGTTCGCCTGATCCTGCCTCATCCACCAAGCACCTCTTCGGGCGTGTCACCATTGCTCTGTGGCACGGGAATGCAAGTCTATGGCTGCACCGCCAGCCAACCCTACCCCCTGAATTGGACGGTCTTTTGTAGTCAGCCCTTTTTATTTATTTTGTTGCTTTTTTTATATTCCAATGAAGAAAGAAGAATTGTAACTCATACACATTTAAAGTTAGAGTGTTGATATACCTTCATACTGTACATAATAATTGCAGCCGGCCATACACATCACTCTAGAGCATGCGCGATTAAAAAGCTTACTTGGGGTCAAAGGTCAACTGGCAACGTTCCTCTCCCTAGGCGCTAGTTAAGTAGACCAACTTCTACTCTACAATGCGCACCATGTAGCTGGGTGGGGCTCATGAATAAAACTGCACATGCGCATTAAGTTGTTACTTAAGGAACGCCCTATTTATCTTTTTTTGTCCCAGTTTTGTATCACAGCTCTGGAATTGCCATCGAACTGATAAACTCAGTGATAGTTATATAGCACTAGTTTCCGGATTATTGCTACTAGTTTCCGGAACTTTGTTCGGACCAAGCTACTGCAGATTGCTAAGGGGGTGGGGCTCGTACCAGAAGGTATGAACTCTGCAATAAACAGCTACATTATAATAACTACCACTAATCTAGTGAGAGGATTTCATTATGCAAGCATGAAAGAAGCTGAAATAACCCTCAAAGGTATGCAACTATGTTTTATTTCCTGTCTACACAGGAGAACAATAAGTATTCTCCAACTTCCTTTAGTGATAACTAGACACTCATCCTTTCTTTATCCAGTGCTTGTTGGTGATCTCTCTTCCCCCACATCAAAAACCTTCTGTGTTCAATCTGATCTGGGGGATCATGGCTCCCTTCTCGACCTGTCCTCTGCACAGACAGTTCTCCCCTCTCTCTTGATACTCTGTGGTGATGTCGAATCTAACCCAGGCCCAGAGAGTAAGTCTAACAATATCAAGTTCCCATACACTGTTACTTATTAATTATGTAGCACAACTAACAGTGGATGATCTCTTTGAAGTAACTCAATTTTTGAAAGCCCTACTTCCAGAAGATTTGATACAATTGGGTTTAGCACTGGGTCTCCAGTATACCAACTTGAAGATGATGAACCCTCTTCGTGGAGATATGGTTTTAGCTTGGCTCAATCAGCAAGATAATGTGATGAAGAAGAGTGGTAAACCCACCTGGGAGAGCTTGATGAAAGCACTCAGAACTATTGGTCATGAAGGACTCACTCAAAAGATTGCACAAGGTAGTTAGCTACAGCTAATTCTGGACTAGTAACTACTCAGTATCCAAATCAACTAGTTGTGAGCTTCTGATAAAATAAAGGTCCATTCTAAAGATCAACTGAAATACATGATCTCATAATGCCAGTTGATATAACCAGTTAGTTAATGATTTTCGGGGCTTATTTTGTTACAGGTGTTCAACAGTTGACATCAGACACTCCCACACCATCTGACATGAGTACTGAAGGTAAGGAGGAATGATACTTGATAAGTGACTTTATCTTCATTTTATGTCTTTGGATCAATTGAATATCGAACCTGCTCCTTCCACAGTCAGCTCATCCTCTAGTTCAGGTACTGTTCTGAGGGAAGTTAAGATCTATTTATGTAAGTGTGTTACTTGAAATTTCAGATATGAGTGCTGTGGATCTCATTCCATGTTTTCCATTCTTACCTACCGATGGGATGTCAGAAAGAGAGAAAAGGTTTAAAATGAGACAGTTGCAGGAAGAAACTGAATATTTGAAAGCTGAATTTACTAACCTCGTCTTTGACCTTCAAAAGTCTGTCGAAGAAAAGTGCAAACTAGATGACTTTCACAGCTTCCTAACCTTCCACGAAGCAAAGTTTGAAGAATTACTACAAGGCTGCAAAACCATAGCAGAAGCATTTCGCAAAGCATCAAAGTTTTGATCTTTCTATGACCGTAATCTGATCAGACTTTTGATAAACAAATTTGGTACACCAAGAAATAAAGAAGCACTCGAAGATTTCAGGAACAGTTTTCAAGATTATTCCAAGAGGCGAATATGTGAATGTCCGAGCGATACATTTGGCAGTGGAGAAGAATCTGAAAAAACACTCGCTCTCAAAAGTGAAATGGAAATTGATAAAACAACTGTTGAAGAGTTTGAGAAACTGGAGTATGCTATGAGAAGAGCATTGGGAGGTCCAGTGTTACGACTGCTGCATATTGACGAAGGTTGCATTGAGCTGAAATATCGAGTTTTGGATGATGGCATAATAGATGCTATTACTGAAGAACAACAGCTTGCTTTGCAAAGTCTGGGGTTTGTGAATATCAGCTATGGAGATCAGAGTCGAGAGAGAGAGAGTAGGGATGACCTATGACCCTCCATAGGACTAATACAAAATGAAGTTGGATTTTCTCAGAAAACAGTAAGTTGTAGCTGCTATGACTGCTTACCCTGTATTTCATGCACATTCTTATCATGCAGGAGAATTTTGGAGGCTGAAAGACTTAACACGGAAGAGCAGTAAAAATGCACTTTTTCATGATTTCTTATTTTCTTGTTCTTAATCATAATATTCATAATAATGGCACGATCTGCAGAAAAATTGGGCCGTGCTTGGGTCATGTTCTATATATGAATCTGTTCCATTTTACTCGGACCAGGTCCACGTCCCATCGGTTTAGCTTCTAGTTCACTCAGAAAAAAGCCGCTTTCTTAATAGCCTGCCAACTAACGAGCAGCCATTAAGCACGAACGCGCATGCGTGCGTATAATAGTTGCCATGACATAACGTAGCTCAGCTGTCTTTCGAGCGAGTGTGGTGTATTTCTTGACTTCCAAAGCGTAACTTGACAATTTTTGAGATAAGTTACTAGCTATCTATAGCTAACCTTTGAGATAAGTTAGTTAGCTATATTAAAAAAACTCCCAAGCCAGCTAACTAGCTAGGTAGCTACCTGTGAAATACACAGGAAGTTACATTTACTAGCTGGCTAGTTGCTAGCTCTAATTGCATCATACTTTAATTGCAAGGCCTATAGCCTGTATTTACACTATTTATTAAACAACTAACAAACAAACTAACAACAGCAATTCATGTAGCTATAATATTACCTACCTTATACATTGTATGATATATCATATTTTACTTAGCGAGGCCTATACAGCCTGTATAGCTAGACACTATAAAACAACAATTCATAGCTATATTACCTATCTATTACGATAATTATGGCTTCGGCAAAGAAAAAGAGGGCACAGCGAAAAAAGAGGTATGAGATGAATAAAGATGCAGAAAGGTCTACAATGAAACAGTACCATGATAAGCACAAAAATGATATGAAAACCAAATTTAAACAATATTATGAAAAGAACAAAGAAGATATGAGATCAAAGTTCAAACAAAATTACGAAGAGAGAAAAGATGCTGCAAAATACAAATCTAGGCTAAATTATGAAAAGAACAAAAATGCCATGAAGTCTAAATTTAAACTGTATTATGAAAAAAACAAAGATGCCATGAAATCTGAATTTAAACAGCATTATGCAAAGAACATAGATGCCCTCACCCAAAAAATGAAAGAGTACAATAAAAAGCACAAATTTTCTATTAAATCCAAAATGAATGCATATTATAAAAAAAATAAAGAACGTCTCTGCTCTCTCAGGAGAAAAAATTACCGAAAAAACTGTGACAAAATGAAAGCAGCTAGTTGTGCCTACTATAGATCTAACACTGAAGCAAGGAAAGCTGCCTATTCAAGGAAGGCAAAAGCTGTTATAAAAAGAGCTAGACAGTACTATGCCAAGAACAGAGCCTACATTTGTGCTAATCAAAGGCGAAAGTATGAATTAGCAGAACCAAAGCCACTGGCTAAAATGTTTTATGTACACAAAATAAAGAAAAATCTGATGTGCAATACTAGATTGTTGTCTAAACTAATAGACACTTTTGAAAACGAGCATACCAGTGCATCCAATAAGATACCAAAAGGCAATCGCAAGACTGCAATTTCTAATCTGGCAGCACAGAGAGTCGTATGCAAAGCTATACAGGTACGCAAGCAATATGTCGGTGCCTTGCTCAAAGCTGTCAGATATATAAATGCACTTAAAATCAAAGAAATGGCAGACTTTGGTGAGGGTTTGCACTCGGCTCATAGTGAGCCATACTTCTACGATTCTGCATACCTCTTTGTAAAAAGGCCTGATATTTTGACTATAGACCAAAGTGGGATATGTAGGCAAGAAGAGAATGTTTCTGAGAGTACTGTTAGTAATATCCCACATACATGGAAATGTAGTACAAAGTGCAAACCTCTCACCGAGTCAGAAGTGAGTAGTATACTTGATTTTAAGTCACAGTTCGAGAACCGGATTCATGAACTGTCACAGGTTTTGGACAATATTGATGGTGGTTGTCCAAACTACCATTACAGTAAGGATTTAAGTAGTCAATCTAGAGAACTCAAAGGGCACAGCTTGCTCTGTTACACGGGTACAGAATGCAAAAGCAGACTTAGGATTCTGAGATCAGCTGCCACTCATTATCCTATTTTGCGTTCTTTATTACGTGCTGTGTATGTTACTATTAATAGCCTGCACAGCGTATCTAAGCTTGATGAAGCACTCAAGTCTGGTGACTTTGCCTTTCTAATGAACAATTTAGATGGTGATTCTGAATCTCTTTTGAGTAATGATGTGGAAAAAACTCATGAGCTTACTGAAATAGCACACTCAGTCCTGAGAAGGAGAGATCTAGAATTGCATCTTCAGGTCACTCATGCTGGGCTAATAGCTGAGTATCAAAAGGCAGTTGAGGACTATCCTCAGAATCCATGCTGTAGCTGTCAGCAGTTACATCAACGCAGAAACGTAACCAAAGTTAATTTCTCAAATAAATTGGGAAACACTGTGTGGCCTGCGCTGAAACAGTTCATGCTAAGAGACAACAAACAAGCTGCAGATGAGACACATTTCATGTGCAACTACTGTAAATCTAGTATGAAACATGATAAAATGCCACCACGCTGTGTGCTCAATGGTTTAGAGGTGATTCCCATTCCAGAAGAGCTGAAAAATTTGGATTGCTTGAGTAAGCAGTTCATTCAACGTGCCAAAAGTTATCAAACTGTTGTTAGGTTAGGCACTTACACAAATAAAGTACCCACATACAACTCATTACAGGCATGCAAGGGTACAATGTTCTTCCTTCCTTTGCCTCTGGGAAAGACCCTAGAGACTTTAGATCAGGTTAACCATCCAGTTACATCTCTAGCCAGTCCTGAACTCTATATCATAGTCAATGGTAAGCCTACCACTAACAAAATGGTGTGGCGCAGCCTTGTGAATGTCAAAGATATCAAGGGAGCTGTAGAGAAGCTCAGACAAATCAACTGGCTTTACAAAGACGTAGATGACAGTTCTCTAGACACAACACTCAAGGAAGTCGTAGAAGTAGTAAGTAACGCTTCTAGCACTATACTTGAGAAAGCTTCAGATAATGACATATCTGGATTGCAATGTTACACGATAAGAAATTTGAACAACAAGCTGAATACTGATTCTGACATAGAACAGTATAAGCTTTTGCACGTTGAGGAGGAACCTTTAGACAATCGTCAAAAGTTCCTTGATGTTATGTGTTTTCCAACACTTTTCCCAGATGGAAAGTTTGGAAAGTATCACCCTCGCAGTGTGAAAATTTCCCACAGCGAATATATAAAGTCCCGCCTCTTTAATAAAGACCCTCGATTCAGAAAGGAGCCTCGCTACATATTTTACTTGCTTTGGCAGAAAGAAATGAGGGAAATTTCAGCGGGTGTTTACAACCTACTGAAATCTTCAAAATCACACTCAATGACCGTTGGCAACTTATTGGACAAGGTGGGAGCAAATGACGAACACCTGGAATCCAATTTATCCACTATGCTTCAGTCAGTCCGTGGCACAAAGCAGTATTGGTATGTGCGGCAGAGTGATCTGAGGTGTATGGTACGCGAATACGGTTCACCAACTCTCTTCCTCACATTCAGCTGTGCCGAGTATGAATCTTATGACATTGTAAGCTATCTCAGGTCTTTGAATGATGTGTCTGATAGTTACAATATAGGAAAGCTATGCACAGAGGACCCTGTTTCTGTCTCTAGGCAGTTTTCGCACAAATTTCATGCTTTCTTCCAAAAAGTGTTGATCAAAGGTGAGGTTTTGGGCTGTGTAGACCATTACTTTTGGAAAAAAGAGTACCAAGCACGTGGTGCTCCCCATTTCCACGTACTTTTGTGGATACGTGATGCACCTGTGATTGGTAAGGACGATCCAGACAAAATCCTGGCCTGGATTCAGGAAAGAATTACTTGCCACATCCCAGAAAAGGAAAGTAATCCTGAACTGAATTCACTGGTCACGAGATACCAAATGCACAAGTGCAGTGCTTATTGCAGACGACGAGTCAAGCGTGGTTCTATCTATACAACCACTTGCAAATTCAATTTTCCTCGTGAGCCCTGTGAAAATGCAGTGCTACATTGTGTGGAAGAAAAGCTCAAAAAGCGCCAAAAAATTTATCAGCTCCCACGGACAGAGTCCGAGACAAGGGTGAATGATTATAATCCCCTTCTTTTGTTGCTGTGGAAGGCTAACATTGACATACAGTTTGTGGCCGAGTCCTCCTTGGCTCTCAGCTATTATGTCACTGCCTATGTTACCAAAGCTGAAAGAAGCACCTTGCAGGAAGTATGGAATGAGGTAAGTGATAACAAGAGTGTCTACAGTCGTTTGTGGAGCTTTGGTGTGAGAGCCCTCCGCTCTCGAGAATGTGGTTTATATGAAGCCAGCGATTTATTAATAGGTGATCACCTATGTGAAAAATCGACCACTGTGAAGTGGATCTGTGTCAAGATGCCTCACAAGAGAAGTCGCAGGTTGAAAAACCATAGTGTGTTGCAGGAAATTGCAGACAACAATCCAGAGAGTGAGGACATCTTTGAGGATGACCTCTTCAATACCCACTATCCCAAAAGACCAGCTGATCTGGAGGACGTCTGCCTGCATGACTTTGTAGCCAATTATGATTGGTACAGCAAGGATCGTAATGGCGATAGGATTTACAGGAGGCTGACAAAACCTAGACTTGTGAATCACAAGCTCTATGATCCAAACAAAGAAGAGGAGAGGGAAGACTTCTATTATTCCCTCGTACTTCTTTTCGTTCCCTTTAGAAATGAGACTTCCTTGCTCCAGGAGAATGAAAAACCAGAGGAAGCATTCAACCGCCTCTTACCTTCCAATGAGAGCTGCTCAGAGTATCACTCTAGATTGCAGAAGATATTGAAAGCACGGGAGGCTCTGAAGAAAATCAATGATGCAAGAGAGGCAAATAATGATAATGAGGGAACCAACAAGGAAGATCATGACGAACCAGAGTTGTTAGGTCAGGCAAAGTCAGCAATGCTGGATGCATTGCACATGAACGCCAAAAAGCCTGATAAACTCACCTTACAAGAAAGAGTCATGATGTTGAATTCTGATCAGAGGAGGATCTTTGAACGTGTAAAGGACCACCTCCTTCATCAAGTACAGCATGAAGCTGACGAATGTAATTGTGAATTTGAACCACTTTGCATGTTCATAAGTGGTGTCGGAGGAACTGGCAAATCGTTTCTCATTGAAGCTCTGAAACAGCTCATAGATGGCATTTGGACATCTGATGATTTGACGTGTGCAGTTGCTGCACCTACTGGTTTGGCTGCCTTCAATGTTGGTGGAGTAACCATCCATAGGCTCTTTCAATTGCCTATAGAACATGAAGGCAAAGAGGCTGGTTACTGGTCTCTTTCAAAAGCCTCACAGAAAATAATGAAGACCGTGCTTCGTGGTCTCAAAATGATTATTGTAGATGAAGTGTCCATGGTTTCCAGTCTCAACCTTGCATACATGCACCTGAGACTTGAGGAACTATTTGGTGGACACAGTTGGTTCGGTGGGAAAAATGTTATATTTGTAGGTGATTTGCTTCAGTTGCAGCCTGTTAACGGTAGTCCTGTGTTTGAAATGATATCCAAAAAATCACTATGTCACAAACTTGGCTGTACGACATCAGTGAACATATGGAAAAGTTCCATCAAATACGATGAGCTCACCATCAATGAGAGACAAAAGAAAGACAGGGAGTTCTCACAAATGCTGGACAGTGTGAGGCGAGGTTCTCCAACTGAGGAAACACTATGCACACTCCAAGAACGTGTTACTGACCGTTCTGTACCTGAACTCTTTCGTGATCTTAAGAACTCAGACATGAATCCTGTCTGTCTTTTCCCCACCAGAGAGCAGTGCGACCGAGTCAACAATGAAATGCTTGGAAGCCTGGACTCAGAAATATACAAAATATCGTGCACTGACGAAGTTGATGAAACAAAGAGCAAAAGCAAGTGGAACAAGAAAGCAGCTGAGAAGCTAGAGAAACTAAACAAAGACTGCAATAATACTGCAGGATTAGAAGCAGTGCTAAAACTAGCTGTTGGTGCACGTGTTATGCTGAGACGTAACATTGATATAGAAGCAGGTTTGGTCAATGGAGCCATTGGCACAGTTATAGCAATCTCAGCAAGATGTATCTCTGTTCAATTTGACCACATCAATGATCCATGTGATATTGAAAAGGTAAAGACAAAGTTCATGGTGATGAAAAATTACTTTGTCTACCGTGAGCAATTTCCCCTTATCCTTGCCTATGCAGTTACAATTCACAAATGCCAAGGTTTATCCTTGGATTGTGCTATCATAGAATTATCAAGCAAGGTATTTGCTGATGGCATGGCTTACGTAGCACTCTCAAGGGTGAAATCGCTTCTTGGGTTGCACCTAATTTCTCTGGACAAAGACTCAATCAGGGTCAATAGGAAAAGCATCATGGAAATCAATAGACTGAGGGAAATGTATAGAAAAGACCTTCCTCTGTATGATGTGCCAGCACCAAGAACTCGCTCCAAGCGCAAGCTTACTGGTACTTCTGAACAAATTGAGCCCAATGCTAAGAAGAGAAGGGTTGACAACCCTATCAAAGCCAATCCTATCAACTCTCAGCTGGAACAAAGGGTATGGCCTTTCAAATTTCATTCAGTCGATGAGCAATGGCAGCGCAATGCTTGTGCCTCCCTTGGTCTCCAGTTTGAGAGAAGCAATGGAGCGAGTCCAGGTAGTGGCAGTTTGCCTCTCACTTGTCCAGACAAGAATAAAATTAAGACAATAGTTGGAGACGGAAATTGCATGTTTCGATCTCTGTCTTATATTATCACGGGTTCACAAGCCCAACATGAGAGGCTACGTACAAAAATTATTCAGCACATGCATGATATCGCTCCCCTTATTATAGGACATATCAGGGGCCGTTCTCAAGATAGATACACCACTGTTGGGGAATACATACAGGGCAGTGGAATGGACAAAACTGGTGTGTGGGGCACTGATATTGAATTACTAACCCTTGCCCACTTACTAAAAACATGCATATTCTCTTATGACACACAAAGAGACACCTGGGATAGGTTCAAACCTAGCAGCGTAGACAAGACAGTGAAAACAGACTTAGCATCAAATTCCCTGTATCTAAGACACCCACAAGCTCATTATGAGGTTGTTCTTGCTGTTGAACCTTTGATAAATTCAAACCCACCTCAACCCAATGAACCAGATGAAAAGAAAGCAGACCATAGCAGTAGTAACAGCATTCCCACAAGCAATCACATAGATGGAAACATAATATTACAGGAAGAGTGGCCAGAGTGTAGATTCCATTCAGTGGACGAAGAGTGGCAAAAAGTTGCATGTGGTGTACTAAATATTCCATATCATTGCAAAAATGGATTAAGTCAGGGTGGTGCCAATGTAATTCTGACACGTCCAGATAAGATGCAAAAAATTATAGCAGATGGCAATTGTCTGTTTCGGTGTCTTTCCCACATAGTAACGGGAACTCAAAGACATCATGTAGCTGTACGTTTGGCCATAATAGAACACTTGCAAAGAATTCCTGGGTTCTTGGGCACCTATGGCTATAAAAGTGTTAATGACTACTTGAATAGAACCAATATGGACAAAATAAACACTTGGGGTACTGATATCGAAATGTTTGCTTTTGCACATTTGCTAAATACTCCAATATATTCATTTGTTAAAAATTTAAATGATTGGCATAAATATCCCCCCTCCCGGATAAATCTAACCATGTATGATGATGTCACATGTGATGATGTCACACAAAAGGCAATGTACATAAGATTTCATTCTGAACACTTTGAAGTCGTATGCTCAGTCTTATAATTACTTGAATACCTTCGCTATGATGATTGTGTGTCAGTGCTACTTATTGCACATCACAAAGTATACTTGGCAATTATGCCAGTTGTTATACAGCATCATCATGTATAGCCTGCTGTGTATAAGCACCAGGAGCAACACCACAATGGCACTTCCCAGCTTATTTATATGATTGAAGGAAGAAGTACTGTAGAGAAGGATAATGATTACAACAGTGCAGGGGGGTGCCACTTGAAACGTTGGGACACAGCTGGAAGTAAAAAGGTGGTGTTGCATAAAGAATGGCATCATTATAGTGTACTGGCGCACATTAACACATAGGCCAGATGTCATTCACTTCCAGTTTAACTGTATATGTATGGATATGGATATATGTAAAAGTCCCAACGAGCACTGATCCTTTCTCTGTATAGGCAACAGTACTTAACACAGACTCACAGGCTAAAAAACTTGGTGCCACTGTATGGTAACATACAGTACAAGTTAAAATCAAACCATTCGTGCAAAATTTATTTCGCATTTAACGTTTGTGCTCATGCACATCAAGTAACTCGGGTTTACAGCTATAGCTAATGCATTTTCACTGTTCTTCAGTGTTTAATCTTTCAGGCTCCAAAATTATATTTTATAAGAATACGGGGTAAGCAGTCATAGCAGCTACATCTTACTGTTTCCTGAGAAAATCCAACTTCATTTTATAGCTATTAGTCCTATGGAGGGTCATGCATGTCAAGGTTTGCAGCTGGCTATTCATGCAAAAATGCAAGGCATTATTATGTCAGATTCAGTTATTCTATCAAAAATGAAATTTAATTGTGCGAACATTTTGATTTTAACTTGTACATATGAATTAAAGCGGAGGGCAGAGAACTTGACTGCTCTGACAGTGATTAGAAGAGTACTGAGACAATTTTATAAACCTGAATGTGTTCTATGTACTTGGTTGCACCATGCTGAAGAGCTCCAAATAGAGCGAAACAGTCGAATTGCCACTTTCCTCTTTAACAGAGGGGCAATCAATCACACCATGCTTATAATGCATGCTGTGTGGTCGATTGTCCATGGTTACCAAGTACAAAATTTATATTTCATACCCCACATGCGCTGCATGTGGGGAAGGAGCAATTTGTCATAATAATAGCTATGTCTCCTCAAAGTTTCATGATCTTATATATGTAGCTAGTCCACCCTTTGACATGTAGCTACCAAGGACTTAAGCAGGGGAGCTAGTGCTAAACATTTAATTTAAAAAAAGAGAGAAAACAAGTAAGGGAAAAAAACATTTTAAAAAAATGAAAGGTGATGTAGGGATGACAAAAAACAGTGTACAAAAAAATAAAGAAACAAGGGAAGAAATTGTGGAAAGAAAAAGGTTTGACTTATTATCATCCCTACATCAAGCCTATGAATGGAATTATTGTACGTAGCTAGCTATAGTTACTTAGACTATTATACTCTTCCCCTACCTTCTACTCTTCCTCCACCTTCTCTTCCTGTACAATAATGTCTTATCTATGCTCTGATTACATGGAGTGTATACGTACAGTCATCCCACCTTCCCATTGATTCATTCAATTTTCACACTAAATTGTTTTCATTACCAAAAAGGCTGCATAACTATGGACAATTGCATAATTCATGATTCATTTAATTCACTGGTACAATTGAATGTAGCTACTCATTTCACTGCATGTACGGTGCTCACAATTCAACCTCTGATAAAGGACAGTCTCAACAACCTAAAGCATGCTAAGAGTGACTGCTAATAGATTTTCACCTCTGAAAGAGGGGAGAGCCTCTAATATTCTACTATTAGGGAGGTTTCAATATTATAGTCAGATGCCAGTAGCTATTATGGTAGATGTCAATTAGCTACAATAATTCCATTCACATTCATGACAGGAATTCTACACCTTTACATATTGCAGCCATGAATGGACACCTATCCATCATCCGATATCTAACTGAAGTCAAAGGATGCAACGCTATGTTACAAGATAAAGATCTTGGAACTCCACTTCACTGGGCAGCAGAGTATGGTCAACTTGCAACTATCAAGTATTTCATCGAACATCTCCATTGCTCCCCAGGTGGAGACTGTTACTGCCAACACCCCAAATCACTGCAGAGGAACTCACATTCTGCAAAATAATATGCAAACACTGCTTATTTTTCTCAGCTAACATGATTAAAAAATTTAATAGAAATAAGCTTGGAAAGAAGGGTGGTTTGTTTCATAAGCTAATATGCAAACAGTATCAAAGGTTGCTATAGCGATACACCTAATGCTATGTTCAACAAAATGTCAATGCTGTGTCTAAAAGAAGACTCCAAATTCCTAACTCCCTTATATGCTAGAGTTACTCCACATTATATTTCACTTACATTGTATGGTTTCTCCTGCATGAGCATCTCCCAGAGCAGGATTCCGTAGGACCAGATGTCCACCTTCTCTTAGCACAACTCGTCTCAGGAGACATCCACCCAACCGTTCCAACAAAAGTCATCTTCATGCTCTTCTCACCAAAATGACGACTCACTCCGAAGTCGGAAATCTTCAGGACATCGTTATTGCAGAGAAGAATACTATGATAGAGAGAGAGGTCATAATCACTCATAGCTCCTTCTTGATATTCATAAAACCACTCTATGTGGTCCTTGTGACCAACACCTCATGAATTGCGTTAGGACTTGATGATCTCATGGCAACGGGCATAAATATTTATAATTTGGTGACTATGGTGACCACATACAAAGGTAATGAATTACACTGACACTAACCCTATTGTGACTGCCTCTAGTGTGAACACCAAATAAGACTACAATACTGATCGATGTGGGATTATGAATACCCAATAGTGAATACCTGTACCCTATTGTGGACACTTCAATAGTTATTACCTTATTATGGATACCCTATTACAGACTTAATACAATGGTAAGGAGGTGTGGATGGGAAATGGGTGGCATCCTCACTCCAGTTTCGTTTTTTTTAATAAACGGTACCACCCAGTCCTCCATGGGATGATGCAATCTTCAAGTCACTTATTTCAGACTTTTCTGTGTTGCATATCATGACTCACTCGAGTAACTTCATGTCTCTGTGTATGATTTTCTTGGAGTGGAGATAGATCCGATATGCCTCGCCAACCCGACCACTTGAGGGGGGAGGATCTCGATGTCCAATCGTGTGTAGTCATAGAGCGTGCCCTCAGGGCAGTATTCAAGGACCAAGCAGAAGCAAGGAGGCTTAGTGCAAACTCCTCTACAAGGAAAATATACATTATGAATTATTCTCTAAGGAGTTGGTAGGCAGTGCATTATGATGAGAATGTGTTGATTATCTTTCAGACTGAGGGAGATTTACACTTTCTTTAAAGCAATTCAATTCCTTAAAGGGACTAGATGAATACATCCAACATGTCCCCTAACAAGTGGCATGACTGGAACTGGTTCAACTGGTTGAACAAGTGCTCTTTATTTGGAGATGCTGATAACCACTCCTGATGAAAGCACATTGCTGAGCTCAGCATTTGACCTCATTGTTAGACATTTAGTGCTGGTCACATGACTTGTGACCAATCAGATCCTCTGAAAAGTGTGCTTTAAATTTCTTAAAGCTGCAATATATTGCACACTTGAGGAACTGTGCTCAGTCCAAAGCACTTACAGTATAACAGGAGAGACTCTGTCGTTGTATTGGGTTTCAAAACAGGAAAACCTCACAACTATTAGAAGAAGTGTTGGTTCCCTCACTCACTTACACTTTTTGTTCATCATGTAAGGACCTAGCCTCGTCCCCAGGTGATTCCACGTGCAATAATAATAAGCTTCCACAAGCTATAATAATTGCGCATGGAATCGCCTGGGGACGAGGCTAGTAAGGACCAACTGAAATCTGTACTAGGGGGAAAAGTATGTCTGGTAACAATTTTTCTTGACATATGATAGAATGTTGTTGCCACCACAAAAATTCAATAACACGTGCGTGCACGCGGCTCATAGCATGTCCCTTGGAGGATGTGCATGCTAAATATATACGGTTGACCGGAAGTGGGTGTAGTTTCGATAAAAATAAAATAAAAACGCATCCCGCATGACTTTCTGCCTAAGAAACTAATAATTTGAATTGTGTGCACACGCACATGTGGTAAATTATTATCCCACAAGTCACGTGATGCTCATTCTTTGAAAGAACAGAAACAGTCCACACTGCTTCACTGATCTTTGTACTCATCAACAACATACACTGAACAACTGAACAACAACTTCAATTACTCTACACTCTAATATAAAAATGATGTAATGATTTAACCACAACAGGAAATAATTACTACACTCCCCTTCCCTTAAATAGAACATAAAGGAAATATGACACACAATCAAAATCAGGCCTAAATAACACACACAAAAAAAATCACATGACCTTCATGCCCATACCTATTGATCCTGACACACAACACCAACTGAATGGAAGAAGGGTCTTGACTGATAACCTCAAGAGACAGGACATGTGTTCTTGAAGTTCGCATTTTACACTCAGCTACTCTACGAATGCGCACCATGTAGCTGGGTGGGGCTCATGAATAATGGAACTAAAACTACACATGCGCATTAAGTTTGTTTACTTAAGGGAACGCCCTTTTTTTTTTCTTTTTTCTTTTTTTCTCTTTTGGTCCAGATAACTGCCAGTTTTGTATCACAGCTCTGGAATTGCCATCGAACTGATAAACTCAGTGATAATCTAGTTATATAGCACTATTTTCCGGATTTTTGCTACTGGTTTCCGGATCAAGCTACTGCAGATCGCTAAGGGGGTGGGGCTCGTACAAGAAGGTATAAACTCTATTAATTACAATAAACAGCTACATTATAATAACTACCATTAATCTAGTGACAGGATTTCATTGTGCAAGCATGAAAGAAGCTGAAAAAACCCTCGAAGGTATGCAGCTATGTTTTATTTTCTGCCTACATAGGAGAAAAATAGGTATTTTCCAACTTCCTTTAGTGATACTAGACACTCCTGCTTTCTTTATCCAGTGCTTGTTGGTGATCTCTCTTCCCCCACATCAAATACCTTCTGTGTTCAATCTGATCTGGGGGATCATGGCTCCCTTCTCAACCTGTCCTTTGCACAGACAGTTCTCCCCTCTCTCTTGATACTCTGTGGTGATGTCGAATCTAACCCAGGCCCAGAGAGTAAGTCTAACAATATCAAGATCCCCATACACTGTTACTTCAGCTCATCCATCTCTTCATTTTGTTTTGTTTTTTGTTTTTGTTTTGTCTTTTGTAGCACAACTAACAGTGGATGATCTCTCTGAAGTCACCCAATATTTGGGAACTCTACTTCCAGAAGACTTGATACGGTTGGGTTTAGCACTGGGTCTTCAGTATAACAACTTGAAGATGATGAACCCTCTTCGTGAAGATATGGCTTCGGCTTGGCTCAATCAGCAAGATAATGTGATGAAGAAGAGTGGTAAACCCACCTGGAAGAGCTTGATGAAAGCACTCGAAACTATTGGTCATGGAGGACTTGCTCAAAAGATTGCACAAGGTAAAGATTGGCTAACTATGAAGTACAATTCTCATTGTTACTTTAACAGGTCAACTGAAAACTCAATATCAAGAATCTGCTGCCTCTACTGTCAGTTCATGCGCCAGTTCAGGTATGTTATTTGAAGTGTTTCTATGCTAAGTGTTAATAACTACTAATTTTTCAGTGCTAAGTGTTGTGGACCTTATTCCACATTTTCCTTTTCTCCCAACTCATGGAATGTCAGAAGATGAAAAAAAGATTAAAATGAGTCAGCTTTATCAAGAAACTGAAAAGATGAAAACAAAATTTGCTGACCTCATCTCTGGTCTTCTAGAGTCTCTACAAAAATCGTACACATTCGATTACTTTCTAAGCCTCCTTGAATTGCATAATATGAATTTCGAAGAAAAATTATGGGAAGGTTGTGATACAATGACTGAAGCTTTTCGCAGAGTGTCTAGATTTTGTTCTTTTCATGATCATCATATCATAAAGCTTTGGATTAAGAAATTTGGTGGAAGAAAAAATAAAGAGGCACTTAAAAGCTTTAAACAAAAGATCCAGGAGTATTCTAAAAGACGAGTTTGTGAATGTCCAAGTAATGCATTTGGTAAAGCAAGGAAACCAGAAAAGGTTCTCTCTCTGGAAAGTAAAATAGAGCTTAACAAAATGACCATCGAAGAATTCAGAAAACTAGAGAAGAGGATGAAAAGTGCATTGGGAGGTCCAGTGTTACGACTGCTACATATTGATGAAGGTTTCAAGATGAAATACCGAACTTTGGATGACGGTATAATAGATGCTATTACTGAAGAACAACAGCTTGCTCTGCAAAATCTGGGGTTCGTGAATATCAGCTATGGAGACCAGAGTCTCGATCTTTCTTCTCAGGTCTCAACTGTTGATAAGGGAAAAGGTGAGTTCTCTCCATTGGTATTTGACGTCATCTGATATCTCTTCTCCTACCCAGACCCTGTCCTCTCTCTAGTGGGGGAAATGGCTGCCCTTAAGGTGAAGGGTATTGATGGTGATGATGATGCTGACTCGGCAATTGGCACAGTTAGTGACATCACTGGAACAGGTATTGCCACTCACTCAGATGATGGTGGAAGTATATTCACATCAGGACTCGGTACCAATATCTCTGATGAGTTCCAGGTAAGGATATAAGAATCATCATTCCCCTAACATAAAACCATCAACCTGCTACTGATATTATTTGGGTAATAGCTCATAATTAGAGATGATAGCATTACTCATTTACATTAGGTTTTTACTAATTTTAATATCCATGGTTACAACTTATTATTTAATTTCCATGTATTTTTTAATTGCTGTTACTTGTAAACAATGGTTGTAATGTCTGTGTTCCAGGTAAGGATTTTAGAATTCCCCTAACGTAAGAATATCAACGTGCTACTAGTTCTACCTAATTCAATAATTAGGGAGGAATAAATGATGTAGCATATTCTTTTACATTTAGACATAATAACTTTTAGGGCATAATTGAGCTTAATAGGCAATTACTCATGGACCTTTCTGAGGTTCAGTGAGCCAGGATGAATTACCCTCATTGTCTTCCCTTTTCAAGAGAGTCCTCTTAGTCCAACCCTCATCTACACAGCTTATGAAAGGGTTTTGTCACTTCATTTAATGAGAGAAGAATATCTTCAATGCTGATAAATTTATTGCTACATATAGAACAATGTTTAAGAAGCATAATAGGTAGAATTGGAGATCAAGAAAACAATCATGGAGCATAGTCATTTTACTCACACCTAATATTTACTAATTTTAATATCCATGGTTACAGCTTACTTGTATTTGATTAATTTAATTTCATTGTATTTTCTAATTGCTGTTACTTGTAAACAATGGTTGTAATGTCTGTGGCACAATCCATAAATTTCCAGACTTCTATAGCTAATAAGTCAACAATTCCTCTATTATGTTAGTACTAGAGTGAGAATTTCCTTCCCTCACATGACAGGACTATGTTGGGAGAGACTTGAAGGACCCACGACTGGACATGATAGTCTCAGCAGAAACCACCACCAAGCAGAGCTTGGAATTGCATCGTGCTGCCGCAATAGGAGACCTGGAAGAAGTGAAGTGTCTCATCACAAAGGGACTCAACCCCTTAACAAAAAATGCGAACAATAATACATCACTACATCGAGCAGCTAGCGATGGAAGATTGGAAGTGCTGGAGTACCTGATCGAAAGTGAGCTATGCAACCCTGCGGCGTTAGGTCAATATGGAACGACACCATTACACCAAGCAGCTGAAACAGGTCATCTCAACATAGTACAGTATCTAGTCGACAAGCACCAAGTCGATCCCCTTGAGCAGGACGAGGATGGTTACTCACCTCTACACAGAGCTTGTCAGGGTGGAAATTTAAAAGTAGTGAAGTACTTGATGGAGACAATGCTGACCTTCATGAAGATGGAAGATATTTTCAAGGATTTTACAAAGCATCGGACTTCTCCCATCCACCTTGCAGCTCTGCATGGTCACATCAAAATATTGAAATATTTTATCCACGACTGCAATTGTGACCCCAACCTTCCTAGTGGTGTGGAAAGTATAGGACCTCTCCATGCTGCTGCACAGAGGGGTCACTTGTCCATTGTCAAGTTCCTGATAATGGAGTGTGGGTGTGACCCTGAGAGTAGAAATGATGAGCATGTCACCCCCCTAGGTCTTGCTGCACAGTGTGGGCACTTATCAATAGTGCAATATCTATGTGAAGACATGAGGTGTGATCCTCTCTGTAGGGACAAGCGTAACAGCACACCACTTCACTATGCAGCCCTTTATGGACATAGTGATGTTTGTGACTATTTAATAAACATTATGCATTGCAATCCGAATGTTCCTGGTCAGTATGGAAGTCGACCACTTCACTATGCTTCACAAGAAGGTCACCTCCACCTCGTCAAGAATCTCATAGAGAATCATGCCTGTGACCCCAATTCTCTGGATGACAGCAATTCTACACCTTTACATATTGCAGCCAAGAAAGGACACCTATCCATCATCCGATATCTAACTGAAGTCAAAGGATGCAACGCTATGTTACAAGACAAGATATCAGGCACTGCACTCCACACAGCAGCAGTGTTTGGTCAACTAGCGACTGTCAAGTACTTCATCGAACATCTCCATTGCTCCCCAAACATCAGAAACATGTTTAACGAGACTCCACTCCAGCTGGCCCAAGCAGAGGGTCACAGTGAAGTGGTGGATTATCTCCACTCACTCTGTTAGTCTCCTCCATAACTATGCACTTACCACTAGTTATTGTCTTGTGTTCATTTTGTAATAATTTTGGTTCCCCTCACTCACATGGTCAGTTCTATTTGCTTCACTTACACTTTTTGTTTCACTTCTCACATTATAATTTTGTGGATTTTGTTTGTATAATTATTAAAATTATTTCAAAATAAAGCGCCAAAAAATGAAATTTACATGATGCAGGACCTAAATTCCTTTTATGTGGTCATAACTTCCTTCGATGTGGTCGCCACTTCCTTTGATGTGGTGAATTCTTTTGATGTATCTTAATTACCCCTCTGAAACACTGGTGGGTAGATTCTTTGATATGGAGAACTTCCTTTGATGTGGTGAACAGAATGCTTGATGTGTCATATTCTATATAGTTTACCCTCTGAATCACTGGTGGGTGGAGCTTCATAGAATTAATCATACAAAACAATGAATTTCACACAGTCATGTTATTATTAACAGAACAGTGGAAAGGGTTCATATATCATTCAGGACACCAGCTTGAGGACTCTGCATCAAAAGACAATGCATGATCATAAAGATACACTCAGATTGCTAATCCTGTGAGTCTTCTACCTGGAAGCCACTGTCTTCCAGCTCAGCAGAGTGTTGGAGATGGTTACCACTACTCTTAGACTTCTTGGACATGTTCTCAAAGAAACTCCGAACAATGGCAGTCATGGAATTTATCTTAGGCTTGGCTATGGTTGGCGTTACAGAGCCACCTGGAGTGAAGGGGAGAGAGATATCTAGTCAATAGTCCTGATATTAGTGTAACTAACTCTCCACTGCAATAATAGGTAAAGGGTTCCAATATTAATATCACCAAACAAGTCCACTTACTGTCGTCCTTTCTTTCTGGGCTCTGCACACATCGAATGTAGGTTTTAAGTTAAGGTCCAGTTCTGGTGTCCAGTTAATGACATCTGGATCCAATTCTTCATTTCTGCAGAAACTTACTGAGCCACTTCACAGACACACTAGCCTATACATGGAGGAAACAGTTGAGTCATCAAGACCAGCAGACATACAACTGAATATTTTTATGTATAGGTAGGGACTATCAAGTCAAACCAAAAATAGAACAAACAAAATCAGAATAGGGTAACTTCAACATTGTTGAACAAATACTGTGGGTTTACTACTAGTCACCTAGCAACCACAACACATCACATGATACCTATAACTTACGTTAATACATTTGTGAATGTGAGCAAGTTTTGGACCCAGGGAACCCCACCCCCCTTAATACAGGTTCCACTACACTAGAGCATTGTGGGGTGAGTGCACAGGCTGTTTACCCAAGGTCATCATGGAAATAAACTACAATGTTAGGACATACAAGATATATAAGTACATATTTATATGTCTGCATATGAGGGTCAAAGGTCATCATCACAATTACCTGTATCCAGCTGGCATGTACTTAGTTACGTACCTCTATCAAGATGGTTGCTACGAATGCCCTATCAGCTGTTAGCCTCTCCTCTGGGTTGTTGGCATTGTATGCAGCAAACATCACTAGGACAACCTGAACAAAATGGAGACAATAGAACTTCAATTTAGGATATCTCTAATTAAGAAAGTCTGCTGAGAGTCTGTGTGCAGAGGTAGAACTCGATTGGTCATTAGGTCGGACATTCCTTATCCTGCAATACTTAAATACTGAAATTTAGTTGGTCATTTCCAAGAAGTGGTTGGAAATGACCAGTGACCAGCAGTCATTTCTAGCTCTCTCTGTGTGTATAAATTATTGACCTAATTTAACTGTGTGCTTATCAATGAGGTACCTTGAGGCACCTACGTAGGTGAGGGTTGGGATCTACGTAGGTGAGGGTGGGGGTCTACATAGGTGAGGGTGGGGATCTACGTAGGTGAGGGTGGGGGTCTACATAGGTGAGGGTGGGGATCTACGTAGGTGAGGGTGGGACACCTGACGTAGGTGAGGACCATGGCATAGCCTTACCAAGAGCATGCTTCCTTAGTGATGACTATAAAGTTGGACGGTAGCTACAGAAATCTTTATCCTGTGCAGTCTTTATCAAGTGAAAGCAGAGGTAAAGCAGGTGGCTAGGTAAAGTATGCATGGTGCATGTCAAAATACAGTCTCCGAATAAGAGAGTGATGTGATATATCTTTTATTAAGTTCTCTCATGACATAATAAAGGTTTGAAGGGTTTTGTTGTCATATGAAGTACGTACAATGAAAAGTGTCCAAGTAGATGTTGTGAAGGAGTCAAGTATGGCTGCTTTCTTCAAGATATTGAGCTCAGCATTGGGAATTTTGTGGGGTCTTGACTTGATCACCTGTGAGGATGAAGGAATATGTTCAGTTATGATTTAAAAAAACAAGGGAGAAGTTGATTCTTACCAAATAAGGTATGTGATGTATTGTTATGTAGTCATAGAGGAATCTGTATTATGTGAAGCAGTCACTCAAGGGGCTGCATTTAGGATTTGATTTAAGGGAGACAAAATAGCTGCTTCAATATTTCAGGGGGCATGAAGCTAATATTTTAATAACACCACTTCACTGATCTTTGACTACTTTGCACTCATCAACAACATGACCTTTATACCCATACCTAATGATCCTGACATACAACACCAACTGAATGGAGGAAGACTCTTGACTGATAACCTCCCAGAAGTGACAGACAGAAGCAGATCTGAATGAGATCAAGAGACAGGACATGTGTAAACGTACTCTTGGAGTTCTGGACTGTTTTCTAGTGTACCGTTCTCGAGCCATCAATTCATGGATGTTGAAGTGGATATCTAGCTAGCTTGTGAACTCTAACCTCCTTAATAGCTGGGTGGGGTTCATAAATAATGTATCTAACTTCACATGCGCATAAAGTTTGTTTACATAAGGGAATCTCCCGACTGCACCACGCCCTTGATTTTCTTCCTTTCATGCATTTTTTTTGTCCTGAAATAACTGCCAGTTTTGTATCACAGCTCTGGAAATTGCCATCGAACTGAAATCCTACGACAAACTCAGTTAGTCTCCTGAACTTAAACGTCTTGGAGGTGGGGCTCGTTGAACATCTGATCTAGAATAAACTATTTATCCCATAATAATAGTTGTCATAGATCTAGTGAAGTCATTTCCAGGATTTCATTGTACAAGCATGAAAGAAGCTGGAAAAACCCTCAAAGGTATGTAGCTGTGTTTTATTCCCACCTACATAGCTTTTCCAACTTCCTTTAGTGATAACTAGACACTCATCCTTTCTTTATCCAGTGCTTGTTGGTGATCTCTCTTCCCCCACACCAAACACCTTCTGTGTTCAATCTGATCTGGGGGATCATGGCTCCCTTCTCAACCTGTCCTTTGCACAGACAGTTCTCCCCTCTCTCTTGATACTCTGTGGTGATGTTGAAACTAACCCAGGCCCAGAGAGTAAGTCTAAAATTTGAATGATCTTTAGATACTGAACTTAGCTGCAGGAACATGCATGCTTAGAATTATGGTACTATATCACCCTCAAATCACCTTTTCTTTTCACTCCTTTATTAGCACAACTGACGATAGATGATCATTTTGAAGTCACTGAATACTTGGAAACTCTTCTTCCACAAGACTTGATACGCTTGGGTGGGGCATTGGGGCTCAAGTACAGCAACGTGAAAATGATGAACCCTCTCTGTGGAGACATGATTTTGGCTTGGCTCAATCAGCAAGATAATGTGATCAAGAAGAGTGGTAAACCCACCTGGGAGAGCTTGATGAAAGCACTCAGAACTATTGGTCAGGAAGGACTTGCTCAAAAGATTGCGCAAGGTAGTTACTGCCAATACTGGACTAGTAACTACTCAGTATCCAAATCAACTAGTTGTGGATATGATTAGCTTCTGATAAAATAAAGATCCATTCTAAAGATCAACTGAGATACATGATCTTATAATGCCAGTCAATATAACCAGTTAGTTAATGATTTTCGGGGCTTATTTTGTTACAGGTGTTCAACAGTTGACATCAGACACTCCAACACCATCTGACATGAGTTCTGAAGGTAAATCAGAAAAAATTCTTAACAAGGGAATGATTTTATCTTCATTTTAGATCAACTGAATGTTGAATGTCCAGAACCTGCTCCTTCCACAGTCAGCTCATCCTCTAGTTCAGGTACTGTTCTGAGGGAAGTTAAGATCAATTTATGCAAGTTTGTTACTTGAAATTTCAGATATGAGTGCTGTGGATCTCATTCCATGTTTTCCATTCTTACCTACCAATGGGATGTCAGAAAAAGAGAAAAGGTTTAAAATGAGACAGTTGCAGAAGGAAACTGAACGTTTGAAAGCTAAATTTACTAACCTCGTCTTTGATCTTCTAAAGTCCATTGAAGAAAAGTGCACACTAGATGACCTTCACAGCTTCCTAACCTTCCATGATGTAAAGTTTGAAGAATTACTACAAGGCTGCAAAACCATAGCAGAAGCATTTCGCAAAGCATCAAAGTTTTGGTCTTTCTATGACCGTGATCTGATCAAACTTTTGATGGACAAATTTGGTACGACAAGAAATAAAGAAGCACTCAAAGATTTCAGGAAGAGATTTCAAGATTATTCCAAGAGGCGAATTTGTGAATGTCCGAGCGATACATTTGGTAGTGAAGAAGAGTCAGAAAAAACTCTCTCTCTCAAAAGTGAAATGAAAATCGATGAAACAACTGTTGAAGAGTTTGAGAAACTGGAGCATGCTATGAGAAGAGCATTGGGAGGTCCAGTGTTACGACTGCTACATATTGACGAAGGTTGCATCGAGTCAAAGTACAGAACTTTGGATGACAGCATAATAGATGCTATTTCTGAAGAACAACAGCTTGCTTTGCAAAATCTAGGGTTTGTGAATATCAGTTATGGAGACCAGAGTCTCAATCTTTCTTCTCAGGTCACAACTGATGATAAGGGAAAAGGTGAGTTCTCTCCATTGGTATTTGACGTCATCTGATATCTCTTCTCCTACCCAGACCCTGTCCTCTCTCTAGTGGGGGAAATGGCTGCCCTTAAGGTGGAAGGTAGTGATGGTGATGATGATGCTGACTCAGCATTTGGCACAGTTAGTGACATCACTGGAACAGGTATTGTCACTCACTCAGATGATGGTGGAAGCATATTCACATCAGGACTCGGTACCAATATCTCTGATGAGTTCCAGGTAAGGATATTAAAAATTATAATTCACCCCTAACATAAAACCATCAACCTGCTACTGATATTATTTGGAAATTTCAGAGTAATAGCTCATAATTACGGATGATAGCATTACTCATTTACATCAGGTTTTCACTAATTTTAATATCCATTTAATGTCCATGTATTTTTAAATTCCTGTTGCTTGTAAACAATGGTTGTAATGTCTGTGTTCCAGGTAAGGATTTTAAAATCATCATTCCCCTAACGTAAGAATATCAACGTGCTACTAGTTCTACCTAATTCAATAATTAGGGAAGAATAAATGATGTAGCATATTCTTTTACATTTAGGCATAATAACATAATTGAGCTTAATAGGCAATTACTCATAGACCTTTCTGAGGTTCAGTGAGCCAGGATGAATTACCCTCATTGTCTTCCCTTTTCAAGAGAGTCCTCTTAGTCCAACCCTCATCTACACAGCTTATGAAAGGGTTTTGTCACTTCATTTAATGAGAGAAGAATATATGTGACAGTACTTGGGAAAAGGTACCTATTCGCGCAAAAATTCAAAATTGAGTTATTGTATCATTTTAAAGCTCTTAATCTAGAGATTTACATGGCTTTTAAATCAAATTTATACACCACTTTGTTCCTGAGTTATACTTAATTGAATTTATCATCTCTTGTACATTTTATATGTAACTTGTAAACTTTACAAGTGTTTAACAGCTTTTAATGTTTTGCGCGAAAAGGTACCTTTTCCCAAGTACTGTCACATATTCAATGCTGATAAATTTATTGCTACATATAGAACAATTTTAAGAAGCATAATAGGTAGAATTGGAGATCAAGAAAACAATGGAGCAGAGTAATTTTACTCACGCCTAATCTTTACTAATTTTAATATCCATGGTTACAGCTTACTTGTATTTGATTAATTTAATTTCCATGTATTTTTTAATTGCTGCTACTTGTAAACAATGGTTGTAATGTCTGTGGCACAATCCATAAATTTCCAGACTTCTATAGCTAATAAGTCAACAATTCCTCTATTATGTTAGTACTAGAGTGAGAATTTCCTTCCCTCACATGACAGGACTATGTTGGGAGAGACTTGAAGGACCCACGACTGGACATGATAGTCTCAGCAGAAACCACCACCAAGCAGAGCTTGGAATTGCATCATGCTGCCAAAATAGGAGACCTGGAAGAAGTGAAGCGTCTCATCACAAAGGGACTCAACCCCTTAACAAAAGATGCAAACAATAATGCACCTGTACATGAAGCAGCTTTTCATGGAAAGTTGGAAGTGCTTGAGCACCTGATTGAGAATGAGCTATGCAACCCATCTGTGTTAGGCTGGCAAGGAACAACACCATTACACCAAGCAGCTGAACATGGTCATCTCAACATAGTACAGTATCTAGTCGAAAAGCACCAAGTCGATACCTTTGAGCAGGACGAGGATGGTTACTCACCTCTACACAGTGCTTGTGGTGGTGGAAATTTAAAAGTAGTGAAGTACTTGATGGAGACAATGCTGACCTTCATGAAGATGGAAGATATTTTCAAGGATTTCACAAAGTATCAGACTTCTCCCGTCCACGTTGCAGCTCAATTTGGTCACATCAAAACATTGAAATATTTTATCCACGACTGCAATTGTGACCCCAACCTTCCTGGTGGTGTGCATGGTGGAGGACCTCTTTTTGATGCTGCACAGTGGGGTCACTTATCCATTGTCAAGTTCCTGATAATGGAGTGTGGGTGTGACCCTGAGAGTAGAAATGATGAGCATGTCACCCCCCTAGGTCTTGCTGCACAGTTTGGGCACTTATCAATAGTGCAATATCTATGTGAAGACATGAGGTGTGATCCTCTCTGTAGGGACAAGTATGACGCCATGCCACTTCACCATGCAGCCCTTAATGGACATAGTGATGTTTGTGACTATTTAATAAACATTATGCAGTGCAATCCTAATGTTCCTGGTGAGTATGGAAGACGACCACTTCACGATGCTTCACAAGAAGGTCACCTCCACCTCGTCAAGAATCTCATAGAGAATCATGCCTGCGACCCCAATTCTCTGGATGACAGCAATTCTACACCTTTACATATTGCAGCCATGGATGGACACCTATCCATCATCCGATATCTAACTGAAGTCAAAGGATGCAACGCTATGTTACAAGACAAGAAGTATGGCACTGTACTTCACTGGGCAGCAGAGTATGGTCAACTTGCAACTATCAAGTATTTCATCGAACATCTCCATTGCTCCCCAAACATCAGAAACATGTTTAACAAGACTCCACTCCAGCTGGCCCAAGCAGAGGGTCACAGTGAAGTGGTGGATTATTTCCACTCACACTGTTAGTCTCCTCCATAACTATGCACTTACCACTAGTTATTGTCTTGTGTTCATTTTGTAATAATTTTGGTTCCCCTCACTCACATGGTCAGTTCTATTTGCTTCACTTACACTTTTTGTTTCACTTCTCACATTATAATTTTGTGGATTTTGTTTGTATAATTATTAAAATTATTTCAAAATAAAGCGCCAAAAAATGACATTCATATGATGCAGGACCTAAATTCCTTTGATGTGGTCTTGCATTCCTTTGATGTGGTCGTACCTTCCTTTGATGTGGTTGTGACTTCCTTTGATGTGGTGAATTCTTTTGATGTGTCTTAATTACCCCTCTGAAACACTGGTGGGTAGATCCTTTGATGTGGTGAACAGAATGCTTGATGTGTCATATTCTATATAGTTTACCCTCTGAATCACTGGTGGGTGGAGCTTCATAGAATTAATCATACAAAACAATGAATTTCACACAGTCATGTTATTATTAACAGAACAGTGGAAAGGGTTCATATATCATTCAGGACACCAGCTTGAGGACTCTGCATCAAAAGACAATGCATGATCATAAAGATACACTCAGATTGCTAATCCTGTGAGTCTTCTACCTGGAAGCCACTGTCTTCCAGCTCAGCAGAGTGTTGGAGATGGTTACCACTACTCTTAGACTTCTTGGACATGTTCTCAAAGAAACTCCGAACGATGGCAGTCATGGAATTTATCTTAGGCTTGGCTGAAGTGGGTGTTACAGAGCCACCTGGAGTGAAGGGGAAAGAGATATCTAGTCAATAGTCCTGATATTAGTGTAACTAACTCTCCACTGCAATAATAGGTAAAGGGTTCCAATATTAATATCACCAAACAAGTCCACTTACTGTCGTCCTTTCTTTCTGGGCTCTGCACACGTTGAATGTGCACAGGAATGGTCAAACTGGTTGAACTTGTTGGCTCAGTCGATGATTGTGGTCCACTATTCTCAATGGGTGTTGTTAGGGGGTGAGAGCTCCTGGAGTGTACTATTTGTGGTGTGTATGTGAGCATGTTCCCTGAAACAAAGAGATCAGTCTTGTGGGTAGTTCCAGGGGAGCCCCTTTCATTAGTTGGTGGGGGTGGATGACTGGATACAGTCGTACTCATCACAGTTACATTCTTATAATCAGTTCTACTGGAATGGATTTTCGGAATGAGACTGGAGGTGATGTCTGATTCTGTTATGTCTGGAGTGGAACACGAGAGAAGCTACTGAAGACTCGATATTAGACTCCGTGGTCTCATTAGGCTCTGTCCCACTGAACCGGTCAAACTGGTTTTCATAGCCGTCACTGGTGGACTCTCCATCAGCATCATGTCCATCTCCATCTGACCCGTGGGTATCCATGCTGCTCTCGTTGCTATAGAGACCCTGATGACTGGTAGCCTTAGGGGATGACTTCTTGTCTTCGATGGAAGATTTACTTCCCACGTTGCCACTGCTGTCCTCTCCAGTAGAATGATTGGCCACTGAGTCTTGTAGTCCACTTCCGATGCCAACAGACGTAGATATGTTCGATTCTTTATAACTACTGGACTCAGAATCGGACGAATCCATCTTTGAGTATGGAATTCCTTAACCTGACCCTCTACGTGATGGAGTGTGCTCAAGTGAACCTCTTTTACTGGAATGTGCAGTACTGACTCGACTGCTACTGAGATTGGTACCACACTGAGGTCTGACTGGAGTATTATTCAGATTAGTACTGGAACGAGACTGAGGTCTGAGGGGCATGGTATCTGCGAACACTCCCTTGGAGCTAGCGGTTGATCCACTTGACCCTTGTCTCTTATGAGTCCTCAAGGATCCGTTTCTACGGTGACCACGTGGGTGACAAACACTTTCGATCAGTTCGGTCACTTCATGAGAGAAACTGCCGTCCGGTGCAAGGGGTGTGGTCGGGTGTCTTGGACGGGGGGTGGAGTCTCGACTGAAAGTATCCAACACAGCTGGTTCATCGAGGAGGGAGTGAGTGGACGGGTTGTGCTTGGAGAGGTGGTGAGGGGCATGTGTGGTTGTCATCAGACTACTGAGTGGGGGAGGGACTCTCTCCGAGCGAGGAGGTCAGAGTTCTGAACCCTGTCCAGAAATCCTGACGATTCTTTAACTTTGTCTTCCTTGGACTGGCTTGATTTTCTCTTCCGACGCCACACCCTCTTTCGTCCTCCTGGTGAGTCATATGATTTGATGGTGGGCACGTGTGGTTGGAATGTCCCATCCTCTTCATTATCACTGCTGTCAGTTGTCCCACAATCAAGTGCTGTGTGATGGGGGAAACCCCCACCTACAGAATGAGGCTTCATCTTATATGCTGTGTCATTCAGCTGTCTCTCCCGTCTGGAAACAGCAAACAAGTAATGAAGATCATTTCTGGTTCATTTTTCCACCCACCATCACTAGAAAACTTTCAATGGTGATGTAGCCCTTCTTCTTAAAATAGAGAAGATGGGATCCAATGAGGTCATGGCATGGATGCATATATATATAGTGTTTCTGTATACTCTTTAAGGTCATAATAAGTGGGCACAGGAAGGACGTGCTTATCCTGTTCCAGAGGTTTGAAAGGGAGCCTAGTTACCATTAACTAACTCTCTCACCTTGTCAGTTCCAACTCCTTTGCATCCAATTGACTCTTGCAGGACTTGAGTTCCTTGTAGAGCTTGTCTGCCGTCTGCAGCTTCTGCTGGTACATGACTCGGATGTCTTGAGCATGTTTCAGTTCCTCCTCCCTCTGCTGGATCAGTTCAGAGTCATTAGGGGGGATCCCCTCGATACGAAGCTTGCTAAGACACTCCTCTATCTCTCCTCTCCAACTCTCCTGCAAACAAAACAATATCACTGTAGCTACATCCAACATAATTATTGTGAGCTGAAACTTGCCTGGGACATGAGGTAAGTGTCTGGAGGGATGGTTAGAAATGCTCCAGCTACGAGATCAAGATGCATCAGAATCTGCCGGAAAGATGGTCTGTTTTTAGGCTTGGGTTGCCTAGGAAACGAAATGGAGAATGCAATCAAACAGATGTTTTTATTACTGATTAAGCACAAGATATATATAAACAAGACTGTGCTGACACTGCAAAATACCTGAGGGCTGTTTTTTCACAGCTGCTGGTATCAAAAGCCTTGGAGTAGCCCACAGCAATAAAGAATGCCCACCACATAAACTGATAAGAGTTAATTACTGTCCATTGAATGCTGAACTGCATAAGGTCTTGCTAACAACTCCTCCATGTTGTGAACTACCCATATTTACCCTCCACTGACTCTGCCCCTCGTTACCAACACATTTCCAAGAGGACTTTGAGACCCACTGGACAGTCCGAGAGGATGGGGAGGTGGAGACTGTTACTACCAACGCCCCAAATCACTGCAGAGGAACTCACATTCTGCAAGTATACAAAGTAAAGTCAAAGGTTGCTATAGCGATACACCTAATGCTGTCAATGTGTTGAAAGTCAGTAAAGGAAGACTCCAAATTCCTAACTTCCTATATGTTAAGAGTTACTCCATTATATTTTACTTACTGCATCAGAGCAGGACTCCGTAGGACCAGATGTCCACCTTCTCCGAGCACAACTCGTGTCTAATCATCTCAGGAGACATCCACCCAACCGTTCCAACAAAAGTCATCTTCATGCTCTTCTCACCAAAATGACGACTCACTCCAAAGTCAGGACATCATTATTGCAGAGAAGAATACTATGACAGAGATGAGAGGTCATAATCATTCATAGCTCCTTCTTGATATTCATTAGGTTCATTAAACCACTGTATGTGGTCCTTGTGACCAACAACACCTCCATGAATTGCTTTAGGACTTGATCTCATGGCAACGGGCATAAATATTTATAATTTGGTAACTATGGTGACCACATACAAAGGTAATGAATTACACTGACACTAACCCTATTGTGACTGCCTCTACACCAAATAAGACTACAATACTGATGTGGGATTATGAATACCCAATAGTGAATACCTGTACCCTATTGTGGACACTTCAATAGTTATTACCTTATTATGGACTTAATACAATGGTAAGGAGGTGTGGATTGATATCCTCACTCCAGTTTTTTTTTTTTTTAATAAACGGTACCACCCAGTCCTCCCATGGGATGATGCAATCTTCAAGTCACTTATTTCAGACTTTTCTGTGTTGCATATCATGACTCACTTGAGTAACTTCATGTCTCTGTGTATGATTTTCTTGGAGTGGAGATAGATCCGATATGCCTTGCCAACCCGACCACTTGAGGGGGGAGGATCTCGATGTCCAATCGTATGTAGTCATAGAGCATGCCCCCAGGGCAGTATTCAAGGACCAAGCAGAAGCAAGGAGGCTTAGTGCAAACTCCTCTACAAGGAAAATATACATTATAAATTATTCTCTAAAAGGAGTTGGTAGGACATTATGATGAGAATGTGTTGATTATTTTTCAGACTGAGGGAGATTTAATTATCAAACACTTTCTTTAAAGCAATTCAATTCCTTAAAGGGACTAGATGAATACATCCAACATGTCCCCTAACAAGTGGCATGACTGGAACTGGTTCAACTGGTTGAACAAGTGCTCTTTATTTGGAGATGCTGATAACCACTCCTGATGAAAGCACATTGCTGAGCTCAGCATTTGACCTCATTGTTAGACATTTAGTGCTGGTCACATGACTTGTGACCAATCAGATCCTCTGAAAAGTGTGCTTTAAATTTCTTAAAGCTGCAATATATTGCACACTTGAGGAACTGTGCTCAGTCCAAAGCACTTACAGTATAACAGGAGAGACTCTGTCGTTGTATTGGGTTTCAAAACAGGAAAACCTCACAACTATTAGAAGAAGTGTTGGTTCCCTCACTCACTTACACTTTTTGTTCATCATGTAAGGACCTAGCCTCGTCCCCAGGCGATTCCACGCACAATAATAATTAGCTTCCACAAGCTATAATAATTGTGCGTGGAATCGCCTGGGGACGAGGCTAGTAAGGACCAACTGAAATCTGTACTAGGGGGGAAAGTATGTCTGGTAACAATTGCCAGGTTTTCTTGACATATGATAGAATGTTGTTGCCACCACAAAAATTCAATAACACGTGCACGCGGCTCATAGCATGTCCCTTGGAGGATGTGCACGCTAAATATATACGGTTGACCGGAAGTGGGTGTAGTTTCGATAAAAATAAATAAAAACACGCATCCCGCACGACTTTCTGAAAAAATTGCCTAAGAAACTAATAATTTGAATTGTGTGCACACGCACATGTGGTAAATTATTATCCCACAAGTCACGTGATGCGCATTCTTTGAAAGAACAGAAACCTGGCGATCGTTTATTTTCCCCTCTCCCCTCCTTGCAAGAAATACGTCTGGCACACAAGACTACTATATGACCTTGAGTTTTAATGAAACAGTCCACACTGCTTCACTGATCTTTGACTACTTTGTACTCATCAACAACATACACTGAACAACTGAACAACAACTTCAATTACTCTACACTAGTATAAAAATGATGTAATGATTTAACCACAACAGGAAATAATTACTACACTCCCCTTCCCTTAAATAGAACATAAAGGAAATATGACACATCAGGCCTAAATAACACACAAAAAAAAATGACATGACCTTCATGCCCATACCTATTGATCCTGAACCACAACACCAACTGAATGGAAGAAAGGTCTTGACTGATAACCTCCCAGAAATCAAGAGACAGGACATGTGTTCTTGAAGTTCTGGACGTGTGTATTTTACACTCAGCTACTCTGCGAATGCGCACCATGTAGCTGGGTGGGGCTCATGAATAATGGAACTAAAACTACACATGCGCATTATGTTTGTTTACTTAAGGGAACGCCCTTTTTTTTCCTTTTGGTCCAGATAACTGCCAGTTTTGTATCACAGCTCTGGAATTGCCATCGAACTGATAAACTCAGTGATAATCTAGTTATATAGCACTATTTTCCGGATTTTTGCTACTGGTTTCCGGAATTTTGTTCTGATCAAGCTACTGCAGATCGCTAAGGGGGTGGGGCTCGTATAAGAAGGTATAAACTCTATTAATTACAATAAACAGCTACATTATAATAACTACCATTAATCTAGTGACAGGATTTCATTGTGCAAACATGAAAGAAGCTGAAAAAACCCTCGAAGGTATGCAACTATGTTTTATTTTTTGCCTACATAGGAGAAAAATAGGTATTTTCCAACTTCCTTTAGTGATACTAGACACTCATCCTTTCTTTATCCAGTGCTTGTTGGTGATCTCTCTTCCCCCACACCAAACACCTTCTGTGTTCAATCTGATCTGGGGGATCATGGCTCCCTTCTCAACCTGTCCTTTGCACAGACAGTTCTCCCCTCTCTCTTGATACTCTGTGGTGATGTCGAATCTAACCCAGGCCCAGAGAGTAAGTCTAACAATATTTATTGATATCAAGCTCCCCATACACTGTTACTTTAGCTCATCCATCTCTTCACCTTGTTTGTTTGTTTGTTTGTTTGTTTGTTTGTTTGTTTGTTTGTTTGTAGCAATACTAACAGTGGATGACCATTTCGAAGTTACTCAATATTTGAAGACTCTTCTTCCAGAAGACTTGATACAGTTGGGTGGGGCATTGGGTCTTCACTACAGCAACTTGAAGCTGATGAACTCCATTTGTGGAGACATGGTTTTGGCTTGGCTCAATCAACAAGATAATGTGATGAAGAAGAGTGGTAAACCCACCTGGGAGAGCTTGATGAAAGCACTCAGAACTATTGGTCATGAAGGACTCGCTCAAAAGATTGCACAAGGTAGTTACTGCTAATACTGGACTATTAACTACTCAGCATAGGCGTAGGAAGATGATTTTAAGCATGGGGGCACAAAGTTGGGTAGGGATCATGCACATGCGACTACATGTAACAATTACTAAAAATTAATCAATTAGCTAAGGCAATGCAAAATAGTTCAATCTTCTGAAATAAATTCTTTAGCAATTTTAATAATGTCTAAGTCATCCGTGACGTCTTTGTGTGTATGGAGAAGCATAACATTATTCAATCTTGACTCTCAGTCTGGGACCTACTAATAAAAAAACCTCACCTGAGAGAGGGTTCAGGATGGCACGCTGGCCTTTTTTCCACCTGAACAATTGGCTTAGACTTAGCTGTCTTTTCATGACTGGTTTTAGAAACTCCTGGCTACAGTAGTTAGCTAATACAGTGCAGCAGCTGCTAAAGAGGTATCAAAATCACAAGCAATAGTTGTGGGAATGAATCAGCTGACTCTATACAGTCATGCATTCTATAACTATTGAGCTTGTGGTTTTGATGCTAGTGTAAAAAAAAATTTCATTATAACTAGGCATGGGGGCCATGGCCCCCATGGCCCCCATGCTTCCTACGCCTATGCTCAGTATCCAAATCAACTAGTTGTGGATATGATTGGCTTCTGATAAAAATCAACTGAAATACATGGTCTCATAATGCCAGTTGATATAACAAAACAGTTAATGATTTTCGGGGCTTATTTTGTTACAGATGTTCAACAGTTGACATTAGACACTCCCACACCATGTGACATGAATTCTGAAGGTAAATCAAAAAAAAATTCTTAACAAGGGAATGATTTTATCTTCATTTTAGATCAACTGAATGTTGAATGTCCAGAACCTGCTCCTTCCACAGTCAGCTCATCCTCCAGTTCAGGTACTGTTCTGAGGGAAGTTAAGATCAATTTATTCAAGCGTGTTACTTGAAATTTCAGATATGAGTGCTGTGGATCTCATTCCATGTTTTCCATTCTTACCTACCGATGGGATGTCAGAAAAAGAGAAAAGGTTTAAAATGAGACAGTTGCAGAAAGAAACTGAACGTTTGAAAGCTAAATTTACTAACCTCGTCTTTGATCTTCTAAAGTCCATTGAAGAAAAGTGCACACTAGATGACCTTCACAGCTTCCTAACATTCCATGATGTAAAGTTTGAAGAATTACTACAAGGCTGTAAAACCATACCTGAAGCATTTCGCAAAGCATCAAAGTTTTGGTCTTTCTATGACCGTGATCTGATCAAACTTTTGATGAACAGATTTGGTACGTCAAGAAATAAAGAAGCACTCAAAGATTTCAGGAAGAGATTTCAAGATTATTCCAAGAGGCGAATATGTGAATGTCCGAGCGATACATTTGGTAGTGAAGAAGAATCTGAAAAAATGCTCGCTCTCAAAAGTGAAATGAAAATCGATAAAACAACTGTTGAAGAGTTTGAGAAACTGGAGCATGCTATGAGAAGAGCATTGGGAGGTCCAGTGTTACGACTGCTACATATTGATGAAGGTTGCATCGAGCTGAAGTACCGAGCTTTGGATGACGGCATAATAGATGCTATTACTGAAGAACAACAGCTTGCTTTGCAAAGTCTAGGGTTTGTGAATATCAGTTATGGAGACCAGAGTCTCAATCTTTTTTCTCAGGTCACAACTGATGATAAGAGTAAAGGTGAGTTATCTCCATTGGTATTTGACGTCATCTGATATCTCTTGCCCTACCCAGACCCTGTCCTCTCTCTAGTGGGGGAAATGGCTGCCCTTAAGGTGGAGGGTATTGATGGTGATGACTATGCTGACTCGGCATTTGGCACAGTTAGTGACATCACTGGAACAGGTATTGCCACTCACTCAGATGATGGTGGAAGCATATTCACATCAGGACTCGGTACCGATATCTCTGATGAGTTCCAAGTAAGGATATTAAAATCATCATTCCCTAACATAAAAGCATCAACCTGCTACTGATATTACAGAGTAATAGCTCATAATTAGGGATGATAGCATTATTAGATTTTTATGAATTTTAATATCCATGGTTACAGCTTATTTGTATTTAGTTTCAATGTATTTTTTAATTTCTGTTACTTGTAAACAATGGTTGTAATGTCTGTGTTCCAGGTAAGGATTTTAAAATCATCATTCCCCTAACATAAAGATATCAACGTGCTACTAGTTCTACCTAATTCAATAATAAATGATGTAGCATATTCTTTTACATTTAGACATAATAACTTTTAGGGCTTAATAGGCAATTACTCATAGACCTTTCTGAGGTTCAGTGAGCCAGGATGAATTACCCTCATTGTTTTCCCTTTTCAAGAGAGTCCTCTTAGTCAACCCTCATCTACACAGCTTATGAAAGGGTTTTGTCACTTCATTTACTGAGAGAAGAATATCTTCAATGCTGATAAATTTATTGCTACATATAGAACAATGTTTAAGAAGCATAATAGATAGAATTGGAGATCAAGAAAACAATGGAGCATAGTCATTTTACTCACACCTAATGTTTACTAATTTTAATATCCATGGTTACAGCTTACTTGTATTTGATTAATTTTATTTCCATGTATTTTTTAATTGCTGTTACTTGTAAACAATGGTTGTAATGTCTGTGGCACAGTCCATAAATTTCCAGACTTCTATAGCTAATAAGTCAACAATTCCTCTATTATGTTAGTACTGGAGTGAGAATTTCCTTCCCTCACATGACAGGACTATGTTGGGAGAGACTTGAAGGACCCACGACTGGACATGATAGTCTCAGCAGAAACCACCACCAAGCAGAGCTTGGAACTGCATCATGCTGCCGAAATAGGAGACCTGGAAGAAGTGAAGCGTCTCATCACAAAGGGACTCAACCCCTTAACAAAAGATGCGAACAATAATACATCACTACATTATGCAGCTATCAACGGAAAGTTGGAAGTGCTTGAGCACCTGATTGAGAATGAGCTATGCAACCCTTCTGTGTTAGGCTGGCAAGGAACATCACCATTACACCAAGCAGCTGAAGCAGGTCATCTCAACATAGTACAGTATCTAGTCGACAAGCACCAAGTCGATCCCCTTGAGCAGGATGAGGAAGGTACCTCACCTCTACACAGAGCTTGTGGTGGTGGAAATTTAAAAGTAGTGAAGTATTTGATGGAGACAATGCTGACCTTCATGAAGATGGAAGATATTTTCAAGGATTTCACAAAGTATCAGACTTCTCCCGTCCACGTTGCAGCTCAATTTGGTCACATCAAAACATTGAAATATTTTATCCACGACTGCAATTGTGACCCCAACCTTCCTAGTGGTGTGCATGGTGGAGGACCTCTTTTTGATGCTGCACAGAGGGGTCACTTGTCCATTGTCAAGTTCCTGATAATGGAGTGTGGGTGTGACCCTGAGAGTAGAAATAGTCAGCATGTCACTCCCCTAGGTCTTGCTGCACAGTTTGGGCACTTATCAATAGTGAAATATCTATGTGAAGACATGAGGTGTGATCCTCTCTGTAGGGACAAGTATGACGACATGCCACTTCACAATGCAGCCCTTTATGGACATAGTGATGTTTGTGACTATTTAATAAACATTATGCAGTGCAATCCTAATGTTCCTGGTTGGTATGGAAGACGACCACTTCACGATGCTTCACAAGAAGGTCACCTCCACCTCGTCAAGAATCTCATAGAGAATCATGCCTGCGACCCCAATTCTCTGGATGACAGCAATTCTACACCTTTACATATTGCAGCCATCAAAAGACACCTATCCATCATCCAATATCTAACTGAAGTCAAAGGATGCAACGCTATGTTACAAAGCAAGACAATAGGCACTGCACTTCACTGGGCAGCAGCATATGGTCAGCTCACAACTGTCAAGTATCTCATCGAACATCTCCATTGCTCCCCAAACATCAGAAACAGGTTGAACGAGACTCCACTCCAGCTGGCCCAAGCAAAGGGTCACAGTGAAGTGGTGGGTTATTTCTACTCACTACTTTTCTTCTACTGAATATAGCCAGAGCAAGTGTAGATAGCACTCCTTGAAGACGGTCTCCTATACCACCACATGCACCCTTTTATTACTCATCTTTGACTTGTTCCTGGTATACTCTGCCAGGTTGATAAACTTCCAATACTGTGGAGGAAACACTGTTAGTCTCCTCCATAACTATGTACTTACCACTAGTTATTGTCTTGTGTTCATTTTGTAATAATTTTGGTTCCCCTCACTCACATGGTCAGTTCTATTTGCTTCACTTACACTTTTTGTTTCACTTCTCACATTATAATTTGGTGGATTTGGTTTGTATAATTATTAAAATTATTTCAAAATAAAGCGCCAAAAAATTACATTGACATGATGCAGGACCTAAATTCCTTTGATGTGGTCATAACTTCCTTTGATGTGGTCATGACTTCCTTTGATGTGGTCAGAACTTTATTTGATGTGGTGAATTCTTTTGATGTGTCTTACCACTCTGAAACACTGGTGGATAGATCCTTTCATGTGGAGAACTTTGATGTGGTGAACAGAATGCTTGATGTGTCATATTCTAGTTTAATTACCCTCTGAATCACTGGTGGGTGGAGCTTCATAGGTATTATACAAAACAATGAATTTCACACAGTCATGTTACTTATAACAGAAAAGTGGAAAGGGTTCATATATCATTCAGGACACCAGCTTGAGGACTCTGCATCAAAAGACAATGCATGATCATAAAGATACACTCAGATTGCTAATCCTGTGAGTCTTCTACCTGGAAGCCACTGTCTTCCAGCTCAGCAGAGTGTTGGAGATGGTTACCACTACTCTTAGACTTCTTGGACATGTTCTCAAAGAAACTCCGAACAATGGCAGTCATGGAATTTATCTTAGGCTTGGCTACAGTGGGTGTTACAGAGCCACCTGGAGTGAAGGGGAGAGAGATATCTAGTCAATAGTAGCAATTCAAATATTAATATCACCAAACAAGTCCACTTACTGTCGTCCTTTCTTTCTGGGCTCCGCACACGTCGAATGTGCACAGGAATGGTCAAACTGGTTGAACTTGTTGGCTCAGTCAATGATTGTAGCCCACTATTCTCAAACTGCGACACAAGAGAGGAGACTTGGAGGTTGCTATGGGGGTTGCTAGGGGGTGTGAGCTCCTGCCAGCTGTTGGAATGTACTATTTGTGGTGTGTATGAGAGCATGTTCCCTGAGACAAAGAGATCAGTCTTGTGGGTAGTTCCAGGGGAGCCCCTTTCATTAGTTGGTGGGGGTGGATGACTGGATACAGTCGTACTCATCACAGTTACATTCTTATAATCAGTTCTACTGGAATAGATTTTTGGAATGAGATTGGAGGTGTTGTCTGATTCTGTTATGTCTGGAGTGGAACACGAGGTCAATTCGTCACTTTCTGTTTAGGAGGGAGATGCTACTGAAGACTCGATATTAGACTCTGTGGTCTCATTAGGCTCTGTCCCACTGAACTGGTCAAACCGGTTTTTATAGCCATCACTGGTGGACTCTCCATCAGCATCGTGTCCATCTCCATCTGACCCGTGGGTATCCATGCTGCTCTCGTTGCTATAGAGACCCTGATGACTGGTAACCTTAGGAGGTGACTTCTTGTCTTCGGTGGAGGAAGATTTGCTTCCCACGTTGCCACTGCTGTCCTCTCCAGTAGAGTGATTGGCCACCGAGTTTGTAGTCCACTTCCAATGCCAACAGATGTAGATATGTTCGATTCTTTATAACTACTGGACTCAGAATCGGACGAATCCATCTTGGAATATGGAATTCCAGAACCTGACCCTCTACGTGATGGAGTGTGCTCAAGTGAACCTCTTTTACTGGAATGTGCAGTATTGACTCGACTGAGATTGGTACCACACTGTGGTCTGACTGGAGTATTATTCAGATTGGTACTGGAAAGAGACTGAGGTCTGAGGGGCATGGTATCTGCGGACACTCCCTTGGAACTAGTGGTCGATCCACTTGACCCTTGTCTCTTATGAGTCCTCAAGGAACCATTGGATTCGTTTCTACGGTGACCACGTGGGTGACGAACACTTTCGATCAGTTCAGTCACTTCAGGAGAGAAACTGCCATCTGGTGCAAGGGGTGTGGTCGGGTGTCTTGGACGGGGGGTGGAGTCTCGACTGAAGGTGTCCAACACAGCTGGTTCATCGAGGAGGGAGTGAGTGGACGGGTTGTGCTTGGAGAGGTGGTGATGGGCATGTGTGGTTGTCATCAGACTACTGAGTGGGGGGAGGGACTCTCTCCAAGCGAGGAGGTCAGAGTTCTGAACCCTGTCCAGAAATCCTGATGACTCTTTAGCTTTATCTTCCTTGGACTGGCTTGATTTTCTCTTTCGACGCCACACCCTCTTGCTGAGTCATATGATTTGACTGTGGGCACGTGTGGTTGGAACGTCCCATCCTCTTCATTATCACTGTTGTCAGTTATCCCACAATCTAGTGGGGGTGTGGCTATGTGATGGGGGAAACCCCCACCTACAGGATGACGCTTGAGTGGACACAGGAAGGATGTGCTTATCCTGTTCCAGCGGGAACATAGTTACCTTTAACAAACTCTCTCACCTTGTCAGTTCCAACTCCTTCACATCCAATTGACTCTTGCAGGACTTGAGTTCCTTGTAGAGCTTGTCTGCCGTCTGCAGCTTCTGTTCGTACACGACTCGGACGTCTTGAGCATGTTTAAGTTCCTCCTCCCTCTGCTGGATCAGTTCTGAGTCATTAGGGGGGATTGCCACTGCTGTCCTCTCCAGTAGAGTGATTGGCCACTGAGTCTTGTAGTCCACTTCCGATGCCAACAGACGTAGATATGTTCGATTCTTTATAACTACTGGACTCAGAATCGGACGAATCCATCTTGGAATATAGAATTCCAGAACCTGACCCTCTAAGTGATGGAGTGTGCTCGAGTGAACCTCTTTTACTGGAATGTGCAGTACTGACTCGACTGCTGCTGAGATTGGCTGAAATTTCTTATAAACAATACCACCCAGTCCTCCATTTCTCCCCATTGTGTTGCATGTCATGACTCACTTGAGTGACTTCAGGTCTCTGTGTATGATTTCTTGGAGTGGAGATAGAGCATGCCAGATCCGATCTGCCTCTCGCCCACTGACCACTCAATGGGGGAGGATCTCGATGTCCAATCGTATGTAGTCATAGAGCATGCCCCCAGGGCAGTATTCAAGGACCAAGCAGAAGCAAGAAGGCTTCGTGCAAATTCCTCTACAAGGAAACAAAGACACATCTGTAAAGGGACTATCAAACATGTCCCTAAACAAGTGGCATGATAAGAACTTTATTTGGAGACACTAATGCACCACCTGATATAAGCACATTGCTGAGATCAGCATTTGACATCATTTGCTAGCACAACTTAAAGATATTTATTGACCTCATAGAACCACTAATGTACTTGCTAACAATCACTTCTCATTGTACAGAAACTGCAAACTGTTTCCATGTTTGGATGACTCTTCTTCCTCAGTATTGATGTCAACTTTCCTGTTGTACAAATATTATATATACATAGAAACTTTCACTGGTGACTCACCTCCTGGAAATATAACACATCCTTCACCTTTTTAACACACTCAAATAGTTTGATGACTCCCACTTCCTCAATATGCCACATCCTTCATCTTCTTAACAGCAACTTTCTCACTCAAATAGTCACTAACGAACACAGCACTAACAAGTAAGAAAACCATGCAAAGTTACACTCACAAGTCACTAGATAAACTGCTAGAACAATACACCTGTCCTCCACTCACTAAAGGAGAACTCCATGGACATCAAATTGCCCTATTTCTAACCATATGACCTTGACTTTTAAAGAAACAGTCCACACCACTTTACTGATCTTTATACTCATCAAGAACATGACCTTTATCCCCATACCTATTGATCCAACTGAATGGAGGAAGACTCTTGACTGATAACCTCCCAGAGGTGACCTTTGCTTTCACAGAAGCAGATCTGAATGAGATCAAGAGACAGGACATGTGTACACGTACTCTTGGAGTTTTGGACAGTTTTCTGGTGTACCGTTCTGGAGCCTTCACGGACATGAACGTAAGTTAGACACTAGCGCCTAGGGAGAGGAACGTTGCCAGTTGACCTTCGACCCCTATAATAGGGTTCTCTATTATGCGCATGCGTATAATAACGTCATAATAAACTCTGGACTCTGCTCTTCCTACTTCAGTCCTACTAACTGACCAGTGGCTCCATTTGTCGCATTATTTTGGAGCAGCTTGACTACAGGACAATGAGGTAAGGATAACTAGACCTGGGATTTGTATAATTATAGGCTTTGATTACCGACAGGTGACAATACCCCCTCTTTCCACCTGATAGTTGCCTACCTTTTTTCCACAGCTGCCCTGCAATGTGTTCTCACTGATCTCTGACCGGATGTTAGAAAGATATCAGTTCCTGCCTGAGGAGAAGTCCTTGAACTGCCATCTTCTTGCAAAAGCATCCAATATAGAAAAAAGGTATGAAAATTTGTTTAGGCCAAGTATACTCGATCAGTTTTATAGGACACAGGATTGATTTTAGCATTGAGGATTCAGTTGGGAGATTGGCTTTACAAGCCTGAGGTTTCCTTTTTCTCAAAAAAGATCTCAGAAGGTCTTGTTTTGGTATACTGGCAATACTGTGAGGGTGTTCTCTTTGGCTTTCACAGCTGTATTGATCAGGGATTTGTTGTCTTTGACTGTGTTGATATCATTAGCATGATGATTTCCATCTCTGTAGGAGGTTCTGTCTTGTATAGGTTCTCCAGCAGCTCCGCCTGCTGGAGAACAATAAAATTTGGGTTTTTTTTAAAGCTCCTGTTACAAGTCTTATGCAGGGTAGTCCACTATGCCATCTTCCCTTCTATGTGGTCAATAGAATACTAGCCTTTGATGTGTGAAATCACTCCTATTCCTTCACTAATATTTGGGGAGAACACTGCTAGTAGGTCCATGCCACTTACAAAAAAGAAAGCTCATTCTCAAAATAAGATTTGACTACTGTTGTCTGGATGAAGAAACTATAATAGTTTGCTTATACTTTAATGTAATTGGCAGAATTTGACTTACTTTTCTCTTCATACCCTTAAATCACTTTTATTTCATTGTTAAAATATTTTCGTATCATGTTAAATGACGAAAATTATTTACAAAAGAAGTGTGTAAGTAGTATTAAAGTCAATTAGTAGATATGAAATTAATTCAACATGAAAAATGTTAAACCAGGAAAGGTATGTACATGTACTTGGTTAAAAAGTCATTACTAAGAAGTGTTGCTCATTTTTCATACATGTACATACTTTTCATCAGACCTATATCAAATTTATTTGCATCTGCTTGCTCTCCATAAGTTATCAGGGTTTCATACAGCGGAGGAGGAAAGGGGGAGATCCCCTCTGATTGAGATCCTGAAATTGAATGTGTCTTTATATAGCACATTTTTTCTCACACAAGCACGCCCCCTGGTTTAAAATGTAATACAGTTAACAGTGGTCATTATAATTATTCTGTCTAACCATCCAGGTGTCTCAAATCCAGAGTTGTTCTTTCGTAGGTTATGATGTTATAAAAGACGGCTACATCCTGGAATTGAATTTCAACAGCTACTATAATATGTACATATTCTGAACGCCCAGGAGATGTCCTGCTCCCCAAATTGGAGCGACGGATGGCCAGCTGCTGTGGATGTTCATGTCATTTCACCTCTCCAACAACAGACAATAGCAGAAGCTGCTTCCACTCCTGGCCACGCACTTCAAGTTGGAGTTCGCCGCAAGCTGACTTCCCATCTCTTGCCGCTCTGCGGGAATTGAATTTATTCCTCTTGTGGCTGAAACTCTAGGTGGCCTTGCGGAGGATGCTATCACCACCATCCGTGCAATCGGACAGAGGACTGGTTCGCCTGATCCTGCCTCATCCACCAAGCACCTCTTCGGGCGTGTCACCATTGCTCTGTGGCACGGGAATGCAAGTCTATGGCTGCACCGCCAGCCAACCCTACCCCCTGAATTGGACGGTCTTTTGTAGTCAGCCCTTTTTATTTATTTTGTTGCTTTTTTTATATTCCAATGAAGAAAGAAGAATTGTAATTCATACACATTTAAAGTTAGAGTGTTGATATACCTTCATACTGTACATAATAATTGCAGCCGGCCATACACATCACTCTAGAGCATGCGCGATTAAAAAGCTTACTTGGGGTCAAAGGTCAACTGGCAACGTTCCTCTCCCTAGGCGCTAGTTAAGTAGACCAACTTCTACTCTACAATGCGCACCATGTAGCTGGGTGGGGCTCATGAATAAAACTGCACATGCGCATTAAGTTGTTACTTAAGGAACGCCCTATTTATCTTTTTTTGTCCCAGTTTTGTATCACAGCTCTGGAATTGCCATCGAACTGATAAACTCAGTGATAGTTATATAGCACTAGTTTCCGGATTATTGCTACTAGTTTCCGGAACTTTGTTCGGACCAAGCTACTGCAGATTGCTAAGGGGGTGGGGCTCGTACCAGAAGGTATGAACTCTGCAATAAACAGCTACATTATAATAACTACCACTAATCTAGTGAGAGGATTTCATTATGCAAGCATGAAAGAAGCTGAAATAACCCTCAAAGGTATGCAACTATGTTTTATTTCCTGTCTACACAGAAGAACAATAAGTATTCTCCAACTTCCTTTAGTGATAACTAGACACTCATCCTTTCTTTATCCAGTGCTTGTTGGTGATCTCTCTTCCCCCACATCAAAAACCTTCTGTGTTCAATCTGATCTGGGGGATCATGGCTCCCTTCTCAACCTGTCCTTTGCACTGACAGTTCTCCCCTCTCTCTTGATACTCTGTGGTGATGTCGAATCTAACCCAGGCCCAGAGAGTAAGTCTAACAATATCAAGTTCCCATACACTGTTACTTATTAATTATGTAGCACAACTAACAGTGGATGATCTCTTTGAAGTAACTCAATTTTTGAAAACCCTACTTCCAGAAGATTTGATACAATTGGGTTTAGCACTGGGTCTCCAGTATACCAACTTGAAGATGATGAACCCTCTTCGTGGAGATATGGTTTTAGCTTGGCTCAATCAGCAAGATAATGTGATGAAGAAGAGTGGTAAACCCACCTGGGAGAGCTTGATGAAAGCACTCAGAACTATTGGTCATGAAGGACTCACTCAAAAGATTGCACAAGGTAGTTAGCTACAGCTAATTCTGGACTAGTAACTACTCAGTATCCAAATCAACTAGTTGTGAGCTTCTGATAAAATAAAGGTCCATTCTAAAGATCAACTGAAATACATGATCTCATAATGCCAGTCAATATAACCAGTTAGCTAATGATTTTCGGGGCTTATTTTGTTACAGGTGTTCAACAGTTGACATCAGACACTCCCACACCATCTGACATGAGTACTGAAGGTAAGGAGGAATGATACTTGATAAGTGACTTTATCTTCATTTTATGTCTTTAGATCAATTGAATATCGAACCTGCTCCTTCCACAGTCAGCTCATCCTCTAGTTCAGGTACTGTTCTGAGGGAAGTTAAGATCAATTTATTCAAGCGTGTTACTTGAAATTTCAGATATGAGTGCTGTGGATCTCATTCCATGTTTTCCATTCTTACCTACCGATGGGATGTCAGAAAGAGAGAAAAGGTTTAAAATGAGACAGTTGCAGGAAGAAACTGAATATTTGAAAGCTGAATTTACTAACCTCGTCTTTGACCTTCAAAAGTCTGTCGAAGAAAAGTGCAAACTAGATGACTTTCACAGCTTCCTAACCTTCCACGAAGCAAAGTTTGAAGAATTACTACAAGGTTGCAAAACCATAGCAGAAGCATTTCGCAAAGCATCAAAGTTTTGGTCTTTCTATGACCGTAATCTGATCAGACTTTTGATAAACAAATTTGGTACACCAAGAAATAAAGAAGCACTCGAAGATTTCAGGAACAGTTTTCAAGATTATTCCAAGAGGCGAGTTTGTGAATGTCCGAGAAATACATTTGGCAGTGGAGAAGAATCTGAAAAAACATTCGCTCTCAAAAGTGAAATGGAAATTGATAAAACAACTGTTGAAGAGTTTGAGAAACTGGAGTATGCTATGAGAAGAGCATTGGGAGGTCCAGTGTTACGACTGCTGCATATTGACGAAGGTTGCATTGAGCTGAAATATCGAGTTTTGGATGATGGCATAATAGATGCTATTACTGAAGAACAACAACTTGCTTTGCAAAGTCTGGGGTTTGTGAATATCAGCTATGGAGATCAGAGTCTCAATCTTTCTTCTCAGGTCACAACTGATGACAAGGGAAAAGGTGAGTTCTCTCCATTGGTATTAGACATCATCTGATATCTCTTCTCCTACCCAGACCCTGTCCTCTCTCTAGTGGGGGAAATGGCTGCCCTTAAGGTGAAGGGTATTGATGGTGATGATGATGCTGACTCAGCATTTGGTACAGTTAGTGACATCACTGGAACAGGTATTGCCACTCACTCAGATGATGGTGGAAGTATATTCACATCAGGACTCGGTACCAATATCTCTGATGAGTTTCAGGTAAGGATTTTACAAGTCATCATTCCCCTAACATAAAAGCATCAACCTGCTACTGATATCATTTGGAAATTTCAGAGTAATAGCTCATTTACATCAGGTTTTTACTAATTTTAATATCCATTTAATTTCCATGTATTTTTTAATTCCTGTTGCTTGTAAACAATGGTTGTAATGTCTGTGTTCCAGGTAAGGATTTTAAAATCATCATTCCCTAACATAAGAATATCAACGTGCTACTAGTTCTACCTAATTCAATAATTAGGGAGGAATAAATGATGTAGCATATTCTTTTACATTTAGACATAATAACTTTAGGGCATAATTGAGCTTAATAGGCAATTACTCATAGACCTTTCTGAGGTTCAGTGAGCCAGGATGAATTACCCTCATTGTTTTCCCTTTTCAAGAGAGTCCTCTTAGTCAACCCTCATCTACACAGCTTATGAAAGGGTTTTGTCACTTCATTTACTGAGAGAAGAATATCTTCAATGCTGATAAATTTATTGCTACATATAGAACAATGTTTAAGAAGCTTAATAGGTAGAATTGGAGATCAAGAAAACAATGGAGCATAGTAATTTTACTCACACCTAATGTTTACTAATTTTAATATCCATGGTTACAGCTTACTTGTATTTGATTAATTTAATTTCCATGTATTTTTTAATTGCTGTTACTTGTAAACAATGGTTGTAATGTCTGTGGCACAATCCATAAATTTCCAGACTTCTATAGCTAATAAGTCAACAATTCCTCTATTATGTTAGTACTAGAGTGAGAATTTCCTTCCCTCACATGACAGGACTATGTTGGGAGAGACTTGAAGGACCCACGACTGGACATGATAGTCTCAGCAGAAACCACCACCAAGCAGAGCTTTGAATTGCATCGTGCTGCCGCAATAGGAGACCTGGAAGAAGTGAAGCGTCTCATCACAAAGGGACTCAACCCCTTAACAAAAGATGCAAACAATAATACATCACTACATTATGCAGCAAGCAATGGAAGATTGGAAGTGCTGGAGCACCTGATCGAAAGTGAGCTATGCAACCCTGCGGCATCAGGTCAATATGGAATGACACCATTACACCAAGCAGCTGCAGCAGGTCATATCAACATAGTACAGTATCTAGTCGAAAAGCACCAAGTCGATCCCCTTGAGCAGGACGAGGAAGGTTACTCACCTCTACACAGTGCTTGTCAGGGTGGAAATTTAAAAGTAGTGAAGTACTTGATGGAGACAATGCTGACCTTCATGAAGATGGAAGATATTTTCAAGGATTTCACAAAGTATCAGACTTCTCCCGTCCATGTTGCAGCTCAATTTGGTCACATCGAAACATTGAAATATTTTATCCACGACTGCAATTGTGACCCCAACCTTCCAGATGGTGGTAAGCATGGTGGAGGACCTCTTTTTTCTGCTGCACAGAAGGGTCACTTGTCCATTGTAAAGTTCCTGATAATGGAGTGTGGGTGTGACCCTGAGAGTAGAAATGATGAGCATGGCACCCCCCTAGGTCTTGCTGCACAAAATGGGCACTTATCAATAGTGCAATATCTATGTGAAGACATGAGGTGTGATCCTCTCTGTAGGGACAAGCAGAACAACACACCACTTCACTTTGCAGCCCTTTATGGACATAGTGATGTTTGTGACTATTTAATAAACATTATGCAGTGCAATCCTAATGTTCCTGGTCAGTATGGAAGACGACCACTTCACGATGCTTCACAAGAAGGTCACCTCCACCTCGTCAAGAATCTCATAGAGAATCATGCCTGCGATCCCAATTCTCTGGATGACTGGAACACTACACCTTTACATATTGCAGCCATGAATGGACGCCTATCCATCATCCGATATCTAACTGAAGTCAAAGGATGCAACGCTATGTTACAAGACAAGAATAGAGGCACTGCACTCCACTGGGCAGCAGAGTTTGGTCAGCTCGCAACTATCAAGTATTTCATCGAACATTTCCATTGCTCCCCAAGCATCAAAAACATGTTTAACAAGACTCCACTCCAGCTGGCCCAAGCAGAGGGTCAGAGTGAAGTGGTGGATTATTTCCACTCACACTGTTAGTCTCCTCCATAACTATGTACTTACCACTAGTTATTGTCGTGTTCATTTTGTAATAATTTTGGTTCCCCTCACTCACATGGTCAGTTCTATTTGCTTCACTTACACTTTTTGTTTCACTTCTCACATTATAATTTTGTGGATTTTGTTTATATAATTATTTCAAAATAAAGCGCCAAAAAGTGACATTCACATGATGCAAGACTTAAATTCCTTTGATGTGGTCATCCCTTCCTTTGATGTGGTTGTATCTTCCTTTGATGTGGTGAATTTTTTGTGTCTTAATCACCCCTCTGAAACTCTGGTGGTAGATCCTTTGATGTGGAGAACTTCCTTTGACGTGAACAGAATGCTTGATGTGTCATATTCTAGTTTAATTCCCCTGGTGGGTGGAGCTTCATATAATTAATCATGGTATTACACAAAACAATGAATTTCATCATTTTTAACTGAATAGTCATATATCATTCAGGATACCAGCTTGAGGACTCTGCATCAAAAGACAATGCATAATCATTGAGATACACTCAGATTGCTGAGTCTTCTACCTGTCTTCCAGCTGAGCAGAGTGGTTACCACTACTCTTAGACTTGGACATGTTCTCAAAGAAACTCCAAACAATGGCAGTCATGGAATTTATCTTAGGCTTGGCTGTGGTGGGCGTTACAGAGCCACCTGGAGTGAAGGGGAGAGAGATATCTAGTCAATAGTCCTGATATTAGTGTAACTAACTCTCCACTGCAATAATAGGTAAAGGGTTCCAATATTAATATCACCAAACAAGTCCACTTACTGTCGTCCTTTCTTTCTGGGCTCTGTATACATCGAATGTAGGTTTTCAGTTTTCTGGTGTCCAGTTAATGACATCTGGATCCAATTCTTAATTTTGAGTCACTTCATAGACACACTAGCCTATACATGGAGGAAAACAGTCAGTCATCAAGACCAGCAGATATACAACTGATGCATAGGTAGGGACTATCAAGTCAAACCAAAAATGGAACAAACAAGGGTAACTTCAACAAATACTGTGGGTTTTACTACTAGTCACCTAGTAACCACAACACATCACATGATATGTATAACTTATAACTTAATTGTGTCTCACTCAAACAGATCAACCACTCAATCTGCAAGAGAGCAAGAGTTCAGTCACCCACTCAGACAGTGCTTTAACCCACTCACCCACACTTTAACTAGTTGAAGTGAGTTCAAGTGTACTTCACACAAGTGGTTGTAGGTATGTATACAGTGACCATCTATAGTGACCACCTCTGGACCACCAAAAGGTGGTCTCTTAATGGAAAAGGTCAGAGGTCATATCAATAGTATACAAGCACTATTGGGACATAACCAAGTGGTCTTTAAAGAGAGGTGGTCTCTAAATAGAGTGGTTTCTTAATACAGGTTCACTATATAACCTGTATCTCTATCGAGCTGGTGGCTATGTTGTGCAGTAATCACCTGTTTCAAGTTAGTGGGAGCATGGTAAGGGGAAATCTCAGCACATTGAAGAGGGAGAGCACCACGAATGCCTTATCAGCTGTTAGCCTCTCCTCTGGGTTGTTGGCATTTTATGCAGCAAACATCACAAGGACAACCTGAACGAAATGGAGACAATAAAACTTTAATTTAGGACATCAAAGAAAGTCTGTTGAGAGTCTGTGTGCAGAGGTAGAACTCCATTGGTCATTAGGTCGGACATTCCTTATCCTGCAATACTTAAATTTAGTTGGTCATTTTCCAAGAAGTGGTTGGGAAATGACCAGTGACCAGCAGTCATTTCTGGCTCTCTATGTGTGTAAATTATTAATGATCCATTGACCTAATTTAACTGTGTGCTTATTAATGAGGTACCTTGAGACACCTAATCAAAATGCTTCTAAAGGATACCTCTAATCAGGACACCTCTAATCAGGACACACCTTAAGTGATGCATTTAGTCCTTTAATCTGCAGCAATTGAAAAATTGTTCTCAACTGTATCACTATCAATTTCTTACCTTTTGTTTATCTTTTTCCATCACATTACTGAGGTCAGTTTTGGATGACCTTTGCACTATGGGACCCTTGGTTGTTCCCTCAATGTGGTCTTTGTACTGTCCAATGACGTTCCTGAGTGCGTGGGCCTGTTCCAACTCTCCCAGTGCCTCCCAAATCACTACCACTGCGTCACGAGGCTGCAAGCCCGCCTAAAATGGGAAAGTCCATTAAAACTTTCCTTTTTACCTTCTTTCTCAGTTTTTGGATCTTATTGATGACCTCACATGCTACACCCTCGTCAAGCATTTCCTGGGAAGGGGTCACGTCCAGCAGCACCAATAGCTCTCCATCAGCGTCAGCACAGTACTTGCTGGAGAGGGCAGGGTCTACCGTGTATGAGATCTGGCACAAAGAAATAGGAAACACAGAAGTATCATTCTCACGTTTTAGTAGACTGATATTACTTAATCCAAGGATGAGACCCTTCAAAGTTCTTAGTAATATAGCACTTAGGAAATTCTCTTATCAGGAGATTTTTTCTAATAAGGACACTTCTAATCAGGACACTTCTTATCAGGATATTTCTTATCGGGACACCTCTCTAATCAAGACATTTTTCTGTGTTCCATTGCTATATTACCCCCCTGAAACGATCAGGACACTTCTCAAATCAGGACACTCCTCTCACATTTATGTAACGACCCATCTCGATCACTGACTGCATTCTCGCCACAATTCTCTCAATACCTACGTCAATCAGGTCTGACCTGTTCAACAAGAGTGAGGAAAATGGAAGGATAAAAAAATCAAAACATTGAAGAAGAATCGATCCCCATGTTAACATGGTTAATTCCGATGTCCCTTCAGACTCATTAAATCAGTACCTCCACATTACATTGTCAGGTAAAGGGTCATCATCATTAGGGACTCATACTACTGCATGTACTGCACATGCCTATCCGACGTTTTTACATTTATTTATTTATTTAATTATTTATTTATTTATTTATTTTTTTATTTATTTATTTATTTTTTGTTTCCATGCACAAGTACAGGTCATTCAAGTTGACAACACATACAAATACTCTTAACACTAAACCAATTCCTTAAAAAATGAGCAGTTATTTCTATCTGACTTGCCTTGGTTTTTGGAGCATCAGGAAATGGACGCTGGCATTCTCTTCGGAGAGAACCCAGCCTTGGAGGTGACGGAGGTTCTGGAACATGTGCTCAGTGAAGAAGGGGGTGAAGGGGGCCATCATGCGCTTCATCAGGTACACCATGGAACACAGGGTCTGCATTGACTGGAGGCAGTCCTCTCTTCCCTGCTCCCCCTATAGACGTTATGGCAGTTGGGTAAAGGGTCTCCCACATAATAAGATGAGTATAGTCAACCCTGTAGAAATCCTATTTCTTTGATGAACCAAATTTCTGTCATGTGGTCTATATAATGTAATAGTTCCATAAAGAAATCAAATAAATATCATTCTGTCTCTATTTCTCAATGAATTTGTTTCAAACTTCTGTTAATACACCAAATTTCTAGACCATGGCCACTAGTAGTCATGAGTTATGATGAGTAAAAGTCAATGAGACTGTCATAATCATATGACTAATGCCCTCTAAGATGTGGATAACCACACCCCTGTCATGTGACTATGCTATAGGCCCTCTATTGGGAACAGCCAGATGAAATATCACACAAGCTGACAGCTCCCTACTGAATTCTTGCATCTAACTTTGAAAGAAGAGTACCTTTCAAATCAGGTCTAGTTCCTTCCAATAATTATGAGGACTGAGTACTCACCTTGATTCTTTTTCTGTTGAAGTGGACATACCAGTTGGTGAGTTGTTCTACGAACTTGACGAGTCTTGGCATGACAGTGTAGAGATGGTACTCTATGGGGCAGAGAATCAAAAGAGCCCATTATTATTATTATTGGAACCAAACAACATTATAGCACGTCCACACAATCTTTTCCAATAACACACCACCCCTTCCTTTCTTACACCTCACATCCCCCCACCCCCCATCCCACTCCCTCACCACCACCTCCCCCACCCCACCCCCTCCCCACTTACTGGCCATTTCCTCTCTGACATAGGTGACAAGGGACTGGGTAAAACTGAGAAGAATCCATCAATCCATAATGTTGGTGGGCATGAAGTCCTCCTAAACAACATCAAATTTCAATACAAACAGGTCAAGCTCGGCAATGATCAAGCCACACCTCCTTGAGTCCCTCCACATTCTGCATAAGGAACCTATAAGCGTTGAACCAAGGAAGGAAGACATCCTTCACCACGTCCTTCACACCCGACTCCTTAAACTTGAGCGTCTCTGCCCTGACCACGGGAGAGTTCACCAGGTAGAGATGGAGGGCATCTGCACCAAACTTATTCACCACGTTCACAGGGTCAGGGTAGTTCTTCAGATGCTTACTCATCTTCTGTCCATCACTATACAGAGAGAGGGTACCTCAAAGGACACATTCTATAAAGGACCCTTTCCATCTCTAATCGACGTCTTCTATAGAGGGGACCTCTAATCAGGACACTTAATTTGTATTAATTGATCCCTATAATGAGGATGCCCCTTTAATTAGGACACTTTTCTCTGGTCCCAAAATTAAAGAATGATTTGGCAGCATGTCCACATGTATACGCCCACTATCTCCTAACCACACACACACCCACTATCAGTTCCATACCTGGCCAAAACAAGACCATTTCTTTAATGGTGGCTTCCTGAAAAACAAGACCATTTCTTTAATGGTGGCTTCCCGAAGAACAGGAGAGTGTAGAACCATCCTCACGTCTGATCTATCCCTTCAGTGATAAAATCAGCATGGAAGGTGTTCTCAAATGGTTTCTTGTTCTCGAAGGGGTAGTGGCTCTGAGTGTAGGGCATACTTGCCGCTTTCAAACCAGCAGTCAAAGACTTCTGACACATGGCGAAGGGTACCATTCCCTCAGATGGATGGGATGGGGGGGGGGGGGGGGGGGGGGGGGGGCTGCATTTAAGATTTGATTTAAGGGGGACAAAATAGCTGCTTCGGTATTTCAGGGGGCACGAAGCTAACAATTTAATAACACCACTTCACTGATCTTTGACTACTTTGCACTCATCAACAACATGACCTTTATGCCCATACCTATTGATCTTGACACACAACACCAACTGAATAGAGGAAGACTCTTGACTGATAACCTCCCAGAAGTGACATTTGCTTTCACAGAAGCAGATCTGAATGAGATCGAGAGACAGGACATGTGTACACGTAATCTTGGAGTTCTGGACGGTTTTCTGGTGTACCGTTCTGGAGAAATCGTGGACATGAATGGCGAAGTGGACACTCACTAACTAGCTAGGTATTTTCACGATAACCTCCACATGGCATGCTCATTTTAATAGCTGGGTGGGGTTCATGAATAATGTATTCTTACTCAGTCGTTACGCCAGCGGAACCGGAAGTCATAGGGCCCCATACAATTTTATTTGCACCGGAAGTTCTTCATTTGGAATATTTTCCTGTTTAGTTAACTTATAATTCCTGCTATAACTCTTACACTTTATACGTGTAGTAAGTAAAACACTTCACACAAACAGATCACACATAGACCTATCTAACTATGTGAAAAAGTTGTTACTTCCAGATACACGAAGTCACGATCACTTGGAAACAAGTGCCTTGACGGTAGAGGTGCAACTGGATTTTCTGTAAGTGGCCACGACTTAAATTCTGCACCATCTTTGAGACCATGAACTGAAGTTACACTCATGCAAAATACATTTTGTTCCCAACGGTAGAAAGCGCGCCACACACGCTACAATTTCAGCTGTTACACCGATTTTCACTTCACTTTGAACGTGCCCCGGGAAGCGTATGGTTTGTTTTTTCGGGCAGTTTCAATAAACATTAAACGGCACGTACAAAGCATAACGTTCCAAAATCTTACGGGAAGTTTATGCTTTGTGGGTTCTATTGATGCCCATTGAAACAGCCTTGAAAAAACAAACCATACGCTTCCCGGAGCACGTTCAAAGTGAAGTGAAAATGGGTGTATCAATCAAGGCAGCCGGTTGCGGTAGACTAGACATGCGTCTCTACCTTTTTTGTATGAACAATTGAACATCCATACCTGACCACAAGGTAATCAGTTGTTGATAATGAATTATTAAAAGAGTCATGAGTAGAGATACAAGGCAAATATGTAATAGCTATCACAGCCACACAAGACAATAGGTATGTGAGCCAGCTTGGGAGTATGCCCTGTCTCTCCAGAGTTGCCTCTTGATGCAGCCATCTGCGCTGCCGGCCCTGTAGGGTGGATATCAATAAAGTTATGAATATGCCAACACATACCTGAAGGGCTCATTGGGTTAGAAATGCTAAGTACCAGGGTGTGAAGACACTTCATTTGTAGCCACAAAAATGAATCCACAAAGCATAGCTAAAGCTATACAGAGCAATAGATGTACCTTCACCAACCCCCATGTGCAAGTCAAACTATCATAATTATGGTGTATAACACCCTAACACCAATATACAGTTGGTATACATACATTTAATTGGAACTGCATATGACAAGAAATATGCCACTGGCTTTGCTAATGTATCACCGACAGCCCATTTTCTAAAATTTAGAAAGCCAAAATCAAACAAACAAACAACATTCTGAATGGTTGGAGGATATACAACAAAACACCTGGCTACACCCTCAGATGACATTGGCAAAGAACATGTTGACATGTGGTAACAAGCCGACCAAATTCTATGATTCTGGAACCACTAGTTAATCATGGGTGGGAAGTAAAGCTTACCATTGTAAGGGTTCACTAGCCTCTTGCTGGGTGTTGTCATCAGAGGGGGGATAGAGATTGTCACAATTCTGGCACTGGCACTCTTCGCCACACTGGGTCTGTTTCCTGAGGCAGCTGCAGCGTCTGGTGGAGCAGCCTGTGATGCACTTGTAACCACTCAGAAGAAATCATGGACATGATATTTGGAGAAGAGGACAATCAAGGTAATCTGGAGTTGGATGCAAATGAGTTCAATTAGTGTGAAACAGAGCTAGCTAATGGTGGACACGTGCAAACAAATTTTCTGTTTTCTCCTAGGTTATGAAACTTGGTAGTTACAGTCTTTACTCACACCTCCGTTGTAATATCCAATTTAGAGTTGTTCTGTCCAGCCAATGCTGCATAGCATCCTTCTGTTCGATCATCTTTGTTTCTAATTGTAGCACATCCACAAAAACTAGTAGTGGTACTTAGGAAAGGCTTAGTCCTGGCATCTAAAACTGGTGATAAAAGATAGAAAGCTTCCTTCAAAGGAGCTACAAACTATCCAAATAATCGTAGCAATAAGCATCACACCAACAGCATCAGCCGAACACGGACACCTTCCACGCGGTCGAATAGCCATTTTAAATAAAATTATGACGTAACCGTGCAAATAAAAGTGTGCATAAATTACCGCTGGCGTAACGACTGTACTGAACATGCGCATAAAGTTTGTTTACATAAGGGAATCTCCCGACTGCACCACGCCCTCCTTTCGTGCATTTTTTTGTCCTGCCAGTTTTGAAGTCCTACGATAAACTCAGTAATTATCTAGTCTTAGAAAATTCAAACGTCTTGGAGGTGGGGCTCGTTGAGGATCTATAGAATAAACCATAATAATAATTGCCATAGATCTAGTGAAATCATTTCCAGGATTTCATTGCAAGTATGAAAGAAGCCGGAAAAACCCTCAAAGGTATGTAGCTGTGTTTTTATTCCCACCTACATAGCTTTTCCAACGTCCTTTAGTGATAACTAGACACTCTTGCTTTCTTTTATCCAGTGCTTGTTGGTGATCTCTCTTCCCCCACACCAAACACCTTCTGTGTTCATGCTGATCTGGGGGATCGTGGCTCCCTTCTCGACCTGTCCTTTGCACAGACAGTTCTCCCCTCTCTCTTGATACACTGTGGTGATGTCGAATCTAACCCAGGTCCAGAGAGTAAGTCTAACAAATCATTTTGAGAAATGATATCCTATGTCACTGTAGCCCATCCAATTTTTTTTCTTTTCTTTGTAGCACAACTAAAAGTTGATGATCATTTCAAAGTCACTCAATGTTTGAAAGATCTACTTTTAAAAGACTTGAAATCGTTGGGTGGGGCTCTGGGACTCCGCTACACCACCTTGGATAGGATGACATCTGATTCACTATGTGAAGGATTGGTTTTGGCTTGGCTCAATCAGCAAGATAATGTGATGAAGGAGAGTGGTAAACCCACCTGGGAGAGCTTGATGAGAGCACTCAGAACTATCGATCATGGAGGACTGGCTCAACAGATAGCACAAGGTAAAGATTTTATGTATATCGCGATCAATTCTCATTGTCACTTCAACAGATCAACTGAAAACTCAATATCATGAATCTGCTGTCAGTTCATGCGCCAGTTCAGGTATGTTACTTGAAGTGTTTCTATGCTAAGTGTTAATAACTATAATTTTTCAGTGCTAAGTGTTGTGGAACTTATTCCACATTTTCCTTTTCTCCCAACTCATGGAATGTCAGAAGATGAAAAAAAGATTAAAATGAGTCGGCTTTATCAAGAAACTGAACAGATTAAAACTAGATTTGTTAAACTCATCTTTGGTCTTCAGAAGTCTGTACGAGAATTGTACACATTCGATGACTTTCTAAGCCTCCTTAATCTTTATGATATGAAATTTGAAGAAAAATTGTTGGAAGGTTCTGATACAATGACTGAAGCTTTTCGTAGAGTGTCTAGATTTTGCTCTTTTCATGATCATCATATTATAAAGCTTTGGATTAAGAAATTTGGTGGAAGGGAAAATAAAGAGGCACTTAAAAGTTTTAAACAAAAGATCCAGGAGTATTCTAAAAGACGAGTTTGTGAATGTCCAAGTAATTCATTTGGTAATGCAGAGAAATCAGAAAAAGTTGTCTCTCTGGAAAGTAAAATAGAGCTTGACAAAATGACCATCGAAGAATTTGGAAAACTAGAGAAAAGGATGAAAATTGCATTGGGAGGTCCAGTGTTACGACTGCTGTGTATTGATGAAGGTTGCAAGATGAAATACCGAACTTTGGATAACAACATGATAGATGTTATTACTGAAGAACAAAAGCTTGCTCTGCAAAGTCTGGGGTTCGTGAATATCAGCTATGGAGATCAGAGTCTCGATCTTTCTTCTCAGGTCTCAACTGATGATAAGGGAAAAGGTGAGTTCTCTCCATTGGTATTAGACGTCATCTGATGTCTCTTCTCCTACCCAGACCCTGTCCTCTCTCTAGTGGGGGAAATGGCTGCCCTTAAGGTGAAGGGTAGAGATGGTGATGATGATGCTGACTCAGCATCTGGTGCAGTAAGTGACATCACTGGAACAGGTATTGCCACTCACTCAGATGATAGTGGAAACATATTCACATCAGGACTCGCTGATGAGTTCCAGGTAAGTATTTTACAAGTCATCATTCCTCCTAATATAAAAACATATTATTTGGAAGCATATTCATTTACATCAGGTTTTTACTAATTTTAATATCCATGATTACAGCTTATTTGTATTTAGTTTCAATGTATTTTTTAATTTCTGTTACTTGTAAACAATGGTTGTAATGTCTGTGTTCCAGGTAAGGATTTTAAAATCATCATTCCCCTAACATAAAGATATCAACGTGCTACTAGTTCTACCTAATTCAATAATAAATGATGTAGCATATTCTTTTACATTTAGACATAATAACTTTTAGGGCTTAATAGGCAATTACTCATAGACCTTTCTGAGGTTCAGTGAGCCAGGATGAATTACCCTCATTGTTTTCCCTTTTCAAGAGAGTCCTCTTAGTCAACCCTCATCTACACAGCTTATGAAAGGGTTTTGTCACTTCATTTACTGAGAGAAGAATATCTTCAATGCTGATAAATTTATTGCTACATATAGAACAATGTTTAAGAAGCTTAATAGGTAGAATTGGAGATCAAGACAACAATGGAGCAGAGTAATTTTACTCACACCTAATGTTTACTAATTTTAATATCCATGGTTACAGCTTACTTGTATTTGATCAATTTAATTTCCATGTATTTTCTAATTGCTGTTACTTGTAAACAATGGTTGTAATGTCTGTGGCACAGTCCATAAATTTCCAGACTTCTAGAGCTAATAAGTCAACAATTCCTCTATTATGTTAGTACTAGAGTGAGAATTTCCTTCCCTCACATGACAGGACTATGTTGGGAGAGACTTGAAGGACCCACGACTGGACATGATAGTCTCAGCAGAAACCACCACCAAGCAGAGCTTGGAATTGCATCATGCTGCCAAAAGAGGAGACCTGGAAGAAGTGAAGCGACTCATCACAAAGGGATTCAACCCCTTAACAAAAAATGCGAACAATAATACATCACTACATCTAGCAGCTAGCAATGGAAAATCAGAAGTGCTTGAGTACCTGATCGAAACTGAACTATGCAACCCATCTGTGTTAGGCTGGCATGAAAAAACACCATTACACAGTGCAGCTGAAGCAGGTCATCTCAACATAGTACAGTATCTAGTCGAAAAGCACCAAGTCGATCCTCTTGAGCAGGATGAAGAGGGTCTCTCACCTCTACACAGAGCTTGTATAGGTGGAAATTTAAAGGTAGTGAAGTACTTGATGGAGACAATGCTGACCTTCATGAAGATGGAAGATGTTTTCAAGGATTTCACAAAGTATCAGACTTCTCCCGTCCACGTTGCAACTGAATTTGGTCACATCGAAACATTGAAATATTTTATCCATGACTGCAATTGTGACCCTAACCTTCCTAGTGGTGTGCATGGTGGAGGACCTCTTTATGATGCTGCACAGAGGGGTCACTTATCCATTGTCAAGTTCCTGATAATGGAGTGTGGGTGTGACCCTGAGAGTAGAAATGATGAGCATGCCACCCCCCTAGGTCTTGCTGCACTGAATGGGCACTTAACAATAGTGCAATATCTATGTAAAGACATGAGGTGTGATCCTCTCTGTAGGGACAAGTGGAACAGCACACCACTTCACACTGCAGCCCTTCGTGGACATAGTGATGTTTGTGACTATTTAATAAACATTATGCAGTGCAATCCTAATGTTCCTGGTTGGTGTGGAAGACGACCACTTCACAATGCTTCACAAGAAGGTCACCTCCACCTCATCAAGAATCTCATTGAGAATCATGCCTGCGATCCCAATTCTCTGGATGACAGGAATTCTACACCTTTACATATTGCAGCCATGGATGGACACCTATCCATCATCCGATATCTATCTGAAGTCAAAGGATGCAACGCTATGTTACAAGACAAGAATAGAGGCACTGCACTCCACTGGGCAGCAGAGTATGGTCAGCTCGCAACTATCAAGTATTTCATCGAACATCTCCATTGCTCCCCAAGCATCAAAAACATGTTTAACAAGACTCCACTCCAGCTGGCCCAAGCAAAGGGTCACAGTGAAGTGGTGGATTATTTCCACTCACTCTGTTAGTCTCCTCCATAACTATGCACTTACCACTATATCTACTATTTGCTTCACTTACACTTTTTGTTTCACTTCTCACATTATAATTTTGTGGATTTTGTTTATATAATTATTTCAAAATAAAGCACCAAAAAGTGACATTCACATGATGCAAGACTTAAATTCCTTTGATGTGGTCATCCCTTCCTTTGATGTGGTTGTATCTTCCTTTGATGTGGTGAATTCAACATGTCCCCTAACAAGTGGCATGACTGGAACTGGTTCAACTGGTTGAACAAGTGCTCTTTATTTGGAGATGCTGATAACCACTCCTGATGAAAGCACATTGCTGAGCTCAGCATTTGACCTCATTGTTAGACATTTAGTGCTGGTCACATGACTTGTGACCAATCAGAGTAGTGGTAACCATCATGCATAGGAGACCTGGAAGAAGTGAAGCGTCTCATCACAAAGGGACTCAACCCCTTAACAAAAAATGTGCACAATAATACATCACTACATCTAGCAGCAAGCAATGGAAGATTGGAAGTGCTGGAGTACCTGATCGAAAGTGAGCTATGCAACCCTGCGGCGTTGGGTCAGTATGGAGCAACACCATTACACCAAGCAGCTTTTAATGGTCATCTCAACATAGTACAGTATCTAGTCGAAAAGCACCAAGTCGATCCCCTTGAGCAGGACGAGGAAGGTACCTCACCTCTACACAGAGCTTGTATGAATGGAAATTTAAAAGTAGTGAAGTACTTGATGGAGACAATGCTGACCTTCATGAAGATGGAAGATATTTTCAAGGATTTAACAAAGCATCAGACTTCTCCCATCCACCTTGCAGCTATGAATGATCACATCGAAATATTGAAATATTTTATCCACGACTGCAATTGTGACCCCATCCTTTCTAGTGGTGTGCTTGGTGGAGGTCCTCTCCGTGCTGCCACACAACAGGGTCATTTGTCCATTGTCAAGTTCCTGACAATGGAGTGTGGGTGTGACCCTGAGAGTAGAAATGATTATCATGCCACCCCCCTACATTATGCTGCAAAGAATGGGCACTTATCAATAGTGCAATACCTATGTGAAGACATGAGGTGTGATCCTCTCTGTAGGAACAAGCGGAACAGCACACCACTTCACCATGCAGCCCGTAATGGACATAGTGATGTTTGTGACTATTTAATAAACATTATGCAGTGCAATCCTAATGTTCCTGGTTGGTGTGGAAGACGACCACTTCACCATGCTTCACAAGAAGGTCACCTCCACCTTGTCGAGAATCTCATAGAGAATCATGCCTGTGACCCCAATTCTCTGGATGACAACAATTCTACACCTTTACATATTGCAGCCATCAAAGGACACCTATCCATCATCCAATATCTAACTGAAGTCAAAGGATGCAATGCTATGTTACAATCCAAGAAGTATGGCACTGCACTTCACTGGGCAGCAGAGTTTCGTCAGCTTGCAACTGTCAAGTATTTCATCGAACATCTCCATTGCTCCCCAAACATCAGAAACATGTTTAACATGACTCCACCCCAGCTGGCTCAAGCAGAGGGTCACAGTGAAGTGGTGGATTATTTCCACTCACACTGTTAGTCTCCTCCATAACTATGTACTGACCACTAGTTATTGTCTTGTGTTCATTTGTAATAATTTTGGTTCCCCTCACTCACATGGTCAGTTCTATTTGCTTCACTTACACTTTTTGTTTCACTTCTCACATTATAATTTTGTGGATTTTGTTTGTATAATTATTAAAATTATTTCAAAATAAAGCGCCAAAAAATGACATTCACATGATGCAAAATCTAAATTCCTTTGATGTGGTGAATTTGTTTGATGTGTCTTAATTACCCCTCTGAAATACTGGTGGGTAGATCCTTTGATGTGGTGAACAGAATGCTTGATGTGTCATTCTAGTTTAATTCCCCTCTGAATCACTGGTGGGTGGAGCTTCATATAATTAATCATGGTATTATACAAAACAATGAATTTCACACAGTCATGTTATTTTTAACAGAACAGTGGAAAGGGTTCATATATCATTCAGGACACCAGCTTGAGGACTCTGCATCAAAAGATAATGCATAATCATTAAGATACACTCAGATTGCTAATCCTGTGAGTCTTCTACCTGGAAGCCACTGTCTTCCAGCTCAGCAGAGTGTTGGAGATGGTTACCACTACTCTTAGACTTCTTGGACATGTTCTCAAAGAAACTCCGAACAATGGCAGTCATGGAATTTATCTTAGGCTTGGCTACAGTGGGCATTACAGAGCCACCTGGAGTGAAGGGGAGAGAGATATCTAGTCAATAGTCCTGGTATTAGTGTAACTAGGGCAATGTACAACATTTGAGTCGCAGCGAGCGAGCGAGCAAGTATAAACTACCCAGAGACAGAAATAGATTCTTTAGTAATAGTTAATGACAATGTTATCTGATCATTAACTTCATAATCATCTTCTTCCAACAGTCAGCTATAAACTACCAACATAATACAGAGATACTCTTTAGTAATAGCTAGTTAATGACAATGTTATCTGATCATTATCTCTATCTTCATTATCATCTGCAACAGTCAGCTTCAGAAAACCTAAAAATGTTATTCATAGCCTGGGGAACAGTGCGTTTATGAGTCATAATGCACTTTACCCTAAGGGAGGGAATTTATGACAGTAAGAGCACTTTTCTCTATGGGAATAAATGTATTAGGTGGGATATATATATATTTAAAATTTCAATGAGTCATGACCTGAGAGTCAGCTCGCTCACTGCGCTCGCTCGCTGCAACTAACTCTCCACTGCAATAATAGGTAAAGGGTTCCAATATTAATATCACCAAACAAGTCCACTTACTGTCGTCCTTTCTTTCTAGGCTCTGCACACATCAAATGTAGGTTTTAAGTTAAGGTCCAGTTTTGGTGTCCAGTTAATGACATCTGGATCCAATTCTTCATTTTGCAGAAATTTACTGAGCCACTTGACAGACACACTAGCCTATACATGAAGGAAAACAGTTGAGTGTAGGGACTATCAAGTCAAACCAAAAATAGAACAAACAAGACTGCAATGTCATTGAGGATATCCGCAGTAATCAGAATAGGGTCACTTCAACATTGTTGAACAAATACTGTGGGTTTTACTACTAGTCACCTAGCAACCACAACACATCACATGATATGTATAACTTATAACTTAATTGTGTCTCACTCAAACAGAAGATCAACCACTCAACCTCCAAGAGAGCAAGAGTTCAGTCACCCACTTAGACAGTGCATGACCACCTCTGGGCCACCAAAAGGTGGTCTCTTAATGGAAAAGGTCAGAGGTCAAATCAATAGTATACAAGCACTATTGGGACATAACCAAGTGGTCTTTAAAGAGAGGTGGTCTCTAAATAGGGTGGTTTCTTAAGGGGGTTCACTCTACTAGAGCATTGTGGGGTGAGTGCACAGGCTGTTTACTCAAGGTCATCAAGGAAATAAACTTAAGAAAGTCTGCTGAGAGTCTGTGTGCAGAACTAGAACTCAATTGGTCATTAGGTCAGACATGGTTGGAAAATGACCAGTGACCAGCAGTCATTTCTAGCTTGGTGTTAATGATCCATTGACCTGTACTTATTAATGAGGTACCTTGAGGCACCTAATCAAAATGCTTCTAAAAGGATACCTCTAATCAGGACACCTCTAATCAGGACACACCTTAAGTGATGCATTTAGTCCTTTAATCTGCAGCAATTGAAAAATAATTGTTCTCGTCCACTATCAATTTCTTACCTTTTGTTCATCTTTTTCCATCACATTACTGAGGTCAGTTTTGGATGACTTTGCACTCTGTGACCCTTGGTTGTTCCCTCAATGTGGTCTTTGTACTGTCCGATGATGTTCCTGAGTGCGTGGAACTGTTCCAACTCTCCCAGTGCCTCCCAAATCACTACCACCACGTCACGAGGCTTCAAGCCAGCCTAAAGTGGGAAAGTCCACAACAGCAGGTTCAAAACTTTCAAGTTTGTAAGTAATACTTCCACTTTTACCTTCTTTCTCAGTTTTTGGATCTTATTGATGATCTCACGTGCTACACCCTCGTCAAGCATTTCCTGGGACAGGGTCACATCCAGCAGCACCAATAGCTCTCCATCAGCACAGTACTTGCTGGAGAGGGCGGGGTCTACCATGTATGAGATCTGGCACTATGAAATTGGAAACACAGAAGTATCATAATATTTTAGTAGACTGATATTACTTAAAATCCAAGGATGAGACCCTTCAAAGTTCTTAGTAATAATCATAGCACTTAGGAAATTCTCTTATCAGGACATTTTTCTAATCAGGACACTTCTAATCAAAACAGTTACTTCTAATCAAAAGGATTTTAATCAGGATCCCTCTAATCAAAATGCTTCTAAACGATACCTCTAATCAGGACACTGATGTTTCTTATCAGGACACCTCTCTAATCGAGATATTTTTCTGTGTTCCATTGCTATATTATCCCCTAAAATAATCAGGACACTTCTCAGGACACCTCTCAAATCAGGACACTTCTCAGGACACCTCTCAAATCAGGATACATTTTTTGTTCATGGATAATAACACTTACCTTGATGTCTTCCTTTGAGAGAGTCCCAAGACTTCAATTTCTCCCTTCTCTTGGAACTCAGTTAATTGCTGATTCGTCAGTTTCTTGATTGCAGGGGCAACCTTCTTGAAGTCCCCCTTCAATCGCTTCCCGAGCCACTCACTGTCGGGTTTTCCCTGCAGGCGTACACCATAGCGACTGTCCTCAGAGGCCAGAGTAAGAGTCTTCACATCAGCTCCTCAAGGATGTAAGTCTTGAGCTTCTTCAAGTCGTCCATGCAGCATCACGATGGATGACAACAATCTCTGGAAGAGGGAACTGGAGAGGGAGGGAGAGAGAGAGAGAGAGAGAGAGAGAGAGAGAGAGAGAGAGAGAGAGAGAGAGAGAGAGAGAGAGAGAGAGAGAGAGAGAGAGAGAGAGAGAGAGAGAGAGAGAGAGAGAGAGAGAGAGAGAGAGAGAGAGAGAGAGAGACATGATGCATGCTGGGAAAGGTGAAACCCATACTCTAATGTGCGTGGTATGGAAGGTGTTATGGACTGACCTTTACAGGCATGACTTTCATGTCCCTTATGTAACGACCCATCTCGATCACTGACTGCATTCTCACCACAGCTCTCTCAATACCTACGTCAATCAGGTCTGACCTGTTCAACAAGAGTGAAGAAAATGGAAGGATAAAAAATTGAAGAATCGATGCCCATGTTAACATGGTTAATTCCGATGTCCCTTCAGGCTCATTAAATCAGTTTTACCGCCACATTAAACTTTCAGGTAAAGGGTCATCACCATTAGGGACTCATATTGCACCTATCTGACATTTTTAAAACTACAATACAATTTTTATTCTGTCTCCATGCACAAGTACAGGTCATTCAAGTTGATAACACATACAAATACTCCTAACACTAAACCAATTCCTTGAATTATTTCTATCTGACTTGCCTTGGTTTTGGGAGCATCAGGAAATGGAACGCTGGTGTTCTCTTTAGAGAGAACCCAGCCTTGGAGGTGACGGAGGTTCTGGAACATGTGCTCAGTGAAGAAGGGGGTGAAGGGGGCCATCATGCGCTTCATCAGGTACACCACGGAACACAGGGTCTGCATTGACTGGAGGCAGTCCTCTCTTCCCTGCTCCCCCTATAGACGTTATGGCAGTTGGGTAAAGGGTCTCCCACATAACAAGATAATTCTAATTGTGACAGTCAACCCTGTAGAAATCCTATTTCTTTGATGAACCAAATTTCTGTCATGTGATCTATATAATGTTATAGTTCCATAAAGAAATCAAATAAATATTATTCTGTCTTACTTGAATTTGCTATTTCTCAATGAATTTGTTTCAAACTACTAAATTTCCAGCTCATGGCCACTAGTAGTCATGAGTTATGGTGAGCCAAAGTCAATGGGACTGTCATAATCATATGACTAATGCCCTCTAAGATGTGGATAACAACACCCCTGTCATGTGACCATGCTATAGGCCCTCTATTGGGAACAGCCAGATGAAATATCACACAAGCTGACAGCTCCCTAGTGAATTCTTGCATCTCATAACATTATTTAATATTACTAACTTTGAAAGAAGAGTACCTCTCAAATCAGGTCTAGTTCCTTCCAATAATTATGAGGACCGAGTACTCACCTTGATTCTTTTTCTGTTGAAGCAGACCTACCAGTTGGTGAGTTGTTCTATGAACTTGACGAGTCTTGGCATGACAGTGTAGAGATGGTACTCTGTGGGAGAGAGAATCAAAAGAGCCCATTATTATTATTATTGGAACCGAACAACATTATAGCACATCCACACAATCGTTTCCAATAACATACCACCCCTTCCTTTCTTACACCTCACATCCCCCCTCCCCACCCCCTCACCACCACCTCCCCTTCCTCAATCACTTACTGGCCATTTCCTCTCTGACATAGGTGACGAAGGACTGGGTAAAACTGAGGATCCATCGATCCATAATGTTGGTGGGCATAAAGTCCTTACATTCAAAGGACACTCCGTCCTCCTAAATAATATCAAATTTCAATACTAACAGGTCAAGCTTGGCAATGATCAAGCCACACCTCCTTGAGTCTCTCCACATTCTGCATAAGGAACCTATAAGTGTTGAACCAAGGAAGGAAGACGTCCTTCACCACGTAACGTCCTTCACACCCGACTCCTTGAACTTGAGCGTCTCTGCCCTGACCACTGGAGAGTTCACCAGGTAGAGATGGAGGGCATCTGCACTGAACTTATTCACCACGTTCACAGGGTCAGGGTAAATTCTTCAGACACTTACTCATCTTCTGTCCATCACTATACAGAGAGAGGGTACCTCAAAGGATACATTCTATAAAGGACACTTTCTATATAAAAGGCATCTCTGATCAGGACGTCTTCTGTAGAGGGGACCTCTAATCAGGACACTTAAATTTGTATTAATTGATCCCTAAAATGAGGATGCCCCTTTAATTAGGACACTTTTCTCTGGTCCCGAAATTAAAGAATGATTTGGCAACATGTCCACATGTATACGCCCACTATCTTCTAACCACACACCCCCCACTATCAGTTCCACCATAACATACCTGGCCAAAACAAGACCATTGACGATGAGGTTCTTAAATGGTAGCCTCGCGAAGAGTGCAGTGGAGGAGTGTAGAACCATCCTCACGTCTGATCTATCCCTTCAGCGATAAATCAGCAGGGAAGGTGTTCTCAAATGGTTTCTTATTCTCAAAGGGGTAGTGGCTCTGAGTGTAGGGCATACTTGCCGCTTTCAAACCAGCAGTCGAAGACTTCCGTCACATGGCAAAGGGTACCATTCCCTCGGATGGATGGGATAGTTGACTGTTCAGAATTGTTATAAGCACCTCACACTTGCATCACTCCACTCAAGACTGGAAGCCTTCCCGCGCTTTCACAAAGTCCACAAAGGTCACGGAATTGCACAATGTTTAAACGCACTTACAATCATAGATCTATATGTTGCAATTGACTGTGTAGGGTGGACATTGCGTATTGCGGTTGGCGTATGTGAGGAGTTTTGACCCTACGGAATAGCCCAACGGTTCGGAATAGCCACGCTTTGCCTTACAGAGAGCAGGCTCATAGAGTTGTGCAAAATTACTCCGAGTGAATTAAGGATTTATGACTTTGTCGATGTAATCCATACGAATGTTGCTCCTTTCGTTCGTTCGTGTGCCTGAAAATTGGACAGGTGAAATCGTCTATGCGAAGTGATCTCATCCACGCTGAGTGAATTGGGATGAAGAGAGAGAGAGAGAGAGAGAGAGAGAGAGAGAGAGAGAGAGAGAGAGAGAGAGAGAGAGAGAGAGAGACTGTATATATGAAGCAGTCACTCAGGGGCCTGCATTTCAGATTTGATTCAGGGGGCACGAAGCTAACAATTTAATAACTCCACTTCACTGATCTTCAACTACTTTGTATTCAACATGACCTTTACACCCATACCTATCCAACTGAAGACTCTTTGGTAAAGGGTCGGCTGCACCAGACTAGGCCCAGACTAGTCGACTATAGATAACCTTCCAGAAGTGACATTTGCTTTCACAGAAGCAGATCTGAACGAGATCGAGAGACAGGACATGTGTACACGTACTCTTGGAGTTCTGGACTGTTTTCTGGTGTACCGTTCTGGAGCCATCATGGACATGAATGGGAATGGAATTGATGGATGTCGACAAGTCAACACTTGAGAACTGGAAAATTCCTAGCTAGCTAGTAAACTTGAACTTGAAATTTTAACTATTAGTTATATTACTGTATTATTATGCCAGTTCTCTTGTGCGCATGCTCCTTCTGATAGCTGGGTGGGGCTCGTATTATTACTAACTGCACGTGCGCGTTAAAGTTGTTTACTTAAGGGAATCTCCCGAAACACCACGCCCTTTGTTTTCTTATTTCTATTTTTTGTCTAGTTTTCTGGAATTGCCATCGAGCTGAAGTCCTGCGATAAACTCTAGTTTCCGGGATTCAAACGTCCTTGAGGTGGGGCTCGTAGAAAAGCTTGTGATCAAAAAGCGACAAAATTGTCCTGAAATAACTGTATCACAGTTCTAGAATTACCATTCATTGAACTAAAGTCCTACAATAATTAAACTCAGTGATAACCTAGTTACGGATTTCAAACGTCTTGGTCCTTGGAGTTGGGGCTCGTAGAAAGCTTATAATCAACTTCTACAAGCTCAATCAACAATTATCCCATAACAATAACTGCCATAGATCATTTCGAGAATTTCACTGTGCAAACATGAAAGAAGCACTCAAAGGTATGCAACTAGGTCTATAATTTTGTTCCCTCTAGATATTATATTCCAACTTCCTTTAATGATAACTAGACACTCCTGCTTTCTTTATCCAGCGCTTGTTGGTGATCTCTCTTCCCCCACATCAGACACCTTCTGTGTTCAATCTGATCTGGGGGATCATGGCTCCATTCTCAACCTGTCCTTTGCACAGACAGTTCTCCCCTCTCTCTTGATACTCTGTGGTGATGTCGAATCTAACCCAGGTCCAGAGAGTAAGTCTAACAATATTTATTAATATTCGCAGTGTCTACAGTGCCGGCACCGGCATCAGGAATTTTCTTCTTGGAGTGCCGGCAGGTTAATACATAGGCCGGCTCCTGCAAGGGAGCGAGCATTAGGTGTATGGGACGTACTATTCACGCACTGTTGTGACTCCAAGGCTAGGCAACACTCGCCCAAAGGGCTCCCTAAGGCAACCAAAGAGTTTGAGATTAGAAGTATAAGTATCGCTTTCAAACAGATGCTTGCAGCGTTGCCACTGTAGCGCATCAGTTAGTGCCGTGTGCTATGGAACGTGCGGTCTCGGGTTCGATTCCCAAATTGGACATTTTTTCTTTTTCAATTTTTGAAAATTTTTCTATGTGTCCTGCCGGCACTCCAAGAAGAAAATTCCCGATGCCGGTGCTGGCACTGTAGACACAGCCTTATTAATATCAAGATCCTCATGCACTGTTACTTTAGCTCATCCATCTCTTGTTTGTTTGTCTGTTTGTAGCACTATTAACAGTGGATGACCATTTTAAAGTCACTCAATATTTGAAAACTCTTCTTCCAGAAGACTTGATACAGTTGGGTGGGGCATTGGGTCTCCACTACAGCAACTTGAAGATGATGAACCCTCTTTGTGGAGACATGGTTTTGGCATGGCTCAATCAGCAAGATAATGTGATGAAGGAGAGTGGTAAACCCACCTGGGAGAGCTTGATGAAAGCACTCAGAACTATTGGTCATGAAGGACTTGCTCAAAAGATTGCACAAGGTAGTTACAGCTAATTCTGGACTAGTAACTACTCAGTATCCAAATCAACTAGTTGTGGATATGATTAAAATAAAGATCCATTCTAAAGATCAACTGAAATACACAATCTTATAATGCGATTATAACCAGTTAGTTAATGATTTTCAGGGCTTATTTTGTTACAGGTGTTCAACAATTGGCATCAGATATTCCCACACCATCTGACATGAATTCTGAAGGTAAGGGGAAATGATACTTGATAAGTGACTTTTATCTTTAATTTATATCTTTAGATCAACTGAATGTTGAGTGTCCAGAACCTGCTCCTTCCACAGTCAGCTCATCCTCTAGTTCAGGTACTGTTCTGAGGGAAGTTAAGATCAATTTATGCAAGTGTGTTACTTGAAATTTCAGATATGAGTGCTGTGGATCTCATTCCATGTTTTCCATTCTTACCTACCGATGGGATGTCAGAAAAAGAGAAAAGGTTTAAAATGAGACAGTTGCAGAAGGAAACTGAACGTTTGAAAGCTAAATTTACTAACCTCGTCTTTGATCTTCTAAAGTCCATTGAAGAAAAGTGCACACTAGATGACCTTCACAGCTTCCTAACCTTCCATGATGTAAAGTTTGAAGAATTACTACAAGGTTGCAAAACCATAGCAGAAGCATTTCGCAAAGCATCAAAGTTTTGGTCTTTCTATGACCGTGATCTGATCAAACTTTTGATGAACAGATTTGGTACGACAAGAAATAAAGAAGCACTCAAAGATTTCAGGAAGAGATTTCAAGATTATTCCAAGAGGCGAATTTGTGAATGTCCAAGCGATACATTTGGTAGTGAAGAAGAGTCAGAAAAAACTCTCTCTCTCAAAAGTGAAATGAAAATCGATGAAACAACTGTTGAAGAGTTTGAGAAACTGGAGCATGCTATGAGAAGAGCATTGGGAGGTCCAGTGTTACGACTGCTGCATATTGACGAAGGTTGCATTGAGTCAAAGTACAGAACTTTGGATGACGGCATAATAGATGCTATTACTGAAGAACAACAGCTTGCTCTGCAAAGTTTGGGGTTTGTGAATATCAGTTATGGAGACCAGAGTCTCAATCTTTCTTCTCAGGTCACAACTGATGATAAGGGAAAAGGTGAGTTCTCTCCATTGGTATTTGACGTCATCTGATATCTCTTCTCCTACCCAGACCCTGTCCTCTCTCTAGTGGGGGAAATGGCTGCCCTTAAGGTGAAGGGTATTGATGGTGATGATGATGCTGACTCAGCATTTGGCACAGTTAGTGACATCACTGGAACAGGTATTGCCACTCACTCAGATGATGGTGGAAGCATATTCACATCAGGACACGGGACCTATATCTCTGATGTGTTCCAGGTAAGGATTTTAAAATCATCATTCCCCTAACGTAAGAATATCAACATGCTACTAGTTCTACCTAATTCAATAATTAGGGAAGAATAAATGATGTAGCATATTCTTTTACATTTAGGCATAATAACTTTTAGGGCATAATTGAGCTTAATAGGCAATTACTCATAGACCTTTCTGAGGTTCAGTGAGCCAGGATGAATTACCCTCATTGTCTTCCCTTTTCAAGAGAGTCCTCTTAGTCCAACCCTCATCTACACAGCTTATGAAAGGGTTTTGTCACTTTATTTAATGAGAGAAGAATATCTTCAACGCTGATATATAAATTTATTGCTACATAATTATTAAAGAAGCATAATAGGTAGAATTGGAGATCAAGAAAACAATGGAGCATAGTAATTTTACTCACACCTAATTTTAATATCCATGGTTACAGCTTACTTGTATTTGATTAATTTCATTTCCATGTATTTTTTAATTGCTGTTACTTGTAAACAATGGTTGTAATGTCTGTGGCACAATCCATAAATTTCCAGACTTCTATAGCTAATAAGTCAACAATTCCTCTATTATGTTAGTACTAGAGTGAGAATTTCCTTCCCTCACATGACAGGACTATGTTGGGAGAGACTTGAAGGACCCACGACTGGACATGATAGTCTCAGCAGAAACCACCACCAAGCAGAGCTTGGAATTGCATCATGCTGCCGAAATAGGAGACCTGGAAGAAGTGAAACGTCTCATCACAAAGGGACTCAACCCCTTAACAAAAAATGCGAACAATAATACATCACTACATCGAGCAGCTGGCAATGGAAGATTGGAAGTGCTGGAGTACCTGATCGAAAGTGAGCTATGCAACCCTGCGGCGTTAGGTCAATATGGAACGACACCATTACACCAAGCAGCTGAAGCAGGTCATCTCAACATAGTACAGTATCTAGTCGAAAAGCACCAAGTCGATCCTCTTGAGCAGGACGAGTATGATGCCTCACCTCTACACAGAGCTTGTATGGGAGGAAATTTAAAAGTAGTGAAGTACTTGATGGAGACAATGCTGACCTTCATGAAGATGGAAGATATTTACAAGGATTTCACAAAGTATCAGACTTCTCCCGTCCATGTTGCAGCTCTGCATGGTCACATCGAAATATTGAAATATTTTATCCACGACTGCAATTGTGACCCCAACCTTCCTAGTGGTGTGCATGGTGGAGGACCTCTTTTTAGTGCTGCACAGTGGGGTCACTTGTCCATTGTCAAGTTCCTGATAATGGAGTGTGGGTGTGACCCTGAGAGTAGAAATGATGAGCATGTCACCCCCCTAGGTCTTGCTGCACAGGATGGGCACTTATCAATAGTGCAATATCTATGCGAAGACATGAGGTGTGATCCTCTCTGTAGGAACAAGCGTAACAGCACACCACTTCACAGTGCAGCCCTTTATGGACATAGTGATGTTTGTGACTATTTAATAAACATTATGCAGTGCAATCCGAATGTTCCTGGTTGGTGTGGAAGACGACCACTTCACTCTGCTTCACAAGAAGGTCACCTCCACCTCGTCAAGAATCTCATAGAGAATCATGCCTGCGATCCCAATTCTCTGGATTACTGGAACACTACACCTTTACATATTGCAGCCAAGAATGGATGCCTATCCATCATCCGATATCTAACTGAAGTCAAAGGATGCAACGCTATGTTACATGACAAGAATAGAGGCACTGCACTTCACTGGGCAGCAAAGTTTGGTCAGCTCGCAACTGTCAAGTATTTCGTCGAACATCTCCATTGCTCCCCAAACATCAGAAACATGTTTAACAAGACTCCACTCCAGCTGGCCCAAGCAAAGGGTCACAGTGAAGTGGTGGATTATTTCCACTCACACTGTTAGTCTCCTCCATAACTATGTACTGACCACTAGTTATTGTCTTGTGTTCATTTTGTAATAATTTTGGTTCCCCTCACTCACATGGTCAGTTCTATTTGCTTCACTTACACTTTTTGTTTCACTTCTCACATTATAATTTTGTGGATTTTGTTTGTATAATTATTAAAATTATTTCAAAATAAAGCACCAAAAAATGACATTCACATGACGCAGGACCTAAATTCCTTTGATGTGGTCACACCTGCCTTTGATGTGGTTGTAACTTCCTTTGATGTGGTGAATTCTTTTTTGATGTGTCTTAATTACCCCTCTGAAACTCTGGTGGTAGATCCTTTGATGTGGAGAACTTCCTTTGACGTGAACAGAATGCTTGATGTGTCATATTCTAGTTTAATTCCCCTGGTGGGTGGAGCTTCATATAATTAATCATGGTATTACACAAAACAATGAATTTCATTATTTTTAACTGAATAGTCATATATCATCCAGGACACCAGCTTGAGGACTCTGCATCAAAAGACAATGCATAATCATTGAGATACACTCAGATTGCTGAGTCTTCTACTTGTCTTCCAGCTCAGCAGAGTGGTTACCACTACTCTTAGATTTGGACATGTTCTCAAAGAAACTCCGAACAATGGCAGTCATGGAATTTATCTTAGGCTTGGCTATGGTTGGCGTTACAGAGCCACCTGGAGTGAAGGGGAGAGATATCTAGTCAATAGTCTTGATATTAGTGTAACTAACTCTCCACTGCAATAATAGGTAAAGGGTTCCAATATTAATATCACCAAACAAGTCCACTTACTGTCGTCCTTTCTTTCTGGGCTCTGCACACGTTGAATGTGCACAGGAATGGTCAAACTGGTTGAACTTGTTGGCTCAGTCGATGATTGTGGTCCACTATTCTCAAACTGCGACACCAATGAGGAGACTTGGAGGTTGCTATGAGTGTTTCTAGGGGGTGTGAGCTCCTGCCAGCTGTTGGAGTGTACTATTTGTGGTGTCTATGTGAGCATGTTCCCTGAAACAAAGAGATCAGTCTTGTGGGTAGTTCCAGGGGAGCCCCTTTCATTAGTTGGTGGGGCTGGATGACTGGATACAGTCGTACTCATCACAGTTACATTCTTATAATCAGTTCTACTGGAATGGATTTTCGGAATGAGACTGGAGGTGATGTCTGATTCTGTTATGTCTGGAGTGGAACACGAGGTCAATTCGTCACTTTCTGCTTGGGAGGGAGAAGCTACTGAAGACTCGATATTAGACTCCGTGGTCTCATTAGGCTTTGTCCCACTGAACCGGTCAAACTGGTTTTCATAGCCATCACTGGTGGACTCTCCATCAGCATCATGTCCATCTCCATCTGACCCGTGGGTATCCATGCTGCTCTCGTTGCTATAGAGACCCTGATGACTGGTAGCCTTAGGGGATGACTTCTTGTCTTCGATGGAAGATTTACTTCCCACGTTGCCACTGCTGTCCTCTCCAGTAGAATGATTGGCCACTGAGTCTTGTAGTCCACTTCCGATGCCAACAGACGTAGATATGTTCGATTCTTTATAACTACTGGACTCAGAATTGGACGAATCCATCTTGGAGTATGGAATTCCAGAACCTGACCCTCTACGTGGTGGAGTGTGCTCAAGTGAACCTCTTTTACTGGAATGTGCAGTACTGACTCGACTGCTGCTGAGATTGGTACCACACTGAGGTCTGACTGGAGTATTATTCAGATTGGTACTGGAACGAGACTGAGGTCTGAGGGGCATGGTATCTGCGAACACTCCCTTGATTCACTTGACCCTTGTCTCTTATGAGTCCTCAAGGAACCATTGGATCCGTTTCTACGGTGACCACGTGGGTGACGAACACTTTCGATCAGTTCAGTCACTTCAGGAGAGAAACTGCCGTCCGGTGCAAAGGGTGTGGTCGGGTGTCTTGGATGGGGGGTGGAGTCTCGACTGAAAGTATCCAACACAGCTGGTTCATCGAGGAGGGAGTGAGTGGACGGGTTGTGCTTGGAGAGGTGGTGAGGGGCATGTGTGGTTGTCATCAGACTACTGAGTGGGGGGAGGGACTCTCTCCGAGCGAGGAGGTCAGAGTTCTGAACCTTGTCTAGAAATCTTGACGATTCTTTAGCTTTATCTTCCTTGGACTGGCTTGATTTTCTCTTCCGACGCCACACCCTCTTGCGTCCTCCTGGTGAGTCATATGATTTGATGGTGGGCACGTGTGGTTGGAACGTCCCATCCTCTTCATTATCACTGTTGTCAATTGTCCCACAATCGAGTGGGGGTGTGGCTATGTGATGGGGGAAACCCCCACCTACAGAATGATGCTTCATCTTATATGTCTTGTCATTCAGCTGTCTCTCCCGTCTGGAAACAGCAAACAAGTAATGAAGATCATTTCTGGTTCATTTTTCCTCCCACCATCCCTAGAAAACTTTCATTGATGATGTAACCTAAACCCTTCTTCTTAAAATAGAGAAGATGGGGTCATAGCATGGATGCATTTATATAATGCTACATACTGTATACTCTGTAAGGTCATAATGAGTGGACACACAGGAAGGATGTGCTTATCCTGTTTGAATAGTTACCTTTAACAAACTCTCTCACTCACCTTGTCAGTTCCAACTCCTTTGCATCCAATTGACTCTTGCAGGACTTGAGTTCCTTGTAGAGTTTATCTGCCGTCTGAAGCTTCTGCTGGTACAGGACTCGGATGTCTTGAGCATGTTTCAGTTCCTCCTCCCTCTGCTGGATCAGTTCAGAGTCGTTAGGAGGGATCCCCTCGATACGAAGCTTGCTAAGACACTCCTCTATCTCTCCTCTCCAACTCTCCTGCAAACGAAACAATATCACTGTACATCCAACATAATTATTGTGAGCTGAAACTTGCCTGGGACATGAGGTAAGTGTCTGGAGGGATGGTTAGAAATGCTCCAGCTACGAGATCAAGATGCATCAGAATCTGCCAGAAAGATGGTCTGTTTTTAGGCTTGGGTTGCCTAGGAAACGAAATGGAGAATGCAATCAAACAGATGTTTTTTTGTTACTAATTAAGCTATCACTTATGGTAAATATCAAGACTTTGCTGACACTGCAAAATACCTGAGGGCTGTTTTTTCACAGCTGCTGCCCCCACAACAAATGTCAATTTGTTGAAAGTCACTAAAGGAAGACTCCAAATTCCAAACTCCCTATATGCTAGAGTTACTCCAACCTTCTTTTATATTTCACTTACATTGTATGGTTTCTCCTGCATGAGCATCTCCCAGAGCAGGACTCCGTAGGACCAGATGTCCACCTTCTCCGAGCACAACTCGTGTCTAATCATCTCAGGAGACATCCACCCAACCGTTCCAACAAAAGTCATCTTCATGCTCTTCTCACCAAAATGACGACTCACTCCGAAATCAGAGATCTTCAGGACATCGTTATTGCAGAGAAGAATACTATGATAGAGAGAGGTGATAATCATTCATAGCTCCTTCTTGATATTCATTAGGTTCATTAAACTACTGCATGTGGTCCTTGTGACCAACAACACCTCCATGAATTGCTTTAGGACTTGATCTCATGGCAACGGGCATAAATATTTATAATTTGGTAACTGTGGTGACCACATACAAAGGTAATGAATTACACTGACACTAACCCTATTGTGACTGCCTCTAGTGTGGACACTAAACAAGACTACTATACTGATGTGGGATTATGAATACCCAATAGTGAATACCTGTACCCTATTGTGGACACTTCAATAGTTATTACCTTATTATGAATACCCTATTACAGACTTAATACAATGGTAAGGAGGTGTGGATGGGAAATGGGTGATATCCTCACTCCAGTTGTTGTTGTTTTTTTAATAAATGGTACCACCCAGTCCTCCATGGGATGATGCAATCTTCAAGTCACTTATTTCAGACTTTTCTGTGTTGCACATCATGACTCACTTGAGTAACTTCATATCTCTGTGTATGATTTTCTTGGAGTGGAGATAGATCCGATATGCCTTGCCAACCCGACCACTTGAGGGGGGAGGATCTCGATGTCCAATCATATGTAGTCATAGAGCTTGCCCCCAAGGCAGTATTCAAGGACCAATCAGAAGCAAGGAGGCTTAGTGCAAACTCCTCTACAAGGAAAATATACATTATAAATTATTCTCTAAAAGGAGTTGGTAGGCAGTGCATTATGATGAGAATGTGTTGATTATCTTTCAGACTGAGGGAGATTTAATTATCAGACACTTTCTTTAAAGCAATTCAATTCCTTAAAGGGACTAGATGAATACATCCAACATGTCCCCTAACAAGTGGCATGACTTGAACTGGTTCAACTGGTTGAACAAGTGCTCTTTGTTTGGAGATGCTGATAACCACTCCTGATGAAAGCACATTGCTGAGCTCAGCATTTGACCTCATTGCTAGCACAACTTAGACATTTAGTGCTGGTCACATGACTTGTGACCAATCAGATCCTCTGAAAAATTCTTACACTTGATCAGTCCAAAGCACTTACAGTATAACAGGAGAGACTTTGTCATTGTATTGGGTTTCAAAACAGGAAAATCTCAGAACTATTGGAAGAAGTGTTGGTTCCCCTCACTCACTTACACTTTTGTTTGTTCATCATGTAAGGACCAACTGAAATCTGTGCGAGGGGGAAAAGTACGTCTGGTAACGGTTTTCTTGATATATGACAGAATGTTATTGCCACCACAAAAATTCAATAATGCGTGCGTGCACGCGGCTCATAAACAATTATCTGGCTGCTGCCGGCCATGGCTAGCTGTGAGTGGCTACTCAGAGAGTCTGTCAGTGCAGCAATCTCTGCTGCTGCCAACAAGCTGGGCTATCAAGCAAGCAAGATTTAATTATAAAGAGCTTTGTTTCAGGAAAAGATTGTGTGTCTTCCAATAGGTAGGTCAGAATAGCTAGCTATAGACTAGTTGGACTGCAAGACCTTTCTTGGCACTTGAGTCGGCCATGCTACGCCTGAGTTAGGGGGTCGCAGCACATGAACAAGCTCTGCACAGTGAAGCCATCTCAGCTTGCTTTAGTTAGAATGATCTAACTTTAATTTTGTGCGCACACACGAGGTAAATTATTATCCCACAAGTCATGTGATGCACATTCTTTGAAAGAACAGAAACCTGGCGATTGTTACCAGACGTTATTTTCCCCTCTCCCCTCCTCTCAAGAAATACGTCTGGCACACAAGACTACGATATGACCTTGAGTTTTAATGAAACAGTCCACACTGCTTCACTGATCTTTGACTACCTTGTACTCATCACTTTTGATACCGATAAAATAGCCCTTAGGTATTTTGAAGTGTCGGCAAAGTCTTGATAATGTGTTTACCATAAGTAATTTTGCCCCACAACAATAAGAATGCCAACCACATAAACTGATAAGAGCTAATTACTGTCCATTGAATGCTGAACTGCATAAGGTCTTGCTAATAACTCCTCCATGTTGTGATTTACCCTCCACTGACTCTGCCCCTCCTTACCAACACATTTCCAAGAGGACTTTGAGACCCACTGGACAGCCCGAGGGGATGGGGAGGTGGAGACTGTTACTACCAATGCCCCAAATCACTGCAGAGGAACTCACATTCTGCAAGTATGCAAAGTAGAGTCAAAGGTTGCTATAGCGATACACCTAACGCTGCATTCAACAAAATGTCAATGTGTTGAAAGTCACTAAAGGAGGACTCTAAATTCCTAACTCCCTTTATGCTAAAGTTACTCCAACCTTCTTTTGTGATGATTCTATTTCACTTACATTGTATGGCTTCTCCTGCATGAGCATCTCCCAGAGCAGGACTCCGTAGGACCAGATGTCCACCTTCTCCGAGCACAACTCATGTCTAATCATCTCAGGAGACATCCACCCAACCGTTCCAATAAAAGCCATCTTCATGCTCTTCTCACCAAAATGATGACACACTCCGAAGTCAGAGATCTTCAGGACATCGTTATTGCAGAGAAGAATACTATGATAGAGAGAGGTCATAATCATTCATAGCTCCTTCTTGATATTCATTAGGCTCATAAAACCACTGCATGTGGTCCTTGTGACCAACAACACCTCCATGAATTGCTTTAGGACTTGATGATCTCATGGGAATGGGCATAATTTGGTAACTGTGGTGACTGTGAATGCTGTATATCTATTATGAATACCACTAAGGGTGGTATCTGTCCTCCATGGGATGATGCAACTTCAGAGTTTATGATGACAGCCTGACACCTGACATTTTCTGGCCAATATTGGCATATGTCTGGTCATTATTTGTTTGTCAGGATGAAAATACTGGTCACAATTCAATGTCCAGGAACAAACTGTACTTTGTGGGGACATCATGTCCAGTCAATTTTTTATCATAAGCACTGCAACTTTCAAGAGATTTAATTTTCATGTCATGTCTTCTGCTATGAAGTGTTGCATGCCATGATTCACTTGAGTAACTTCATGTCTCTGTGTATGATTTTCTTGGAGTGGAGATAGACCATGCCAGATCCGCGATCTGCCTTGCCCACCCGACCACTTGAGGGGGGAGGATCTCAATGTTCAATCGTATGTAGTCATAGAGCATGCCTCCAGGCCAGGGCAGTATTCAATGATCAATCAGAAGCAAGGAGGCTTAGTGCAAACTTCTCTACAAAGAAAAATAAATTATTCTCTAAGGAGTTGGTAGGGCATTATGATGAGAACGTGTTGATTATGAGAGTGAATATCAAACACACATCCAACATGTCCCCTAACAAGTGGCATGACTGGAACTGGTTCAACTGGTTGAACAAGTGCTCTTTATTTGGAGATGCTGATAACCACTCCTGATGAAAGCACATTGCTGAGCTCAGCATTTGACCTCACAACTTAGTGCTGGTCACATGACTTGTGACCAATCAGATCCTCTGAAAAGTGTGCTTTAAATTTCTTAAAGCTGCAATATATTGCACACTTGAGGAACTGTGCTCAGTCCAAAGCACTTACAGTATAACAGGAGAGATTTTGTCATTGTATTGGGTTTCAAAACAGGAAAACCTCACGACTATTGGTTCTCCACTCACTTACACCTTTTGTTCATCGTGTAAGGACCAACTGAAATCTGTGCGAGGGGGAAAAGTACGTCTGGTAACAATTGCCAGGTTTTCTTGACATACGACAGAATGTTATTGCCACCACTAATATGTGCATGCGCATGGCTCATAAACTATTATCTGGCTGCTGCTGGCCATGGCTAGCTGTGAGTGTCTACTCAGAGAGTCTGTCAGTGCAGCAATCTCTGCTGCTGTCAACAAGCTGGGATATCAAGCAAGCAAGATTTAATTATAAAGAGCTTTGTTTCAGGAAAAGATTGTGTCTTCCAATAGGTAGGTCAGAATAGCTAGCTATAGACTAGTTGGACTCCAAGACCTTTCTTGGCACTTGAGTCGGCCATGCTACGCCAAACAAGCTCTGCACAGTGAAGCCATCTCAAGTAGCTTTAGTTAGACAGATCTAATTTTAATTGTGTGCACACGCGCATGTGGTAAATTATTATCCCACGAGTCACGTGATGCACATTCTTTGAAAGAATGGAAACCTGGCAATTGTTACCAGACGTATTTTTCCCTCTCCCCTCCTTGCAAGAAATACGTCTGGCACGCGAGACTACTATATGACCTTGAGTTTTAATGAAACAGTCCACACTGCTTCACTGATCTTTGACTACCTTGTACTCATCAACAACATACACTGAACAACTGAACAACACTCCAAATATAAAAATGATGACGTATAAGACGATTATCAATTTACACCGGTAATGATTTAACCACAACAGGAAATAATTACTACACTCCCCTTCCCTTAAATAGAACATAAAGGAAATATGACACACAATCAAACTACACTACAAACTACAAAAAAAAATCACATGACCTTTATGCCCATACCTATTGATCCATACACAACACCAACTGAATGGAAGAAGGGTCTCGACTGATAACCTCCCACAAATAAAGAGACAGGACATGTGTTCTTGAAGTTCTGGACGTGTACCGTTCTGCAGCCATCGATCACAGACACTCAGCTATTCTACGGATGCGCACCATGTAGCTGGGTGGGGCTCATGAACATAGGAACTAAAACTGCACATGCGCATTAAGTTTGTTTACTTAAGGGAACGCCCATTTTCCTTTTTTTTTTTTGTCCTGATAACTGCCAATTTTGTATCACAACTCTGGAATTGCCATTGAACTGATAAACTCAGTGATAATAGCACTAGTTCCCGGATTTTTGCTACTAGTTTCCGCAAGCTACTGCAGATCGCTAAGAGGGTGGGGCTCGTACAAGAAGGTATAAACTCTATTAATTACAATAAACAGCTATTTTATAATAACTACCATTAATCTAGTGACAGGATTTCATTGTGCAAACATGAAAGAAGCTGAAAAAACCCTCGAAGGTATGCAACTATGTTTTTATTTCCTGCCTTTAGTGATAACTAGACACTCATCCTTTCTTTATCCAGTGCTTGTTGGTGATCTCTCTTCCCCCACATCAAACACCTTCTGTGTTCAATCTGATCTGGGGGATCATGGCTCCCTTCTCAACCTGTCCTTTGCACAGACAGTTCTCCCCTCTCTCTTGATACTCTGTGGTGATGTCGAATCTAACCCAGGTCCAGAGAGTAAGTCTAACAAATCATTTTGAGAAATGATATCTTATTTCCTATAGTGTCACTGTAGCCCATCCATTTTTTTCTTTTCTTGTAGCACAACTAAAAGTTGATGACCATTTCAAAGTCACTCAATGTTTGAAAGATCTACTTTTAAAAGACTTGAAATCATTGGGTGGGGCTCTGGGACTCCGCTACACCACCATGGATAAGATGACATCTGATTCACTATGTGAAGGATTGGTTTCAGCTTGGCTCAATCAGCAAGATAATGTGATGAAGGAGAGTGGTAAACCCACCTGGGAGAGCTTGATGAAAGCACTCAGAACTATTGGTCATGAAGGACTCGCTCAAAAGATTGCACAAGGTAGTTACTGCTAATACTGGACTATTAACTACTCAGTATCCAAATCAACTAGTTGTGGATATGATTGGCTTCTGATAAAAATCAACTGAAATACATGGTCTCATAATGCCAGTTGATATAACAAAACAGTTAATGATTTTCGGGGCTTATTTTGTTACAGATGTTCAACAGTTGACATTAGACACTCCCACACCATGTGACATGAATTCTGAAGGTAAATAAAAAAAAATTCTTAACAAGGGAATGATTTTATCTTCATTTTAGATCAACTGAATGTTGAATGTCCAGAACCTGCTCCTTCCACAGTCAGCTCATCCTCTAGTTCAGGTATTGTTCTGAGTGAAGTTAAGATCTATTTATTCAAGCGTGTTACTTGAAATTTCAGATATGAGTGCTGTAGATCTCATTCCATGTTTTCCATTCTTACTTACCGATGGGATGTCAGAAGACGAGAAAAGGTTTAAAATGAGACAGTTGCAGAAAGAAACTGAACGTTTGAAAGCTAAATTTACTAACCTCGTCTTTGATCTTCAAAAGTCTGTCGAAGAAAAGTGCACACTAGATGATCTTCACAGCTTCCTAACCTACCATGAAGCAAAGTTTGAAGAATTACTACAAGGCTGCAAAACCATAGCAGAAGCATTTCGCAAAGCATCAAAGTTTTGGTCTTTCTATGACCGTGATCTGATCAAACTTTTAATGAACAGATTTGGTACGACAAGTAATAAAGAAGCACTCAAAGATTTCAGGAAGAGATTTCAAGATTATTCCAAGAGGCAAATTTGTGAATGTCCGAGCAATACATTTGGTAACGAAGAAGAATCAGAAAAAACACTCGCTCTCAAAAGTGAAATGAAAATTGATAAAACAACTGTTGAAGAGTTTGAGAAACTGGAGCATGCTATGAGAAGAGCATTGGGCGGTCCAGTGTTACGACTGCTACATATTGATGAAGGTTGTATCGAGCTGAAGTACCGAGCTTTGGATGACGGCATAATAGATGCTATTACTGAAGAACAACAGCTTGCTATGCAAAGTCTGGGGTTCGTGCGTATCAGTTATGGAGACCAGAGTCTCAATCTTTCTTCTGATAAGGGAAGAGGTGAGTTCTCTCCTTTGGTATTTGACATCATCTGATATCTCTTCTCCTACCAAGACCCTGTCCTCTCTCTAGTAGGGGAAATGGCTGCCCTTGAGGTGAAGGGTATTGATGGTGATGATGATGCTGACTCAGCATTTGGCACAGTTAGTGACATCACTGGAACAGATATTGCCACTCACTCAGATGATGGTGGAAGCATATTCACATCAGGACTCGGTACCGATATCTCTGATGAGTTCCAGGTAAGGATATAAAAAATAATCATTCCCCCTAACATAAAAGCATCAACCTGCTACTGATATTATTTGGAAATTTCAGAGATGATAGCATTACTCATTTACATTAGGTTTTACTAATAATATCCATGGTTACAGCTTATTCGTATTTAATTTCCATGTATTTTTTAATTGCTGTTACTTGTAAACAATGGTTGTAATGTCTGGGTTCCAGGTAAGGATTTTAAAATCATCATTCCCCTACCGTAAAAATATCAACGTTCTACTAGTTCCACCTAATTCCAAAATTTTCGATAATTAGGGAAGAATAAATGATGTAGCATATTCTTTTACATTTAGACATAATAACTTTAGGGCTTAATAGGCAATTACTCATAGACCTTTCTGAGGTTCAGTGAGCCAGGATGAATTACCCTCATTGTTTTCCCTTTTCAAGAGAGTCCTCTTAGTTCAACCCTCATCTACACAGCTTATGAAAGGGTTTTGTCACTTCATTTAATGAGAGAAGAATATCTTCAATGCTGATAGATTTATTGCTACATATAGAACAATGTTTAAGAAGCATAATAGATAGAATTGGAGATCAAGAAAACAATGGAGCAGAGTAATTTTACTCACACCTAATGTTTACTAATTTTAATATCCATGGTTACAGCTTACTTGTATTTGATTAATTTAATTTCCATGTATTTTCTAATTGCTGTTACTTGTAAACAATGGTTGTAATGTCTGTGGCACAATCCATAAATTTCCAGACTTCTAGAGCTAATAAGTCAACAATTCCTCTATTATGTTAGTACTAGAGTGAGAATTTCCTTCCCTCACATGACAGGACTATGTTGAGAGAGACTTGAAGGACCCACGACTGGACATGATAGTCTCAGCAGAAACCACCACCAAGCAGAGCTTGGAATTGCATCATGCTGCCAAAAGAGGAGACCTGGAAGAAGTGAAGCGTCTCATCACAAAGGGACTCAACCCCTTAACAAAAAATGCGAACAATAATACATCACTACATCTAGCAGCTATCAACGGAAGGTTGGAAGTGCTTGAGTACCTGATCGAAAGTGAGCTATGCAACCCTGCGGCGTTAGGTCAATATGGAGCGATGCCATTACACCAAGCAGCTTTTAATGGTCATCTCAACATAGTACAGTATCTAGTCGAAAAGCACCAAGTTGATCCCCTTGAGCAGGACGAGTATGGTGCCTCACCTCTACACAGAGCTTGTATAGGTGGAAATTTAAAAGTAGTGAAGTACTTGATGGAGACAATGCTGACCTTCATGAAGATGGAAGATATTTTCAAGGATTTCACAAAGCATCAGACTTCTCCCATCCACATTTCAGCTCAGTTTGGTCACATCGAAATATTGAAATATTTTATCCATGACTGCAATTGTGACCCCAACCTTCCTAATGGTGTGCATGGTGGAGGACCTCTTTTTAGTGCTGCACAGTGGGGTCACTTGTCCATTGTCAAGTTCCTGATAATGGAGTGTGGGTGTGACCCTGAGAGTAGAAATGATGAGCATGTCACCCCCCTAGGTCTTGCTACACAGAATGGGCACTTATCAATAGTGAAATATCTATGTGAAGACATGAGGTGTGATCCTCTCTGTAGGGACAAGCGGAACAGCATACCACTTCACCATGCAGCCCGTAATGGACATAGTGATGTTTGTGACTATTTAATAAACATTATGCAGTGCAATGCTAATATTCCTGGATGGTGTGGAAGACGACCACTTCACAATGCTTCACAAGAAGGTCACCTCCACCTCATCAAGAATCTCATAGAGAATCATGCCTGCGACCCCAATTCTCTGGATGACAGCAATTCTACACCTTTACATATTGCAGCCATCAAAGGACACCTATCCATCATCCGATATCTAACTGAAGTCAAAGGATGCAACGCTATGTTACAAGACAAGAAGTATGGCACTGCACTTCACTGGGCAGCAGAGTATGGTCAGCTTGCAACTGTCAAGTATTTCATTGAACATCTCCATTGCTCCCCAAACATCAGAAACATGTTTAACAAGACTCCACTCCAGCTGGCCCAAGCAAAGGGTCACAGTGAAGTGGTGGGTTATTTCCACTCACATTGTTAGTCTCCTCCATAACTATGTACTGACCACTATTTATTGTATTGTGTTCATTTTGTAATAATTTTGGTTCCCCTCACTCACATGGTCAGTTCTATTTGCTTCACTTACACTTTTTGTTTCACTTCTCACATTATAATTTTGTGGATTTTGTTTGTATAATTATTAAAATTATTTCAAAATAAAGCGCCAAAAAATGACATTCACATGATGAAGGACCTAAATTCCTTTGATGTGGTTATAACTTCCTTTGATGTGGTGAATTCTTTTGATGTGTCTTAATCACCCCTCTGAAACACTGGTGGGTAGATACTTTGATGTGGAGAACTTCCTTTGATGTGGTGAATAGAATGCTTGATGTGCTAGTTTAATTACCCTCTGAATCACTGGTGGGTGGAGCTTCATAGAATTAATCATGGTATTATACAAAACAATGAATTTCACACAGTCATGTTATTTTTAACAGAACAGTGGAAAGGGTTCATGTATCATTCAGGACACCAGCTTGAGGTGAGGACTCTGCATCAAAAGACAATGCATAATCATTAAGATACACTCAGATTGCCAATCCTGTGAGTCTTCTACCTGGAAGCCACTGTCTTCCAGCTCAGCAGAGTGTTGGAGATGGTTACCACTACTTTTAAACTTCTTGGACATGTTCTCAAAGAAACTCCGAGCAATGGCAGTCATGGAGTTTATCTTAGGCTTGGCTACGGTGGGCGTTACAGAGCCACCTGGAGTGAAGGGGAGAGAGATATCTAGTCAATAGTCCTGAACTAACTCTCCACTGCAATAATAGGTAAAGGATTCCAATATTTATATCACCAAATAAGTTCACTTACTGTCGTCCTTTCTTTCTGGGCTCTGCAGACATCGAATGTAGGTTTTAAGTTAAGGTCCAGTTCTGGCGTCCAGTTAATGACATCTGGATCCAATTCTTCATTTTGTGAGCCTCTTCACAGACACACTAGCCTATACATGGAGGAAAACAGTTGAGTCATCAAGACCAGCAGACATACAACTGAATGTTTTTATGTATAGGTAGGGACTATCAAGTCAAACCAAAAATAGAACAAATTAAATCAGAATAGGGTAACTTCAACATTGTTGAACAAATACTGTGGGTTTACTACTAGTCACCTAGCAACCACAACACATCACATGATATGTATAAGTTATAACTTAATTGTGTCTCACTCAAACAGAAGATCAACCACTCAACCTGTAAGAGAGCAAGAGTTCAGTCACCCACTCAGACAGTGCTTTAACCCACTCACCCACAACTCTGCACTTCAACTAGTTGAAGTGAGTTCAAGTGCACTTCACACGAGTGGTTGTAGGTATGTGGTGTGTTATACAGTGAACCCATCTATAGTGACCACCTCTGGACCACCAAAAGGTGGTCTCTTAATGGGAAAGGTCAGAGGTCAAATCAATAGTATACAAGCACTATTGGGACATAACCAAGTGGTCTTTAAAGAGAGGTGCTCTCTAGATAGGGTGGTTTCTAAATAGGGTGGTCTTTAAAGAGAGGTGGTCTCTAAATAGGGTGGTTTCTAAATAGGGTGGTCTCTAAATAGGGTGGTTTTTTAATACAGGTTCACTATACTAGAGCATTGTGGGGTGAGTGCACATGATGTTTACTCAAGGTCAACAGGGTAGGACATGCAATATATATAGGTACATATTTATATGTCTGCATATGAGGGTGAAAGGTCATCATCACAATTACCTGTATCCAGCTGGCATGTACTTAGTTACGTACCTCTATCAAGCTGGTGACTATGTTGTGTAGTGATCACCTGTCTCAAGTTAGTGACCACCACTGGGAGCATGGTGAGGGGAAATCTCAGCACATTGAAGAGGGAGAGTACCACGAATGCCTTATCAGCTGTTAGCCTCTCCTCTGGGTTGTTGGAGCAAACATCACAAGGACAACCTGAACAAAATGGAGACAATAGAACTTCAATTTAGGATATCTTTAATTAAGAAAGTCTGCTGAGAGTCTGTGTGCAGAGGTACAACTTGATTGGTTAGGTCGGACATTCCTTATCCTGCAATACTTAAATACTGAAATTTAGTTGGTCATTATCCAAGAAGTGGTTTGGAAATGACCAGTGACCAGCAGTCATTTCTCGCTCTCTCTCTCTCTCTGTGTATAAATTATTAATGATCCATTGACCTAATTTAACTGTGTGCTTATTAATAAGGTACCTTGAGACACCTAATCAAAACACTTCGAAAGGACACCTCTAAAGGATACCTCTAATCAGGACACTTCTAAAGGATACCTCTAATCAGGACACTTCTAAAGGATACCTCTAATCAGGACACTTCTAAAGGACACTTCTAAAGGATACCTCTAATCAGGACACTTCTAAAGGACACCTGATCAGGACACTTCTAAAGGACACCTCTAATCAGGACACACATTAAGTGATGCTCCATTTAGACTGTCCAGCAATCGATAAATAATTGTCCACTATCAATTTCTTACCCTTTGTTTCACATTGCTGAGGTCAGTTTTGGATGACCTTTGCACTATGGGACCCTTGGTTGTTCCCTCAATGTGGTCTTTGTACTGTCCGATGACGTTCCTGAGTGCGTGGGCCTGTTCCAACTCTCCCAGTGCCTCCCAAATCACTATCACCGTGTCACGAGGCTGCAAGCCCGCCTAAAGTGGGAAAGTCCACAACAGCAGGTTCAAAACTTTCAAGTTTGTAAGTAATATCTCCACTTTTACTTTCTTTCTCAGTTTTGGATCTTATTGATGACCTCACGTGCTACACCCTCATCCAGCATTTCCTGGGACGGGGTCACATCCAGTAGCACCAATAGCTCTCCATCAGTGTAAGCACAGTACTTGCTGGAGAGGGCGGGGTCTACCGTGTATAAAGAAATAGGAAACACAGAAGTATCATTCTAATGTTTTAGTAGACTGATATTACTTAAATCCAAGGATGAGACCCTTCAAAGTTCTTAGTAATTATAGCACTTAGGAAATTCTCTTATCAGAACATTTTACTAATCAGGACACTTCTAATCAGGACACCTCTAATCAGGATGTTCCTTATCAGGACACCTCTCTAATCAAGACATTTTTCTGTGTCCCATTGCTATATTTATGATGATTATCCTCTGAAATAATCAGGAGACTTCTCAGGACACCTCTCAAATCAGGACACTTCTCAAATCAGGACACATTTTTTGTTCATAGATTATAACATTTACCCTTGATGTCTTCCTTTGAGAGAGTGTGACCCAAGACTTCAATTTCTCAGTTAATTGCTGACTCATCAGTTTCTTGATTGCAGGGGCAACCTTCTTAAAGTCCCCCTTCAAGAGAGAGAGAGAGAGAGAGAGAGAGAGAGAGAGATGCTGGCTGAGAAAGGTGAAACCTATACTCTAATGTATGTGGATGGACTGACCTTTCTCGCCACAATTCTCTCAATACCTACGTCAATCAGGTCTGACCTGTTGAACAAGAGTGAGGAAAATGGAAGGATAAAACAATCCAAACATTTGATGCCATGTCAACATGGTTAATTCCTTCAGGCTCATTAAATCAGTTTTACCTCCACATTACACTGCAAGGTAAAGGGTCATCATCATTAGGGACTCATACTGCATGTACTATCCATTTTTTAAACTACAATACAATTTTTGGGGGTTTCCATGCACAAGTACAGGTCAAATACCCTTAACCAATTCCTTGAAAATGAGCAGTTATTTCTATCTGACTTGCCTTGGTTTTGGGAGCATCAGGAAATGGACGCTGGCATTCTCTTCGGAGAGAACCCAGCCTTGGAGGTGACGGAGGTTCTGAAACATGTGCTCAGTGAAGAAGGGGGTGAAGGGGGCCATCATGCACGTCATCAGGTACACCACAGAACACAGGGTCTGCATTGACTGGAGGCAGTCCTCTCTTCCCTGCTCCCCCTATAGACATTATGGCAGTTGGGTAAAGGGTCTCCCACATAATAAGATAAGTATAATTGTGACAGTCAACCCTGTAGAAATTCTATTTCTTTGATGAACCAAATTCCTGTCATGTGGTCTATATAATGTTATAGTTCCATAAAGAAATCAAATAAATCTGATTCTGTCTTACTTGAATTTACTATTTCTCAATCAATTTGTTTCAAACTTCTGTTAATACACTAAATTTCCAGCTCATGGCCACTAGTAGTCATGAGTTATGATGAGCCAAAGTCAATGAGACTGTCATAATCATATGACTAATGCCCTCTAAGATGTGGATAACCACACCCCTGTCATGTGACCATGCTATAGGCCCTCTATTGGGAACAGCCAGATGAAATATCACACAAGCTGACAGCTCCCTAATCAATTCTTGCATCTCATAGCATTATTACTAACTTTGAAAGAAGAGTACCTCTCAAATCAGGTCTAGTTCCTTCCAATAATTATGAGGACCGAGTACTCATCTTGATTCTTTTTCTGTTGAAGCAGACATACCAGTTGGTGAGTTGTTCTATGAACTTGACGAGTCTTGGCATGACAGTGTAGAGATGGTACTCTGTGGGAGAGAGAATCAAAAGAGCCCATTATTATTATTATTGGAACCGAACAACATCATAGCACGTCCACACAATCGTTTCCAATAACATACCACCCCTTCCTTTCTTACACCTCACATCCCCCCTCCCCCCACCTCCCCTTCCCCAATCACTTACTGGCCATTTCCTCTCTGACATAGGTGACGAGGGACTGGGTAAAACTGAGGATCCATCGATCCATAATGTTGGTGGGTCCTCCTTACACTCAAAGGACACTCCGTCCTCCTAAACAACATCAAATTTCAATACAAACAGGTCAAGCTCGGCAATGATCAAGCCACACCTCCTTGAGTCCCTCCACATTCTGCATAAGAAACCTATAAGCGTTGAACCAAGGAAGGAAGACATCCTTCACCACGTCCTTCACACCCGACTCCTTGAACTTGAGCGTCTCTGCCCTGACCACGGGAGAGTTCACCAGGTAGAGATGGAGGGCATCTGCACCAAACTTATTCACCACGTTCACAGGGTCAGGGTAGTTCTTCAGATGCTTACTCATCTTCTGTCCATCACTATACAGAGAGAGGGTACCTCAAAGGACACATTCTATAAAGGACACTTTCCATCTCTAATCGACGTCTTCTATAGAGGGGACCTCTAATCAGGACACTTAATTTGTATTAATTGATCCCTATAATGAGGATGCCCTTTAATTAGGACACTTTTCTCTGTCCCAAAATTAAAGAATGATTTGGCAACATGTCCACATGTATATGCCCACTATCTCCTAACCACACACACACCCACTATCAGTTCCATACCTGGCCAAAACAAGACCATTTCTTTAATGGTGGCCTCCCGAAGAACAGGAGAGTGTAGAACCATCCTCACATCTGATCTATCCCTTCAATGATAAAATCAGCATGGAAGGTGTTCTCAAATGGTTTCTTGTTCTCTGGCTCTGGGGGGGGGGGGGGGGGGGGGGGGGGGGGGGGCTGCATTTAAGATTTGATTTAAGGGGGACAAAATAGCTGCTTCGGTATTTCAGGGGGCACGAAGCTAACAATTTAATAACACCACTTCGCTGATCTTTGACTACTTTGCACTCATCAACAACATGACCTTAATACCCATACCTATTGATCTTGACACACAACACCAACTGAATAGAGGAAGACTCTTGACTGATAACCTCCCAGAAGTGACATTTGCTTTCACAGAAGCAGATCTGAATGAGATCGAGAGACAGGACATGTGTACACGAGTTCTGGACGGTTTTCTGGTGCACCGTTCTGGAGAAATCGTGGACATGAATGGCGAAGTGGACACTCACATGGCATGCTCATTTTAATAGCTGGGTGGGGTTCATGAATAATGTATTCTTACTGAACATGCGCATAAAGTTTGTTTACATAAGGGAATCCCCGACTGCACCACGCCCTCCTTTCATCCATTTTTTTTGTCCTGCCAGTTTTGAAGTCCTACGATAAACTGAGTAATTATCTAGTCTTAGAAAATTCAAACGTCTTGGAGGTGGGGCTCGTTTAGGATCTATAGAATAAACCATAATAATAATTGCCATAGATCTAGTGAAATCATTTCCAGGATTTCATTGCAAGTATGAAAGAAGCCGGTAAAACCCTCAAAGGTATGTAGCTGTGTTTTATTCCCACCTACATAGCTTTTCCAACTTCCTTTAGTGATAACTAGACACTCATCCTTTCTTTATCCAGTGCTTGTTGGTGATCTCTCTTCCCCCACACCAAACACCTTCTGTGTTCATGCTGATCTGGGGGATCATGGCTCCCTTCTCAACCTGTCCTTTGCACAGACAGTTCTCCCCTCTCTCTTGATACTCTGTGGTGATGTCGAATCTAACCCAGGTCCAGAGAGTAAGTCTAACAAATCATTTTGAGAAATGATATCCTATGTCACTGTAGCCCATCCAATTTTTTTCCTTTTTTTTGTAGCACAACTAAAAGTTGATGATCATTTTAAAGTCTGTCAAAGTTTGAAAGATCTACTTTTAAAAGACTTGAAATCGTTGGGTGGGGCTCTGGGACTCCGCTACACCACCTTGGATAGGATGACATCTGATTCATTATGTGAAGGATTGGTTTTGGCTTGGCTCAATCAGCGAGATAATGTGATGAAGGAGAGTGGTAAACCCACCTGGGAGAGCTTGATGAGAGCACTCAGAACTATTGATCATGGAGGACTGGCTCAACAGATAGCACAAGGTAAAGATTTTATGTATATCGTGATCAATTCTCATTGTCACTTCAACAGATCAACTGAAAACTCAATATCATGAATCTGCTGCCTCTACTGTCAGTTCATGCGCCAGTTCAGGTATGTTATTTGAAGTGTTTCTATGCTAAGTATTAATAACTATAATTTTTCAGTGCTAAGTCTTGTGGAACTTATTCCACATTTTCCTTTTCTCCCAACTCATGGAATGTCAGAAGATGAAAAAAAGATTAAAATGAGTCAGCTTTATCAGGAAACTGAACAGATTAAAACTAGATTTTTTAAACTCATCTTTGGTCTTCAGAAGTCTGTACGAGAATCGTACACATTCGATGACTTTCTAAGCCTCCTTAATCTTTATGATATGAAATTTGAAGAAAAATTGTTGGAAGGTTCTGATACAATGACTGAAGCTTTTCGTAGAGTGTCTAGATTTTGCTCTTTTCACGATCATCATATTATAAAGCTTTGGATTAAGAAATTTGGTGGAAGGGAAAATAAAGAGGCACTTAAAAGTTTTAAACAAAAGATCCAGGAGTATTCTAAAAGACGAGTTTGTGAATGTCCAAGTGATGCATTTGGTAATGCAGAGAAATCAGAAAAAGTTGTCTCTCTGGAAAGTGAAATAGAGCTTGACAAAATGACCATTGAAGAATTTGGAAAACTAGAGAAAAGGATGAAAATTGCATTGGGAGGTCCAGTGTTACGACTGCTGTGTATTGATGAAGGTTGCAAGATGAAATACCGAACTTTGGATAACAACATGATAGATGTTATTACTGAAGAACAAAAGCTTGCTCTGAAAAGTCTGGGGTTCGTGAATATCAGCTATGGAGACCAGAGTCTCGATCTTTCTTCTCAGGTCTCAACTGATGATGAGGGAAAAGGTGAGTTCTCTCCATTGGTATTAGACGTCATCTGATGTCTCTTCTCCTACCCAGACCCTGTCCTCTCTCTAGTGGGGGAAATGGCTGCCCTTAAGGTGAAGGGTAGAGATGGTGATGATGATGCTGACTCAGCATCTGGTGCAGTTAGTGACATCACTGGAACAGGTATTGCCACTCACTCAGATGATGGTGGAAGCATATTCACATCAGGACTCGGGACCTATATCTCTGATGAGTTCCAGGTAAGTATTTTACAAGTCATCATTCCTCCTAATATAAAAACATTATTTGGAAGCATATTCATTTACATCAGGTTTTTATTAATTTTAATATCCATGGTTACAGCTTATTTGTATTTAGTTTCAATGTATTTTTTAATTTCTGTTACTTGTAAACAATGGTTGTAATGTCTGTGTTCCAGGTAAGGATTTTAAAATCATCATTCCCCTAACACAAAGATGTCAACGTGCTACTAGTTCTACCCAATTCGGAAATTTTTAATGAATAAATGATGTAGCATATTCTTTTACATTTAGACATAATAACTTTTAGGGCATAATTGAGCTTAAGCTTATGAAAGGGTTTTGTCACTTCATTTAATGAGAGAAGAATATCTTCAATGCTGATAAATTTATTGCTACATATAGAACAATGTTTAAGAAGCTTAATAGGTAGAATTGGAGATCAAGAAAACAATCGAGCATAGTCATTTTACTCACACCTAATGTTTGCTAGTTTTAATATCCATGGTTACAGCTTACTTGTATTTGATTAATTTCATTTCCATGTATTTTCTAATTGCTGTTACTTGTAAACAATGGTTGTAATGTCTGTGGCACAGTCCATAAATTTCCAGACTTCTATAGCTAATAAGTCAACAATTCCTCTATTATGTTAGTACTAGAGTGAGAATTTCCTTCCCTCACATGACAGGACTATGTTGGGAGAGACTTGAAGGACCCACGACTGGACATGATAGTCTCAGCAGAAACCACCACCAAGCAGAGCTTGGAATTGCATCATGCTGCCGAAATAGGAGACCTGGAAGAAGTGAAGCGTCTCATCACAAAGGGACTCAACCCCTTAACAAAAGATGGGAACAATAATACATCACTACATCTAGCAGCTATCAATGGAAGATTGGAAGTGCTGGAGTACCTGATCGAAAGTGAGCTATGCAACCCTGCGGCGTTAGGTCAATATAGAATGACACCATTACACCAAGCAGCTGAAACAGGTCATCTCAACATAGTACAGTATCTAGTCGACAAGCACCAAGTAGATCCCCTTGAGCAGGACGAGGAAGGTTTCTCACCTCTACACAGAGCTTGTATGGGTGGAAATTTAAAAGTAGTGAAGTACTTGATGGAGACAATGCTGACCTTCATGAAGATGGAAGATATTTTCAAGGATTTCACAAAGTATCAGACTTCTCCCGTCCACATTGCAGCTCTGAATGGTCACATCAACATATTGAAATATGTTATCCACGACTGCAATTGTGACCCCAACCTTCCAGATGGTGGTAAGCATGGTGGAGGACCTCTTTTTGATGCTGCACAGAAGGGTCACTTGTCCATTGTCAAGTTCCTGATAATGGAGTGTGGGTGTGACCCTGAGAGTAGAAATGATAATCATGCCACCCCCCTACATTATGCTGCACAGGATGGGCACTTATCAATAGTGCAATATCTATGTGAAGACATGAGGTGTGATCCTCTCTGTAGGAACAAGAGGAACACCACACCACTTCACCATGCAGCCCTTCATGGACATAGTGATGTTTGTGACTATTTAATAAATATTATGCAGTGCAATCCGAATGTTCCTGGTGAGTATGGAAGACGACCACTTCACAATGCTTCACAAGAAGGTCACCTCCACCTCGTCAAGAATCTCATAGAGAATCATGCCTGTGACCCCAATTCTCTGGATGACAACAATTCTACACCTTTACATATTGCAGCCATTGATGGACACCTATCCATCATCCGATATCTAACTGAAGTCAAAGGATGCAACGCTATGTTACAAGACAAAGATCTTGGAACTCCACTTCACTGGGCAGCAGAGTATGGTCAACTTGCAACTATCAAGTATTTCATCGAACATCTCCATTGCTCCCCAAACATCAGAAACATGTTTAACAAGACTCCACTCCAGCTGGCCCAAGCAGAGGGTCACAGTGAAGTGGTGGATTATTTCCACTCACACTGTTAGTCTCCTCCATAACTATGCACTTACCACTATTTATCGTATTGTGTTCATTTTGTAATAATTTTGGTTCCCCTCACTCACATGGTCAGTTCTATTTGCTTCGCTTACACTTTTTGTTTCACTTCTCACATTATAATTTTGTGGATTTTGTTTGTATAATTATTAAAATTATTTCACAATAAAGCACCAAAAAATGACATTCACATTATGCAGGACCTAAATTCCTTTGATGTGGTCATAACTTCCTTTGATGTGGTCGCAACTTCCTTTGATGTGGTGAATTCTTTTGATGTCTTGATTACCCCTCTGAAACACTGGTGGGTAGATCCTTTGATGTGGTGAATAGAATGCTTGATGTGTCATATTCTAGTTTAATTACCCTCTGAATCACTGGTGGGTGGAGCTTCATATAATTAATCATGGTATTATACAAAACAATGAATTTCACACAGTCATGTTATTTTTAACAGAACAGTGGAAAGGGTTCATATATCATTCAGGACACCAGCTTGAGGACTCTGCATCAAAAGATAATGCATGATCATAAAGATACACTCAGATTGCTAATCCTGTGAGTCTTCTACCTGGAAGCCACTCTCTTCCAGCTCAGCAGAGTGTTGGAGATGGTTACCACTACTCTTAGACTTCCTGGACATGTTCTCAAAGAAACTCCGAACAATGGCAGTCGTGGAATTTATCTTAGGCTTGGCTATGGTGGATGTTACAGAGCCACTTGGAGTGAAGGGGAGAGAGATATCTAGTAACTCTCCACTGCAATAATAGGTAAAGGGTTCCAATATTAATATCACCAAACAAGTCCACTTACTGTCGTCCTTTCTTTCTGGGCTCTGCACACATCGAATGTAGGTTTTAAGTTAAGGTCCAGTTCTGGTGTCCAGTTAATGACATCTGGATCCAATTCTTCATTTCTGCAGAAACTTACTTAGCCACTTCACAGACACACTAGCCTATACATGGAGGAAAACAGTTGAGTCATCAAGACCAGCAGACATACAGCTGGATGTTTTTATGTGTAGGTAGGGACCATCAACAAAAATAGAACAGAATAGGGTAACTTGAACATTGTTGAACAAATACTGTGGGTTTTACTACTAGTCACCTAGCAACCACAACACATCACATGATACTTATAACTTACGTTAATACATTTGTAAATGTGAGCAAGTTTTGGACCCAGGGAACCCCACCCCCCTTAATACAGGTTCCACTACACTAGAGCATTGTGGGGTGAGTGCACAGGCTGTTTACCCAAGGTCATCATGGAAATAAACTACAATGTTAGGACATACAAGATATATAAGTACATATTTATATGTCTGCATATGAGGGTCAAAGGTCATCATCACAATTACCTGTATCCAGCTGGCATGTACTTAGTTACGTACCTCTATCAAGCTGGTTGCTACGAATGCCCTATCAGCTGTTAGCCTCTCCTCTGGGTTGTTGGCATTGTATGCAGCAAACATCACTAGGACAACCTGAACAAAATGGAGACAATAGAACTTCAATTTAGGATATCTCTAATTAAGAAAGTCTGCTGAGAGTCTGTGTGCAGAGGTAGAACTCGATTGGTCATTAGGTCGGACATTCCTTATCCTGCAATACTTAAATACTGAAATTTAGTTGGTCATTTTCCAAGAAGTGGTTGGAAAATGATCAGTGACCAGCAGTCATTTCTAGCTCTCTCTATGTGTATAAATTATTAATGATCCATTGAGGTCATAACATGAATGCATTTATATATAGTGCTTCTGTTGGTCATCTTGAGTGGACACAGGAAGGATGTGCTTATCCTGTTCCAGAGGGAACATAGTTACCTTTAACAAACTCTCTCACCTTGTCAGTTCCAACTCCTTCACATCCAATTGACTCTTGCAGGACTTGAGTTCCTTGTAGAGCTTGTCTGCCGTCTGCAGCTTCTGTTCGTACACAACTCGGACGTCTTGAGCATGTTTAAGTTCCTCCTCCCTCTGCTGGATCAGTTCTGAGTCATTAGGGGGGATCCCCTCGATACGAAGCTTGCTAAGACACTCCTCTATCTCTCCTTTCCAACTCTCCTGCAAACAAAACAATATCACTGTACATCCAACATAATTATTGTGAACTGAAACTTGCCTGGGACATGAGGTAAGTGTCTGGAGGGATGGTTAGAAATGCTCCAGCTACGAGATCAAGATGCATCTGAATCTGCCGGAAAGATGGTCTGTTCTAAGGGAGGACTCCAAATTCCTAACTCCCTACATGCTAGACTTATTCCAACCTTCTTTTGTGGCGATTCTATTTCACTTACATTGTATGGTTTCTCCTGCATGAGCATCTCCCAGAGCACGACTCCGTAGGACCAGATGTTCAGCACAACTCAAGTCTAATATCTCAGGATACATCCACCCAACCATTCCAACTCATGCTCTTCTCACTAAAATGACGACTCACTTTGAAGTCAGAGATCTTCAGGACATCGTTATTGCAGAGAAGAATACTATGATAGAGAGAGAGGTGATAATCATTCATAACTCCTTCTTGATATTCATTAGGCTCATAAAAGCACTATATGTGGTCCTTGTGACCAACACCTCATGAATTGCTTTAGGACTTGATGATCTCATGGCAGTGGGCATAATTTTGTACTGTGGTGACTGTCTCTAGTATGGACACCAAATAAGACTACAATACTGATGTCGGATTATGAATACCCAATATTGAATACCCTTATTGTGTGTACCCTATTGTGGACACTTCAATAGTTATCACCTTATTATGAATACCCTATTACAGACTTGATACAATGGTAAGGAGGTGTGGATGGGAAATGGGTGGTATCCTCACTCCAGTTGTAAACGGTACCACCATTTCTCACCATGGGATGATGCATCAAATAACTAACTTTTTCAGACTTTTTATGTGTTGCATGTCATTACTCACTTGAGTGACTTCAGGTCTCTGTGCATGATTTTCTTGGAGTGGAGATAGAGCATGCCAGATCCGATCTGCCTCATCCACTGACCACTTAAAGACCAAGCAGAAGCAAGGAGGCTTAGTGCAAACTCCTCTACAAGAAGGCAAATATAATGTATCTATTTATATGATTTTTTCTCTCAGGATAAGTTAAGGAAGAGGTTGTCCTGTACTAGGGACAATGTCATTTGCTAGCACAACTTAAAGATATTTATTGACCTCATAGAAGGTACTTGCTAACAATCATTTCTCATTGACCTTTCAGTTACAGAAACTGCCAACTGTTTCCATAACAATGCATCGATGTGTCGTGTGCCAATCAAATGCAATTTATGACTTGGATATCTTATCCCATGCTCCACAAGGTTATCAATCTTATGAATTTCAGTGTATGACCTATGACCTGACCTCTTTCTCTAACTGCAGCTACCAGTAATAGCCACACTTACTTGAACTTCACCATGTTTGGATGACTCCTCTTCCTCAGTATTGATGTCAACTTTTCTGTTGTACAAATATTATACATGCATAGTTATTAAAGGAACTTTCACTGGTGACTCACCTCCTGGAAATACAACACATCCTTCACCTTTTAATGCACTCAAATAGTCCACTTCCTGCAACTTTCTCACTCAAATAGTCATCAACGAACACAGCACTAACAAATAAGAAAACCATGCTAAGTTACACTCACAAGTCACTAGATAACTGCTAGAACAATACACCTAATGTTATGTCCTCCACTCACTAAAGGAGAACTCCATGGATGTCAAATTGTCTAATTTCTAAACCCCTATATGATCTTGACTTTTAAAGAAGCACTCCACACCACTTCATTGATCTTTTATACTAATCAACAACATGACATTTATGCCCATACCTATTGATGGAGGAAGACTAACCTCCCAGAAGTGACATTTGCTTTCATAGAAGCAGATCTGAATGAGATCAAGAGACAGGACAAGTTTTCTGGACTATTTTCTGGCGTACCGTTCTGGAGCCATCATGGACGTGAAGGATAAGTAGACCAACTTCTACTCTACAAATACAATGCGCACCATGTAGCTGGGTGGGGCTCATGAATAAAACTGCACATGCGCATTAAGTTGTTTACTTAAGGGAACACCCTACTTTTCATTTTTTTTTATTTTTTTTTTTTTTGTCCTGATAACTCACAGCTCTGGAATTGCCATCGAACTGATAAACTCAGTGATATCTAGTTATATAGCATCCGGATTTTTGCTACTAGTTTCCGGAACTTTGTTCGGATCAAGCTATTGCAGATCGCTAAGGGGGTGGGGCTCGTACAAGAAGGTATAAATTACAATAAACGAATAACTACCATAAATCTAGTGACAGGATTTCATTGTGCAAGCATGAAAGAAGCTGAAAAAACCTTCAAAGGTATGCAACTATGTTTTTATTTCTTGCCTACATAAGAGAAAAATAAGTATTTTCCAACTTCTTTTAGTGATGACTAGACACTCATCCTTTCTTTATCCAGTGCTTGTTGGTGATCTCTCTTCCCCCACATCAAACACCTTCTGTGTTCAATCTGATCTGGGGGATCATGGCTCCCTTCTCAACCTGTCCTTTGCACAGACAGTTCTCCCCTCTCTCTTGATACTCTGTGGTGATGTCGAATCTAACCCAGGCCCAGAGAGTAAGTCTAACAATATCAAGATCCCCATACACTGTTACTTCAGCTCATCCATCTCTTCACCTTTTTTCGTTTTGTTTTGTTTTTTGTTTGTTTTTCATTTGTTTGTCTTTTGTAGCACAACTAACAGTGAATGATCTCTTTGAAGTCACCCAATATTTGGGAACTCTACTTCCAGAAGACTTGATACGGTTGGGTTTAGCACTGGGTCTTCAGTATAACAACTTGAAGATGATGAACCCTCTTCGTGAAGATATGGTTTGGGCTTGGCTCAATCAGAAAGATAATGTGATGAAGGAGAGTGGTAAACCCACCTGGGAGAGCTTGATGAAAGCACTCAGAACTATTGGTCATGAAGGAATTGCTCAAAAGATTGCACAAGGTAAATATTAGTTAACTATTAAGTATATCGTGATCAATTCTCATTGTCACTTCAACAGATCAACTGAAAACTCAATATCAAGAATCTGCAGCCTCTACTGTCAGTTCATGCTCCAGTTCAGGTATGTTATTTGAAGAGTTTCTATGCTAAGTGTTAATAACTATAATTTTCAGTGCTAAGTCTTGTGGAACTTATTCCACATTTTCCTTTTCTCCCAACTCATGGAATGTCAGAAGATGAAAAGAAGATTAAAATGAATCAGCTTTACCAAGAAACTGAACAGATGAAAACAAGATTTGTGGAACTTATTCCACATTTTCCTTTTCTCCCAACTCATGGAATGTCAGAAGATGAAAAGAAGATTAAAATGAATCAGCTTTACCAAGAAACTGAACAGATGAAAACAAGATTTGTTAATCTCATCTTTGGTCTTCAAGAGTCTGTACAAGAATCGTACACATTTGATGACTTTCTAAGCCTCCTTAAATATCATGATATGAAATTTGAAGAAGGTTGTGATACAAAAACTGAAGCTTTTTGCAGAGTGTCTAGATTTTGTTCTTTTCATGATCATCATATCATAAAGCTTTGGATTAAGAAATTTGGTGGAAGAAGAAATAAAGAGGCACTTAAAAGTTTTACAAAAAAGATAAAGGAGTATTCTAAAAGACGAGTTTGTGAATGTCCGAGTAATGCATTTGGTAATGTAGAGAAATCAGAAAAAGTTCTCTCTCTGAAATGTGAAATAGAGCTTGACAAAATGACCATCGAAGAATTTGGGAAACTAGAGAAGAGGATGAAAAGTGCATTGGAAGGTCCAGTGTTACGACTGCTGCATATTGATGAAGGTTGCAAGATAAAATACCGAACTTTGGATGACAACATAATAGATGCCATTACTGAAGAACAACAGCTTGCTTTGCAAAGTCTGAGGTTCATGAATATCAGCTATGGAGACAAGAATCTCAATCTTTCTTCTCAGGTCACAACTGATGATAAGGGAAAAGGTGAGTTCTCTCCATTGGTATTTGATGTCATCTGATATCTCTTCTCCTACCCAGACCCTGTCCTCTCTCTAGTGGGGGAAATGGCTGCCCTTAAGGTGAAGGGTATTGATGATGCTGACTCAGCAATTGGCACAGTTAGTGACATCACTGGAACAGGTATTGCCACTCAGATGTATTCACATTTAATTAAGATCAATGATCATCCATTCTAAGATCTACATTATCTTATAAATGCCAGTAGATATGACCAGTTAATTTCAGGTGCTTATTTCATTACAGGTGTTCAACAGTTGACATCAGATACTCCCACACCATCTGAAGGTAACAAGAAAAAATACTTGACAAGGGAACAATTTATTTTCATTATGTATTTAGATCAACTGAATGTTGAATGTCCAGAACCTGCTCCTTCCACAGTCAGCTCATCCTCTAGTTCAGGTACTGTTCCGAGGGAAGTTAAGATCAATTTATGCAAGCGTGTTACTTGAAATTTCAGATATGAGTGCTGTGGATCTCATTCCATGTTTTCCATTCTTACCTACCGATGGGATGTCAGAAGACAAGAAAAGGTTTAAAATGAGACAGTTGCAGAAGGAAACTGAACGTTTGAAAGCTAAATTTACTAACCTCGTCTTTGATCTTCTAAAGTCCATTGAAGAAAAGTGCACACTAGATGACCTTCACAGCTTCCTAACATTCCATGATGTAAAGTTTGAAGAATTACTACAAGGCTGTAAAACCATAGCAGAAGCATTTCGCAAAGCATCAAAGTTTTGGTCTTTCTATGACCGTGATCTGATCAAACTTTTGATGGACAGATTTGGTACGACAAGAAATAAAGAAGCACTCGGAAGAGTTTTCAAGATTATTCCAAGAGACGAATTTGTGAATGTCCGAGCGATACATTTGGTAGTGAAGAAGAGTCAGAAAAAACACTCGCTCTCAAAAGTGAAATGAAAATTGATGAAACAACTGTTGAAGAGTTTGAGAAACTGGAGCATACTATGAGGAGAGCATTGGGAGGCCAGTGTTACGACTGCTGCATATTGATGAAGGTTGCATTGAGTTGAAATACAGATGACAGCATAATAGATGCTATTACTGAAGAAAAACAACTTGCTCTGCAAAGTCTGGGGTTCATAAATATCAGTTATGGAGACCAGAGTCTCAATCTTTCTTCTCAGGTCACAATTGATGATAAGGGAAAAGGTGAGTTCTCTCCATTGGTATTTGATGTCATCTGATATCTCTTCTCCTACCCAGACCCTGTCCTATCTCTAGTGGGGGAAATGGCTGCCCTTAAGGTGGAGGGTAGTGATGGTGATGATGATGCTGACTCAGCATTTAGCATAGTTAGTGACATCACTGGAACAGGTATTGCCACTCACTCAGATGATGGTGGAAGTATATTCACATCCGGTCTTGGGACAGATATCTCTGATGAGATTCAGGTAAGGATTTTACAAGTCACCATTCCCCTAACATAAAAGCATCAACCTGCTACTGATATTATTTGGAAATTTCAGAGTAATAGCTCATAATTAGAGATGATAGCATTACTCATTTACATTAGGTTTTTACTAATTTTAATATCCATGGTTACAGCTTATTTGTATTTAATTTCCATGTATTGCTGTTACTTGTAAACAATGGTTGTAATGTCTGTGTTCCAGGTAAGGATTTTAAAATCATCATTCCCCTAACGTAAAAATATCAACGTGGTACTAGTTCTACCTAATTCAATAATTAGGGAAGAATAAATGATGTAGCATATTCTTTTACATTTAGGCATAATAATTTTTAGGGCATAATTGAGCTTAATATGCAATTACTCATAGACCTTTCTGAGGTTCAGTGAGCCAGGATGAATTACCCTCATTGTCTTCCCTTTTCAAGAGAGTCTTCTTAGTCCAACCCTCATCTACACAGCTTATCAAAGGGTTTTATCACTTCATTTAATGAGAGAAAAATATCTTCAATGCTGATAAATTTATTGCTACATATAGAACAATTTATAATAAGCATAATGGGTAGAATTGGAGATCAAGAAAACAATCAAGCATAGTAATTTTACTCACACCTAATGTTTACTAATTTTAATATCCATGGTTACAGCTTACTTGTATTTGATTAATTTAATTTCCATGTATTTTTTAATTGCTGTTACTTGTAAACAATGGTTGTAATGTCTGTGGCGCAATCCATAAATTTCCAGACTTCTAGAGCTAATAAGTCAACAATTCCTCTATTATGTTAGTACTAGAGTGAGAATTTCCTTCCCTCACATGACAGGACTATGTCGAGAGAGACTTGAAGGACCCACGACTGGACATGATAGTCTCAGCAGAAACCACCACCAAGCAGAGCTTGGAATTGCATCATGCTGCCGCAAGAGGAGACCTGGATGAAGTGAAGCGTCTCATCACAAAGGGACTCAACCCCTTAACAATAGATGCGAACAATGAAACATCACTACATCTAGCAGCTAGCAATGGAAGGTTGGAAGTGCTTGAGTACCTGATCGAAAGTGGGCTCTGCAACCCTTCTGTTTTAGGCTGGCACAAAACGACACCATTACACAGTGCAGCTGAAGCAGGTCATCTCAACATAGTACAGTATCTAGTCGAAAAGCACCAAGTCGATCCCTTTGAGCAGGACGAGGCTTGTTACTCACCTCTACACAGAGCTAGTGGTGGTGGAAATTTAGAAGTAGTGAAGTACTTGATGGAGACAATGCTGACCTTCATGAAGATGGAAGATATGTTCAAGGATTTCACAAAGTATCATACTTCTCCCATCCATGTTGCAGCTCTGAATGGTCGCATCGAAATATTGAAATATTTTATCCACGACTGCAATTGTGACCCCAACCTTCCTAGTGGTGTGCAAAGTATAGGACCTCTCCATGCTGCTGCACAGAGGGGTCATTTATCCATTGTCAAGTTCCTGATAATGGAGTGTGGGTGTGACCGTGAGAGTAGAAATGATGACCATGCCACCCCCCTAGGTCTTGCTGCACAGGAAGGGCAGTTATCAATTGTGCAATATCTATGTGAAGACATGAGGTGTGATCCTCTCTGTAGGGACAAGAACAACAACACACCACTTCACAATGCAGCCTTTCATGGACATAGTGATGTTTGTGACTATTTAATAAACACTATGCAGTGCAATCCTAATGTTCCTGGTCAGTGTGGAAGACGACCACTTCACCATGCTTCACAAGAAGGTCACCTCCACCTCGTCAAGAATCTGATAAAGAATCATGCCTGTGACCCCAATTCTCTGGATGACAGCAATTTTACACCTTTACATATTGCAGCCTCAAGAGGACACCTATCCATCATCCGATATCTAACTGAAGTCAAAGAATGCAACACTATGTTACAAGACAAGAACTATCGCACTGCACTCCACTGAACATCTCCATTGCTCCCCAAACATCAAAAACGTGTTTAACGAGACTCCACTCCAGCTGGCCCAAGCAAAGGGTCACGGTGAAGTGGTGGATTATTTCCACTCACACTGTTAGTCTCCTCCATAACTATGTACTGACCACTATTTATTGTATTGTGTTCATTTTGTAATAATTTTGGTTCCCCTCACTCACATGGTCAGTTCTATTTGCTTCACTTACACTTTTTCACTTCTCACATTATAATTTTGTGGATTTTGTTTGTATAATTATTAAAATTATTTCAAAATAAAGCACCAAAAAATGACATTCACATGATGCAAAACCTAAATTCCTTTGATGTGGTCATCCCTTCCTTTGATGTGGTCACAACTTCCTTTGATGTTGTGAATTCTTTTGATGTGTCTTAATTACCCCTCTGAAACACTGGTGGGTAGATCCTTTGATGTGGAGAACTTCCTTTGATGTGGTGAACAGTGCTTGATGTGTCATATTCTAGATTAATTACCCTCTGAATCACTGGTGGGTGGAGCTTCATATAATTAATCACGGTATTACACAAAACAATGAATTTCACACAGTCATGTTATTTTTAACAGAACAGTGGAAAGGGTTCATATATCATTCAGGACACCAGCTTGAGGACTCTGCATCAAAAGACAATGCATGATCATAAAGATACACTCAGATTGCTAATCCTGTGAGTCTTCTACCTGGAAGCCACTGTCTTCCAGCTCAGCAGAGTGTTGGAGATGGTTACCACTACTCTTAGACTTCTTGGACATGTTCTCAAAAAAACTCCGAACAATGACAGTCATGGAATCTATCTTAGACTGGGCATCACAGAGCCACCTGGAGTGAAGGGGAGAGAGATATCTAGTCAATAGTCCTGATATTAGTAGAAACTGCAATAATAGGTAAAGGGTTCCAATATTAATATCACCAAATAAGTCCACTTACTGTCGTCCTTTCTTTCTGGGCTCTGCACACATCGAATGTAGGTTTTCAGTTAAGGTCCAGTTCTGGTGTCCAGTTACTTACTGAGCCACTTCATAGACACACTAGCCTATACATGGAGGAAAGCAGTTGAGTCATCAAGACCAGCAGACATACAACTGAATGTTTTTATGTATAGGTAGGGACTATCAAGTCAAACCAAAAATAGAACAAATTAAATCAGAATAGGGTAACTTCAACATTGTTGAACAAATACTGTGGGTTTACTACTAGTCACCTAGCAACCACAACACATCACATGATATGTATAACTTATAACTTAATTGTGTCTCACTCAAACAGATCAACCACTCAACCTGCAAGAGAGCAAGAGTTCAGTCACCCACTCAGACAGTGCTTTAACCCACTCGCCCACAACTCTGCACTTTAACTAGTTGAAGTGAGTTCAAGTGTACTTCACATGAGTGGTTGTAGGTATGTGGTGTGTTGTACAGTGAACCCATCTATAGTGACCACCTCTGGACCACCAAAAGGTGGTCTCTTAATGGAAAAGGTCAGAGGTCAAATCAATAGTATACAAGCACTATTGGGACATAACCAAGTGGTCTTTAAAGAGAGGTGCTCTCTAAATAGGGTGGTTTCTTAATACAGGTTCACTATACTAGAGCATTGTGGGGTGAGTGCACATGATGTTTACTCAAGGTCAACAGGGTAGGACATGCAAGATATATAAGTACATATTTATATGTCTGCATATGAGGGTCAAAGGTCATCATCACAATTACCTGTATCCAGCTGGCATGTACTTAGTTAGTACCTCTATCAAGATGGTGGTTATGTTGTGTAGTGATCACCTTAGTGACCACCACTGGGAGCCAGCTGGCATGTACTTAGTTATGGTACCTCTATCAAGATGGTGGTTATGTTGTGTAGTGATCACCTGTCTCAAGTTAGTGACCACCACTGGGAGCCAGCTGGCATGTACTTAGTTATGGTACCTCTATCAAGATGGTGGTTATGTTGTGTAGTGATCACCTGTCTCAAGTTAGTGACCACCACTGGGAGCATGGTGAGGGGAAATCTCAGCACATTGAAGAGGGAGAGCACCACGAATGCCTTATCAGCTGTTAGCCTCTCCTCTGGGTTGTTGGAGCAAACATCACAAGGACAACCTGAACAAAATGGAGACAATAGAACTTCAATTTAGGATATCTTTAATTAAGAAAGTCTGTTGAGAGTCTGTGTGCAGAGGTAGAACTCGATTGGTCATTAGGTCGGACATTCCTTATCCTGCAATACTTAAATTTAGTTGGTCATTTTCCAAGAAGTGGTTGGGAAATGACCAGTGACCAGCAGTCATTTCTAGCTCTCTCTCTCTCTGTGTGTATAAATTATTAATGATCCATTGACCTAATTTAACTGTGTGCTTATTAATGAGGTACCTTGAGGCACATAATCAAAATGCTTCTAAAGGACACCTCTAATCAGGACACTTCTAATCAGGACACTTCTAAAGGATACCTCTAATCAGGACACCTCTAATCAGGACACTTCTAAAGGACACCTCTAAAGGACACCTCTAATCAGGACACTTCTAAAGGACACCTCTAAAGGATACCTCTAATCAGGACTCACCTTAAGTGATGCTCCATTTAGTCCTTTGATCTACAGCAATTGAAAAATAATTGTAAATAATTGTTCTCAATTGTATCCTAATGTCCACTATCAATTTCTCACCTTTTGTTCATCTTTAGCCATCACATTGCTGAGGTCAGTTTTGGATGACCTTTGCACTATGGGACCCTTGGTTGTTCCCTCAATGTGGTCTTTGTACTGTCCGATGACGTTCCTGAGTGTGTGGGCCTGTTTCAACTCTCCCAGTTCCTCCCAAATCACTACCACTGTGTCACAAGGCTGAAAGCCCGCCTAAAGTGGGAAAATCCATCAAAACTTTCAAGTTTGTAAGTAATATCTCCATTTTTACCTTCTTTCTCAGTTTTTGGATCTTATTGTAGTTATTGGAAGGAACTAGACCTGATTGGAGAGGTACTCTTCTTTCAAAGTTAGTAATAATGCTATGAGATGCAAGAATTCATTAGGGATTTATCAGCTTGTGTGATATTTCATCTGGCTGTTCCCAATAGAGGGCCTTTAGCATGGTCACATGAGGACGAGTACTCACCTTGATTCTTTTTCTGTTGAAGCGGACATACCAGTTGGTGAGTTGTTCTATGAACTTGACGAGTCTTGGCATGACAGTGTAGAGATGGTACTCCGTGGGGCAGAGAATCAAAAGAGACTATTATTATTATTATTGGAACCGAACAACATTATAGCACGTCCACACAATCTTTTCCAATAACATACCACCCCTTCCTTTCTTACACCTCACATCCCCCTCCCACCCCACTCCCTCACCACCACCTCCCCTTCCCCAATCACTTACTGACCATTTCATCTCTGACAGGTGATGAGAGACTGGGTGAAATTGAGGATCCATCAATCCATAATGTTGGTGGGAGTAAAGTCCTCCTTGCATTCAAAGGACACTCTGTCCTCCTAAATGATATAAACAGGTCAAGCTTGGCAATGATCGAGCCACACCTCCTTGAGTCTCTCAACATTCTGCATAAGGAACCTATAAGGATTGAACCAAGGGAGGAATACGTCCTTCACCACGTCCTTCACACCTGACTCCTTGAACTTGAGCGTCTCTGCCCTGACCACGGGAGAGTTCACCAGGTAGAGACGGAGGGCATCTGCATCAAACTTATTCACCACGTTCACAGGGTCTGGGTAGTTCTTCAGATGCTTACTCATCTTCTGTCCATCACTATACAGAGAGAGGGTACCTCAAAGGACACTTTCTATAAAAGGCATCTCTAATCAGGACGTCTTCTATAGAGGGGACCTCTAATCAGGACACTTAATGATCCCTAAAATGAGGATACCCCTTTAATTAGGACACTTTTCTCTGGTCCCATAATTTGGCAACATGTCCACATGTATACGCCCACTATCTTCTAACCACACCCCCACTATCAGTTCCACCATAACATACCTGGCCAAAACAAGACCATTGATGATGAGGTTCTTAAGAGTGCAGTGGAGGAGTGTAGAACCATCCTCGCCTCTGATATATCCCTTCAGCGATAAACTCAGCAGGAAAGGTGTTCTCAAAGGGGTAGTGGCACTGAGCATAAGGCATACTGCCGCTTTATAACCAGCAGTCGAAGACTTCCGTCAGAGAGAGAGAATCTTTACATACTAAACAGTTACTCAGGGGCCTGCATTTAGGATTTGATTTAAGGGGGACAAAGTACAAAATAGCTGCTTCGGTATTTCAGTGGGCACGAAGCTAATATTTTAATAAGTTCACTGATCTGATCTTGACGTACACAACACTCTGAAGACTCTTTGGTAAAGGGTCGGCTGTGCCAGGGTTCATATCGATATGATCTGAATATTTCACCACGTACATATTATTATGCGTATAGACCGGGGGTGTGACTCATCAGTTCACGTGATAGACCCACCCACGCGATTAGCTAGGGCGCGCGCTAGTCCCATGTTGTGTAGGGCATGCAAGAAACAATGGCAGCTAATACATAGTAATATTATTTTTCAGAGAGCAAGCTATAGATGCCTGTATCAGAGCATTTTACGCGATCCTATTGTACTTCTCTAGAAAGAAGTCCCCCTTGTGGTGGAGTCGCTGGGAGGCTGGAGTGAGGAGGCTGCCCTTACCATTTCAAGAATTGGCCGCCTCCTGGGGCAGAGAACTGGTTCACCACCGGGAGAAACTATTCGTCATCTTTTTCAGAGACTATCTGTGGCCCTCTGGAGGGGTAATGCCACCCTTTGGCTTAATCGCCTTCCAACTCACTCTCCCTGGGTGGATGGTATCATCTAACTGACTTCTTCATCCAATACTTATTACTGTTGCTGTTATAAAAAAATATATATATATTAAAAAATAAAAAAAGAAAAAAAAAGAAAGAAGGTATGCTGAAAAGCTCAAGATTGACAAAGAAGACTTGCCTGATCCATATGGTACCTGGAGCTAAGTGGATTGATGATGTTTAAGTGGCCAAGCATCCAGTTTGAAGATTTTAATTGATAGGAATCTGTCCTTTTTCTTTGCTGTACCGCTTAGTGCAGCCTATTGCACAGCAACTAGAAGGCATTCTTCAATACAGCTAGCCAGCTTCGAAGCTTCCGCCCTACGTAAGAACGATTTTTAGGTAAGGAACATCATACCTTCTACGGTATCATGTGACTACACACCCCCGACAAAAATGGTCTTAAGGGAATCTCCCGACTTTCACCACGCCCTTTATTTTCTTCCTGTCTCCTGAAATACTACGATAAACTATCCAGTCTTAGGAAATTCAAACATCTTGGAGGTGGCTCGTTGAAGATCTGATCTAGAATAAACAATTTATCCCATAATAATAGTTGCCATAGATCTAGTGAAATCATTTCCAGGATTTCAAGCATGAAAGAAGCTGGAAAAACCCTCAAAGGTATGTAGCTGTGTTTTTATTCCCACCTACATGGCTTTTCCAACTTCCTTTAGTGATAACTAGACACTCCTGCTTTCTTTATCCAGTGCTTGTTGGTGATCCCATCCATTTTCTTTCTTTTCTTTTCTTGTTTTGTAGCACAACTAAAAGTTGATGACCATTTCAAAGTCACTCAATGTTTGGAAGATCTACTTTTAAAAGACTTGAAATCATTGGGTGGGGCTCTGGGACTCCGCTACCCCACCATGGATAGAATGACATCTGATTCACTATGTGAAGGATTGGTTTTGGCTTGGCTCAATCAGCAAGATAATGTGATGAAGGAGAGTGGTAAACCCACCTGGGAGAGCTTGATGAAAGCACTCAGAACTATTGGTCATGAAGAACTCGCTCAAAAGATTGCACAAGGTAAAGATTAGCTAACTATTAAGTATATCATGATCAATTCTCATTGTTACTTTAACAGGTCAACTGAAAACTCAATATCAAGAATCTGCTGCCTCTACTGTCCAAAATTTCCATCTTTCTTCTCAGGTCACAAGTGATAAGGGAAAAAGTGAGTTCTATCCATTGGTATTAGAGGTCATCTGATATCTCTTCTCCTACCCAGACCCTACCTCTTCCGTCCTCTCTCTATTGGGGGAAATGGCTGTTCTTAAGGTAAGGGTATTAAAATCATCGTTCCCCTAAAGTAAAAGCATCAACATGCTAATAGCTAGTTCTATCAATATTTAGGGATGGATGAATGAATGATGTAGCATATTCTTTTTACATTTAGCTAGGTATAACAATTTTTAGGGCATAACTGAGCAGACCTTTCTGCATTGTCTTCCCTTTTCAAGAGAGTCCTCTCATCTACACTAGTCTCGCATAGCCAGACCCCGCCCCCAAGAAAAAGGAAAGAATCAGGTCTGGCTATGTGAGACTACATCTACACAGCTTATGAAAGGGTTTATCGCTTTTCTATAGAGAAATTATTTTGAAAGACTAGACAGAACTATAAATTGTGCTGATAAATTTTGAGCATAAAAAAAAAAACAATTTGCTCCTCATACCCAGGCCTTATATTATCTACTGCTTGCACATGCACTGGTTTTTCACATGAATTTGTGCATTTTCGTTTCCAAGTGTAACCGACATACCAAGCATGTTATTTATGTTACAATAGTAAGTTATAGGATATGGTGGGTATGGTGGGTAGGAAGTCATCTTTGGTCTTGTGGTGCTAGTGGGGGAAGTTAAGTAATATGGCATTATTCAACCTGCATAAAAATTGATAAGGCTCAGATGGATGGCCTGCAAGAAGAGGAAAACTAGTTTATCACATACAGTTATTACCCTCAGAGATCCCAGTGCCCTCCAGAGCAGCCTACAGAGTAACTCCCTTGGGCCTATGTCCAGAACTGCCTACTGGCACCAGTGCCCCTCCAGAATAGCCTACAGATTAACCATCACTGGCACCAGTGCCCTTGGGCCTATCTCCAGAACTGCCTACTGGCACCCAGAATGGCTTACAGAGTAATCATCACTGGCACAGGCCTACCTCCAGACACACAGTAATCATCACTGGCACCAGTGCCCTTGGGCCTATCTCCAGAACAGCCTACATTGTATGAATTACAGATTTCTTACTATGAGAGGTATATTTTTTGCAACCTCGCAATTGAAGTGACAGTGATGGCCACAAGAAGTGCACGTACTCACTCTGGCTAGCAGAGTCTCATCTCTGTCTGCAATCAAGGCTTGCTGCTACAGGTGAGAAAACTAAACAACTCTGCTGGTAAAGATCATCAACATGGAGACGGTAGTACAATTTCTAACTTGATGTGCAGTCAAAAACAAAGGGCGCTCTAAGTTAATAGCATGGAGAAGGACGAAGGTACTTTAGAGATCCATGATGACAGCAAGGCTATGGTATGCAGGGAAGAAACGCGCTTTGATTATTTATTTAGATTACATAACATTACGTATTTCCTTCTTTCCCTTCTACTTGGTACTGTATGTATTTTTTTTCAAGAGTTGACCACATACCAAGTAGGCAATAAGAGTTTACTTCATAATGCTTTTTTACATTACAGAGGTGTCAAGCTGTCAAGGCAATAATTATTTTGATCATTATTTTGCAAGTAAGTAAACTCTACTCTCTCACTAATATCCCAAGAAAGGCCATAACCTGATAAAATATGAAGCTGGAAGACCATAACCTGATAAACATTTCCATAATATAAGCAGCTGATTATGACCTAGCTGCTTTTTGTTAGCTATTAATAAGAGATGATAGTTAAAGCTGACTAGATACTCACCTGAACCATATAATGCCTGTACACACTACTTAACAAAGTCTCTCATCTCTGTCTGCAATCAAGGCTTGCCGCTACAGGAGAAAGCTAAAGAACTCCACTTGCACGTGTTCTTAGATTGATTGTCAACATGGAGACAGTGGTACAATTACTGATGATAGTAAAGCTGACTAGATACTCACCTGAAGAGCACCTAACTCTACTTCATTTTGGACTGTGCATATTGTATACTACCGTCTCATGTTGACAATCTTTACCATACAATATAAGAACACGAGCTTTCTCAAGCCTTAATTGCAGACAGAGATGAGACTCTGCTAAGCAGTGTGTATTAGCAGGCATTATGTGGTATACCCCAGTTTTCTGGAATCAGGGGGGGGGGGAACGAGGCTTGAGCTTCATGGCGTGCTGTAAGTGCAACAGGTCCGGGTCGTGTAAAGGTGTAAAGGCTGGGAAGTCGTGTATTAATTGCCTACCAAGCAAGCTAGGAACCTGTAAGAACACTTTTGCTGCCCCCAAAGCCTCTACAAACAGCTGTTCCAGCCAGTCATTGCCAGCAACCACCACAATTCCATCATTAGTTACTTTGGCCCCCTACACTGGGTCCTCTGTGTCCTCTACCAACCAATAGGCCACCAACACTGTTACTGCGAGTGAAGCCCTTACCAACTCTGCAATTTCTCCTAATTTATGCCCATGACATGGTTACCCTGCCAAAGTTCACTCCTATGGCTGCACCAAACTTCGCCTGGGGTGAAAGGGATGCTGAGAGCTTCAGTAAAGAACTACAGACCACGTATGACAAGTTAGTTCACTGGAGGAAGAACTGTTTCAGGATCCCCTCGGGCAATGCCGGCAGGTCACTGGTTGTAGACTTTTTTCAGCTTTTGCAGATGCGTCTGCTCTGAAGTGTGTTGCCCTGAGAGCTACCATTGTCTTACCACTTCTAGTCTTACAGAACCCCATTGTAGATCCAAACCGAAGGAGCTTATTGCTTGCCTGGAGTGACGCCTTAAGACATGGAAGGAAGGAGACCTGGAATCACTTGTTGAGGAGGGGAGAGCCATCCAACAGCATCCGGGGCGTAACTACTATTGTTCACAGGTTGCATGTGAACCCCCCTTCACCTAGTCATCGCCTAACCTGTAGTTTGCGGAACAATTATCTTGCATCAGGCAGGGATAGGTGGTAGCCTTGAAGAATTTGTGGTTTGGAAACAATAAAATGTTTTTAAAACCCTTTTGTTTTTATCCAGCCACTAGCTATTCCAGAGCCACTGCCTATCTCTGCCTTATACGGTAGAGAATTTTGGCTATGTAGTGGTTAGATATTATGTATACCACTCTTTAATTCAAAAAAAAAATAACCACCATCAAGTGGGCGCAGTAGTCCAAAAAAGGGTGCAGTTAGTCAAAAGTGGGCATGGCCAGGCAAAAATATTTCCATGCGCAAGTGTGCGGAGATTTTGTGAACCCCCCTCGATCAAGCCTAGTTACGCCACTGAGCATTTACCTATAAGCCGCGGCTAAGGCAATCTGAATCCAACCTGGCATGCAGATTTGCCAACCTGATGTTCAATGTGAAAACACACACAGCACTCGATCTACTTTCCAACAACAGGAAAGGGGATGTGCTCCACCTTGATCATATGATAGAGTCAGGGGCCGATGCAGGCACGTCTGTAAAAGATATCTTCAAGACTAAACACCCTTTGGGTCAGAGCGCCTCACCAGCTGATCACCAGCTGACTTGCCACCACAGCCTCACCCAGTTGTTTTTGACAGATTGGATGCCGGCCTGATTTGCTCTACTGCCTTATGAACTACTGGTGCCGCAGCCTAGATGCACATGCATGGAGAAGACTGTGCACCGCTTTCAAGGCCTCCTCTTCATCACTCTGCTATGCCTCAGCCAAGCACCTGTGTACCACCTATGTTGATCCTAAGGCTTTATCCCTATGCTGGCAAATTGAATGATTGCCCTTGACAAATGCCCAGGTGTGAGGCCAATTGGCATTGGAGACACCGCTCAAAGGATAATTGCTAAGGCTACACTAACAGTAGTCAAGGATGACATCATAGATGCTGCTGGTGGTCTTCAGATGTGCGTGGGCTGTGAGGCAGCAAGGTTCGGAGGCCGCTCTGCTGGTAGATGCCAGCAATGCGTTCAATTTCATCAATAGGATGACAGCCCTTCACAATGTGAGACATTCTGTCCTTCCTTCTCCACAATTCTGATTAATGCCTACAGAGACAACAGTGAATTGTACATTGATGGTGAGGTGCTTGTGATGGGATGATTGAGGGGTTAGTCACTCTGCCACCAGTAGGATTAGTATGCTGCCACCAGGTCCTGTCTTAGCTAGCTACAGCTGCAGGTTTTACACTGAGTGTAGGTAAGAAATCTTCTTATAGATAAATACAAGACTAAAACAGAGGACACACAACTGACACAAACTGTTCCTTTTATACTAAGTCCACAGATGGCTAAACAGTAACATTCACACTCTAACACAGAAACTTCTAGAACACACACTGGAAGGGTGACAAAAAGAATAGGCTAAACACATACATGTGACAATGAATAAAGGACAGAACAATAATACTTAGAATAACGATAAACACACATATAAACACATACAAGTGATAATGAATAAAGGATGACAGACACAGAACAGAATAATGATGAACAAACACATACACGCACACACATACACACAGGAGGTTCATGTGAGGCTGTCCCTCCACAGTGCTCTACTCACAAAAGGGTACCACACAATGTGATCCATTAGCAATACCGTTCTACGCGATCACCACAGTACCTTTGATATCCAAGCTTTCAGATTCAGTCGATCAAACATGGTATGCCAATGATAGAGCAGCTACAGGGAAGTTATCTTGCCTTCGATCCTGATATTGAGAAGCACGGCCCATCATTTGGTTACTATGCAAATCAAGCCTGACTATTTTAAATCAGTCTTTGGAGATACCAAGATTATGATCACTTCCAATGGCTGGCCTTACCTCGAGACAACCCTTGGCACACCAATCAAGGGCAAGGTGAACCTATGAACAAAAGAACTGAAAGTGCTCTCCAACATTGCCGCTTCCCAGCCCCATGCCGCCTATGCTGCATACTCCCATGGCTTGATGAGCAAGTGGTCATACATCTCCCGAACTTTCCCCAATATCAGCAATCATCTACAGAGCCTAGAAGACACCATCTGCTCCGATCCATCACGGGACGCCCACCACCAAACGACTCTGTTTGGATTACCAGCAGGCTTGTATAATTCTAACCTTTGGTGTAAAATTAACACTCCAGTGAGATTTTTTTCAAGGACAAGCATGCGTGAGAATGCACACTCAGCATTTTGCAAAAATTGAAGAAGGACGAAGTTGCTTTATAGTCTGGCGTAGCCGACCCTTTGCACGAGAGGCGGCTATGCCAGACTAGTTGCTTTAGAGATCCATGATGGCAGTGAAGCGCTGAGGTACTCAGGGAAGAAACGCCTTATTTACATTACGCTTGGTATGTATATATGTAACCATGTAATGAAATTCAAGACAACACACTGTATGTAGGAGATAAAATTTTAGGATACGTAAACATCACAATAATTGGGCTGGACCTTATTTCTACTGCACTGGCAACTGCTGAAGGTGCTTCTCCAGCTTCAGCTACAGATAAGGTAGGCTACCTACGAGGCTACCAATGATGCTTTCTCTTGGAGATGTTGGGTTTGCCTCATGGGCTTGGCTCATCAGGTCTGCCTACAAAGTATTTGTATGTCTGTCCAACTGGTTTTGGGAAGAGTGATTTGTAGTGGACCAGCAGAACTTCTACTAGTCTTAGAAAGGTCTGGCCACACGAGATTAGCTAGCTAGCTAGCTAGCTGGGAAGAGAAACGCAGTTCTTGCTCCGGATGGAGGATCAGGTCAGAGGATAATCACCTCTTCAAAGTCTGTTTCCAAGGAGAACCTATAGACTAGTAGAATTGGAGCATAATTAATTTTACTCCCACCTAATACTCATGGTTACAGTTGATTAATTAAATTTCCATGTATTGTATTATTGCTGTTATGTTAGTACTAGAATGAGAATTTTCCTTCTCTCACATGACAGGACTATGTTGGGAGAGACTTGAAGGACCCACAACTGGACATGATAGTCTCAGCAGAAACCACCACCAAGCAGAACTTGTTGCATCATGCTTCCGCAAAAGGAGACCTGGAAGAAGTGAAGCATTTGATCAAAAAGGGACTCAACCCCTTAACTAAAGATGTAGACAATCATACACCACTACATCTAGCAGCTCACTTTGGAAGATTGGAAATATTCGAGTACCTGATCGAAAGTGAACTATGCAACCCTGCGGCGTTGGGTCGACTTGGAATGACACCATTACACGAAGCAGCTCTAAAAGGTCATCTCAACATAGTACAGTATCTAGTCGACAAGCACCAAGTCAATCACCTCGAGCAGGATGAGTATGGTTTTTTACCTCTACACAGAGCTTGTCAGGGCGGAAATTTAGAAGTAGTGAAGTTCTTGATGGAGACAATGCTGACCTCCATGAAGATGGAAGATATTTTAACAAAGTATCACACTTCTCCCATCCACATGGCAGCTCTATTTGGTCACATCGAAATATTGAAATATTTTATCCAAGACTGCAATTGTGACCCCAACCTAGGAACTGGTGTGCATGGTGGAGGCCCAGGACCTATCCATCTTGCTGCACGGGGGGGTCACTTGTCCATTGTCAAGTTCCTGATAATGGAGTGTGGGTGTGACCCTGAGAGTAGAGATGATGATCATGTCACCCCCCTACATCTTGCTGCAGCTAATGGGCAGTTATCAATAGTGCAATATCTATGTGAAGACATGAGGTGTGATCCTCTCTGTAGGGACAAGTGGAACAACACACCACTTCACAGTGCAGCCCGTCATGGACATAGTGATGTTTGTGACTATTTAATAAACATTATGCAGTGCAATCCTAATGTTCCTGGTGAGTATGGAAGTCGACCACTTCACCATGCTTCACAAGAACGTCACCTCCCTGTTGTCAAGAATCTCATAGAGAAACATGCCTGCAACCCCAATTCTCTGGATGACAACAATTATACACCTTTACATATTGCAGCCATGAATGGATACCTACCCATCATCCGATATCTAACTGAAGTCATAGGATGCAACGCTATGTTACAAGACAAGAATGGATACACTGCACTCCACTGGGCAGCAAAATTTGGTCGGCTTGACACTGTTAAGTATTTCATTGAAGATCTCCATTGCTCCCCAAACATTAAAAACGTGTTTAACAAGACTCCACTCCAGCTGGCCCAAGCAGAGGATCACAGTGAAGTGGTGGATTATTTCCACTCACACAGTTAGTCTCCTCCATAACTATGCACTTACCACTAGTTATTGTCTTGTGTTCATTTTGTAATAATTTTGGTTCCCCTCACTCACTTACACTTTTTCTTTCACTTCTCACATTATAATTTTGTGGATTTTGTTTGTATAATATATTATTTCAAAATAAAGCGCCAAAAAATAATATTCACATGATGCAGGACATAATTCCTTTGATGTGGTTGTAACTTCCTTTGATGCGGTGAATTCTTTTGATGTGTCTTAATTACCTCTCTGAAACACTGGTGGGTAGATCCTTTGATGTGGAGAACGTTAACTTCCTTTGATGTGGTGAACAGAATGTCATATTCTAGTTTAATTACCCTCTGAATCACTGGTGGGTGGAGCTTCATAGTATTAATCATGGTATTATACAAAACAATGAATTTCACACAGTCATGTTATTTTTAACAGAACAGTGGAAAGGGTTCATATATCATTCAGGACACCAGCTTGAGGACTCTGCATCAAAAGACAATGCGTGATCATTAAGATACACTCAGATAGCTTATCCTGTGAGTCTTCTACCTGAAAGCCACTGTCTTCCAGCTCAGCAGAGTGTTGGAGATGGTTACCACTACTCTTAGACTTCTTGGACATGTTCTCAAAGAAACTCCAAACAATGGCTGTCATGGAATTTATCCTAGGCCTAGGCTTGACGGTGGGCATTACAGAGCCACCTGGAGTGAAGAAGAGAGAGATATCTACCTGATTTTAGTATAACTAACTCTCCACTGCTAGGTTCCAATCTGCAATTGTATGAGTTGATTACTGAAGAGAATAACAACTTTATCCGAATCAACTCTAACCTTGTTGAAGATGTGTTTGGAAATAATATTGTGGAGGTATCGCAGAATGACACTTTTCAAGTCGATATGTTCTTTTAAGATGTCATCCCACCTGTTCTCCAGAGCTTAAATTCCTTACAAATCTAGCTACTGGTCAGCTTGCTTGATACATCATTGAGGGTCCTCCCCACTGCCATTGTTGATATACTACCAGTAAGGTTTGATTGGTTTCTTGATCTGAGCTTTCGACCTTACAAGAAGAAATACATGAACATCACTGAAGGTCTTTTATACTGTCTTGCTGCAATACTAACTACCATATTAACAAATGGCGGGCAATAACCTCACTGTGTCTCAGTTGAGAGTTGCTAACTACCCCAGAGGATATCAGCAGTCCTGTTCTGGAGTTCTTCGATCTGGACATGGATGGAGTCACATTAACATTAGGATTCTCAGAGACTGTGAACATATCCACGATCAATTTCACTGCTGTCACAATTGTGGAGTCGGAAATACCATATTTCCTGCAATACCAGTTGTTGGAGGGAAGAGTCAGGATGCAAAATCCACCTGTCATAGAGATCCAGATACTAAGAGAGGACGAGGACAATTTGAAGAGAATTGACAGTCTAGCAACTTCGCCTAACGACACATATCTCATGATAACTTCTTACCTCATTGAGGACATGGATGGGAATTCTGTCGAGGATTTTGTCATCCCTGAACCTGTGAGGAACTTCACAGATGACACCACACCACCATCTCTCATCAGTTATGATCTAAATCTCACCTTTAATCTCCTCACTCTTGTCTTCTGAACACCAGTTCCTTTGCTATCAATGGAGTCACACTTCAAAGTGAGGAAGTGTTTGACGACAACACGACTCTCTCCCACACTCTCACCAATAGCATAGTCACGTCTCTCGTCTCCAACCCCACCATTGTGGTCAACCTCAGCAGATTCGATTCTGATGAAATACGTTGACTCCCAGTTTTTGCTTCGAGCAATGCAGGGGCGTAACTACCATTGAGGCAGAGGCTCCTCGCTTGCTAGCACTAAATTATAACACTTATTAAATTCTAGTTCTAAAAACGAACATGTCAAGGCTTCCAAGCCTGTAACAGGTTATTTCTAGTTGCTGGCTAGCTGTTAGTGTCGACGAAAAATGCATTATTTATGATTAAAGTGTGCGTCGTCGGGCAAAATTTTTTCCCGCGCGCAACGGATATTTTTCTATCTTTGCCTCCTATCCTCAGTATTCAAATCCCTCCACTTATCTCGTTCTTGATTCCAGTTCCATCTTTGACATGGTCGGACTTGGTATAGTTCCAATTTCTAACACTTCAGTGCTTTCAGCTCAGACTTACGTGGAGGATGAAATCAGGCCTTACCTGGCATCAACCTCACAATGGAGGTCCTCTACTTCAATTTCTCCGAGACTATGAACATCACCACATTCGAGGTCACTCAGGTCACCTTCCACAGAGGCATATTTCCAGGAACACAATCATATTCACTAACTGGGGAGGCCAACTTCTGAACACTGACCACTCTTCTTATCTGGCATTAAATCTCAGCACTCCTGATCTCAATGCAATTAAATTCCTAACAGAGTTAGCCACTGATATTACTGACACTTTCCTGACTCTAACTGAGACTCTGATTCAAGATATGAATTCAAATCCTGTGCTCCCCATCACCATGCCCAGACAAGCTGAACAATTCACCAGTGATACTGTGTCACCTCAACTCCAAGCATTTGATCTTGATCTCGATCAGGAAATCCTAACACTGACTTTCAGTGAAACGGTTAATGCAGATTCACTTGATGTAACACAGATATCACTCCAGTCTGAAGCCAATTCAACAGAACCACTGTACTCTCTCTCTGACATGAGTTTCACCAGTAGCATAAATGGGACTGTAATCATGGTGAATATTAGCACACAGGATCTTAATCGCATAAAGCAGCTGGATTCTATTGGGGTGAGTAACGAGATGACCTTCCTTTCTGTCACGGAATCGGCAATTGTGGATATGAGTTCCAACAGACTTGCTCCAATTCCAAACACCAATGCCGTTCCTGTAACTGTCTTCTCCCCTGAACTGACCGACCCACAATTGCTGTCATTCTTGTTAGACTTGGATTGAGAAATTCTCATTTTGTCATTCACGGAAACTGTTAATGTGAGCACTTTTGATGTAACTGGAATCACTCTTCAGTCTGACCCTGAACTCACAAACATCACTTCTTCTGTCAGTCTCTCCAGCTATTCCAATCTCTCCATGACAAATTCACCTGAAATTGTGATCCAGCTCTAACAGTTTGATCTCAATATGATTAAGGATTTGACTGGACTGGCAACCAATCAGGACAACACTTACATCACTGTGAATTCCAATGTCATAATGGATACATTTAGAAATCCCTTGGCAGTGATAGACTCTGGTGATGCCCTGGAAGTAAGCAATATCTCACTCGACTTCACACCTCCTGAACTGCTTTCATTCGAGTTTGACCTCAACCTCGGCACAATCACTTTCTTCTTCTCAGAGTCTGTAAATGTGACCTCGTTTGATCCAACTGAAGTAGTTTTGTTCCAGTTTGCAGATCCTTCTTGGAATCCAACATCCAGCAATTATAGTCTGACAGGGTTTTCCCCCGTCCCTCTGATGGTAAACGAGAGCAGTACGATCATCATCTTCCAGATGTCTACAGAGGATGTCAACAACATCAAATCCATCATCACTCTGGCTACTCAACAAGGAAATACATTTTCACCCAACTTCATCCAAGACCAGTTCTCCAACCCAATAAGAGTCCCTGGAGTCAATCTTGGAGCATTTATTTCACTTCCGACAGTGACTGTCCCAGTCTGGAAAGTTTTGACTTTGATCTGAATGTTGGTTTGATGTTTTGACCTTCAACGAGACTGTTAACACTTCAACATTTGATCCGACAATGTTAACAGTACTTAACAATAATGGGACAATGGGGGAGAGATATCGCCTCACTTCTGGTACATTCAACACTGGAGAATACACGAGGATTATAAACCTCATGCTCTCCAATTTTGATCTTGACTTGCTACTGGCAAATGAGGCTCTTGCTACTGAAATCACCGATACTTTTGTCCTTCTGAGTGAGCGCTCGATTCAAGATTCCACCTCCAATTATTACTGTAACAACACAATCCCAACTCAAGTGACAAACATCACCATGGATACCACAGCTCCAGTCCTGCTCAACTTCACACTTGACCTCCAGGGTGAGGTACTCATTCTGACCTTCTCTGAGACAGTCCGCATTCCTCTCCTCACTGTTTCAACCATCACTTTCCTAGCCAGACCTGATCCCGCTACTTCTGGCAGTGGGTCAGCATCAGGCTCAGCCTCAGATTCAGGAATGACAAGTGGTTCTGACAACATGAATGTCACAACAGCTCCATCCTCTATTCAGTACACCCTCACTGGAGGAAGTTCTTTCATAAACTATTCTTCGACTCCTCACATAGTCACCTTCCAGTTGACACAAAACGACCTCAATGAGTTAAAGAGTCGACCTGATCTTGCTTCTTCAAGACTGAACACTTTACTCTCCATAACAAGTGACCTTACGAGTGATTACAACTCCAATGATGTTGTGTTTGTCCCACCGACCAATCCGATAACAGCAAGTGAATTCCTTACTGATGCCACTCAGCCAATCGTCACTTCATTTAATCTCGATCTAAATGCAAGAATCCTCACTCTCACTTTCTCAGAAGCAGTCAACATCTCTTCATTTGATATCAGAGAGCTGACTTTACAGGGAAGACGGTCCGGTGCCTCTTCCAGTTCTTACACACTAACAACGACCAGTCAGGCAAACCTGGAAAACTTGGTAGAAGTCAACATCTTCCTCTCAGATGCTGATGCAGATGCAATCAAGGCAATCACCACTCTTGCCACAGCACCTACAAATACCTTCATTTCTCTCACCTCTGACCTTGTCAGGAACTTCTTTGATCTTCCTGTTGTTGCTGTTTCCAATGGCAGTGCTCTCTCCAGTACCTTCATGACTGACATGACTCCTCCTGTTCTCCTTCGGTTCTCCCTCAACCTCACCTCCGAGGAGCTGATTTTGACATTTGACGAGACAGTGGATGCATCTAGTGTTCAAATCTCCAACATTGAGATCCAATCTGATGATATGGGAAGCAATCGGTTCACTCTGAGAGACAGCAATGCTTCAAGAGTTGACTCCACCCAGATCACCATCACCCTGGGTCAGGCAGATCTCTATAGCTTGAAAACAAACTTAGACTTGGGAACAGACGATAACAACACTTGCGTTTTTCTCAGAGACAATGCAGTAAGAGACCTCTCAATGATTGGTGTGCCCATCATCTCTACTACAAACTGCATCGCCGACTTCTATGGAGATTTCATCAGTCCTCGTTTGACCAGCTTTGTAGTGAACGTCAACGCCAGCACTTTGATTCTGAATTTCGATGAGCCCATTGACGTTGGAACAATCAATGAGACATTCTTGACTCTGCAAGCTCAACAGAGAGCAGGGAGTCGTGTGCAAGAAGTCACTCTAACTGGAGGTGAATCCACAACTGCAGATCATCTTGAAGTCATTTTAACCATAACTCTGGAGGACTTGAACCTCATCAAGCAGAATTTGGATCTCCTCGTCGACATTGGATCTTCCTTCCTACGCATCATCCCCAGCTTTATCAGTGACTTCAATGGCAATGCAGTTGCTGAAATCTCAGCCAACTCTGCTCTACAAGCAAGTGCGTTTGTTGAAGACACTGTTAACCCTGTCCTCCAAAGCTTCGATATCGACCTCAATAATGGCTACCTGACTCTGTACTTCTCTGAGACAGTTGATGTATCCACCATTGATTTAACAGGGATTACTCTCCAACAGACATCCATGGGATTTCAAGCTTCTTCTCACACCCTCACTAATGGAAGGCTTGTGACGACTAATGATGCCCCTGTTGTGGTCGCAGAGATCACCAACGACGACCTCAATGTTTTGAAAACGAGGGACATAGCTTGCACCAATACCTCCACCTGGGTCACTTTGACCAACAACACTATATTGGACGTCTCAGGATATCCAGTCATACCGATCCTCAGTGGACTGAATGCAATACCAGTTAGCAGGTACACTCCAGACTCCACCCCTCCTTCACTTCTGGGATTTTCATTGGACGTCACAGCTGAAACTCTGACTCTCTCCTTCAATGAGTCTGTGGATTTCCAATCGCTTGATGTCTCTCAGATCACCCTTGCTTCAGGTGTCAACATCACTGGAGACAACTTAACATACACTCTGAACACCAGCCGGACCATGCAGGCCAGCAACCTGCCCCAGGTGGTCATTAGCCTGAGCACCTCTGACCTCAACGAGATAAAGCTGTTAGCGACATCTGAAAATGATACATCTTCTTCTCACAAGATACCATCGACGATACATTCAGGAACTCAGTGGTGGGAATTCCCCCTAGTGGTGCCATCAGAGTGACGAGTTACCAACGAGACACTATTAACCCTGTTCTCACTGGATTCTATTTCGATGCTAACAGTGGGACTCTGACCTTAACATTCTCAGAGACAGTGAACTCATCAAGTTTGGATACAAGTGGTATCAATCTCTTTGATCATGCTTCAACATCTTCTCCATCCTACTCCCTCAGTGGACAATATGTCTCTGTATCACCTCCACTCAACATCATTAGCATCGTCCTGACCAACGATGACCTCAACCAGATAAAGATTCGTGAAACGCTTGCAGTGGATAACTCGAGCCTCTACCTCTCCCTCACAAGCATCGCCATTATGGACATGGATGGTAATTCTGTTCTTCAGTCTCCAACTTTCTCTGTGAGCTCTTTTATCCCTGACACCACCCCACCAAGACTCCTCAACTTTGCCATCGATATGAATCGTGGGGAGTTGACCTTAAGATTTGATGAAACAGTCAATGCCACTTCACTGATCTTTGATTACCTTGCACTCATCAACAACGAGACCTTTATGCCCATACCTATTGATCCTGATACTCAGCACCAACTGAATGGAGGAAGACTCTTGACTGATAACCTCCCAGAAGTGACCTTCGCTTTCACAGAAGCAGATCTGAATGAGATCAAGAGACAGGACATGTGTACACGTACTCTTGGAGTTCTGGACTGTTTTCTGGTGTACCGTTCTGGAGCCATCATGGACATGAATGGGAATGGAATTGATGGATGTCGACAAGTCAACACTTGAGAACTGGAAATTCCTAGCTAGCTAGTAAACTTGAACTTGAAACTTTAACTATTAGTCTCTTTTTGTTATATTACTGTATTATTATGCCAGTTCTCTTGTGCGCATGCTCCTTCTGATAGCTGGGTGGGGCTCGTATTATTACTAACTGCACGTGCGCGTTAAAGTTGAAGTCCTGCGATAAACTCTAGTTTCCGGGATTCAAACGTCTTGGAGGTGGGGCTCGTCGAAAAGCTTGTGATCAAAAAGCGACAAAATTGTCCTGAAATAACTGTATCACAGTTCTAGAATTACCATTCATTGAACTAAAGTCCTACAATAATTAAACTCAGTGATAACCTAGTTACGGATTTCAAACGTCTTGGTCCTTGGAGGTGGGGCTCGTAGAAAGCTTATAATCAACTTCTACAAGCTCAATCAACAATTATCCCATAACAAACTGCCATAGATCATTTCGAGAATTTCACTGTGCAAACATGAAAGAAGCACTCAAAGGTATGCAACTAGGTCTATAATTTTGTTCCCTCTAGATATTATTTTCCAACTTCCTTTAATGATAACTAGACACTCCTGCTTTCTTTATCCAGTGCTTGTTGGTGATCTCTCTTCCCCCACATCAAACACTTTCTGTGTTCAATCTGATCTGGGGGATCATGGCTCCATTCTCAACTTGTCCTTTGCACAGACAGTTCTCCCCTCTCTCTTGATACTCTGTGGTGATGTCGAATCTAACCCAGGCCCAGAGAGTAAGTCTAACAATATCAAGTTCCCCATACACTGTTACTTCAGCTCATCCATCTCTTCACCTTTTTGTTTTGTTTTTGTTTTTTGTTTGTTTTTCATTTGTTTGTCTTTTGTAGCACAACTAACAGTGAATGATCTCTTTGAAGTCACCCAATATTTGGGAACTCTACTTCCAGAAGACTTGATACGGTTGGGTTTAGCACTGGGTCTTCAGTATAACAACTTGAAGATGATGAACCCTCTTCGTGAAGATATGGTTTCGGCTTGGCTCAATCAGCAAGATAATGTGATGAAGAAGAGTGGTAAACCCACCTGGGAGAGCTTGATGAGAGCACTCAGAACTATTGGTCATGAAGGACTTGCTCAAAAGATTGCACAAGGTAAAGATTGGCTAACTATGAAGTACAATTCTCATTGTTACTTTAACAGGTCAACTGAAAACTCAATATCAAGAATCTGCTGCCTCTACTGTCAGTTCAAGCTCCAGTTCAGGTATGTTATTTGAAGTGTTTCTATGCTAAGTGTTAATCACTATAATTTTTCAGTGCTAAGTCTTGTGGAACTTATTCCACATTTTCCTTTTCTCCCAACTCATGGAATGTCAGAAGATGAAAAAAAGATTAAAATGAGTCGGCTTTATCAAGAAACTGAACAGATTAAAACTAGATTTGTTAAACTCATCTTTGGTCTTCAGAAGTCTGTACTAGAATCGTACACATTCGATGACTTTCTAAGCCTCCTTAATCTTTATGATATGAAATTTGAAGAAAAATTGTTGGAAGGTTCTGATACAATGACTGAAGCTTTTCGTAGAGTGTCTAGATTTTGCTCTTTTCATGATCATCATATTATAAAGCTTTGGATTAAGAAATTTGGTGGAAGGGAAAATAAAGAGGCACTTAAAAGTTTTAAACAAAAGATCCAGGAGTATTCTAAAAGACGAGTTTGTGAATGTCCAAGTGATGCATTTGGTAATGCAGAGAAATCAGAAAAAGTTGTCTCTCTGGAAAGTAAAATAGAGCTTGACAAAATGACCATTGAAGAATTTGGAAAACTAGAGAAAAGGATGAAAATTGCATTGGGAGGTCCAGTGTTACGACTGCTGCGTATTGATGAAGGTTGCAAGATGAAATACCGAACTTTGGATAACAACATGATAGATGTTATTACTGAAGAACAAAAGCTTGCTCTGAAAAGTCTGGGGTTCGTGAATATCAGCTATGGAGACCAGAGTCTCGATCTTTCTTCTCAGGTCACAACTGATGATGAGGGAAAAGGTGAGTTCTCTCCATTGGTATTAGACGTCATCTGATGTCTCTTCTCCTACCCAGACCCTGTCCTCTCTCTAGTGGGGGAAATGGCTGCCCTTAAGGTGAAGGGTAGAGATGGTGATGACGATGCTGACTCAGCATCTGGTGCAGTTAGTGACATCACTGGAACAGGTATTGCCACTCACTCAGATGATGGTGGAAGCATATTCACATCAGGACTCGGGACCTATATCTCTGATGAGTTCCAGGTAAGTATTTTACAAGTCATCATTCCTCCTAATATAAAAACATTATTTGGAAGCATATTCATTTACATCAGGTTTTTACTAATTTTAATATCCATGGTTACAGCTTATTTGTATTTAGTTTCAATGTATTTTTTAATTGCTGTTACTTGTAAACAATGATTGTAATGTCTGTGTTCCAGGTAAGGATTTTAAAATCATCATTCCCCTAACATAAAAATATCAACGTGCTACTAGTTCTACCTAATTCAATAATTAGGGAAGAATAAATGATGTAGCATATTCTTTTACATTTAGACATAATAACTTTAGGGCATAATCGAGCTTAATAGGCAGACCTTTCTGAGGTTCAGTGAGCCAGGATGAAGTTCCCTATTAAAGAGAGTCCACTTAGTTTAACCCTCATCTACACAGCTTATGAAAGGGTTTTGTCACTTCATTTAATGAGAGAAGAATATCTTCAACGCTGATAAATTTATTAATAGGTAGATCAAGAAAACAATGGAGCATAGTAATTTTACTCACACCTAATGTTTGCTAGTTTTAATATCCATGGTTACAGCTTACTTGTATTTGATTTCCATGTATTTGTTACTTGTAAACAATGGTTGTAATGTCTGTGGCACAATCCATAAATTTCCAGACTTCTATAGCTAATAAGTCAACAATTCCTCTATTATGTTAGTACTAGAGTGAGAATTTCCTTCCCTCACATGACAGGACTATGTTGGGAGAGACTTGAAGGACCCACGACTGGACATGATAGTCTCAGCAGAAACCACCACCAAGCAGAGCTTGGAATTGCATCATGCTGCCGAATAGGAGACCTGGAAGAAGTGAAGCGTCTCATCACAAAGGGACTCAACCCCTTAACAAAAGATGCGAACAATAATACATCACTACATCGAGCAGCAAGCAATGCAAGATTGGAAGTGCTGGAGTACCTGATCGAAAGTGAGCTATGCAACCCTGCAGCATTAGGTCAATATGGAATGACACCATTACACCAAGCAGCTGAAGCAGGTCATCTCAACATAGTACAGTATCTAGTCGAAAAGCACCAAGTCGATCCCCTTGAGCAGGACGAGTCAGGTTACTCACCTCTACACAGAGCTTGTATGGGTGGAAATTTAAAAGTAGTGAAGTACTTGATGGAGTCAATGCTGACCTTCATGAAGATGGAAGATATTTTCAAGGATTTCACAAAGTATCAGACTTCTCCCATCCACATTTCAGCTCAATTTGGTCACATCGAAACATTGAAATATTTTATCCACGACTGCAATTGTGACCCCAACCTTCCTAGTGGTGTGCATGGTGGAGGACCTCTTTTTGATGCTGCACAGAGGGGTCACTTGTCCATTGTCAAGTTCCTGATAATGGAGTGTGGGTGTGACCCTGAGAGTAGAAATGATGAGCATGTCACCCCCCTAGGTCTTGCTGCACAAGATGGGCACTTATCAATAGTGCAATATCTATGTGAAGACATGAGGTGTGATCCTCTCTGTAGGAACAAGCGGAACAACACACCACTTCACAATGCAGCCCTTCATGGACATAGTGATGTTTGTGACTATTTAATAAACATTATGCAGTGCAATCCTAATGTTCCTGGTTGGTGTGGAAGACGACCACTTCACTCTGCTTCACAAGAAGGTCACCTCCACCTCGTCAAGAATCTCATAGAGAATCATGCCTGCGATCCCAATTCTCTGGATGACAGCAATTCTACACCTTTACATATTGCAGCCATCAAAGGACACCTATCCATCATCCGATATCTAACCGAAGTCAAAGGATGCAACGCTATGTTACAAGACAAGAATAGAGGCACTGCACTTCACTGGGCAGCAGAGTTTGGTCAGCTTTCAACTATCAAGTATTTCGTCGAAGATCTCCATTTCTCCACAAACATCAAAAACATGTTTAACAAGACTCCACTCCAGCTGGCCCAAGCAGAGGGTCACAGTGAAGTGGTGGATTATTTCCACTCACTCTGTTAGTCTCCTCCATAACTATGCACTTACCACTTGTTATTGTCTTGTGTTCATTTTGTAATAATTTTGGTTCCCCTCACTCACATGGTCAGTTCTATTTGCTTCACTTACACTTTTTGTTTCACTTCTCACATTATAATTTTGTGGATTTTGTTTGTATAATTATTAAAATTATTTTGCAATAAAGCGCCAAAAAAATGACATTCACATGATGCAGGACCTAAATTCCTTTGATGTGGTCATGACTTGGTCGTACCTTCCTTTGACGTAGTCATTCTTTCCTTTTATGTGGACATGCCTTCCTTTGATGTGCTCGTAACTTCCTTTGATGTGGTCATTCCTTCCTTTGATGTGGTGAATTCTTTTGATGTGGTGGGTAGATCCTTTGATGTGATGAAGAGAATATTTGATGTCATATTCTAGTTTAATTACCCTCTGAATCACTGGTGGGTGGAGCTTCATATAATTAATTATGGTATTATACAAAACAATGAATTTCACACAGTCATGTTATTTTTAACAGAACAGTGGAAAGGGTTCATATATCATTCAGGACACCAGCTTGAGGACTCTGCATCAAAAGACAATGCATAATCATTAAGATACACTCAGATTGCTAATCCTGTGAGTCTTCTACCTGGAAGCCACTGTCTTCCAGCTCAGCAGAGTGTTGGAGATGGTTACCACTACTCTTAGACTTCTTGGACATGTTCTCAAAGAAACTCCGAACAATGGCAGTCATGGAATTTATCTTAGGCTTGGCTATGGTTGGCGTTACAGAGCCACCTGGAGTGAAGGGGAGAGAGATATCTAGTCAATAGTCCTGATATTAGTGTAACTAACTCTCCACTGCAATAATAGGTAAAGGGTTCCAATATTAATATCACCAAACAAGTCCACTTACTGTCGTCCTTTCTTTCTGGGCTCTGCACACATCGAATGTAGGTTTTAAGTTAAGGTCCAGTTCTGGTGTCCTGTTAATGACATCTGGATCCAATTCTTCATTTCTGCAGAAACTTACTGAGCCACTTCACAGACACACTAGCCTATACATGGAGGAAACAGTTGAGTCATCAAGACCAGCAGACATACAACTGAATATTTTTATGTATAGGTAGGGACTATCAAGTCAAACCAAAAATAGAACAAACAAAATCAGAATAGGGTAACTTCAACATTGTTGAACAAATACTGTGGGTTTACTACTAGTCACCTAGCAACCACAACACATCACATGATACCTATAACTTACGTTAATACATTTGTAAATGTGAGCAAGTTTTGGACCCAGGGAACCCCACCCCCTTAATACAGGTTCCACTACACTAGAGCATTGTGGGGTGAGTGCACATGCCGTTTACCCAAGGTCATCATGGAAATAAACTACAATGTTAGGACATACAAGATATATAAGTACATATTTATATGTCTGGATATGAGGGTCAAAGGTCATCATCACAATTACCTGTATCCAGCTGGCATGTACTTAGTTACGTACCTCTATCAAGCTGGTTGCTACGAATGCCCTATCAGCTGTTAGCCTCTCCTCTGGGTTGTTGGCATTGTATGCAGCAAACATCACTAGGACAACCTGAACAAAATGGAGACAATAGAACTTCAATTTAGGATATCTCTAATTAAGAAAGTCTGCTGAGAGTCTGTGTGCAGAGGTAGAACTCCATTGGTCATTAGGTCGGACATTCCTTATCCTGCAATACTTAAATACTGAAATTTAGTTGGTCATTTCCAAGAAGTGGTTGGAAATGACCAGTGACCAGCAGTCATTTCTAGCTCTCTCTCTCTGTGTGTATAAATTATTGACCTAATTTAACTGTGTGCTTATTAATGAGGTACCTTAAGGCACCTACGTAGGTGAGGGTTGGGATCTATGTAGGTGAGGGTGGGGGTCTACATAGGTGAGGGTGGGGATCTACGTAGGTGAGGGTGGGGGTCTACATAGGTGAGGGTGGGGATCTACGTAGGTGAGGGTGGGACACCTGACGTAGGTGAGGACCATGGCATAGCCTTACCAAGAGCATGCTTCCTTAGTGATGACTATAAAGTTGGACGGTAGCTACAGAAATCTTTATCCTGTGCAGTCTTTATCAAGTGAAAGCAGAGGTAAAGCAGATGGCTAGGTAAAGTATGCATGGTGCATGTCAAAATACAGTCTCCGAATAAGAGAGTGATGTGATATATCTTTTATTAAGTTCTCTCGTGACATAATAAAGGTTTGAAGGGTTTTGTTGTGATATGAAGTACGTACATGATCAGATTGAACTGGCAATGAAAGGTGTCCAAGTAGATGTTGTGAAGGAGTCAAGTATGGCTGCTTTCTTCAAGATATTGAGCTCAGCATTGGGAATTTTGTGGGGTCTTGACTTGATCACCTGTGAGGATGAAGGAATATGTTCAGTTATGATTTAAAAAACAAGGGAGAAGTTGATTCTTACCAAATAAGGTATGTGATGTATTGTTATGTAGTCATAGAGGAATCTGTATTATGTGAAGCAGTCACTCAAGGGGCTGCATTTAGGATTTGATTTAAGGGAGACAAAATAGCTGCTTCAATATTTCAGGGGGCACGAAGCTAATATTTTAATAACACCACTTCACTGATCTTTGACTACTTTGCACTCATCAACAACATGACCTTAATACCCATACCTAATGATCCTGACATACAACACCAACTGAATGGAGGAAGACTCTTGACTGATAACCTCCCAGAAGTGACAGACAGAAGCAGATCTGAATGAGATCAAGAGACAGGACATGTGTACACGTACTCTTGGAGTTCTGGACTGTTTTCTAGTGTACCGTTCTCGAGCCATCATGGATGTTGAAGTGGATATCTAGCTAGCTTGTGAACTCTAACCTCCTTAATAGCTGGGTGGGGTTCATGAATAATGTATCTAACTGCACATGCGCATAAAGTTTGTTTACATAAGGGAATCTCCCGACTGCACCACGCCCTTGATTTTCTTCCTTTCATGCATTTTTTTGTCCTGAAATAACTGCCAGTTTTGTATCACAGCTCTGGAAATTGCCATCGAACTGAAATCCTACGACAAACTCAGTAATTATCTAGTCTCCTGAACTTAAACGTCTTGGAGGTGGGGCTCGTTGAATATCTGATCTAGAATAAACTATTTATCCCATAATAATAGTTGTCATAGATCTAGTGAAGTCATTTCCAGGATTTCATTGTGCAAGCATGAAAGGAGCTGGAAAAACCCTCAAAGGTATGTAGCTGTGTTTTATTCCCACCTACATAGCTCTTCCAACGTCCTTTAGTGATAACTAGACACTCGTGCTTTCTTTATCCAGTGCTTGTTGGTGATCTCTCTTCCCCCACACCAAACACCTTTTGTGTTCAATCTGATCTGGGGGATCATGGCTCCCTTCTCAACCTGTCCTTTGCACAGACAGTTCTCCCCTCTCTCTTGATACTCTGTGGAGATGTCGAATCTAACCCAGGCCCAGAGAGTAAGTCTAACAAATCATTTTGAGAAATGATATCCTATGTCACTGTAGCCCATCCAATTTTTTTTCTTTTCTTTGTAGCACAACTAAAAGTTGATGATCATTTCAAAGTCACTCAATGTTTGAAAGATCTACTTTTAAAAGACTTGAAATCGTTGGGTGAGGCTCTGGGACTCCGCTACACCACCTTGGATAGGATGACATCTGATTCACTATGTGAAGGATTGGTTTTGGCTTGGCTCAATCAGCAAGATAATGTGATGAAGGAGAGTGGTAAACCTACCTGGGAGAGCTTGATGAGAGCACTCAGAACTATTGGTCATGGAGGACTGGCTCAACAGATAGCACAAGGTAAAGATTTTATGTATATCGTGATCAATTCTCATTGTCACTTCAACAGATCAACTGAAAACTCAATATCATGAATCTGCTGCCTCTACTGTCAGTTCATGCGCCAGTTCAGGTATGTTATTTGAAGTGTTTCTATGCTAAGTGTTAATCACTATAATTTTTCAGTGCTAAGTGTTGTGGAACTTATTCCACATTTTCCTTTTCTCCCAACTCATGGAATGTCAGAAGATGAAAAAAAGATTAAAATGAGTCGGCTTTATCAAGAAACTGAACAGATTAAAACTAGATTTGTTAAACTCATCTTTGGTCTTCAGAAGTCTGTACGAGAATCGTACACATTCGATGACTTTCTAAGCCTCCTTAATCTTTCTGATATGAAATTTGAAGAAAAATTGTTGGATGGTTCTGATACAATAACTGAAGCTTTTCGTAGAGTGTCTAGATTTTGCTCTTTTCATGATCATCATATTATAAAGCTTTGGATTAAGAAATTTGGTGGAAGGGAAAATAAAGAGGCACTTAAAAGTTTTAAACAAAAGATCCAGGACTATTCTAAAAGACGAGTTTGTGAATGTCCAAGTAATGCATTTGGTAATGCAGAGAAATCAGAAAAAGTTGTCTCTCTGGAAAGTAAAATAGAGCTTAACAAAATGACTATTGAAGAATTTGGAAAACTAGAGAAAAGGATGAAAATTGCATTGGGAGGTCCAGTGTTACGACTGCTGTGTATTGATGAAGGTTGCAAGATGAAATACCGAACTTTGGATAACAACATGATAGATGTTATTACTGAAGAACAAAAGTTTGCTCTGAAAAGTCTGGGGTTCGTGAATATCAGCTATGGAGACCAGAGTCTCGATCTTTCTTCTCAGGTCTCAACTGATGATAAGGGAAAAGGTGAGTTCTCTCCATTGGTATTAGACGTCATCTGATGTCTCTTCTCCTACCCAGACCCTGTCCTCTCTCTAGTGGGGGAAATGGCTGCCCTTAAGGTGAAGGGTAGAGATGGTGATGATGATGCTGACTCAGCATCTGGTGCAGTTAGTGACATCACTGGAACAGGTATTGCCACTCACTCAGATGATGGTGGAAGCATATTCACATCAGGACTCGGGACCTATATCTCTGATGAGTTCCAGGTAAGTATTTTACAAGTCATCATTCCCCTAATATAAAAACATATTATTTGGAAGCATATTAATTTACATCAGGTTTTTACTAATTTTAATATCCATGGTTACAGCTTATTTGTATTTAATTTCCATGTATTTTTTAATTTCTGTTACTTGTAAACAATGGTTGTAATGTCTGTGTTCCAGGTAAGGATTTTAAAATCATCATTCCCCTAACGTAAGAATATCAACGTGCTACTAGTTCTACCTAATTCAATAATTAGGGAGGAATAAATGATGTAGCATATTCTTTTACATTTAGACATAATAACTTTTAGGGCATAATTGAGCTTAATAGGCAATTACTCATAGACCTTTCTGAGGTTCAGTGAGCCAGGATGAATTACCCTCATTGTCTTCCCTTTTCAAGAGAGTCCTCTTAGTCCAACCCTCATCTACACAGCTTATCAAAGGGTTTTGTCACTTCATTTAATGAGAGAAGAATATCTTCAGCACTGATTAATTTATTGCGACATATAGAATAATTTTTAAGAAGCATAATAGGTAGAATTGGAGATCAAGAAAAAAATGGAGCATAGTAATTTTACTCACACCTAATGTTTACTAATTTTAATATCCATGGTTACAGCTTACTTGTATTTGATTAATTTAATTTCCATGTATTTTTTAATTGCTGTTACTTGTAAACAATGGTTGTAATGTCTGTGGCACAATCCATAAATTTCCAGACTTCTATAGCTAATAAGTCAACAATTCCTCTATTATGTTAGTACTAGAGTGAGAATTTCCTTCCCTCACATGACAGGACTATGCTGGGAGAGACTTGAAGGACCCACGACTGGACATGATAGTCTCAGCAGAAACCACCACCAAGCAGAGCTTGGAATTGCATCATGCTGCCTACATAGGAGACCTGGAAGAAGTGAAGCAACTCATCACAAAGGGACTCAACCCCTTAACAAAAGATGCGAACAATAATACATCACTACATTATGCAGCTATCAATGGAAAATTGGAAGTGCTTGAGTACCTGATCGAAACTGAACTATGCAACCCATCTGTGTTAGGCTGGCATGAAAAAACACCATTACACAGTGCAGCTGAAGCAGGTCATCTCAACATAGTACAGTATCTAGTCGAAAAGCACCAAGTCGATACCCTTGAGCAGGACGAGGAAGGTGCCTCACCTCTACACAGAGCTTGTAAAGGTGGAAATTTAAAAGTAGTGAAGTACTTGATGGAGACAATGCTGATCTTCATGAGGATGGAAGATGTTTTCAAGGATTTCACAAAGTATCAGACTTCTCCCGTCCACCTTGCAGCTATGAATGGTCACATCAACATATTGAAATATTTTATCCACGACTGCAATTGTGACCCCAACCTTCCTAATGGTGTGCATGGTGGAGGACCTCTTTTTGATGCTGCACAGGAGGGTCACTTGTCCATTGTCAAGTTCCTGATAATGGAGTGTGGGTGTGACCCTGAGAGTAGAAATGATGAGCATGTCACTCCCCTAGGTCTTGCTGCACAAAATGGGCACTTATCAATAGTGACATATCTATGTGAAGACATGAGGTGTGATCCTCTCTGTAGGGACAAGCGGAACAGCACACCACTTCACCTTGCAGCCCGTAATGGACATAATGATGTTTGTGACTATTTAATAAACATGCAGTGCAATCCTAATGTTCCTGGATGGTGTGGAAGACGACCACTTCACGCTGCTTCACAAGAAGGTCACCTCCACCTCGTCAAGAATCTCATAGAGAATCATGCCTGCGACCCCAATTCTCTGGATGACAGCAATTCTACACCTTTACATATTGCAGCCATGGATGGACACCTATCCATCATCCGATATCTAACTGAAGTCAAAGGATGCAACGCTATGTTACAAGACAAGAATAGAGGCACTGCACTTCACTGGGCAGCAAAGTTTGGTCAGCTCGCAACTATCAAGTATTTCATCGAACATCTCCATTGCTCCCCAAACATCAGAAACATATTTAACAAGACTCCACTCCAGCTGGCCCAAGCAGAGGGTCACAGTGAAGTGGTGGATTATTTCCACTCACACTGTTAGTCTCCTCCATAACTATGCACTTACCACTATTTATTGTGTTGTGTTCATTTTGTAATAATTTTGGTTCCCCTCACTCACATGGTCAGTTCTATTTGCTTCACTTACACTTTTTGTTTCACTTTTCACATTATAATTTTGTGGATTTTGTTTATATAATTATTAAAATTATTTCAAAATAAAGCGCCAAAAAATGACATTCACATGATGCAGGACCTAAATTCCTTTGATGTGATTGTGACTTCCTTTGATGTGGTGAATTCTTTTGATGTGTCTTAATTACCCCTCTGAAATACTGGTGGGTAGATCCTTTGATATGGAGAACTTCCTTTGATGTGGTGAACAGTGTCCTATTCTAGTTTACTGAATCACTGGTGGGTGGAGCTTCATATAATTAATCATGGTATTGTACAAAACAATGAATTTCACACAGTCATGTTATTTTTAACAGAACAGTGGAAAGGGTTCATATATCATTCAGGACACCAGCTTGAGGACTCTGCATCAAAAGATAATGCATGATCATAAAGATACACTCAGATTGCTAATCCTGTGAGTCTTCTACCTGGAAGCCACTGTCTTCCAGCTCAGCAGAGTGTTGGAGATGGTTACCACTACTCTTAGACTTCTTGGACATGTTCTCAAAGAAACTCCGAACAATGGCAGTCATGGAATTTATCTTAGGCTTGGCTATGGTTGGTGTTACAGAGCCACCAGGAGTGAAGGGGAGAGAGATATCTAGTCAATAGTCCTGATATTAGTGTAACTAACTCTCCACTGCAATAATAGGTAAAGGGTTCCAATGTTAATATCACCAAACAAGTCCACTTACTGTCGTCCTTTCTTTCTGGGCTCTGCACGCGTTGAATGTGCACAGGAATGGTCAAACTGGTTGAACTTGTTGGCTCAGTCGATGATTGTGGTCCACTATTCTCAAACTGCAACACCATTGAGGAGACTTGGACTTTGCTATGGGTGTTGCTAGGGGGTGTTAGCTCCTGCCAGCTGTTGGAGTGTACTATTTGTGGTGTGTATGTGAGCATGTTCCCTGAAACAAAGAGATCAGTCTTGTGGGTAGTTCCAGGGGAGCCCCTTTCATTAGTTGGTGGGGGTGGATGACTGGATACAGTCGTACTCATCACAGTTACATTCTTATAATCAGTTCTACTGGAATGGATTTTCAGAATGAGACTGGAGGTGATGTCTGATTCTGTTATGCCTGGAGTGGAACAAGAGGTCAATTTGTCACTTTCTGCTTGGGAGGGAGAAGCTACTGAAGACTCGATATTAGACTCCGTGGTCTCATTAGGCTCTGTCCCACTGAACCGGTCAAACTGGTTTTCATAGCCGTCACTGGTGGACTCTCCATCAGCATCATGTCCATCTCCATCTGACCCGTGGGTATCCATGCTGCTCTCGTTGCTATAGAGACCCTGATGACTGGTAGCCTTAGGGGATGACTTCTTATTTACTTCCCACGTTGCCACTGCTGTCCTCTCCAGTAGAATGATTGGCCACTGAGTCTTGTAGTCCACTTCCGATGCCAACAGACGTAGATATGTTCGATTCTTTATAACTACTGGACTCAGAATCGGATGAATCCATCTTTGAGTATGGAATTCCAGAACCTGACCCTCTACGTGATGGAGTGTGCTCAAGTGAACCTCTTTTAATGGAATGTGCAGTACTGACTCGACTGCTGCTGAGATTGGTACCACACCGAGGTCTGACTGGAGTATTATTCAGGTTGGTACTGGAACGAGACTGAGGTCTGAGGGGCATGGTATCTGCGAACACTCCCTTAGAGCTAGCGGTTGATCCACTTGACCCTTGTCTCTTATGAGTCCTCAAGGATCCGTTTCTACGGTGACCACGTGGGTGACAAACACTTTCGATCAGTTCGCTCACCCACCATCCCTAGAAAACTTTCAATGGTGATGTAGCCCTTCTTCTTAAAATAGAGAAGATGGGATCCAATGAGGTCATAGCATGAATGCATTTATATAGTGTTTCTGTATACTCTTTAAGGTCATAATGAGTGGGCACAGGAAGGACGTGCTTATCCTGTTCCAGAGGTTTGAAAGGGAGCCTAGTTACCATTAACTAACTCTCTCACCTTGTCAGTCCCAACTCCTTTGCATCCAATTGACTCTTGCAGGACTTGAGTTCCTTGTAGAGCTTGTCTGCCGTCTGCAGCTTCTGCTCGTACATGACTCGGACGTCTTGAGCATGTTTCAGTTCCTCCTCCCTCTGCTGGATCAGTTCAGAGTCATTAGGAGGGATTCCCTTGATACAAAGCTTGCTAAGACACTCCTCTATCTCTCCTCTCCAACTCTCCTGCAAACAAAACAATATCACTGTACATCCAACATAATTATTGTGAGCTGAAACTTGCCTGGGACATGAGGTAAGTGTCTGGAGGGATGGTTAGAAATGCTCCAGCTACGAGATCAAGATGCATCAGAATCTGCCGGAAAGATGGTCTGTTTTTAGGCTTGGGTTGCCTAGGAAACGAAATGGAGAATGCAATCAAACAGATGTTTTTGTTACTAATTAGGCATAAGATATATATCACTTATGGTAAACACATTATCTATCAAGACTTTGCTGACATTGCAAAATACTTTTCACAGCTGCTGGTATGGAGTAGCCAACCCTGTGCCCCCACAACATTGCCAACCACATAAACTGATAAGAGCTAATTACTGTCCATTGAATGCTGAACTGCATAAGGTCTTGCTAACAACTCCAACTACCCATACTTACCCTCCACTGACTTTGCCCCTCCACTAATTCCTTACCAACACATTTCCAAGAGGACTTTGAGACCCACTGGACAGCCCGAGGGGATGGGGAGGTGGGGACTGTTACTACCAATGCCCCAAATCACTGCAGAGGAACTCACATTCTGCAAGTATGCAAAGTAGAGTCAAAGGTTGCTATAGCGATACACCTAATGCTGTCAATGTGTTGAAAGTCAGTAAAGGAAGACTCCAAATTCCTAACTTCCTATATGTTAAGAGTTACTCCATTATATTTCACTTACTGCATCAGAGCAGGACTCCGTAGGACCAGATGTCCACCTTCTCCGAGCACAACTCGTGTCTAATCATCTCAGGAGACATCTACCCAACCGTTCCAACAAAAGTCATCTTCATGCTCTTCTCACCAAAATGACGACTCACTCCAAAGTCAGGACATCATTATTGCAGAGAAGAATACTATGATAGAGAGAGGTCATAATCATTCATAACTCCTTCTTGATATTCATTAGGTTCATAAAACCACTCTATGTGGTCCTTGTGACTAACAACATCCTCCATGAATTGCTTTAGGACTTGATCTCATGGCAACGGGCGTAAATATTGTAACTGTATGAACACATACAAAGGTAATGAATTACACTGACACTAACCCTATTGTGACTGCCTCTAGTGTGAACACCAAACAAGACTACTATACTGATGTGGGATTAATACCCTTATGAATTGCACTGACACTAACCCTATTGTGACTGCCTCTAGTGTGAACACCAAACAAGACTACTATACTGATGTGGGATTAATACCCTTATGAATTGCACTGACACTAACCCTATTGTGACTGCCTCTAGTGTGAACACCAAACAAGACTACTATACTGATGTGGGATTAATACCCTTATGAATTGCACTGACACTAACCCTATTGTGACTGCCTCTAGTGTGAACACCAAACAAGACTACTATACTGATGTGGGATTAATACCCTTATGAATTGCACTGACACTAACCCTATTGTGACTGCCTCTAGTGTGAACACCAAACAAGACTACAATACTGATGTGGGATTAATACCCTTATGAATTGCACTGACACTAGTCTCTATTGTGGACACCAATGATCTTAATGTGGGAATAATTGTGAATACCCTTAACGACCTTATTACCCTGTTATGACTACCCCATTGTGGACAGACTACCCTGACACAATAGTAATCCTCATCTTGGATTGGAGATAGAGCATGCCAGATCTGATATACCTCGCCCACCCGACCACTTGAGGGGGGAGGACCTCGATGTTCAATTGTATGTAGTCAGAGAGCGTGCCCCCAGGGCAGTATTCAAGGACCAAGCAGAAGCAAGGAGGCTCAGTGCAAACCCCTCTACAAGGAAAGATATACATTATAAATTATTCTCTAAGGGCATTATGATGAGAATGTGTTGATTATTTTTCAGGCTGAGGGAGAGTGAATATAATTTACTTATCAAACACTTTCTTTAAAGGGACTGGATGAATACATCCAACATGTCCCCTAACAAGTGGCATGACTGGAACTGGTTCAACCTGTTGAACAAGTGCTCTTTATTTGGAGATGCTGATAACCACTCCTGATAAAAGCACATTGCTGAGCTCAGCATTTGACCTCATTGCTAGATATTTAGTGCTGGTCACATGACTTGTGACCAATCAGATCCTGTGTTCTAAATTCTTAAAGCTGCAATATATTGCACACTTGAGGAACTGTGCTCAGTCCCAACCACTTACAGGAGAGACTTTGGGGGTTTCAAAACAGGAACTATTGGAAGAAGTGTTGGTTCCCCTCACTCAATTACACTTCTTGTTCATCATGTAAGGACCAACTGAAATCTGTGTGAGGGGGAAAAGTACATCTGGTAACAATTGCTAGGTCTTCTTGACATACGACAGAATGTTGTTGCCACCACAAAAATTCAATAACTTGGCTCATAAACTATTATCTGGCTGCTGCTGGCCTTGCGAGTGTCTACTCAGAGAGTCTGTCAGTGCAGCGATCTCTGCTGCTGCCAACAAACTGGCTATCAAGCAAGCAAGATTTAATATTTCAGGAAAGGATTGTGTGTCTTCCAACAGGTAGGACAGATAGCTAGCTTTAGACTTTAAAAAAATCAATGCCCATACCTATTGATCCTCACACACAATACCAACTGGAGGAAGGGTCTTGACTGATAACCTCCCAGAAATCAAGAGACAGGACAAGTGTTCTTGAAGTTCTGGACGTGGAGCCATGTACCTGATCACAGACACTCAGCTACTCTACGAATGCGCACCATATAGCTGGGTGGGGCTCATGAATAATGGAACAATTGCACATGCGCATTAAGTTTGTTTACTTAAGGGAACGCCCATTTTCCTTTTTTTGTCCTGATAACTGCCAGTTCTGTATCACAGCCCTGAAATTATAAACTCAGTGATAACAACTAGTTATATAGCGGATTTCTGCTACTAGTTTGTTCGGATCAAGCTACTGCAGATCGCTAAGGGGGTGGGGCTCGTACAAGAAGGTATGAAACGACTCTAATGAACGGCTACATTATAATAACTACCATAAATCTAGTGACAGGATTTCATTGTGCAAACATGAAAGAAGCTGAAAAAACCCTCAAAGGTAATATGTGCAACTATGTTTTTATTTTCTGCCTACATAGAAGAAAAATAAGCATTTTCCAACTTCCTTTAGTGATAACTAGACACTCGTCCTTTCTTTATCCAGTACTTATTGGTGATCTCTCTTCTCCTACACAAAATATCTTCTGTCTTCAATCTGATCTGGGGGATCATGGCTCCCTTCTCAACCTGTCCTTTGCACAGACAGTTCTCCCCTCTCTCTTGATACTCTGTGGTGATGTTGAAACTAACCCAGGCCCAGAGAGTAAGTCTAAAATTTGAATGATCTTTAGATACTGAACTTAGCTAAATATACCTGCAGGAACATGCATGCTTAGAATTATGGTACTATATCACCCCCATTCAATACTCAAATCACCTTTTCTTTTCACTCCTTTATTAGCACAACTGACGATAGATGATCATTTTGAAGTCACTGAATACTTGGAAACTCTTCTTCCACAAGACTTGATACGCTTGGGTGGGGCATTGGGGCTCAAGTACAGCAACATGAAAATGATGAACCCTCTCTGTGGAGACATGGTTTTGGCTTGGCTCAATCAGCAAGATAATGTGATGAAGAAGAGTGGTAAACCCACCTGGGAGAGCTTGATGAAAGCACTCAGAACTATTGGTCAGGAAGGACTTGCTCAAAAGATTGCGCAAGGTAGTTACTGCCAATACTGGACTAGAAACTACTCAGTATCCAAATCAACTAGTTGTGGATATGATTAGCTTCTGATAAAATAAAGATCCATTCTAAAGATCAACTGAGCTTCATGATCTTATAATGCCAGTCAATATAACCAGTTAGTTAATGATTCTCGGGGCTTATTTTGTTACAGGTGTTCAACAGTTGATATCAGACACTCCAACACCATCTGACATGAGTTCTGAAGGTAAATCAGAAAAAATTCTTAACAAGGGAATGATTTTATCTTCATTTTAGATCAACTGAATGTTGAATGTCCAGAACCTGCTCCTTCCACAGTCAGCTCATCCTCTAGTTCAGGTACTGTTCTGAGGGAAGTTAAGATCTATTTATTCAAGCGTGTTACTTGAAATTATCAGATATGAGTGCTGTGGATCTCATTCCATGTTTTCCATTCTTACCTACCGATGGGATGTCAGAAAAAGAGAAAAGGTTTAAAATGAGACAGTTGCAGAAAGAAACTGAACGTTTGAAAGCTAAATTTACTAACCTCGTCTTTGACCTTCAAAAATCTGTCGAAGAAAAGTGCACACTAGATGACCTTCACAGCTTCCTAACCTACCACGAAGCAAAGTTTGAAGAATTACTACAAGGCTGCAAAACCATACCTGAAGCATTTCGCAAAGCATCAAAGTTTTGGTCTTTCTATGACCGTGATCTGATCAAACTTATGATGAACAGATTTGGTACGACAAGAAATAAAGAAGCACTCAAAGATTTCAGAAAGAAATTTCAAGATTACTCCAAGAGGCGAATTTGTGAATGTCCGAGCGATACATTTGGTAATGAAGAAGAGTCAGAAAAAACACTCGCTCTCAAAAGTGAAATGAAAATCGATAAAACAACTGTTGAAGAGTTTGAGAAACTGGAGCATGCTATGAGAAGAGCATTGGGAGGTCCAGTGTTACGACTGCTGCATATTGATGAAGGTTGCATTGAGCTGAAGTACCGAGCTTTGGATGACGGCATAATAGATACTATTACTGAAGAACAACAGCTTGCTCTGCAAAGTCTGGGGTTTGTGCATATCAGCTATGGAGACCAGAGTCTCAATCTTTCATCTCAGGAGGTCACAACTGATGATAAGGGAAAAGGTGAGTTCTCTCCATGGGTATTTGACATCATCTGATATCTCTTCTCCTACCAAGACCCTGTCCTCTCTCTAGTGGGGGAAATGGCTGCCCTTAAGGTGGAGGGTATTGATGGTGATGATGATGCTGACTCGGCATTTGGCACAGTTAGTGACATCACTGGAACAGGTATAGCCACTCACTCAGATGATGGTGGAAGCATATTCACATCAGAACTCGGTACCAATATCTCTGATGAGTTCAAGGTAAGGATATTAAAAATTATAATTCACCCCTAACATAAAACCATCAACCTGATTCTGATATAATTTGGAAATTTCAGAGTAATAGCTCATATGATAGCATTACTTATTTAAATTAGGTTTTTACTATTTTAATATCCATGGTTACAGTTCATTTGTATTTAATATCCATGTATTTTTACTTGTAAACAATGGTTGTAATGTTTGTGTTCCAGGTAAGGATTTTAAAATCTTCATTCCCCTAACGTAAGAATATCGACGTGCTACTAGTTCTACCTAATTCAAAATTTTCAGAAGAATAAATGATGTAGCATATTCTTTTACATTTAGACATAATAACTTTAGGGCATAATCGAGCTTAATAGGCAGACCTTTCTGAGGTTCAGTGAGCCAGGATGAAGTTCCCTATTAAAGAGAGTCCACTTAGTTTAACCCTCATCTACACAGCTTATGAAAGGGTTTTGTCACTTCATTTAATGAGAGAAGAATATCTTCAACGCTGATAAATTTATTAATAGGTAGATCAAGAAAACAATGGAGCATAGTAATTTTACTCACACCTAATGTTTGCTAGTTTTAATATCCATGGTTACAGCTTACTTGTATTTGATTTCCATGTATTTGTTACTTGTAAACAATGGTTGTAATGTCTGTGGCACAATCCATAAATTTCCAGACTTCTATAGCTAATAAGTCAACAATTCCTCTATTATGTTAGTACTAGAGTGAGAATTTCCTTCCCTCACATGACAGGACTATGTTGGGAGAGACTTGAAGGACCCACGACTGGACATGATAGTCTCAGCAGAAACCACCACCAACCAGAGCTTGGAATTGCATCATGCTGCCGAAATAGGAGACCTGGAAGAAGTGAAGCGTCTCATCACAAAGGGACTCAACCCCTTAACAAAAGATGCGAACAATGATACATCACTACATCTAGCAGCTATCAATGGAAGATTGAAAGTGCTGGAGTACATGATCGAAAGTGAGCTATGCAACCCTGCAGCATTAGGTCAAGATGGAATGACACCATTACACCAAGCAGCTGAAGCAGGTCATCTCAACATAGTACAGTATCTAGTCGAAAAGCACCAAGTCGATCCCCTTGAGCAGGACGAGGAAGGTCTCTCACCTCTACACAGAGCTTGTCAGGGTGGAAATTTAAAAGTAGTGAAGTACTTGATGGAGACAATGCTGACCTTCATGAAGATGGAAGATATTTTCAAGGATTTCACAAAGTATCAGACTTCTCCCGTCCATGTTGCAGCTCAATTTGGTCACATCAAAACATTGAAATATTTTATCCACGACTGCAATTGTGACCCCAACCTTCTTGGTGGTGTGCATGGTGGAGGACCTCTTTTTGATGCTGCACAGTGGGGTCACTTATCCATTGTCAAGTTCCTGATAATGGAGTGTGGGTGTGACCCACAGAGTAGAAATGATGAGCATGTCACCCCCCTAGGTCTTGCTGCACAAAATGGGCACTTATCAATAGTGACATATCTATGTGAAGACATGAGGTGTGATCCTCTCTGTAGGAACAAGCGGAACAGCACACCACTTCACAATGCAGCCCTTGATGGACATAGTGATGTTTGTGACTATTTAATAAACATTATGCAGTGCAATCCTAATGTTCCTGGTCAGTATGGAAGACGACCACTTCACTCTGCTTCACAAGAAGGTCACCTCCACCTCGTCAAGAATCTCATAGAGAATCATGCCTGTGACCCCAATTCTCTGGATGATAACAATTCTACACCTTTACATATTGCAGCCAAGAAAGGACACCTATCCATCATCCGATATCTAACTGAAGTCAAAGGATGCAACGTTATGTTACAAAGCAAGATATCAGGCACTGCACTTCACTGGGCAGCAGTGTTTTGTCAGCTCGCAACTGTCAAGTATTTCATCGAACATCTCCATTGCTCCCCAAACATCAGAAACATGTTTAACGAGACTCCACTCCAGCTGGCCCAAGCAGAGGGTCACAGTGAAGTGGTGGATTATTTATGCATATATTTGTATATTGAAGTGGTGGGTTATTTCCACTCACACTGTTAGTCTCCTCCATAACTATGTACTGACCACTAGTTATTGTCTTGTGTTCATTTTGTAATAATTTTGGTTCCCCTCACTCACATGGTCAGTTCTATTTGCTTCACTTACACTTTTTGTTTCACTTCTCACATTATAATTTTGTGGATTTTGTTTGTATAATTACTAAAATTATTTCAAAATAAAGCACCAAAAAGTGACATTCACATGATGCAAGACTTAAATTCCTTTAATGTGGTCATCCCTTCCTTTGATGTGGTGAATTCTTTTTGATGTGTCTTAATCACCCCTCTGGAACTCTGGTGGTAGATCCTTTGATGTGGAGAACTTCCTTTGACGTGAACAGAATGTTTGATGTGTCATATTCTAGTTGGTGGGTGGAGCTTCATATAATTAATCATGGTATTACACAAAACAATGAATTTCATTATTATTAACTGAATAGTCATATATCATCCAGGACACCAGCTTGAGGACTCTGCATCAAAAGACAATGCATAATCATTGAGATACACTCAGATTGCTGAGTCTTCTACCTGTCTTCCAGCTCAGCAAAGTGGTTACCACTACTCTTAGACTTGGACATGTTCTCAAAGAAACTCCGAACAATGGCAGTCATGGAATTTATCTTAGGCTTGGCTATGGTTGGCGTTACAGAGCCACCTGGAGTGAAGGGGAGAGAGATATCTAGTCAATAGTCCTGATATTAGTGTGACTAACTCTCCACTGCAATAATAGGTAAAGGGTTTCAATATTAATATCACCAAACAAGTCCACTTACTGTCGTCCTTTCTTTCTGGGCTCTGTATACATCGAATGTAGGTTTTCAGTTTTCTGGTGTCCAGTTAATGACATCTGGATCCAATTCTTCTGAGTCACTTCATAGACACACTAGCCTATACATGGAGGAAAACAGTCAGTCATCAAGACCAGCAGACATACAACTGAATGTTTTTATGCATAGTTAGGGATTATCAAGTCAAACCAAAAATGGAATAAACAAGGGTAACTTCAACATTGTTGAACAAATACTGTGGGTTTTACTACTAGTCACCTAGTAACCACAACACATCACATGATATGTATAAGTTATAACTTAATTGTGTCTCACTCAAACAGAAGATCAATCACTCAATCTGTAAGAGAGCAAGAGTTCAGTCACCCACTCAGACAGTGCTTTAACCCACTCACCCACACTTTAACTAGTTGAAGTGAGTTCAAGTGTACTTCACACAAGTGGTTGTAGGTATGTATACAGTGACCATCTATAGTGACCACCTCTGGACCACCAAAAGGTGGTCTCTTAATGGAAAAGGTCAGAGGTCAAATCAATAGTATACAAGCACGTTGGACATAACCAAGTGGTCTTTAAAGAGAGGTGGTCTCTAAATAGAGTGGTTTCTTAATACAGGTTCACTATTATAACCTGTATCTCTATCAAGCTGGTGGCTATGTTGTGCAGTAATCACCTGTCTCAAGTTAGTGGGAGCATGGTAAGGGGAAATCTCAGCACATTGAAGAGGGAGAGCACCACGAATGCCTTATCAGCTGTTAGCCTCTCCTCTGGGTTGTTGGCATTTTATACAGCAAACATCACAAGGACAACCTGAACAAAATGGAGACAATAAAACTTTAATTTAGGATATCAAAGAAAGTCTGTTGAGAGTCTGTGTGCAGAGGTAGAACTCCATTGGTCATTAGGTCGGACATTCCTTATCCTGCAATACTTAAATTTAGTTGGTCATTTTCCAAGAAGTGGTTGGGAAATGACCAGTGACCAGCAGTCATTTCTGGCTCTCTATGTGTTGTAAATTATTAATGATCCATTGACTCTTAATACTCTTAACACTAAACCAATTTCCTTAAAAATGAGCAGTTATTTCTATCTAACTTGCCTTGGTTTTGGGAGGATCAGGAAATGGACGCTGGCATTCTCTTCGGAGAGAACCCAGCCTTGGAGGTGACAGAGGTTCTGGAACATGTGCTCAGTGAAGAAGGGGGTGAAGGGGGCCATCATGCGCTTCATCAGGTACACCATGGAACACAGGGTCTGCATTGACTGGAGGCAGTCCTCTCTTCCCTGCTCCCCCTATAGACGTTATGGCAGTTGGGTAAAGGGTCTCCCACATAATAAGATAAGTATAGTCAACCCTGTAGAAATCCTATTTCTTTGATGAACCAAATTTCTGTCATGTGGTCTATATAATGTTATAGTTCCATAAAGAAATCAAATAAATATTATTCTGTCTTACTTGAATTTGCTATTTCTCAATGACTTCTGTTAATACACCAAATTTCCAGACCATGGCCACTAGTAGTCATGAGTTATGATGAGCCAAAGTCAATGGGACTGTCATAATCATATGACTAATGCCCTCTAAGATGTGGATAACCACACCCCTGTCATGTGACCATGCTATAGGCCCTCTATTGGGAACAGCCAGATGAAATATCACACAAGCTGACAGCTCCCTAATTAAATCTTGCATCTCATAGCATTATTACTAACTTTGAAAGAAGAGTACCTCTCAAATCAGGTCTAGTTCCTTCCAATAATTATGAGGACCGAGTACTCATCTTGATTCTTTTTCTGTTGAAGTGGACATACCAGTTGGTGAGTTGTTCTATGAACTTGACGAGTCTTGGCATGACAGTGTAGAGATGGTACTCTGTGGGGCAGAGAATCAAAAAAGCCCATTATTATTATTATTGGAACCGAACAACATTATAGCACATCCACACAATCTTCTCCAATAACATACCACCCCTTCCTTTCTTACACCTCACATCCCCCCTCCCCCACCCCACCCCCTCACCACCACCTCCCCTTCCCCAATCACTTACTGACCATTTCATCTCTGACAGGTGATGAGGGACTGGGTAAAACTGAAGATCCATCGATCCATAATGTTGGTGGGAGTAAAGTCCTCCTTACACTCAAAGGACACTCCGTCCTCCTAAATGACATCAAATTTCAATACAAACAGGTCAAGCTTGACGATGATCAAGCCACACCTCCTTGAGTCTCTCCACATTCTGCATAAGGAACCTATAAGCATTGAACCAAGGGAGGAATACGTCCTTCACCACGTCCTTCACACCTGACTCCTTGAACTTGAACGTCTTTGCCCTGACCACGGGAGAGTTCACCAGGTAGAGACAGAGGGCATCTGCACCAAACTTATTCACCACATTCACAGGGTCAGGGGAGTTCTTCAGACACTTACTCATCTTCTGTCCATCACTATACAGAGAGAGGGTACCTCAAAGGACACTTTCTATAAAAGGCATCTCTAATCAGGACGTCTTCTATAGAGGGGACTTCTAATCAGGACGCTTAATTTGTATTAATTGATCCCTAAAATGAGGACACCCCTTTAATTAGGACACTTTTCTCTGGTCCCAAAAATAAAGAATGATTTGGCAACACGTCCACATGTATACGCCTACTATCTTCTAACCACACACCCCCCACTAACAGTTCCACCATAACATACCTGGCCAAAACAAGACCATTGACGATGAGGTTCTTAAATGGTGGCTTCACGAAGAGTGCAGTGGAGGAGTGTAGAATCATCCTCGTGTCTGATATATCCCTCCAGTGATAAAATCAGCAGGGAAGGTGTTTTCTTGTTCTCAAAAAGGTAGTGGCTCTGAGCATAGGGCATACTGCCAATTTCAAACCAGCAGTCGAAGAGTTCTGTCAGATGGCAAAGGGTACCATTCCCTCGGATGGACTAGATTGTTGACTGTTCAGAATTGTTCTAAGCACCCCACACTTGCATCACTCCGCTCAAGACTGGAAGCCTTCCCGCGCTTTCACAAAGTCCACAAAGGTCACGGAATTGCACAATGTTCAAACACACTTACAATCATAGATCTATATGTTGCAATTGACTGTGTAGGGTGGACATTGCGTATTGCGGTTGGCGTATGTGAGGAGTTTTGACCCTACGGAATAGCCCAACGGTTCGGAATAGCCACACTTTGCCTTACAGAGAGCAGGCTCATAGAGTTGTGCAAAATTACTCCAAGTGAATTAATGACTTTGTCGATGTAATCCATATGAATGTTGCTCCTTTCATTCGTGTGACCGAAAATTGAACAGGCGAAATCGTCTATACGAAGTGATCTCATCCACACTGAGTGAATTGGGGTGGAGAGAGAGAGAGAGAGAGAGAGAGAGAGAGAGAGAGAGAGAGAGAGAGAGAGAGAGAGAGAGAGAGAGAGAGAGAAGAGGAGAGGAAAGGTGAGAGAGAGAGAGAGAGAGAGAGAGAGAGAGAGAGAGAGAGAGAGAGAGAGAGAGAGAGAGAGAGAGAGACTGTATATATGAAGCAGTCACTCAGGGGCCTGCATTTCGGATTTGATTCAGGGGGCACGAAGCTAACAATTTAATAACTCCACTTCACTGATCTTCAACTACTTTGTATTCAACTGACCTTTACACCCATACCTATCCAACTGAAGACTCTTTGGTAAAGGGTCGGCTGCACCCCAGACTAGTCGACTATAGATAACCTTCCAGATTGAGAAGTGATATTTCACAGAAACAGATCTGAACGAGATCGAGAGACAGGACATGTGTACACGTACTCTTGGAGTTCTGGACTGTTTTCTGGTGTACCGTTCTGGAGACTAGTGAACTCTAACCTCCACATGCTAATAGCTGGGTGGGGTTTATGAATAATGTATTTGTAGTCTGGTGAACCATCCCCGGCCACTTCCGCAGCACTGGATCACCAGCAAGCCCTGCCCAGCAAGCTGGTGATGCAATACATCCAGTGCTGCGGAAGTGGCCGGGGATGGTTCACTTCCTTCCATTTTTTATCCTGAAATAACTGCCAGTTTTGTATCACAGCTCTGGAATTGCCAACGAACTGAAGTCCTACGATAAACTCAGTAATTATCCAGTCTTAGAAAATTCAAACGTCTTCTATAGAATAAACTATTTATCCCATAATAATAGTTGTCATAGATCTAGTGAAGTCATTTCCAGGATTTCATTGTACAAGCATGAAAGAAGCTGGAAAAACCCTCAAAGGTATGTAGCTGTGTTTTATTCCCACCTACATAGCTTTTCCAACTTCCTTTAGTGATAACTAGACACTCATCCTTTCTTTATCCAGTGCTTGTTGGTGATCTCTCTTCCCCCACACCAAACACCTTCTGTGTTCATGCTGATCTGGGGGATCATGGCTCCCTTCTCAATCTGTCCTTTGCACAGACAGTTCTCCCCTCTCTCTTGATACTCTGTGGTGATGTCGAATCTAACCCAGGCCCAGAGAGTAAGTCTAACAATATCAAGTTCCCCATACACTGTTACTTCAGCTCATCCATCTCTTTTCTTTTCTTTTCTTTTCTTTTCTTTTCTTTTCTCTTCTCTTCTCTTCTCTTCTCTTCTCTTCTCTTCTCTTCTCTTCTCTTCTCTTCTCTTCTTCTCTTCTCTTCTCTTCTAATAATCTCTAGTAATAAATAATCTCTAGTAAAGGCTAACACTCTGAATCGCACTCTCATCATCTTTCAGAACGTCATGAACACATCTCTGATCGAGATTCGGGAAAACGTGACCCTCTTCAATGAAACCTTGAATGATGATAGCAACGCCACCAATGCTACAGTTGAGATAGTCACTGGCTTTCAATATGAGGAGGAAGTGCTCCACTTTACTCTGAGAGGTGATGGGAATCACACTGAATCTATTGATGCTACGACAGTCAACATCACTTTTTCAAAAGAAGACTTGGATGAGATAAAACGCATTTTCGGACTGGCCATTTCCCGGAATACGACTTTCATAACATTCCCAGATAGTCTGATAGTTGATATGAACAGGAACAGAATCGTGCCCATCGAGACAACAGCTGCTCAACAGGCTGCAAGGTTCATTCCTGATACCACAAACCCATTCCTGGTGGCATGGGAATTGGACATGAATGGCGGGAACATGACACTCTCTTTCTCTGAGACAGTGGATGCCTCATCTTTTGACGTCACAAGGCTTCGCATACAATCTGCAGAGAACTCCATCATTGGTCACACCTTGACTGGAGGAAACAGTTCGATGGTGGATGGCTTGGTAATATACATCTGGATCACTAAGGAAGATCTCGATGAGATTAAGAGGATAGAAGAAATAGCCACATACCGAGGAAACACTTACCTCTCTTTCACTCCAGAACTGGTTGGTGACATGAACTTTGTTCCAATACAGGAACAACCGATTTCTTCAGCTCTTCTCGTGTCCAGATTCACTGCAGACATCATTCCACCTGAACTTATATCATACGATCTGGACATGGATTCTGACACACTCTTCTTGACTTTCTCTGAGACTGTTGATGCCAGCACCATCATCTACCAATCTTTCACGTTACTGAACAGACCTAACAGCACGGATGAATTGGGTACTTTTACACTCACCAGTGGCAACTCTTCTATCTTGGACTCCACCATGATCAACCTGACATTTATGAAGGCAGATTCTGACGAGATTCGTAGGCTTTACGACCTTGCCATCTCCAACTCTTCCACTTACTTGAGTTTGGATCTTGGAGGTATTCTGGACATGAATAACAACAGTGTGGTGGGCATTAGTGAACTCGATCCCAGAGCAGTGCGGATCTTTTCACCCGATATGACACCTCCATATCTGGAATCTTTTAATCTCGACCTCGATAGTAGCCAACTGTTCTTGACTTTCTCTGAAACTGTTGATATTTCAACCTTTGACCTTCAAGACATCACTCTTGTCAGTACCGACACGGCCATCAATGTGTCTAGACTAACCCTCAATGGAGGTTCCTTCTCCTTGGAGAACTCGACAATGATCACATTGAACCTCACACTGGAAGATGTGAACCAACTAAAACGTCTTCCAGAACTGGCTACGAGTAATGATACCACCTTCATCTCTTTCCCCTCGGAGTTGATTCTTGATATGAATTCCAATAATGTCACTGCTCTGCTATGCCCTGGGGGTAGCAGATGTGATGCATTGCCTGTCAGTGTTTATACAGAGGATGTCACCTCACCAGTGTTGTTAGCGTTTGATCTCAATGTGACCTCTGAGATACTAACATTGTATTTCTCTGAGACAGTTAACACCTCATCACTTGACGTTAGTCAGATAACGCTGCATTATGCAGCCAACACTAATGATGACGATGACCCAATGTTCACCTTTTCACCTCAAAGTAGCTTCACTTCGACACCTTTCAATGATGTGGTTGATGTGAGAATCGGTCTGGAAGATCTCAACGAGCTGAAGAGAATACTAGGACTGGCCACTGATATGAACGATACCTTCATTGCTATCACCAATATCTCTCTTCTGGACATGAATGCTAACAACGTTGTAGCGATATCAAGACTCGAGGCTCAACCTGTTCAGACATTCACGAGGGACTCAGTCAGTCCTCAAGTACTCTCAGTGGAACTGGACCTCAACTCTGGCATATTGATCATCAATTTCACTGAGACTATCGACATCCGCAGTCTTAACATCAGCACCATCACTTTCCAGTCTGCAGCTCTGGTTGGGATGAACGAGTCTACATACACACTGATTTCTGGCAGACCTCCTCTCTTCAGTTCTTCCGCTTCAAATGACTCAGACAGCATTGTCATTAGTATCGGTACTGAGGACTTGAATAGCATCAAACGCATTGAAACAATTGGTAGAGAACTGAATGATACGTTTATTGTAATACCAGCTGGTTTTATCAGTGATATGGCCGGCAATACCATTATCCCCCTACCCAATGATGGAGCTATGGTGGTGACTATGTACTCTGCAGATACAGTCGGTCCTATTCTTCTCTCCTTCAGTTTGAACTTGACCTCTGAACTCTTGATTCTCACCTTTGATGAGACTGTAGATGTCAGTACATTCAATATCACGTTCCTCATTCTGCAATCAGGAATAATACAACCCTCCAATGCCAGTTCTGGAGTGACAGGTTCTGGTTCTGGAATGGGAACTATATTGGAACCTGAGCCTTTGACTTTCTCATACAGGCTGACCAGTACCAGAAGAGTGACTGGAACGGATGGACCTGTGATATCAATCTCCCTGACGGACTCTGACCTCCATGAGATAAAACTCCTACGGGGCCTCGCCAGCAGTATCAACGACACTTTCCTCACTATACGAGGAGGAGCCTTCTCGGACAATGCTTTGGAACCAAACCCGAGTCAGGAACGGACTCAGCAGGCTGATGCTTATGGTGTCGACACTGTTGCACCTCAACTGACTACATTCACAGCAGACGTGGACAGAGGGACTCTAACACTGAACTTTGATGAACCAGTTGATGTGTCTACATTCGACCCCAGGGGCATAATCCTTCAAGGCGTGGGTATGACTATGAGAATGGACCAGATGATGAGGCTAACGGGGGGAACCACGACCAGTGAGGACGGTCTTATGCTCATTGTGTCTCTCACAGAGAGGGACTTGAATGACTTGAAGAGAAATGAGAACCTCTTCTCCAGTTTGAACAGCTCGTTCATAGCCATTGATCCTATTTTCATCAGAGATATCGCCGGGAATAGAATACAACGAATCTCAGATCCAAATGCACTCCAAGCCTCTCTCTTTCGTAACGACACTACCATGCCAATTCTGGAAGCTTACAGCCTAAACATGAACAACGGACAACTAACCCTCACCTTCTCTGAGACTGTGAATGTTTCATCCCTTCAATTTACTGATATCACCTTGCAACGATCATCAAATGTCTCCTTTGACTTCTACGAGTTTTCCCTCAGAGGAGGGTCACTTCTCTCCAATAGGGATGACACGATTGTCTTCATTCAGATAACAAATGACGACCTTAACGAGATTAAAATCAGAAGAATCGCTAACCAAGCTAACACCACTTGGCTGACATTTCCAAGTACTTTGATAAGTGACATGAACATGCAAGAGGTGGAGGAGAGGTTGAATGGAATTAATGCAGCAAGAGTTGATAACTACACTGCGGACATCACAGAGCCTGTGTTGCTAACGTACGGTCTGAACTTGACGTCTGGTGTTATCAGCTTCACGTTCTCGGAAACGGTTGATGTGACGGGGACACTTGATGTCACTCAACTTACCTTCCAGAACACACCTCAGATTTCCCGAGATGTCAATGGATTCAGTTTCTACACTCTGACCTCATCAAGTTTCTCCAACGATTCCAACTCTCCAATCTTCTCCATACAACTCAGCCTTGTTGATCTGAATGCCTTGAAGGCACGACCTTCCCTAGCAACCAATGTCAACGATACCTTCATCAGTTTTACTTCAGACTTCATTGAGGACATGGTAGCTAACTCAGTGACAGCTGTGTTAGAAGCAAGTGCTTCCAGAGTGAATTTGGATGATTTCGGAGCTGATGTGTTACCACCAACATTGGACGCATTTGACTTGGACCTAACTACAGAAATACTGACTCTGTCATTCTCAGAGACCATCGACCTTTCAACCCTTGATTTCGCTCAGTTTCAGCTTGTTGATGGACCTAACCCAAATTCTACATTCTCTCTGTCAGGAGGTTTTGTGAGAACCACCAAGGATAGGTCGGTAATCATGGTTTCCCTCACCACACCTGACGTGAATCGCATCAAGCAGATCGTAACCTTGGCAACCGAGAGGAACAACACTTATATTGTACTAACTGCAGCAGCTTTGAGTGACACTTCAGAGCTTAACATTGTTCCCATCACTTCAAATGACCCACTTCAAGTTGGACTCTTCGTGGAAGACAGTACTCCTCCAATGTTGGTGTCGTACAACTTGGATCTAGATGGACCTGGTGAATTGTCTCTTACTTTTGATGAAACTGTCAATACGGAGAGTCTCGATGTCAGCTCTATCACCTTACAAGATAACACGACAGCATCAGTCGAGTACTCCCTACGCTCCAGCACCACCAGTAGCATGAATGGTACCATTGTTGTCATCAATCTCTCTCCCGAGGACTCAAACGAAATCAAACGCATCACCAACCTAGCAACTTCCTCTTTCAACACTTTCCTCTCTCTCATCCCCGAAGCTATCTCTGACACAGCGAATAACTCTGTCACATCGATTCCAGATATGTCAGCCAGATCAGTACGAGTGTTCACTCAGGATACCACCCAACCTACTCTGAATAGCTTCACACTGGACCTCACCACTGGAAATATCAGCTTCACATTCTCAGAGACAGTGCGAGCCTCAACGTTTGATCCCAGTGCCATCTCTTTCCAAGACTCTCAGACAGCAAGTCCTATGAGCACTTACACTCTCACAGGAGGTGTTTGGAATGTGACAGATGACAACACTGTGATTCAATTCCAGCTCTCTTTCAACGACCTGAACAGCCTGAAACAACTGGAGAATGTAGCCACATCTGGTGACAACTCCTTCTTAGTCACCAGATCCAATTTGGTGAGAGATATGAACAATAACATGCTAGTACCCATCACAGATGGACAAGCCCTACGTGTAAGAACTGGTACCTTCATTGGCGATCAAATACCTCCTGAACTCTTGACCTTTGCAGTGGATTTAGACTCTGGAGTCCTCAATTTGAATTTCAGTGAAGCTGTGAATATATCCGTACTCAGTCCCTTGGACCTCGTTTTGCACGACTGTTGCTTCAACTGTCCAGTTGATTCAGGAAGTAGGAGTGGCTTAGGGAGTGGCATGGGCATGGTTAATGAGAGTGACATGAGCATGGTTAATGAGAGTGACATGACTGGTGGCTTATTTGGGAATGGGAGTGGTATGGGTATGAATGGAATATTTGGAAGTGGGAGTTTCAATATGAATGAACTGTGTAATATGCCTATTTACAACTTTACTCTCACTGGAGGACTCTGCAACAACGACCAGAGGACCTTCTTCACTTGTCCTCTGACAACTGAAGACCTGAATGAGGTCAAACGGCTGCCATTTTGCTTGTACAACAACAATGGGAGAGACTGCTGCCTCTCCATCATGGGTGAACCAATCACAGACCAGTCAAGGAATCCAATAGATCCTGCCACTTTTGAAGAGTGTCGCTTCCCTTCTACTGAGTTCACTCCAGACATGAACAGAGTCTCTCTCATGGCGTTCACTTTGTTTGACTTGGACTCTGGAACAGTCGTACTAACATTCAATGAAACTATAAATGCCTCAAGTGTGGACCTGACAAGAATCTCCTTGCACTCCTTCTACCGTCTCCCCCAGTTCTCGTACAACCTCACGGGAGGTAACATCGTATCCTCTGACAACACAAGTCTCACGTTTTTGCTGACTGATGAGGATCTCTTCGAAATACAGCGGCAGAGAGGACTATGCACGGCCATTTTTAACTGCTGGGTTGCTCTTGGAGACGGATTTCTACAAGATACATCGGCCAATCCAATCATCCCTATCCCACTAGAAAGAGCTCAGTATGTTTCCACCTTCACTGATGATCAAGGACGACCAGACCTTCAGTCGTTTGAACTCGACTTGAACCTGAATACAGTAACTCTGACCTTCAGCGAGACTGTGTCGGTATCCACATTGGATGCTACTGCCATTACCTTGCTGAACGCTCGCTCCGACAATGCCACCATGATCACCCTCACTGGTGGTACCACTTCTTCTCGCGATGGCCGTTTCATTGTGGTGGACTTGCTCCCTGAGGATGCCAATCGCATTAAAGCTCTGGATGATATTGGCACCGCAGATCTCAACACCTTCATAGCCATCAATCAAAGTTTGATAGCCGATGCAGTATCAAGGACCACTCCGAACCAAGTCAACCCCATCTTACCTGCATCAGCAATACCCGTCACACCTGGTACTCTTACTCAAGATCAAACACCTCCCAGGATCACATCTTTTGAGCTGGACCTCGATTTGGATCAAATTCTCCTAACTTTCAACGAGCCCATTCGAGTCTCAAGTGCCATGTACGATGGCTTCACCATCCAATCAGAACCCTCGGCACTTCCCAGTGACAACAGAACACTACTAGGAGGCACCACAACTGAAGCTACTGACTTCAATGGGACAATAGTTCTCATAGTTCAGCTCCTCCAACCCGACATCAGATACTTGAAGCTCTCTGGTAATCTTGCAACAAGAATCTCAGACACTTGGCTAAGTGTGAGGCAAGGAAGTTTACAAGACATGGCTGGCAATGACCTGGTGGCAGTTCCCCCAGAGGGGGCTCTAGCGGCCTCTAGGTTTGTGTCCGACGACATGCAAGCATCACTGATTGACTTCACTCTTGACCTGGATCTTGGGCTCGTTCATTTAACATTCAATGACATCATCGATGCCAGCACTTTCAATCCTGCTGGGCTCACTCTGCAGAACTCTCGTAGAATTAACACTAACAATTCAGTGACCCTCACTTCTTCCAGTTACACAGAGAGTGATAATGGATACTTCATTACCATCAACATATCAACTGAAGACCTCAATCGAATCAAACTGAACGACAACCTTGCAACCAGACGCAACAACACCTTCATTTCAATGAGAGCCTTCACATTCAATGATAACTTTGGTAGGGATGTGATTGCTTCTACTGTTGAAGAAGCTATTCCGGCTTCCAACTTCACAGAAGATATGACTTCCCCTCGACTGCTGGACTTCACATTTGATGCAAATCAAGGTGCCATTATCCTCACGTTTGATGAGACTGTGAGAGCCAACACAATCATGGAAGAAGAGATCACGATACTGAATGCCTTGAACATCAGTGAGACAAGTTCCTTCCACACACTTACAAACGGCTCTGCCTCTCTTATTGATTCCACAGTAATAACTCTGTATCTCTCTGTGGAAGATCATAACATCATTAAGGCATTTGATGACCTTGCTACTGGGAGCAGAGATACGTTCATAGCATTCGGTGAAGAACTTATCATGGATATGAATGACAATGAAGTCCAAGCAGTTGATAATGAGTCGGCAATTCAAGTAGTCCAGTTCAACAATGATTTTACTTCTCCTCAGCTTGTTACTTTCTCCCTCGATCTCACCATGGAAGTGATCATCTTGACTTTTGATGAGACAGTTAATGGCTCTTCACTCAGTATTCCGGAAATCACCATCCAAGGAGCAGGTGTACGGTCTGATTTCAGGACACTGTCTGACAGCAACCATTCTCTTGCATTTTCTACCATTGTAACCATCTTCCTGGGTCTCAATGACTTGAATGAAATAAAGCGTTTGACAGAAGTAGCAACATCTGTGAATAACACATTCATTTCGATCACTCAGCAAGCCATTTTGGACATGAACAGGAATCCAGTGACAGCAATTATGGACTCCACTGCCCTCAGGGCTAGTGGTTTTGAGCGTGATGTCATCAGCCCTGAACTCATATCATTCAATCTCAACCTGACTTCCGACGTCTTAACTCTCTCCTTCTCAGAGACTGTCAGGGTATCAACCCACGCCCTGGACCAATACACTGTCCTCTCTGGTGGAGATGACATGTCAGTCATGCAGAGGTACGACCTCTCTGGAGGTATTTCGCAGCCGAATGATTACCACATTGTGAATGTGGAACTATCAGTTCCTGACTTGAACGAGATCAAGAGACTTACTGGTCTGGCCACAAGCGAAAACAACACCTATCTCTCTGTGACTGGTGGTGCTATTACAGACATGAGTGGCAACTTCCTCATAGCTGTGGAAGACATCGTTGCCCTCCCTGTGAGTATCTTCACAGATGACAGGGTTTCACCTTCTCTACAGTCATTCAACTTTGACATGAACGTAGGAATCGTTTCCCTGATGTTCTCTGAGACAGTCCTAGCCGACTCCCTCTCCATTACTCAGATAACATTACAGGACAGCTCCAATATCTCTGGAGGAGTTTACTCACATTCGCTGTCGAACACAAGCTACTCCAACTCAAATGATTCTAATGTTATCATCATTATGTTGTCAGATCAAGATCTCAATGAAGTGAAGAGACTGTACACCTTAGCAACCAGCAATTTTACTTCTTTCATGTCCATCTCATCTCTACTTATCATGGATATGAATAGCAATGCCGTAAACGACATTCCAGACGACCAGGCCTTGCCTGTCTCTGTGTTTGTTCCTGACAGCAATCGCCCAAGGCTGGAGGAGTTTGACCTCAACCTGAATAATAGCGAGTTATTGCTGAGATTCAACGAGACCGTGAACAGGGACTCCCTCAATGTGGAATCCATCACCATCCAACACGCCCGGGACTCTTCTGGTCCTCTCTTTACTCTCAGCCTTACTCCTTCAAGTTCCTCTACATCTCCAAATGCCACGTCCATCACCGTGGGTATTGGAACATTAGACCTCAATAATCTAAAGCGTCTCACAGAAGTGGCCACATCGAGAAATAATTCCTACCTCTCTCTGAACTACACAGCCATCGAAGATATGAACCAAAATGCCGTCCTACAGATATCTGGATCTAATGGCCTACAGGTCACCAATTTCATTCAAGATGAGATTCGTCCTGTATTGGATGGATTCAGTCTTGATGTTGATGAAGGGATCCTTATTCTCACATTCTCAGAGACAGTCGATGCTGAGACTCTCGATATCTCTTCCATCACATTCCAGTCTCAGCAGTCTCTTGTGATTGGTGAGAATTACACTCTAGTCGATGGAATGGGAATGGGACCTGAGTTTTCTTACTCGAATAGCACTGATGACCCAATTATAACAGTTTTCATCGGCTCTCTTGATCTTAACGCCATCAAAGAGATATTTGAGTTAGCCAACACGCCAAATTCAACCTACCTCTCGATAGATGCTGATGGAATCAGTGATATGATTGGACTACCTCTACAACCTATAACTTCAGACATGGCCCTGTTGGCCGATGCATACATTAATGACTCTACAGGCCCTCGATTAGTCTCCTACACACTCAACCTGACATCCGAGTTCCTCATCCTCACATTCGACGAAACTGTGAGGCTGGAGAGTTTCAATATCAGTCAACTCATTCTCCATTCTGGTGCCAATGTTTCCTATTCCTCGTACCACATTCTGAGAGACTATCGAAGGATATCAATGGAGAATTCCACCATCATCTCGCTGCTTCTGGCTCTGGATGACCTGCACCAAATCAAACTGGACACCGACTTAGCTACCTCAGCAGACAACACATACCTCCAGCTCCTTCCATCAGCCGTCCATGATATGGCCCTGGAACCAAACTACATTCAGCCATCAATAACAGCAATCCTTGCAGATGACTATGTAGAAGACAGAGTCAACCCAAACCTCGTGTCTTTCACTGTTGATATGAATGCAGGCCTGATCACCCTCAACTTTGATGAGCCTGTCAATGCAAGCAGCATTGTGTTCACTGGATTCACTTTGTACTCTGGAAGAGTTGCAGTGGAGATCGGATCTGGTTCTAATGATTCTTCGAGTGGTGACCAAGAAACCGTTCCTAACTTCTTCCGTCTCAATGGAGGCTTTACGAACAGCTCCAACGGCTTACAGATCGAGATCTCTTTGACCATCGATGATCTCAACGCCATCAAACGAGATGAATTCCTCTTCACCAATGAATCTACTTCGTTCCTCAGTATTGCACCAGAAGCCATTGCTGACATGAATAGCAATACAGTTAATGAGATCCAACCATCACAAGCTCTGTCTACCTCCATGTTCACTAACGATACCACATCTCCATTTCTTCTTGGGTTTGACCTGGATGTCAACAGTGGCATACTGCTCCTGAGTTTCCCCGAGACTGTGGACGTTTCAACAACAATGTTCGACAGAATCGTACTCCAGAGGAGCTCCAATGTTAGTGACCCTGGTAACAGGTACATGCTTACAGGTGGAATGCTCACTATGCTTCAAGATGGCCTTCTAGCATCCATTCAGATTTCCTTAGAGGACTTGAATGAACTTAAAAGAAGAAGGATTGGTGTCTCCAGAGAGACAACATGGCTGACTCTGGACGAGAGCACAATTCTGGACATGAATGACCAGCAAGTAGTAGCTTTGCGGAACGGTGTCAACGCCCGATTAGTCAGAAACTATACCTCAGATATGACCCCACCTCAGCTGCAGTCCTTCAACCTCGATCTCACCAGAGAAATAATCGTCCTGAGCTTCACTGAAACTGTGGACACTTTTCTCTTCAATGTCTCATCAATTTACTTCCAGGATACTGCAGATGGAAACAACACATTCAATCATTACAGACTGACTGGTTCTAGCTACCTCAACTCTTCGGACAGCAGTGTGATTGAGGTCGTTCTGGGTCTGGACGATCTGAATGCCATCAAGCAAATGTATGAGCTGGCTACTGAAGAGAATAACACCTTTATCCGAATCAACTCTAACCTTGTTGAAGATGTGTTTGGAAATAATATTGTGGAGGTATCACAGAATGACGCTCTTCAAGTTGATGTGTTCTTCGAAGACGTCGTCCCGCCAATTCTTCAGAGTTTTGACATCGATCTTGACCAGCGTGTCATTACCCTTTCTTTCTCTGAGACAGTCGATGTATCTTCACTCGATATCTCTGGCTTCACGCTTGTTGGTCTGGGATCCCCTCGGGAGAGCTACCAACTCATATCCAGTTTCAGTCTCTCCGAAAACAGTTCCATAGTGATGATCGATATCACCAGACGTGACTTCAATGCCATCAAATTCCTCACAAATCTAACTACTGGCCAGCTTGACACATCATTGAGGGTCCTCCCCACTGCCATTGCTGATATGGCAGGCAATAACCTCACTGCATCTCAGTTGAGAGTCACTAACTACACCAGAGATGCCAGCAGTCCTGTTCTGGAGTTCTTCGATCTGGACATGGATGGAGTCACTTTAACATTGGGATTCTCGGAAACTGTGAACATATCCACTATCAATTTCACTGCCATCACAATCGTGGAGTCGGAAATACCATATTTCCTGCAATACCAGTTGTTGGAGGGAAGAGTTGGGATGCAAAACTCACCTGTCATAGAGGTCCAGATACTGCGAGAGGACGAGGACAATTTGAAGAGAATTGACAATCTAGCAACTTCGCCTAACAACACATATCTTGTGATAACTTCTTACCTCATTGAGGACATGGATGGGAATTCTGTCGAGGATATCGTCATCCCTGAACCTGTGAGGAACTTCACAGATGACACTACACCACCATCTCTCGTCAGCTATGATCTAAATCTCACCTCTAATCTCCTCACTCTTGTCTTCTCAGAGACAGTGAACACCAGTTCCTTTGCTATCAATGGAGTCACACTTCAAAGTGAGGAAGTGTTTGATGACAACACGACTCTCTCCCACACTTTCACTAATAGCATAGTCACGTCTCTCGTCTCCAACCCCACCATTGTGGTCAACCTCAGCAGATTCGATTCTGATGAAATACGTCGACTCCCAGTTCTTGCTTCAAGCAATGCCTCCACTTATCTCGTTCTTGATTCCAATTCCATCTTTGACATGGTCGGACTTGGCATAGTTCCAATTTCCAACACTTCAGCGCTTCCAGCTCAGACTTATGTGGAGGATGAAATCAGGCCTTACTTGGAGTCATTTGGCATCGACCTCACGATGGAGGTCCTCTACCTCAACTTTTCCGAGACTATGAACATCACAACATTCGAGGTCACTCAGGTCACTCTCCACGAAGGCATATTTCCAGGAGCACAATCATATTCACTAACTGGAGGCCAACTTCTGAACACTGACCACTCTTCTTATCTGGCATTGAATCTCAGCACTCCTGATCTCAATGCAATTAAATTCCAAACAGAGTTAGCCACTGATATTACTGACACCTTCCTGACTCTAACTGAGACACTGATTCAAGATATGAATTCAAATCCTGTGCTCCCCGTCACCACACCCAGACAAGCTGAACAATTCACCAGTGATACTGTGTCACCTCAACTCCAAGGATTTGATCTTGATCTCGATCAGGAAATCCTAACACTGACTTTCAGTGAAACAGTTAATGCAGATTCACTTGATGTAACACAAATATCACTCCAGTCTGAAGCCAATTCAACACAACCACTGTACTCTCTCTCTGACATGAGTTTCACCAGTAGCATCAATGGGACGGTAATCGTGGTGAATATTAGTACACAGGATCTGAATCGCATAAAGCAGCTGGATTCTATCGGGGTGAGTAACGAGACGACCTTCCTTTCTGTCACAGAATCGGCAATTGTGGATATGAATTCCAACAGACTTGCTCCAATTCCAAGCACCAATGCCGTTCCTGTGACTGTCTTCTCCCCTGACCTGACCAACCCACAATTGCTGTCATTCTTGTTAGACTTGGATCGAGAAATTCTCATTTTATCATTCACAGAAACTGTTAATGTGAGCACTTTTGATGTAACGGGTATCACTCTTCAGTCTGACTCTGAACTCACAAACATCACTTCTTCTGTCAGTCTCTCCAGCTATTCCAATCTCTCCATGACAAATTCACCTGAAATTGTGATCCAGCTCTCACAGTTTGATCTGAATATGATTAAGGATTTGACTGGACTGGCGACCAATCAGAACAACACTTACATCACTGTGAATTCCAATGTCATAATGGATACATTTAGAAATCCCTTGGCAGTGATAGACTCTGGTGATGCCCTGGAAGTCAGCAATATCTCACTCGACTTCACACCTCCTGAACTGCTTTCATTCGAGTTTGACCTCAACCTCGGCACAATCACTTTCTTCTTCTCAGAGTCTGTAAACGTGACCTCGTTCGATCCAACTGAAGTAGTTTTATTCCAGTTTGCAGATCCTTCTCGGAATCCAACATCCAGCAATTACAGTCTAACAGGGTTTTCCCCCGTCCCTCTGACGGTAAATGAGAGCAGTACGATCATCGTCTTCCAGATGTCTACAGAGGATGTCAACAACATCAAATCCATCATCACTCTGGCTACTCAACAAGGAAATACCTTCTTGTCATTTTCACCCGACTTCATCCAAGACCAGTTCTCCAACCCAATAAGAGTCCCTGGAGTCAATCTTGGAGCATCTAACTTCACTTCTGACAGTCACTGTCCCAGTCTGGAAAGTTTTGACTTTGATCTGAATGTTGGTTTGATGTCTTTGACCTTCAACGAGACTGTTAACACTTCAACATTTGATCCGACAATGTTAACAGTGCTTAACAACAATGGGACAATGGGGGAGAGATATCGCCTCACTTCTGGTACATTCAACACTGGAGAATACACAAGATTTATAAACCTCATGCTCTCTGATTTTGATCTTGACTTGCTGCTGGCAAACGAGGCTCTTGCTACTGAAATCACCGATACTTTTGTCCTTCTGAGTGAGCGCTCGATTCAAGATTCCACCTCCAATTATTACTGTAACAACACAATCCCAACTCAAGTGACAAACATCACCATGGATACCACAGCTCCAGTCCTGCTCAACTTCACACTTGACCTCCAGGGTGAGGTACTCATTCTGACCTTCTCTGAAACAGTCCGCATTCCTCTCCTCACTGTTTCAACCATCACTTTCCTAGCCAGACCTGATCCCGCTACTTCAGGCAGTGGATCAGCATCAGGCTCAGCCTCAGATTCAGGAATGACAAGTGGTTCTGGCAACATGAATGTCACAACAGCTCCATCTTCTATTCAGTACACCCTCACTGGAGGAAGTTCTTTCATAAACTATTCTTCGACTCCTCACATAGTCACCTTCCAGTTGACACAAAACGACCTCAATGAGTTAAAGAGTCGACCTGATCTTGCTTCTTCAAGATTGAACACTTTACTCTCCATAACAAGTGATCTTACGCGTGATTACAACTCCAATGATGTTGTGTCTGTCCCACCGACCAATCCGATAACAGCAAGTGAATTCCTCACTGATGCCACTCAGCCAATCGTCACTTCATTTAATCTCGATCTAAATGCAAGAATCCTCACTCTCACGTTCTCAGAGGCAGTCAACATCTCTTCATTTGATGTCAGAGAGCTGACCTTACAGGGAAGACGGTCTAGTGCCTCTTCCAGCTCTTACACACTAACAGCAACCAGTCAAGCAAATCTGGAAAACTTGGTAGAAGTCAACATCTTCCTCTCGGATGCTGATGCAAATGCAATCAAGGCAATCACCACTCTTGCCACAGCACCTACAAATACCTTCATTTCCCTCACCTCTGACCTCATCAGGGACTTCTTTGGTCTTCCTGTTGTTGCTGTTTCCAATGGCAGTGCTCTCTCTGGTACCTTCATGGCGGACATGACTCCTCCTGTTCTCCTTCGGTTCTCCCTCAACCTCACCTCCGAGGAGCTGATTTTGACGTTTGACGAGACGGTGGATGCGTCGAGTGTTCAAATCTCCAACATTGAGATCCAATCTGACGATATGGGAAGCAATCAGTTCACTCTGAGAGACAGCAATGCTTCAAGAGTCGACTCCACCCAGATCACCATCACCCTGGGTCAGGCAGATCTCTATAGCTTGAAAACAAACTTAGACTTGGGAACAGACGATAACAACACTTGCGTTTTTCTCAGAGACAGTGCAATAAGAGACCTCTCAATGATTGGTGTGCCCATTACTTCTACTACAAACTGCATCGCCGACTTCTATGGAGATTTCATCAGTCCTCGTTTGACCAGCTTTGTGGTGAATGTCAATGCCAGCACTTTGATTCTGAATTTCGATGAGCCCATTGACATTGGAACAATCAATGAGACATTCTTGACTCTGCAAGCTCAACAAAGAGCAGGGAGTCGTGTGCAAGAAGTCACTCTGACTGGAGGTGAATCCACAACTACAGATCACCTTGAAGTCGTTTTAACCATAACTCTGGAGGACTTGAACCTCATCAAGCAGAATTTGGATCTCCTCGTCGACATTGGATCCTCCTTCCTACGCATCATCCCTGGCTTTATCAGTGACTTCAATGGCAATGCAGTTGCTGAAATCTCAGCCAACTCTGCCCTACAAGCAAGTGCATTCGTTGAAGACACCATTAACCCTGTCCTCCAAAGCTTTGATATCGACCTCAATAATGGCTACCTGACTCTGTACTTCTCTGAGACAGTCGATGTATCCACCATTGATTTCACAGGGATCACTCTCCAATGGACATCCATGGGATTTCAAGCTTCTTCTCACACCCTCACTAATGGAAGGCTTGTGACGACTAATGATGCCCCTGTTGTGGTCGTAGAGATCACCAACGACGACCTCAATGTTTTGAAAACGAGGGACATAGCTGGCACCAATACCTCCGCCTGGGTCACTTTGACCAACACCACTATATTGGACGTCTCAGGATATCCAGTCGTACCGATCCTCAGTGGACTGAATGCAATACCAGTTAGCAGGTACACTCCAGACTCCACCCCTCCTTCACTCCTGGGATTTTCATTGGACGTCACAGCTGAAACTCTGACTCTCTCCTTCAATGAGTCTGTGGATTTCCAATCGCTTGATGTCTCTCAGATCACCCTTGCTTCAGGTATCAACATCACTGGAGACAACTTAACATACACTCTGAACACCAGCCGGACCATGCAGGCCAGCAACCTGCCCCAGGTGGTCATTAGCCTGAGCACCTCTGACCTCAACGAGATAAAGCGTCGTGATCTGTTAGGGACATCTGAAAATGATACTTACATCTTCTTCTCACAGGATACCATCGATGATACGTTCGGGAACTCAGTGGTGGGAATTCCCCCTAGTGGTGCCATCAGAGTGACGAGTTACCAACGAGACACTATTAACCCTGTTCTCACTGGATTCGATTTCGATGCTAACAGTGGAACTCTGACCTTAACGTTCTCAGAGACAGTGAACTCATCAAGTTTGGATACAAGTGGTATCAATCTCTTTGATCGTGCTTCAACATCTACTCCATCCTACTCCCTCAGTGGACAATATGTCTCTGTATCACCTCCACTCAACATCATTAGCATCGTCCTGACCAACGATGACCTCAACCAGATAAAGATTCGTGAAACGCTTGCAGTGGATAACTCGAGCCTCTACCTCTCCCTCACAAGCATCACCATTATGGACATGGATGGTAATTCTGTTCTTCAGTCTCCAACTTTCTCTTTGAGCTCTTTTGTCCCTGACACCACCCCACCAAGACTCCTCAACTTTGCCATCGATATGAATCGTGGGGAGTTGACCTTAAGATTTGATGAAACAGTCAATGCCACTTCACTGATCTTTGATTACCTTGCACTCATCAACAACAAGACCTTTATGCCCATACCTATTGATCCTGATACTCAGCACCAACTGAATGGAGGAAGACTCTTGACTGATAACCTCCCAGAAGTGACCTTCGCTTTCACAGAAGCAGATCTGAATGAGATCAAGAGACAGGACATGTGTACACGTACTCTTGGAGTTCTGGACTGTTTTCTGGTGTACCGTTCTGGAGCCATCATGGACATGAATGGGAATGGAATTGATGGATGTCGACAAGTCAACACTTGAGAACTGGAAAATTCCTAGCTAGCTAGTAAACTTGAACTTGAAACTAACTATTAGTCTCTTTTTGTTATATTACTGTATTATTATGCCAGTTCTCTTGTGCGCATGCTCCTTCTGATAGCTGGGTGGGGCTCGTATTATTACTAACTGCACGTGCGCGTTAAAGTTGTTTACTTAAGGGAATCTCCCGAAACACCACGCCCTTTGTTTTCTTATTTCTATTTTTTGTCTAGTTTTCTGGAATTGCCATCGAGCTGAAGTCCTGCGATAAACTCTAGTTTCCGGGATTCAAACGTCTTGGAGGTGGGGCTCGTAGAAAAGCTTGTGATCAAAAAGCGACAAAATTGTCCTGAAATAACTGTATCACAGTTCTAGAATTACCATTCATTGAACTAAAGTCCTACAATAATTAAACTCAGTGATAACCTAGTTACGGATTTCAAACGTCTTGGTCCTTGGAGGTGGGGCTCGTAGAAAGCTTATAATCAACTTCTACAAGCTCAATCAACAATTATCCCATAACAATAACTGCCATAGATCATTTCGAGAATTTCACTGTGCAAACATGAAAGAAGCACTCAAAGGTATGCAACTAGGTCTATAATTTTGTTCCCTCTAGATATTATTTTCCAACTTCCTTTAATGATAAGTAGACACTCCTGCTTTCTTTATCCAGTGCTTGTTGGTGATCTCTCTTCCCCCACATCAAACACTTTCTGTGTTCAATCTGATCTGGGGGATCATGGCTCCATTCTCAACCTGTCCTTTGCAAAGACAGTTCTCCCCTCTCTCTTGATACTCTGTGGTGATGTCGAATCTAACCCAGGTCCAGAGAGTAAGTCTAACAATATTTATTAATATTCGCATATACATATCATTAATATAATTAAAATTAATATATACATATTAATTCTACCGGCATTGGGAATTTTCTTCTTGGAGTGCCGGCAGGATAATACATAGGCCAGCAAAGCTGGCCTATGTATATAATGGCTCCTGCAAGGGAGCGAGCGCAGTGAGCGTTAGGTGTATGGGACGTACTATTCACGCACTGTTGTGACTCCAAGGCTAGGCAACATTCGCCCAAAGGGCTCCCTAAGACAACCAAAGAGTTTGAGATTAGAAGTATAAGTATCGCTTTCAAACAGATGCTTGCAGCGTTGCCACTGTAGCGCATCGGTTAGTGCCGTGTGCTATGGAACGTGCGGTCTCGGGTTTGATTCCCAAATTGGACATTTTTTCTTTTTCAATTTTTGAAAATTTTTCTAAGTGTCCTGCCGGCACTCCAAGAAGATAATTCCCGATGCCGGTGCCGGCACTGTAGACACAGCCTTATTAATATCAAGATCTTCATGCACTGTTACTTTAGCTCATCCATCTCTTGTTTGTTTGTAGCACTATTAACAGTGGATGACCATTTTAAAGTCACTCAATATTTGAAAACTCTTCTTCCAGAAGACTTGATACAGTTGGGTGGGGCATTGGGTCTCCACTACAGCAACTTGAAGATGATGAACCCTCTTTGTGGAGACATGGTTTTGGCATGGCTCAATCAGCAAGATAATGTGATGAAGGAGAGTGGTAAACCCACCTGGGAGAGCTTGATGAAAGCACTCAGAACTATTGGTCATGAAGGACTTGCTCAAAAGATTGCACAAGGTAGTTACAGCTAATTCTGGACTAGTAACTACTCAGTATCCAAATCAACTAGTTGTGGATATGATTAAAATAAAGATCCATTCTAAAGATCAACTGAAATACACAATCTTATAATGCGATATAACCAGTTAGTTAATGATTTTCAGGGCTTATTTTGTTACAGGTGTTCAACAATTGGCATCAGATATTCCCACACCATCTGACATGAATTCTGAAGGTAAGGAGAAATGATACTTGATAGCTAAGTGACTTTTATCTTTAATTTATATCTTTAGATCAACTGAATGTTGAGTGTCCAGAACCTGCTCCTTCCACAGTCAGCTCATCCTCTAGTTCAGGTACTGTTCTGAGGGAAGTTAAGATCAATTTATGCAAGTGTGTTACTTGAAATTTCAGATATGAGTGCTGTGGATCTCATTCCATGTTTTCCATTCTTACCTACCGATGGGATGTCAGAAAAAGAGAAAAGGTTTAAAATGAGACAGTTGCAGAAAGAAACTGAACGTTTGAAAGCTAAATTTACTAACCTCGTCTTTGACCTTCAAAAATCTGTCAAAGAAAAGTGCACACTAGATGACCTTCACAGCTTCCTAACCTTCCACGAAGCAAAGTTTGAAGAATTACTACAAGGCTGCAAAACCATACCTGAAGCATTTCGCAAAGCATCAAAGTTTTGGTCTTTCTATGACCGTGATCTGATCAAACTTATGATGAACAGATTTGGTACGACAAGAAATAAAGAAGCACTCAAAGAATTCAGAAAGAAATTTCAAGATTATTCCAAGAGGCGAATTTGTGAATGTCCGAGCGATACATTTGGTAACGAAGAAGAGTCAGAAAAAACACTCGCTCTCAAAAGTGAAATGAAAATCGATAAAACAACTGTTGAAGAGTTTGAGAAACTGGAGCATGCTATGAGAAGAGCATTGGGAGGTCCAGTGATACGACTGCTGCATATCGATGAAGGTTGCATTGAGCTGAAGTACCGAGCTTTGGATGACGGCATAATAGATACTATTACTGAAGAACAACAGCTTGCTCTGCAAAGTCTGGGGTTTGTGCATATCAGCTATGGAGACCAGAGTCTCAATCTTTCTTTTCAGGAGGTCACAACTGATGATAAGGGAAAAGGTGAGTTCTCTCCATGTATTTGACATCATCTGATATCCCTTCTCCTACCCAGACCCTGTCCTCTCTCTAGTGGGGGAAATGGCTGCCCTTAAGGTGGAGGGTAGTGATGGTGATGATGATGCTGACTCAGCATTTGGCACAGTTAGTGACATCACTGGAACAGGTATTGCCACTCACTCAGATGATGGTGGAAGCATATTCACATCAGGACTCGGGACCTATATCTCTGATGAGTTCCAGGTAAGTATTTTACAAGTCATCATTCCTCCTAATATAAAAACATTATTTGGAAGCATATTCATTTACATCAGGTTTTTACTAATTTTAATATCCATGGTTACAGCTTATTTGTATTTAGTTTCAATGTATTTTTTAATTTCTGTTACTTGTAAACAATGGTTGTAATGTCTGTGTTCCAGGTAAGGATTTTAAAATCATCATTCCCCTAACGTAAGAATATCAACATGCTACTAGTTCTACCTAATTCAATAATTAGGGAGGAATAAATGATGTAGCATATTCTTTTACATTTAGACATAATAACTTTTAGGGCATAATTGAGCTTAATAGGCAATTACTCATAGACCTTTCTGAGGTTCAGTGAGCCAGGATGAATTACCCTCATTGTCTTCCCTTTTAAAGAGAGTCCTCTTAGTCCAACCCTCATCTACACAGCTTATGAAAGGGTTTTGTCACTTCATTTAATGAGAGAAGAATATCTTCAATGCTGATCAATTTATTGAACAATTTCTAAGAAGCATAATAGGTAGAATTGGAGATCAAGAAAACAATGGAGCATAATATCCATGGTTACAACTTACTTGTATTTGATTAATTTAATTTCCATGTATTTTTTAATTGCTGTTACTTGTAAACAATGGTTGTAATGTCTGTGGCACAATCCATAAATTTCCAGACTTCTATAGCTAATAAGTCAACAATTCCTCTATTATGTTAGTACTAGAGTGAGAATTTCCTTCCCTCACATGACAGGAGTATGTTGGGAGAGACTTGAAGGACCCACGACTGGACATGATAGTCTCAGCAGAAACCACCACCAACCAGAGCTTGGAATTGCATCATGCTGCCAAAAGAGGAGACCTGGAAGAAGTGAAGCGTCTCATCACAAAGGGACTCAACCCCTTAACAAAAGATGCGAACAATAATACATCACTACATTATGCAGCTACCAATGGAAGATTGGAAGTGCTGGAGTACCTGATTGAAAGTGAGCTCTGTAACCCTGCAGCGTCAGGTCAATATGGAATGACACCATTACACCAAGCAGCTGAAACAGGTCATCTCAACATAGTACAGTATCTAGTCGAAAAGCACCAAGTCGATCCCCTTGAGCAGGACGAGTATGGTTACTCACCTCTACACAGTGTTTGTATCGGTGGAAATTTAAAAGTAGCGAAGTACTTGATGGAAAAAATGCTGACCTTCATGAAGATGGAAGATATGTTCAAGGATTTCACAAAGCATCAGACTTCTCCCGTCCACGTTTCAGCTCAATTTGGTCACATCGAAATATTGCAATATTTTATCCACGACTGCAATTGTGACCCCAACCTTCCTAGTGGTGTGCATGGTGGAGGACCTCTTTTTGATGCTGCACAGAAGGGTCACTTGTCCATTGTCAAGTTCCTGATAATGGAGTGTGGGTGTGACCCTGAGAGTAGAAATGATGAGCATGTCACCCCCCTAGGTCTTGCTGCACAGTTTGGGCACTTATCAATAGTGCAATATCTATGCGAAGACATGAGGTGTGATCCTCTCTGTAGGGACAAGTGGAACAGCACACCACTTCACAATGCAGCCCGTAATGGACATAGTGATGTTTGTGACTATTTAATAAACATTATGCAGTGCAATCCTAATGTTCCTGGTCAGTATGGAAGACGACCACTTCACTCTGCTTCACAAGAAGGTCACCTCCACCTCGTCAAGAATCTCATAGAGAATCATGCCTGTGACCCCAATTCTCTGGATGACAACAATTCTACACCTTTACATATTGCAGCCAAGAAAGGACACCTATCCATCATCCGATATCTAACTGAAGTCAAAGGATGCAACGCTATGTTACAAAACAAAGATCTTGAAACTCCACTTCACTGGGCAGCAGTGTTTGGTGAGCTCGCAACTGTCAAGTATTTCATCAAACATCTCCATTGCTCCCCAAACATCATAAACATGTTTAACAAGACTCCACTCCAGCTGGCCCAAGCAGAGGGTCACAGTGAAGTGGTGGATTATTTCCACTCACACTGTTAGTCTCCTCCATAACTATGCACTTACCACTAGTTATTGTATTGTGTTCATTTTGTAATAATTTTGGTTCCCCTCACTCACATGGTCAGTTCTATTTGCTTCACTTACACTTTTTGTTTCACTTCTCACATTATAATTTGTGGATTTTGTTTGTATAATTATTAAAATTATTTCAAAATAAAGCGCCAAAAAATATTCACATGATGCAGGACCTAACTTCCTTTGATGTGGTGAATTCTTTTGATGTGTCTTAATTACCCCTCTGAAACACTGGTGGGTAGATCCTTTGATGTGGAGAACTTCCTTTGATGTGGTGAATAGAATGCTTGATGTGTCATATTCTAGTTTAATTACCCTCTGAATCACTGGTGGGTGGAGCTTCATAGAATTAATCATGGTATTATACAAAACAATGAATTTCACACAGTCATGTTATTATTAACAGAACAGTGGAAAGGGTTCATATATCATTCAGGACACCAGCTTGAGGACTCTGCAGCAAAAGACAATGCATGATCATTAAGATACACTCAGATTGCTAATCCTGTGAGTCTTCTACCTGGAAGCCACTGTCTTCCAGCTCAGCAGAGTGTTGGAGATGGTTACCACTACTCTTAAACTTCTTGGACATGTTCTCAAAGAAACTCCGAACAATGGCAGTCATGGATTTATATTAGGCTTGGCTACGGTGGGCGTTACAGAGCCACCTGGAGTGAAGGGGAGAGAGATATCTAGTCAATAGTCCTGAACTAACTCTCCACTGCAATAATAGGTAAAGGGTTCCAATATTAATATCACCAAACAAGTCCACTTACTGTCGTCCTTTCTTTCTGGACTCTGCACACATCGAATGTAGGTTTTAAGTTAAGGTCCAGTTCTGGCGTCCAGTTAATGACATCTGGATCCAATTCTTCATTTTATGAGCCTCTTCACAGACACACTAGCCTATACATGGAGGAAAACAGTTGAGTCATCAAGACCAGCAGACATACAACTGAATATTTTTATGTATAGGTAGGGACTATCAAGTCAAACCAAAAATAGAATAAATTAAATCAGAATAGGGTAACTTCAACATTGATGAACAAATACTGTGGGTTTACTACTAGTCACCTAGCAACCACATGATATGTATAACCTATAACTTAATTGTGTCTCACTCAAACAGAAGATCAACCACTCAACCTGCAAGAGAGCAAGAGTTCAGTCACCCACTCAGACAGTGCTTTAACCCACTCACCCACAACTCTGCACTTTAACTAGTTGAAGTGAGTTCAAGTGCACTTCACACAAGTGGTTGTAGGTATGTGGTGTGTTATATAGTGAACCCATCTATAGTGACCACCTCTGGACCACCAAAAGGTGCTCTCTTAATGGGAAAGGTCAGAGGTCAAATCAATAGTATACAAGCACTATTGGGACATAACCAAGTGATCTTTAAAGAGAGGTGCTCTCTAGATAGGGTGGTTTCTAAATAGGGTGGTCTTTAAAGAGAGGTGGTCTCTAAATAGGGTGGTCTCTAAATAGGGTGGTTTCTTAATACAGGTTCACTATACTAGAGCATTGTGGGGAGTGCACATGATGTTTACTCAAGGTCAACAGGGTAGGACATGCAATATATATAAGTACATATTTATATGTCTGCATATGAGGGTCAAAGGTCATCATCACAATTACCTGTATCCAGCTGGCATGTACTTAGTTACGTACCTCTATCAAGATGGTGACTATGTTGTGTAGTGATCACTTGTCTCAAGTTAGTGACCACCACTGGGAGCATGGTGAGGGGAAATCTCAGCACATTGAAGAGGGAGAGCACCACGAATGCCTTATCAGCTGTTAGCCTCTCCTCTGGGTTGTTGGAGCAAATATCACAAGGACAACCTGAACAAAATGGAGACAATAGAACTTCAATTTAGGATATCTTTAATTAAGAAAGTCTGCTGAGAGTCTGTGTGCAGAGGTACAACTTGATTGGTTAGGTCGGACATTCCTTATCCTGCAATACTTAAATACTGAAATTTAGTTGGTCATTATCCAAGAAGTGGTTTGGAAATGACCAGTGACCAGCAGTCATTTCTAGCTCTCTCTCTCTCTCTGTGTATGAATTATTAATGATCCATTGACCTAATTTAACTGTGTGCTTATTAATAAGGTACCTTGAGACACCTAATCAAAACACTTCTAAAGGACACCTCTAATCAGGACACTTCTAAAGGACACCTCTAAAGGATACCTCTAATCAGCACACTTCTAAAGGATACCTCTAATCAGGACACTTCTAAAGGACACCTCTAATCAGGACACTTCTAAAGGACACCTCTAATCAGGACACACATTAAGTGATGCTCCATTTAGACTGTCCAGCAATCGATAAATAATTGTCCACTATCAATTTCTTACCCTTTGTTTCACATTGCTGAGGTCAGTTTTGGATGACCTTTGCACTATGGGACCCTTGGTTGTTCCCTCAATGTGGTCTTTGTACTGTCCGATGACGTTCCTGAGTGCGTGGGCCTGTTCCAACTCTCCCAGTGCCTCCCAAATCACTATCACCGTGTCACGAGGCTGCACGCCCGCCTAAAGTGGGAAAGTCCACAACAGCAGGTTCAAAACTTTCAAGTTTGTAAGTAATATCTCCACTTTTACTTTCTTTCTCAGTTTTGGATCTTATTGATGACCTCACGTGCTACACCCTCATCCAGCATTTCCTGGGACGGGGTCACATCCAGCAGCACCAATAGCTCTCCATCAGTGTAAGCACAGTACTTGCTGGAGAGGGCGGGGTCTACCGTGTATGAAGAAATAGGAAACACAGAAGTATCATTCTAATGTTTTAGTAGACTGATATTACTTAAATCCAAGGATGAGACCCTTCAAAGTTCTTAGTAATTATAGCACTTAGGAAATTCTCTTATCAGAACATTTTACTAATCAGGACACTTCTAATCAGGACACCTCTAATCAGGATGTTCCTTATCAGGACACAACATTTTTCTGTGTCCCATTGCTATATTTGTGATGATTATCCTCTGAAATAATCAGGAGACTTCTCAGGACACCTCTCAAATCAGGACACTTCTCAAATCAGGACACATTTTTTGTTCATAGATTATAACACTTACCTTGATGTCTTCCTTTGAGAGAGTGTGACCCAAGACTTCGATTTCTCAGTTAATTGCTGACTCATCAGTTTCTTGATTGCAGGGGCAACCTTCTTAAAGTCCCCCTTCGAGAGAGAGAGAGAGAGAGAGAGAGAGAGAGAGAGAGAGAGAGAGACTGTATATATGAAGCAGTCACTCAGGGGCCTGCATTTCGGATTTGATTCAGGGGGCACGAAGCTAACAATTTAATAACTCCACTTCACTGATCTTCAACTACTTTGTATTCAACATGACCTTTACACCCATACCTATCCAACTGAAGACTCTTTGGTAAAGGGTCGGCTGCACCCCAGACTAGTCGACTATAGATAACCTTCCAGATTGAGAAGTGACATTTGCTTTCACAGAAGCAGATCTGAACGATATCGAGAGACAGGACATGTGTACACGTACTCTTGGAGTTCTGGACTGTTTTCTGGTGTACCGTTCTGGAGACTAGTGAACTCTAACCTCCACATGCTAATAGCTGGGTGGGGTTCATGAATAATGTATTTTAATTGCGTATGCGCCCTTCCTTTACTGGTGAACGTGAACCATCCCCGGCCACTTCCGCAGTATTGCATCACCAGCATGCTGGCCACTTCCGCAGCACTGGCATCACCAGCGTGCCAGTGCTACGGAAGTGGCCGGGGATGGTTCACCAGACTACCCTTCCTTCCATTTTTTGTCCTGAAATAACTGCCAGTTTTGTATCACAGCTCTGGAATTGCCATCGAACTGAAGTCCTACGAGTCTTAGTAAATTCTAACGTCTTGGAGGTGGGGCTCGTTGAAGATCTGATCTACAATTTATCCAATAGTTCCCTTAGATCTAGCGAAATCATTTCCAGGAATATTTCATTGTGCAAGCATGAAAGAAGATGGAAAAACCCTCAAAGGTATGCAGCTGTGTTTTATTCCCACCTACATAGCTTTTCCAACTTCCTTTAGTGATAACTAGACACTCATCCTTTCTTTATCCAGTGCTTGTTGGTGATCTCTCTTCCCCCACACCAAACACCTTCTGTGTTCATGCTGATCTGGGGGATCGTGGCTCCCTTCTCAACCTGTCCTTTGCACAGACAGTTCTCCCCTCTCTCTTAATACTCTGTGGTGATGTCGAATCTAACCCAGGCCCAGAGAGTAAGTCTAACAATATCAAGTTCCCCATACACTGTTACTTCAGCTCATCCATCTCTTCACCTTTTTTTTGTTTTATTTTGTTTTTTGTTTGTTTTTCATTCGTTTGTCTTTTGTAGCACAACTAACAGTGGATGATCATTTTGAAGTCACTGAATACTTGGAAACTCTTCTTCCACAAGACTTGATACGCTTGGGTGGGGCATTGGGGCTCAAGTACAGCAACATGAAAATAATGAACCCTCTTCGTGAAGATATGGTTTGGGCTTGGCTCAATCAGCAAGATAATGTGATGAAGAAGAGTGGTAAACCCACCTTGGAGAGCTTGATGAAAGCACTCAGAACTATTGGTCATGAAGGACTTGCTCAAAAGATTGCACAAGGTAAAGATTGGCTAACTATGAAGTACAATTCTCACTGTTACTTTAACAGGTCAACTTAAAATTCAATATCAAGAATCTGCTGCCTCTACTGTCAGTTCATGCTCCAGTTCAGGTATGTTGTTTGAAGTGTTTCTATGCTAAGTATTAATAACTATAATTTTTCAGTGCTAAGTCTTGTGGACCTTATTCCACATTTTCCTTTTCTCCCAACTCATGGAATGTCAGAAGATGAAAAAAAGATTAAAATGAATCAGCTTTATCAAGATACTGAACAGATGAAAACAAGATTTGTTAACCTCATCTTTGGTCTTCAGAAATCTGTACAAGAATCGTACACATTCAATGACTTTCTAAGCCTCCTTAAATTTCATGATATGAATTTTGAAGAAAAATTATTGGAAGGTTCTGATACAATGACTGAAGCTTTTCGCAGAGTGGCTAGATTTTGTTCTTTTCACGATCATCATATCATAAAGCTTTGGATTAAGAAATTTGGTGGAAGGGAAAATAAAGAGGCACTTAAAAGTTTTAAACAAAAGATCCAGGAGTATTCTAAAAGACGAGTTTGTGAATGTCCAAGTAATGCATTTGGTAATGCAGAGAAATCAGAAAAAGTTCTCTCTCTGAAATGTGAAATAGAACTTGACAAAATGACCATTGAAGAATTTGGAAAACTAGAGAAAAGGATGAAGATTGCATTGGGAGGTCCAGTGTTACGACTGCTGCGTATTGATGAAGGTTACAAGATGAAATACCGAACTTTGGATGACAACATAATAGATGATATTACTGAAGAACAACAGCTTGCTCTGCAAAGTCTGGGGTTCATGAGTATCAGTTATGGAGACCAGAGTCTCAATCTTTCTTCTCAGGAGGTCACAACTGATGATAAGGGAAAAGGTGAGTTCTATCCATTGGTATTAGATGTCATCTGATATCTCTTCTCCTACCCAGACCAAGGCCAGCCATTTCCCCAACGGAAGAGGCATAAGAGTGATGATGATGCTGACTCAGCATTTGGCGCAGTTAGTGACATCACTGGAAGAGGTATTGCCACTCACTCAGATGATGTTGGAAGCATATTCACATCAGGACTCAGGACCTATATCTCTGATGAGTTCCAGGTAAGGATATTAAAATCATCATTTCCCTAACATAAAAATATCAACGTGCTACTAGTTCTACCTAATTCAATAATTAGGGAGGAATAAATGATGTAGCATATTCTTTTACATTTAGACATAATAACTTTTAGGGCATAATTGAGCTTAATAGGCAATTACTCATAGACCTTTCTGAGGTTGAGTGAGCCAGGATGAATTACCCTCATTGTCTTCCCTTTTCAAGAGAGTCCTCTTAGTCCAACCCTCATCTACACAGCTTATGAAAGGGTTTTGTCACTTTATTTAATGAGAGAAGAATATCTTCAATGCTGATATATAAATTTATTGCTACATATAGAACAATGTTTAAGAAGCTTAATAGGTAGAATTGGAGATCAAGAAAACAATGGAGCATAGTAATTTTACTCACACCTAATTTTAATATCCATGGTTACAGCTTACTTGTATTTGATTAATTTCATTTCCATGTATTTTTTAATTGCTGTTACTTGTAAACAATGGTTGTAATGTCTGTGGCACAATCCATAAATTTCCAGACTTCTATAGCTAATAAGTCAACAATTCCTCTATTATGTTAGTACTAGAGTGAGAATTTCCTTCCCTCACATGACAGGACTATGTTGGGAGAGACTTGAAGGACCCACGACTGGACATGATAGTCTCAGCAGAAACCACCACCAAGCAGAGCTTGGAATTGCATCATGCTGCCGAAATAGGAGACCTGGAAGAAGTGAAGCGTCTCATCACAAAGGGACTCAACCCCTTAACAAAAGATGCAAACAATAATGCACCTGTACATGAAGCAGCTTTTTATGGAAAGTTGGAAGTGCTTGAGCACCTGATTGAGAATGAGCTATGCAACCCTTCTGTGTTAGGCTGGCAAGGAACATCACCATTACACCAAGCAGCTGAAGCAGGTCATCTCAACATAGTACAATATCTAGTCGAAAAGCACCAAGTCGATCCCCTTGAGCAGGACGAGGAAGGTTACTCACCTCTACACAGAGCTTGTATGGGCGGAAATTTAAAAGTAGTGAAGTACTTGATGGAGACAATGCTGACCTTCATGAAGATGGAAGATATTTTCAAGGATTTCACAAAGTATCAGACTTCTCCCGTCCATGTTGCAGCTCAGCATGGTAACATCGAAACATTGAAATATTTTATCCACGACTGCAATTGTGACCCCAACCTTCCTAATGGTGTGCATGGTGGAGGACCTCTTTATGATGCTGCACAGAGGGGTCACTTGTCTATTGTCAAGTTCCTGATAATGGAGTGTGGGTGTGACCCTGAGAGTAGAAATGATAATCATGGCACCCCCCTAGGTCTTGCTGCACAAAATGGGCACTTAACAATAGTGACATATCTATGTGAAGACATGAGGTGTGATCCTCTCTGTAGGAACAAGCAGAACAACACACCACTTCACCTTGCAGCCCTTTTTGGACATAGTGATGTTTGTGACTATTTAATAAACATTATGCAGTGCAATCCTAATGTTCCTGGTCAGTATGGAAGACGACCACTTCACCATGCTTCACAAGAAGGTCACCTCCACCTCGTCAAGAATCTCATAGAGAATCATGCCTGCGACCCCAATTCTCTGGATGACAGCAATTCTACACCTTTACATATTGCATCTGGGAAAGGACACCTATCCATCATCCGATATCTAACTGAAGTCAAAGGATGCAACGCTATGTTACAAGACAAGAATAGAGGCACTGCACTTCACTGGGCAGCAGAGTATGGTCAACTCGCAACTATCAAGTACTTCATCAAACATCTCCATTGCTCCCCAAACATCAGAAACATGTTTAACAAGACTCCACTCCAGCTGGCCCAAGCAGAGGGTCACAGTGAAGTGGTGGATTATTTCCACTCACTCTGTTAGTCTCCTCCATAACTATGTACTTACCACTAGTTATTGTATTGTGTTCATTTTGTAATAATTTTGGTTCCCCTCACTCACATGGTCAGTTCTATTTGCTTCACTTACACTTTTTGTTTCACTTCTCACATTATAATTTTGTGGATTTTGTTTGTATAATTATTAAAAATAAAGCGCCAAAAAATGACATTCACATGATGCAGGACCTAAATTCCTTTTGATGTGGTCATAACTTCCTTTGATGTGGTGAATTCTTTTGATGTGTCTTAATTACCCCTCTGAAACACTGGTGGGTAGATCCTTTGATGTGGAGAACTTCCTTTGATGTGGTGAATAGAATGCTTGATGTGTCATATTCTAGTTTAATTACCCTCTGAATCACTGGTGGGTGGAGCTTCATATAATTAATCATGGTATTATACAAAATAATGAATTTCACACAGTCATGTTATTTTTAACAGAACAGTGGAAAGGGTTCATATATCATTCAGGACACCAGCTTGAGGACTCTGCAGCAAAAGACAATGCATGATCATAAAGATACACTCAGATTGCTAATCCTATGAGTCTTCTACCTGGAAGCCACTGTCTTCCAGCTCAGCAGATGGTTACCACTACTCTTAGACTTCTTGGACATGTTCTCAAAGAAACTCCGAACAATGGCAGTCATGGAATTTATCTTAGGCTTGGCTATGGTTAGCGTTACAGAGCCACCTGGAGTGAAGGGGAGAGAGATATCTAGTCAATAGTCCTGATATTAGTGTAACTAACTCTCCACTGCAATAATAGGTAAAGGGTTCCAATATTAATATCACCAAACAAGTCCACTTACTGTCGTCCTTTCTTTCTGGGCTCTGCATACATCGAATGTAGGTTTTAAGTTAAGGTCCAGTTCTGGTGTCCAGTTAATGATATCTGGATCCAATTCTTCAGAAACTTACTGAGCCACTTCACAGACACACTAGCCTATACATGGAAGAACATCAAAATCAGCAGACATACAACTGAATGTTTTTATGTATAGGTAGGGACTATCAAGTCAAACCAAAAATAGAACAAACAAAATCAGAATAGGGTAACTTCAACATTGTTGAACAAATACTGTGGGTTTACTACTAGTCACCTAGTAACTTTGAGGCACCTAATTAAAACACTTCTAAAGGACACTTTTAAAGGACACCTCTAATCAGGACACTTCTAAAGGACACCTCTAATCAGGACACTTCTAAAGGATACCTCTAATCAGGACACTTCTAAAGGACACCTCTAATCAGGACACTTCTAAAGGACACCTCTAATCAGGACACTTCTAAAGGACACCTCTAATCAGAACACTTCTAAAAGACACCTCTAATCAGGACACTTCTAAAGGACACCTCTAATCAGGACACTTCTAAAGGACACCTCTAATCAGGACACTTATAAAGGACACCTAATCAGGACACTTCTAGAGGACACCTCTAATCAGGACACTTCTAAAGGACACCTCTAATCAGGACACACATTAAGTGATGCTCCATTTAGACTGTCCAGCAATCGATAAATAATTGTCCACTATCAATTTCTTACCCTTTGTTTCACATTGCTGAGGTCAGTTTTGGATGACCTTTGCACTATGGGACCCTTGGTTATTCCCTCAATGTGGTCTTTGTACTGTCCGATGACGTTCCTGAGTGCGTGGGCCTGTTCCAACTCTCCCAGTGCCTCCCAAATCACTATCACCGTGTCACGAGCCCCTAAAGTGGGAAAGTCCACAACAGCAGGTTCAAAACTTTCAAGTTTGTAAGTAATATCTCCACTTTTACTTTCTTTCTCAGTTTTGGATCTTATTGATGACCTCACGTGCTACACCCTCATCCAGCATTTCCTGGGACGGGGTCACATCCAGCAGCACCAATAGCTCTCCATCAGTGTAAGCACAGTACTTGCTGGAGAGGGCGGGGTCTACCGTGTATAAAGAAATAGGAAACACAGAAGTATCATTCTAATGTTTTAGTAGACTGATATTACTTAAATCCAAGGATGAGACCCTTCAAAGTTCTTAGTAATTATAGCACTTAGGAAATTCTCTTATCAGAACATTTTACTAATCAGGACACTTCTAATCAGGACACCTCTATTCAGGATGTTCCTTATCAGGACACCTCTCTAATCAAGACATTTTTCTGTGTCCCATTGCTATATTTGTGATGATTATCCTCTGAAATAATCAGGAGACTTCTCAGGACACCTCTCAAATCAGGACACTTCTCAAATCAGGACACATTTTTTGTTCATAGATTATAACACTTACCTTGATGTCTTCCTTTGAGAGAGTGTGACCCAAGACTTCAATTTCTCAGTTAATTGCTGACTCATCAGTTTCTTGATTGCAGGGGCAACCTTCTTAAAGTCCCCCTTCAAGAGAGAGAGAGAGAGAGAGAGAGAGAGAGAGAGAGAGAGAGAGAGAGAGAGAGATGCTGGCTGAGAAAGGTGAAACCTATACTCTAATGTGTGTGGATGGACTGACCTTTATAGGCATAACTTTCATATCCCTTATGTAACGACCCATCTCAATCCAACTGCATTCTCGCCACAATTCTCTCAATACCTACGTCAATCAGGTCTGACCTGTTCAACAAGAGTGAGGAAAATGGAAGGATAAAACAATCAAAACATTTGATGCCATGTCAACATGGTTAATTCCTTCAGGCTCATTAAATCAGTTTTACCTCCACATTATTATGTGGGAGACCCTTTACCCAACTGCCATAATGTCTATAGGGGGAGCAGGGAAGAGAGGACTGCCTCCAGTCAATGCAGACCCTGTGTTCTGTGGTGTACCTGATGACGTGCATGATGGCCCCCTTCACCCCCTTCTTCACTGAGCACATGTTTCAGAACCTCCGTCACCTCCAAGGCTGGGTTCTCTCCAAAGAGAATGCTAGCGTCCATTTCCTGATCCTCCCAAAACCAAGGCAAGTCAGATAGAAATAACTGCTCATTTTCAAGGAATTGGTTAGGGGTATTTGACCTGTACTTGTGCATGGAAACCCCCAAAAATTGTATTGTAGTTTAAAAAATGGATAGTACATGCAGTATGAGTCCCTAATGATGATGACCCTTTACCTTTCAGTGTAAGATGAGTATAATTGTGACAGTTGACCATGTAGAAATTCTATTTCTTTGATGAACCAAATTCCTGTCATGTGGTCTATATAATGTTATAGTTCCATAAAGAAATCAAATAAATCTGATTCTGTCTTACTTGAATTTGCTATTTCTCAATCAATTTGTTTCAAACTTTTGTTAATACACCAAATTTCTAGACCATGGCCACTAGTAGTCATGAGTTATGATGAGCCAAAGTCAATGGGACTGTCATAATCATATGACTAATGCCCTCTAAGATGTGGATAACCACACCCCTGTCATGTGACCATGCTATAGGCCCTCTATTGGGAACAGCCAGATGAAATATCACACAAGCTGACAGCTCCCTAATCAATTCTTGCATCTCATAGCATTATTACTAACTTTGAAAGAAGAGTACCTCTCAAATCAGGTCTAGTTCCTTCCAATAATTATGAGGACCAAGTACTCATCTTGATTCTTTTTCTGTTGAAGTGGACATACCAGTTGGTGAGTTGTTCTATGAACTTGACGAGTCTTGGCATGACAGTGTAGAGATGGTACTCTGTGGGAGAGAGACCATTATTATTATTATTGGAACCAAACAACATTATAGCACATCCACACAATCTTCTCCAATAACATACCACCCCTTCCTTTCTTACACCTCACATCTCCCCTCCCCCCACCCCCTCCCCCACCCCACCCCCTCACCACCACCTCCCCTTCCCCAATCACTTACTGACCATTTCATCTCTGACAGGTGATGAGGGACTGAGTAAAACTGAAGATCCATCGATCCATAATGTTGGTGGGAGTAAAGTCCTCCTTACACTCAAAGGACACTCCGTCCTCCTAAATGACATCAAATTTCAATACAAACAGGTCAAGCTTGACAATGATCAAGCCACACCTCCTTGAGTCTCTCCACATTCTGCATAAGGAACCTATAAGCGTTGAACCAAGGGAGGAATACGTCCTTCACCACGTCCTTCACACCTGACTCCTTGAACTTGAACGTCTTTGCCCTGACCACGGGAGAGTTCACCAGGTAGAGACGGAGGGCATCTGCACCAAACTTATTCACCACATTCACAGGGTCAGGGGAGTTCTTCAGACACTTACTCGTCTTCTGTCCATCACTATACAGAGAGAGGGTACCTCAAAGGACACTTTCTATAAAAGACATCTCTAATCAGGACGTCTTCTATAGAGGGGACTTCTAATCAGGACGCTTAATTTGTATTAATTGATCCCTGCAATGAGGACACCCCTTTAATTAGGACACTTTTCTCTGGTCCCAAAAATAAAGAATGATTTGGCAACACGTCCACATGTATACGCCCACTATCTTCTAACCACACCCACCCACTATCAGTTCCACCATAACATACCTGGCCAAAACAAGACCATTGACGATGAGGTTCTTAAATGGTGGCTTCACGAAGAGTGCAGTGGAGGAGTGTAGAATCATCCTCGCGTCTGATATATCCCTCCAGTGATAAAATCAGCAGGGGAAGGTGTTTTCTTGTTCTCAAAAAGGTAGTGGCTCTGAGCATAGGGCATACTGCCAATTTCAAACCAGCAGTCGAAGAGTTCTGTCACATGGCAAAGGGTACCATTCCCTCGGATGGATGGGATAGTTGACTGTTCAGAATTGTTATAAGCACCTCACACTTGCATCACTCCACTCAAGACTGGAAGCCTTCCCGCGCTTTCACAAAGTCCACAAAGGTCACGGAATTGCACAATGTTCAAACACACTTACAATCATAGATCTATATGTTGCAATTGACTGTGTAGGGTGGACATTGCGTATTGCGGTTGGCGTATGTGAGGAGTTTTGACCCTACGGAATAGCCCAACAGTTCGGAATAGCCACGCTTTGCCTTTCAGAGAGCAGGTTCATAGAGTTGTGCAAAATTACTCCAAGTGAATTAAGGATTTATGACTTTGTCGATGTAATCCATACGAATGTTGCTCCTTTCATTCGTGTGACCGAAAATTTGACAGGCGAAATCGTCTATACGAAGTGATCTCATCCACACTGAGTGAATTGGGGTGGAGAGAGAGAGAGAGAGAGAGAGAGAGAGAGAGAGAGAGAGAGAGAGAGAGAGAGAGAGAGAGAGAGAGAGAGAGAGAGAGAGAGAGAGAGAGAGAGAGAGAGAGAGAGAGAGAGAGAGAGAGAGAGAGAGAGAGAGAGAGAGAGAGAGAGAGAGAGAGAGAGAGAGAGAGAGAGAGAGAGAGAGAAGAGGAGAGGAAAGGAAAGGTGAGAGAGAGAGAGAGAGAGAGAGAGAGAGAGAGAGAGAGAGAGAGAGACTGTATAATTATATGAAGCAGTCACTCTCAGGGGCCTGCATTTCGGATTTGATTCAGGGGGCACGAAGCTAACAATTTAATAACTCCACTTCACTGATCTTCAACTACTTTGTATTCAACATGACCTTTACACCCATACCTATCCAACTGAAGACTCTTTGGTAAAGGGTCGGCTGCACCAGACTAGTCGACTATAGATAACCTTCTAGATTGAGAAGTGACATTTGCTTTCACAGAAGCAGATCTGAACGAGATCGAGAGATAGGACATGTGTACACGTACTCTTGGAGTTCTGGACTGTTTTCTGGTGTACCGTTCTGGAGACTAGTGAACTCTAACCTCCACATGCAAATAGCTAGCTGGGTGGGGTTCATGAATAATGTATTTTAATTGCATATGCGCCCTTGATCCTTTAGTTAGTCTCGCGCGCGCACCAGACCTTTCTGCGGCAGAAAGGTCTGGCGCGGCGAGACTAGTCTGCAGGGGCGTAAGAAGATGTTTTCTGGTGGGGGGGCTGATATATGTGTGCTGATCCGCGCGCAACGCGCGGGAAAATTTTTAGCTGACCACGCCCACTTTCCTTAACCACACCCATTTTGGATACCAATGTACAATCAACTGGCTCAACAGTGCAGAGGTGTTGGAAGCAAGATTCGATTGGTCAAGCCCAAAATTGAAACAAATTCCCCAGAACACCGAAGTTTTACAGTTTGCTATACTTGAGCATCATATGTATTTAAGTTATTGATTGATAGCCACATAATAATTAATCCCAAAATATTTTATTATTGATTGATAGCCACATAATAATTAATCCCAAAATATTTTATTATTGATTGATAGCCACATAATAATTAATCCCAAAATATTTTATTATTGATTGATAGGCACTTAATAATTAATCTTGTTTTTCCCAAAATATTGGTCAGGCCTGGGCCTGACTGGCCTTACCTGTTCCACCGCCTATGCAGTGGCATCAGTGCTTGTGATTGAGGTCTCTGAAGATGGACCAGCATCATCACTTGCAAATACAATAATTTTTATTATAATGTACATATGCAATCTTACATCGATAGTTACCTGAGAACTGAATTGGAGCGATGAATTCTCCTCTGTGCCATAGTAGAGCCAAGTTAACTGCTGAGTTAGGTGTTACTAATACTTAATTAACCATTCTGTGATGTTAATACTTAGCTAGTAGGTGTTATTAATACTTAGTTGACATGCAGCATCTGTTTTGCATATACTAATGCCTATGTGGATTTTGAGTGGGGGGGCTGAAGCCCCCCCAGCCCCCCTGCTTCTTACGCCCATGGTCTGGTGAACCATCCCCGGCCACTTCCGCAGCACTGGATCACCAGCAAGCCTTAGGGCAAGCGTAGCAGCACACCACTTCACAATGCAGCCCTTTATGGACATAGTGATGTTTGTGACTATATTTTAATAAACATTATGCAGTGCAATCCGAATGTTACTGGTCAGTATGGAAGTCGACCACTTCACTGTGCTTCACAAGAAGGTCACCTCCACCTCGTCAAGATGCAGGACCTAAATTCCTTTGATGTGTTCTTGCCTTCCTTTGATGTGGTTGTACTTTCCTTTGATGTGGTCGTAACTTCCTTTGATGTGGTGAACAGAATGCTTGATGTGTCATATTCTAGTTTAATTACCCTCTGAATCACTGGTGGGTGGAGCTTCATATAATTAATCATGGTATTATACAAAACAATGAATTTCACACAGTCATGTTATTTTTAACAGAACAGTGGAAAGGGTTCATATATCATTCAGGACACCAGCTTGAGGACTCTGCAGCAAAAGACAATGCATGATCATAAAGATACACTCAGATTGCTAATCCTGTGAGTCTTCTACCTGGAAGCCACTGTCTTCCAGCTCAGCAGAGTGTTGGAGATGGTTACCACTACTCTTAGACTTCTTGGACATGTTCTCAAAGAAACTCCAAACAATGGCAGTCATGGAATTTATCTTAGGCTTGGCTATGGTTGGCGTTACAGAGCCACCTGGAGTGAAGGGGAGAGAGATATCTAGTCAATAGTCCTGATATTAGTGTAACTAACTCTCCACTGCAATAATAGGTAAAGGGTTCCAATATTAATATCACCAAACAAGTCCACTTACTGTCGTCCTTTCTTTCTGGGTTCTGCACGCGTCGAATGTGCACAGGAATGGTCAAACTGGTTGAACTTGTTGGCTCAGTCGATGATTGTGGTCCACTATTCTCAAACTGCAACACCATTGAGGAGACTTGGAGGTTGCTATGGGTGTTGTTAGGGGGTGTGAGCTCCTGCCAGCTGTTGGAGTGTACTATTTGTGGTGTGTATGTGAGCATGTTCCCTGAAACAAAGAGATCAGTCTTGTGGGTAGTTCCAGGGGAGCCCCTTTCATTAGTTGGTGGGGGTGGATGACTGGATACAGTCGTACTCATCACAGTTACATTCTTATAATCAGTTCTACTGGAATGGATTTTCGGAATGAGACTGGAGGTGATGTCTGATTCTGTTATGCCTGGAGTGGAACAAGAGGTGAATTCGTCACTTTCTGCTTGGGAGGGAGAAGCTACTGAAGACTCGATATTAGACTCCGTGGTCTCATTAGGCTCTGTCCCACTGAACCGGTCAAACTGGTTTTCATAGCCGTCACTGGTGGACTCTCCATCAGCATCATGTCTATCTCCATCTGACCCGTGGGTATCCATGCTGCTCTCGTTGCTATAGAAACCCTGATGACTGGTAGCGGATGACTTCTTGTCTTCGATGGAAGATTTACTTCCCACGTTGCCACTGCTGTCCTCTCCAGTAGAATGATTGGCCACTGAGTCTTGTAGTCCACTTCCGATGCCAACAGACGTAGATATGTTCGATTCTTTATAACTACTGGACTCAGAATCGGATGAATCCATCTTTGAGTATGGAATTCCAGAACCTGACCCTCTACGTGATGGAGTGTGCTCAAGTGAACCTCTTTTACTGGAATGGGCAGTACTGACTCGACTGCTGCTGAGATTGGTACCACACCGAGGTCTGACTGGAGTATTATTCAGATTAGTACTAGAACGAGACTGAGGTCTGAGGGGCATGGTATCTGCGAACACTCCCTTGGAGCTAGCGGTTGATCCACTTGACCCTTGTCTCTTATGAGTCCTCAAGGATCCGTTTCTACGGTGACCACGTGGGTGACAAACACTTTCGATCAGTTCGGTCACTTCATGAGAGAAACTGCCGTCCGGTGCAAGGGGTGTGGTCGGGTGTCTTGGACAGGGGGGTGGAGTCTCGACTGAAAGTATCCAACACAGCTGGTTCATCGAGGAGGGAGTGAGTGGACGGGTTGTGCTTGGAGAGGTGGTGAGGGGCATGTGTGGTTGTCATCAGACTACTGAGTGGGGGGAGGGACTCTCTCCGAGCGAGGAGGTCAGAGTTCTGAACCCTGTCCAGAAATCCTGACGATTCTTTAACTTTGTCTTCTTTGGACTGGCTTGATTTTCTCTTCCGACGCCACACCCTCTTTCGTCCTCCTGGTGAGTCATATGATTTGATGGTGGGCACGTGTGGTTGGAATGTCCCATCCTCTTCATTATCACTGCTGTCAGTTGTCCCACAATCAAGTGCTGTGTGATGGGGGAAACCCCCACCTGCAGATTGAGGCTTCATCCTATATGTTGTGTCATTCAGCTGTCTCTCCCATCTGGAAACAGCAAACAAGTAATGAAGATCCTAGAGCCCTTCTTCTTCGAATAGAGAAGATGGGATCCAATGAGGTCATAGCATGGATGCATTTATATAGTGTTTCTGTATACTCTTTAAGGTCATAATGAGTGGACACGGGAAGGACGTGCTTATCCTGTTCCAGAGGTTTGAAAGGGAGCCTAGTTAACTCTCACCTTGTCAGTTCCAACTCCTTTGCATCCAATTGACTCTTGCAGGACTTGAGTTCTTTGTAGAGCTTGTCAGCTTCTGCTCGTACATGACTCGGATGTCTTGAGCATGTTTCAGTTCCTCCTCCCTCTGCTGGATCAGTTCTGAGTCATTAGGAGGGATTCCCTCGATACGAAGCTTGCTAAGACACTCCTCTATCTCTCCTCTCCAACTCTCCTGCAAACAAAACAATATCACTGTACATTTAACATAATTATTGTGAACTGAAACTTGCCTGGGACATGAGGTAAGTGTCTGGAGGGATGGTTAGAAACGCTCCAGCTACGAGATCAAGATGCATCAGAATCTGCTGGAAAGATGGTCTGTTTTTAGGCTTGGGTTGCCTAGGAAACAAAATGGAGAATGCAATCAAACAGATGTTTTTATTACTAATTAAGCACAAGATATATATTATTAATGGTAAACAAGACTGTGCTGACACTGCAAAATACCTGAGGGCTGTTTTTTCACAGCTGAAAGCCTTGGAGTAGCCGAGGGGATGGGGAGGTGGAGACTGTTACTGCCAACGCCCCAAATCACTGTAGAGGAACTCACATTCTGCAAGTATGTAAACTAGAGTCAAAGGTTGCTATAGCGATACACCTAATGCTGTCAATGTGTTGAAAGTCAGTAAAGGAAGACTCCAAATTCCTCACTTCCTATATGTTAAGAGTTACTCCATTATATTTCACTTACATTGTATGGTTTCTCCTGCATCAGAGCAGGACTCCGTAGGACCAGATATCCACCTTCTCCGAGCACAACTCGTGTCTAATCATCTCAGGAGACATCTACCCAACCGTTCCAACAAAAGTTATCTTCATGCTCTTCTCACCAAAATGACGACTCACTCCAAAGTCAGGACATCATTATTGCAGAGAAGAATACTATGATAGAGATGAGAGGTCATAATCACTCATAGCTCCTTCTTGATATTCATAAAACCACTCTATGTGGTCCTTGTGACTAACACCTCATGAATTGCGTTAGGACTTGATGATCTCATGGCAACGGGCATAAATATTTATAATTTGGTGACTATGGTGACCACATACAAAGGTAATGAATTATACTGACACTAACCCTATTGTGACTGCCTCTAGTGTGGACACCAAATAAGACTACAATACTGATGTGGGATTATGAATACCCAATAGTGAATACCCTTATTTGTGTGTACCCTATTGTGGACACTTCAATAGTTATTACCTTATTATGGACTTAATACAATGGTAAGGAGGTGTGGATGGGAAATGGATATGGGTGGTATCCTCACTCCAGTTTGTTTTTTTTTATAAACGGTACCACCCAGTCCTCCCATGGGATGATGCAATCTTCAAGTCACTTATTTCAGACTTTTCTGTGTTGCATATCATGGCTCACTTGAGTAACTTCATGTCTCTGTGTATGATTTTCTTGGAGTGGAGATAGATCCGATATGCCTCGCCAACCCGACCACTTGAGGGGGGAGGATCTCGATGTCCAATCGTGTGTAGTCATAGAGCGTGCCCCCAGGGCAGTATTCAAGGACCAAGCAGAAGCAAGGAGGCTTAGTGCAAACTCCTCTACAAGGAAAATATACATTATGAATTATTCTCTAAGGAGTTGGTAGGCACTCCCCTTCCCTTAAATAGAACATAAAGGAAATATGACACACAATCAAAATCAGGCCTAAATAACACACACAAAAAAAATCACATGACCTTCATGCCCATACCTATTGATCCTGACACACAACACCAACTGAATGGAAGAAGGGTCTTGACTGATAACCTCAAGAGACAGGACATGTGTTCTTGAAGTTCGCATTTTACACTCAGCTACTCTACGAATGCGCACCATGTAGCTGGGTGGGGCTCATGAATAATGGAACTAAAACTACACATGCGCATTAAGTTTGTTTACTTAAGGGAACGCCCTTTTTTTTTTCTTTTTTCTTTTTTTCTCTTTTGGTCCAGATAACTGCCAGTTTTGTATCACAGCTCTGGAATTGCCATCGAACTGATAAACTCAGTGATAATCTAGTTATATAGCACTATTTTCCGGATTTTTGCTACTGGTTTCCGGATCAAGCTACTGCAGATCGCTAAGGGGGTGGGGCTCGTACAAGAAGGTATAAACTCTATTAATTACAATAAACAGCTACATTATAATAACTACCATTAATCTAGTGACAGGATTTCATTGTGCAACCATGAAAGAAGCTGAAAAAACCCTCGAAGGTATGCAGCTATGTTTTATTTTCTGCCTACATAGGAAAAAAATAGGTATTTTCCAACTTCCTTTAGTGATACTAGACACTCCTGCTTTCTTTATCCAGTGCTTGTTGGTGATCTCTCTTCCCCCACATCAAACACCTTCTGTGTTCAATCTGATCTGGGGGATCGTGGCTCCCTTCTCAACCTGTCCTTTGCACAGACAGTTCTCCCCTCTCTCTTGATACTCTGTGGTGATGTCGAATCTAACCCAGGCCCAGAGAGTAAGTCTAACAATATCAAGATCCCCATACACTGTTACTTCAGCTCATCCATCTCTTCATTTTGTTTTGTTTTTTGTTTTTGTTTTGTCTTTTGTAGCACAACTAACAGTGGATGATCTCTTTGAAGTCACCCAATATTTGGGAACTCTACTTCCAGAAGACTTGATACGGTTGGGTTTAGCACTGGGTCTTCAGTATAACAACTTGAAGATGATGAACCCTCTTCGTGAAGATATGGTTTCGGCTTGGCTCAATCAGCAAGATAATGTGATGAAGAAGAGTGGTAAACCCACCTGGAAGAGCTTGATGAAAGCACTCGAAACTATTGGTCATGGAGGACTTGCTCAAAAGATTGCACAAGGTAAAGATTGGCTAACTATGAAGTACAATTCTCACTGTTACTTTAACAGGTCAACTGAAAACTCAATATCAAGAATCTGCTGCCTCTACTGTCAGTTCATGCGCCAGTTCAGGTATGTTATTTGAAGTGTTTCTATGCTAAGTGTTAATAACTACTAATTTTTCAGTGCTAAGTGTTGTGGACCTTATTCCACATTTTCCTTTTCTCCCAACTCATGGAATGTCAGAAGATGAAAAAAAGATTAAAATGAGTCAGCTTTATCAAGAAACTGAAAAGATGAAAACAAAATTTGCTGACCTCATCTCTGGTCTTCTAGAGTCTCTACAAGAATCGTACACATTCGATTACTTTCTAAGCCTCCTTGAATTGCATAATATGAATTTCGAAGAAAAATTATGGGAAGGTTGTGATACAATGACTGAAGCTTTTCGCAGAGTGTCTAGATTTTGTTCTTTTCATGATCATCATATCATAAAGCTTTGGATTAAGAAATTTGGTGGAAGAAAAAATAAAGAGGCACTTAAAAGCTTTAAACAAAAGATCCAGGAGTATTCTAAAAGACGAGTTTGTGAATGTCCAAGTAATGCATTTGGTAAAGCAAGGAAACCAGAAAAGGTTCTCTCTCTGGAAAGTAAAATAGAGCTTAACAAAATGACCATCGAAGAATTCAGAAAACTAGAGAAGAGGATGAAAAGTGCATTGGGAGGTCCAGTGTTACGACTGCTACATATTGATGAAGGTTTCAAGATGAAATACCGAACTTTGGATGACGGTATAATAGATGCTATTACTGAAGAACAACAGCTTGCTCTGCAAAATCTGGGGTTCGTGAATATCAGCTATGGAGACCAGAGTCTCGATCTTTCTTCTCAGGTCTCAACTGTTGATAAGGGAAAAGGTGAGTTCTCTCCATTGGTATTTGACGTCATCTGATATCTCTTCTCCTACCCAGACCCTGTCCTCTCTCTAGTGGGGGAAATGGCTGCCCTTAAGGTGGAGGATATTGATGGTGATGACAATGCTGACTTGGCATTTGGCACAGTTAGTGACATCACTGGAACAGGTATTGCCACTCACTCAGATGATGGTGGAAGCATATTCACATCAGGACTCGGTACCGATATCTCTGATGAGTTCCAGGTAAGGATATAAGAATCATCATTCCCCTAATATAAAACCATCAACCTGCTACTGATATTATTTGGGTAATAGCTCATAATTAGAGATGATAGCATTACTCATTTACATTAGGTTTTTACTAATTTTAATATCCATGGTTACAACTTATTATTTAATTTCCATGTATTTTTTAATTGCTGTTACTTGTAAACAATGGTTGTAATGTCTGTGTTCCAGGTAAGGATTTTAAAATTCCCCTAACGTAAAAATATCAACATGCTACTAGTTCTACCTAATTCAATAATTAGGGAGGAATAAATGATGTAGCATATTCTTTTACATTTAGGCATAATAACTTTTAGGGCATAATCGAGCTTAATAGGCAGACCTTTCTGAGGTTCAGTGAGCCAGGATGAAGTTCCCTATTAAAGAGAGTCCACTTAGTTTAACCCTCATCTACACAGCTTATGAAAGGGTTTTGTCACTTCATTTAATGAGAGAAGAATATCTTCAACGCTGATAAATTTATTAATAGGTAGATCAAGAAAACAATGGAGCATAGTAATTTTACTCACACCTAATGTTTGCTAGTTTTAATATCCATGGTTACAGCTTACTTGTATTTGATTTCCATGTATTTGTTACTTGTAAACAATGGTTGTAATGTCTGTGGCACAATCCATAAATTTCCAGACTTCTATAGCTAATAAGTCAACAATTCCTCTATTATGTTAGTACTAGAGTGAGAATTTCCTTCCCTCACATGACAGGACTATGTTGGGAGAGACTTGAAGGACCCACGACTGGACATGATAGTCTCAGCAGAAACCACCACCAACCAGAGCTTGGAATTGCATCATGCTGCCGAAATAGGAGACCTGGAAGAAGTGAAGCGTCTCATCACAAAGGGACTCAACCCCTTAACAAAAGATGCGAACAATGATACATCACTACATCTAGCAGCTATCAATGGAAGATTGAAAGTGCTGGAGTACATGATCGAAAGTGAGCTATGCAACCCTGCAGCATTAGGTCAAGATGGAATGACACCATTACACCAAGCAGCTTGGGCAGGTCATCTCAACATAGTACAGTATCTAGTCGAAAAGCACCAAGTCGATCCCCTTGAGCAGGACGAGGAAGGTCTCTCACCTCTACACAGAGCTTGTCAGGGTGGAAATTTAAAAGTAGTGAAGTACTTGATGGAGACAATGCTGACCTTCATGAAGATGGAAGATATTTTCAAGGATTTCACAAAGTATCAGACTTCTCCCGTCCACGTTGCAGCTCAATTTGGTCACATCGAAACATTGAAATATTTTATCCACGACTGCAATTGTGACCCCAACCTTCCTAGTGGTGTGCATGGTGGAGGACCTCTTTTTGATGCTGCACAGTGGGGTCACTTGTCCATTGTCAAGTTCCTGATAATGGAGTGTGGGTGTGACCCTGAGAGTAGAAATGATGAGCATGGCACCCCCCTTCATTATGCTGCACAGGATGGGCACTTATCGATAGTGGAACATCTATGTGAAGACATGAGGTGTGATCCTCTCTGTAGGGACAAGTGGAACAACACACCACTTCACAATGCAGCCCTTTGTGGACATAGTGATGTTTGTGACTATTTAATAAACATTATGCAGTGCAATCCTAATGTTCCTGGTCAGTATGGAAGACGACCACTTCACGATGCTTCACAAGAAGGTCACCTCCACCTCGTCAAGAATCTCATAGAGAATCATGCCTGTGACCTCAATTCTCTGGATGACAGCAATTCTACACCTTTACATGTTGCAGCCATGAATGGACACCCATCCATCATCCAATATCTAACTAAAGTCAAAGGATGCAACACTATGTTACAAAGCAAGATATCAGGCACTGCACTTCACTGGGCAGCAGAGTATGGTCAGCTTGCAACTGTCAAGTATTTCATTGAACATCTCCATTGCTCCCCAAACATCAGAAACATGTTTAACAAGACTCCACTCCAGCTGGCCCAAGCAAAGGGTCACAGTGAAGTGGTGGATTATTTCCACTCACTCTGTTAGTCTCCTCCATAACTATGTACTGACCACTATTTATTGTATTGTGTTCATTTTGTAATAATTTTGGTTCCCCTCACTCACATGGTCAGTTCTATTTGCTTCACTTACACTTTTTGTTTCACTTCTCACATTATAATTTTGTGGATTTTGTTTGTATAATTATTAAAATTATTTCAAAATAAAGCGCCAAAAAATGAAATTCACATGATGAAGGACCTAAATTCCTTTGATGTGGTCATAACTTCCTTTGATGTGGCGAATTCTTTTGATGTATCTTAATTACCCCTCTGAAACACTGGTGGGTAGATTCTTTGATATGGAGAACTTCCTTTGATGTGGTGAACAGAATGCTTGATGTGTATAGTTTACCCTCTGAATCACTGGTGGGTGGAGCTTCATATAATTAATCATACAAAACAATGAATTTCACACAGTCATGTTATTATTAACAGAACAGTGGAAAGGGTTCATATATCATTCAGGACACCAGCTTGAGGACTCTGCATCAAAAGACAATGCATAATCATTAAGATACACTCAGATTGCTAATCCTGTGAGTCTTCTACCTGGAAGCCACTGTCTTCCAGCTCAGCAGAGTGTTGGAGATGGTTATCACTACTCTTAGACTTCTTGGACATGTTCTCAAAGAAACTCCGAACAATGGCAGTCATGGAATTTATCTTAGGCTTGGCTATGGTTGGTGTTACAGAGCCACCTGGAGTGAAGGGGAGAGAGATATCTAGTCAATAGTCCTGATATTAGTGTAATTAACTCTCCACTGCAATAATAGGTAAAGGGTTCCAATATTAATATCACCAAACAAGTCCACTTACTGTCGTCCTTTCTTTCTGGGCTCTGCACGCGTCGAATGTGCACAGGAATGGTCAAACTGGTTGAACTTGTTGGCTCAGTCGATGATTGTGGTCCACTATTCTCAAACTGCAACACCAGCGAGGAGACTTGGAGGTTGCTATGGGTGTTGTTAGGGGGTGAGAGCTCCTGCCAGCTGTTGGAGTGTACTATTTGTGGTGTGTATGTGAGCATGTTCCCTGAAACAAAGAGATCAGTCTTGTGGGTAGTTCCAGGGGAGCCCCTTTCATTAGTTGGTGGGGGTGGATGACTGGATACAGTCGTACTCATCACAGTTACATTCTTATAATCAGTTCTACTGGAATGGATTTTCGGAATGAGACTGGAGGTGATGTCTGATTCTGTTATGCCTGGGGTGGAACACGAGGTCAATTCGTCACTTTCTGCTTGGGAGGGAGAAGCTACTGAAGACTCGATATTAGACTCCGTGGTCTCATTAGGCTCTGTCCCACTGAACCGGTCAAACTGGTTTTCATAGCCATCACTGGTGGACTCTCCATCAGCATCGTGTCCATCTCCATCTGACCCGTGGGTATCTATGCTGCTCTCGTTGCTATAGAGACCCTGATGACTGGTAGCCTTAGGGGATGACTTCTTGTCTTCGATGGAAGATTTACTTCCCACGTTGCCACTGCTGTCCTCTCCAGTAGAATGATTGGCAACTGAGTCTTGTAGTCCACTTCCGATGCCAACAGACGTAGATATGTTTGATTCTTTATAACTACTGGACTCAGAATCGGACGAATCCATCTTGGAGTATGGAATTCCAAAACCTGACCCTCTACGTGATGGAGTGTGCTCAAGTGAACCTCTTTTACTGGAATGTGCAGTACTGACTCGACTGCTGCTGAGATTGGTACCACACCGAGGTCTGACTGGAGTATTATTCAGATTGGTACTGGAACGAGACTGAGGTCTGAGGGGCATGGTATCTGCAAACACTCCCTTGGAGCTAGCGGTTGATCCACTTGACCCTTGTCTCTTATGAGTCCTCAAGGAACCATTGGATCCGTTTCTACGGTGACCACGTGGGTGACGAACACTTTCGATCAGTTCGGTCACTTCAGGAGAGAAACTGCCGTCCGGTGCAAGGGGTGTGGTCGGGTGTCTTGGACGGGGGGTGGAGTCTCGACTGAAAGTATCCAACACAGCTGGTTCATCGAGGAGGGAGTGAGTGGACGGGTTGTGCTTGGAGAGGTGGTGAGGGGCATGTGTGGTTGTCATCAGACTACTGAGTGGGGGGAGGGACTCTCTCCGAGCGAGGAGGTCAGAGTTCTGAACCCTGTCCAGAAATCCTGACGATTCTTTAACTTTGTCTTCCTTGGACTGGCTTGATTTTCTCTTCCGACGCCACACCCTCTTTCGTCCTCCTGGTGAGTCATATGATTTGATGGTGGGCACGTGTGGTTGGAACGTCCCATCCTCTTCATTATCACTGCTGTCAGTTGTCCCGCAATCAAGTGCTGTGTGATGGGGGAAACCCCCACCTGCAGATTGACGCTTCATCTTATATGTTGTGTCATTCAGCTGTCTCTCCCGTCTGGAAACAGCAAACAAGTAATGAAGATCATTTCTGGTTCATTTTTCCACCCACCATCCCTAGAAAACTTTCAATGGTGATGTAGCCCTTCTTCTTAAAATAGAGAAGATGGGATCCAATGAGGTCCTAGCATGAATGCATTTATATAGTGTTCTGTATACTCTTTAAGGTCATAATGAGTGGGCACAGGAAGGACGTGCTTATCCTGTTTGAAAGGGAGCCTAGTTACCATTAACTAACTCTCTCACCTTGTCAGTTCCAACTCCTTTGCATCCAATTGACTCTTGCAGGACTTGAGTTCCTTGTAGAGTTTGTCTGCCGTCTGAAGCTTCTGCTCGTACATGACTCGGATGTCTTGAGCATGTTTCAGTTCCTCCTCCCTCTGCTGGATCAGTTCAGAGTTATTAGGAGGGATTCCCTCGATACGAAGCTTGCTAAGACACTCCTCTATCTCACCTCTCCAACTCTCCTGCAAACAAAACAATATCACTATACATCCAACATAATTATTGTGAGTTGAAACTTGCTTGGGACATGAGGTAAGTGTCTGGAGGGATGGTTAGAAATGCTCCAGCTACGAGATCAAGATGCATCAGAATCTGCCGGAAAGATGGTTTGTTTTTAGGCTTGGGTTGCCTAGGAAACGAAATGGAGAATGCAATCAAACAGATGTTTTTATTACTAATTAGACATAAGATATATATCACTTATGGTAAACACATTATCTATCAAGACTTTGCTGACACTGCTTTTCACAGCTGCTGGTATCAATAGCCTTGGAGTAGCCAACCCTGTGCCCCCACAACAATAAAGAATGCCAACCACATATGAACTGATAAGAGTTAATTACTGTCCATTGAATGCTGAACTGCATAAGGTCTTGCTAACAACTCCAACTACCCATACTTACCCTCCACTGACTTTGCCCCTCCACTAATTCCTTACCAACACATTTCCAAGAGGACTTTGAGACCCACTGGACAGCCCGAGGGGATGGGGAGACTGTTACTACCAATGCCCCAAATCACTGCAGAGGAACTCACATTCTGCAAGTATGCAAAGTAAAGTCAAAGGTTGCTATAGCGATACACCTAATGCTGTCAATGTGTTGAAAGTCAGTAAAGGAAGACTCCAAATTCCTAACTTCCTATAATATTATGTTAAGAGTTACTCCATTATATTTCACTTACATTGTATGGTTTCTCCTGCATCAGAGCAGGACTCCGTAGGACCAGATATCCACCTTCTCCGAGCACAACTCGTGTCTAATCATCTCAGGAGACATCTACCCAACCGTTCCAGCAAAAGTCATCTTCATGCTCTTCTCACCAAAATGACAACTCACTCCGAAGTCAGGACATCATTATTGCAGAGAAGAATACTATGACAGAGAGAGAGGTCATAATCATTCATAACTCCTTCTTGATATTTATAAAACCATGCACTCTATGTGGTCCTTGTGACCAACACCTCATGAATTGCGTTAGGACTTGATGATCTCATGGCAACGGGCATAAATATTTATAATTTGGTAACTGTATGAACACATACAAAGGTAATGAATTACACTGACACTAACCCTATTGTGACTGCCTCTAGTGTGGACACCAAACAAGACTACTATACTGATGTGGGATTATGAATACCCAATAGTGAATACCCTTAATTGTGTGTACCCTATTGTGGACACTTCAATAGTTATTACCTTATTATGGACTTAATACAATGGTAAGGAGGTGTGGATGGGAAATGGGTGGTATCCTCACTCCAGTTGTTGTTGTTTTTTTATAAACGGTACCACCCAGTCCTCCATGGGATGGTGCAATCTTCAAGTCACTTATTTCAGACTTTTCTGTGTTGCATATCATGACTCACTTGAGTAACTTCATGTCTCTGTGTATGATTTCCTTGGAGTGGAGATAGATCCGATATGCCTCGCCAACCCGACCACTTGAGGGGGGAGGATCTCGATGTCCAATCGTGTGTAGTCATAGAGCGTGCCCCCAGGGCAGTATTAAGGACCAAGCAGAAGCAAGGAGGCTTAGTGCAAACTCCTCTACAAGGAAAATATACATTATGAATTATTCTCTAAGGAGTTGGTAGGCAGTGCATTATGATGAGAATGTGTTGATTATCTTTCAGACTGAGGGAGATTTAATTATCAAACACTTTCTTTAAAGCAATTCAATTCCTTAAAGGGACTAGATGAATACATCCAACATGTCCCCTAACAAGTGGCATGACTGGAACTGGTTCAACTGGTTGAACAAGTGCTCTTTATTTGGAGATGCTGATAACCACTCCTGATGAAAGCACATTGCTGAGCTCAGCATTTGACCTCATTGCTAGCACAACTTAGACATTTAGTGCTGGTCACATGACTTGTGACCAATCAGATCCTCTGAAAAGTGTGCTTTAAATTTCTTAAAGCTGCAATATATTGCACACTTGAGGAACTGTGCTCAGTCCAAAGCACTTACAGTATAACAGGAGAGACTCTGTCGTTGTATTGGGTTTCAAAACAGGAAAACCTCACAACTATTAGAAGAAGTGTTGGTTCCCTCACTCACTTACACTTTTTGTTCATCATGTAAGGACCTAGCCTCGTCCCCAGGCGATTCCACGCACAATAATAATTAGCTTCCACAAGCTATAATAATTGCGCGTGGAATCGCCTGGGGACGAGGCTAGTAAGGACCAACTGAAATCTGTACTAGGGGGAAAAGTATGTCTGGTAACAATTGCCAGGTTTTCTTGACATACGATAGAATGTTGTTGCCACCACAAAAATTCAATAACACGTGCGTGCACGCGACTCATAGCATGTCCCTTGGAGGATGTGCACGCTAAATATATACAGTTGACCGGAAATGAGTGTAGTTTCGATAAAAATAAAATAAAAACACGCATCCCACATGACTTTCTGAAAAAATTGCCTAAGAAACTAATAATTTGAATTGTGTGCACACGCACATGTGGTAAATTATTACCCCACAAGTCACGTGATGCGCATTCTTTGAAAGAACAGAAACCTGGCGATTGTTACCAGACGTTATTTTCCCCTCTCCCCTCCTCGCAAGAAATACATCTGGCACACAAGACTACTATATGACCTTGAGTTTCAATGAAACAGTCCACACTGCTTCACTGATCTTTGACTACCTTGTACTCATCAACAACATACACTGAACAACTGAACAACTTCAATTACTCTACACTCTAATATAAAAATGATGTAATGATTTAATCACAACAGGAAATAATTACTACACTCCCCTTCCCTTAAATAGAACATAAAGGAAATATGACACAATCAAAATCAAACCTAAATAACACACAAAAAAAAAATCACATGACCTTCATGCCCATACCTATTGATCCTAACACACAACACCGAAAGAAGGATAACCTCAAGAGACAGGACATGTGTTCTTGGACGAGTACATTTTACCGTTCAGACACCACGAATGCGCACCATATAGCTGGGTGGGGCTCATGAATAATGGAACTAAAACTACACATGCGCATAAAGTTTGTTTACTTAAGGGTACGCCCTTTTTTTTCTTTTTTTCTTTTTGTCATGATAACTGCCAGTTTTGTATCACAGCTCTGGAATTGCCATCGAACTGATAAACTCAGTGATAATCTAGTTATATAGCACTATTTTCTGGATTTTTGCTACTGGTTTCCGGAACTTTGAAGCTATTGCAGATCGCTAAGGGGGTGGGGCTCGTACAAGAAGGTATAAACTCTATTAATTACAATAAACAGCTACATTATAATAACTACCATTAATCTAGTGACAGAATTTCATTGTGCAAACATGAAAGAAGCTGAAAAAACCCTCGAAGGTATGCAACTATGTTTTATTTTCTGCCTACATAGGGTATTTTCCAACTTCCTTTAGTGATACTAGACACTCCTGCTTTCTTTATCCAGTGCTTGTTGGTGATCTCTCTTCCCCCACATCAAACACCTTCTGTGTTCAATCTGATCTGGGGGATCATGGCTCCTTTCTCAACCTGTCCTTTGCACAGACAGTTCTCCCCTCTCTCTTGATACTCTGTGGTGATGTCGAATCTAACCCAGGTCCAGAGAGTAAGTCTAACAAATCACTTTGAGAAATGATATCCTATGTCACTGTAGCCCATCCAATTTTTTTTCTTTTCTTTGTAGCACAACTAAAAGTTGATGACCATTTTAAAGTCTGTCAAAGTTTGAAAGATCTACTTTTAAAAGACTTGAAATCGTTGGGTGGGGCTCTAGGACTCCGCTACACCACCTTGGATAGGATGACATCTGATTCACTATGTGAAGGATTGGTTTTGGCTTGGCTCAATCAGCAAGATAATGTGATGAAGGAGAGTGGTAAACCCACCTGGGAGAGCTTGATGAAAGCACTCAGAACTATTGGTCATGAAGGACTTGCTCAAAAGATTGCACAAGGTAGTTACAGCTAATTCTGGACTAGTAACTACTCAGTATCCAAATCCACTAGTTGTGGATATGATTAAAATAAAGATCCATTCTAACTGAAATGCACAATCTTATAATGCGATATAACCAGTTAGTTAATGATTTTCAGGGCTTATTTTGTTACAGGTGTTCAACAATTGGCATCAGATATTCCCACACCATCTGACATGAATTCTGAAGGTAAGGAGAAATGATACTTGATAAGTGACTTTATCTTTAATTTATATCTTTAGATGGTCCAAATGAACCATCTGAAAGGACCACCTCAGTGGTGGCTCCTGAACTTTGTCCTCAAGCTGCTGTATCCACCCCCCAACCCCTACCAGGTATGGAGAAAATTAGTAAAGCGAACCATCCCCCCATCTAAATGTGGTAGCTTTCTTTACATGCAACTTACAAGTCAACTTCTATTAGCCTATGAGCTACCATTATTCATGATACAGAAGCTTATATCAAGTATTTATGGAAGTCATTGGAGTAGCCAAACAAACTCACTTCACTCACTAATTGAATATGTTACTTGAACATACCCTTATTAAAATAGTATTATTTCACATAGACACCAAACCTACACCCAATGCTACTCCTCCATCACCAAATGAGTATTTAGAAGGAACAATAGCCACACCTACCTCTCCTTTGCCCTCTGAAGGAACCACCTCTATTTTAACCACACCCTCCCCTCTTCCTGTACCCAATGCCTCTAATTTACCACGATCTCTATGTGAGGGAACGACCTCTATGCTGGACTCCCCGCCTCCCAGCAGTGGCTCGTTTTCAGCTTCCACAACACAATCTTCCACTGATGATACCACAACAGTATCCAATGACAACTCAGGTGAGTTTTATATGATGTATACATTAAGTAACATGTATTGTAATAACCCGTTACCATCTTAACCAGTGATAATAATCTTTAGCCTAAACTTTTTAATATTAGATAAATCTGCTACAGCAGAAGAAAGATTTCCTTATCTGAAAAGTGAGCATTTATCGGAAGAAGAAAGGGGTATGCTGATGGGAAGACTTGTAGTGGACAGTAAAGATATTCGAAGTAAATTTTCATCTCTACTTTTCCACACAGAGAGGTCCTTAACTAGTGAGAAAGTGTCGATACGATCCTTGAAGGTACTTCTCTTACCTTATAAAATATCTTATCATGAATCTGATGATGAAGTCAGCAAGATATTATTGAAGGCATTTCACTACTGTTCACTGTTCAGTTTTCAAATTGTAAAAGATATCATCGATCACCTTGGCACTAACGATGACAAGGAGAGACTAGCCAAATACGAAGCAAGTTTCAAAGATTATTGCAAACGCAGACTTTGTGAAGTACCTACTGAAATATTGAACCCTGGTGGATCGGGAAAGAAGAAACAATTAACTGAATTTTATGTCAAGACAGATAAAATTTTCGATGTTCAGTTGGAAGAAGTCCATGTTATACAATCAGAAATATCAAAAATATTGGAGAAGCCCATACACCTGAAAAGTATGAAAGAGGGATGTGTCGAACTCATTTTCTATCTCCTTCACGAGCTGGAGGAAATCTTTCCTTTGAATGAAAAACAAATGAATCTGCTGAAAGGAATTGGAGTGTTGAGAGTGTATGATGAACACAAGGAATACTTCTCCCTGTCAAAAGGTATGTCCAGTTTCATTTAATTCACAAAAATAGAGGATTTTAAAATGCCCTCATGTTATACTGAGAACCCTTTATGCATATATGCATGTGCTCAGCATATTAAGAAATTCTTTTCATAATGTCTTGCAGATTCTCCTAATGAAAGTCTTGAACATGTCCGAACCTTGGGAGATGAGTTTCAAGATATTTCCGCTAAAACGTTCGAAGCTATAAAAAAAAAGGCTTTGGATGTCAGCAGATTCAGAGCACACATAGAAACTCTCCACATTGAGTACAAAGACCAGCACAAGGAGTTTTTCAGGCAATTGATGGATTTCCCTGAGAAAGACACAACCATAGACTACATATGGACAAGACTGAGTGGCCACTGGGACTTCCTCAACTGTACACTCTTAAAGAATCTGGTTTACGAGTTTGGAGATTACACCCTCCAGGCAGACATGAGTGATTATATGAAACGACTAAAAACATTCAGATCTTCAACACGAATATGTGATTTTAAACAGTACCATTCCAAGGTCAATAAGAAGTTACCAAAACAAGATTTCCAAGATTTAATGACTGAATCAAAGTTTAGTTGGAGCAAATCCACACTGGAAGATTTGGAGAAGATGAAGGAGAACTTCACTCAACAATTCTCTCTTCCTTCATTTGTTATGAACCTGAAGGATGTTGTCCAACAGGGATCCATCAGAATTACATGGAGACTCCCAACACTTATTGTATCAGCTCTCAGGAAGAACCTCGAAAACATGGACATGAGTGAATTCTACAAAGAAAATGGCATTGAATGTATCTTTATCGATGGCAAAGAATTCTTCGCAGGAACCAAATCTATGCTGACCACACCCATCACCCAACCTTCAAGTGGCACCTCCTCTGTCCCCTCAAAGCAATCCTCTACTGATCCATCTGGAAGAATTCGACCTTGTAGCAAAGATACCAGTGTCAAATCAGGTGAGCTATAATTTCCATTAGTAATGTACAATAGAGTGAATATCAGAGAGAGCGGTAACTCTCTCTATGTAGGGATGACGCAGATGGCTGCACGCGCCGCCTATAGACTAATTCTAGTTCCCTCACACTTAGACCTAACAAAAGCTACTGTAACGTTGTGACCTTAGTAGATAGCCTCAATGTTATAATATTATGTTTGCTTAATTAGTGTAGTCAAAAACTGTCTATCTCATGATCACCCCATGATCACCTTTGTGTCAGTCACTAGCTATATAAGAACTGTCAGAGTAGTCTCATTTGCTCTCTCTCTCTCCCTCCAAAAGAAATATTTTATTCTGCTACTAAGAAATATGTAAAACTCGGCCTACAACGGTACAAGTGGTGTCAGAAGTGGGATTCTACCATGTCTACTCGGGCAACAGCTGCAGCCAGAATGGAGGAGCAAATGACTGCTCTACTGGAGAAACTGGATCGACAGCACCAGAATTTTGAAGCCTTCACGATGGTAGACTCTATTTCAGCATCTTCCTTCGACCTCCAAGTATAGCTCAACAATAATACAACACCTTGACTCGTTGATAATGATTGGGCTGGTATGCTGGAGAACTATTGGAGAACTATTCTTCTTTCATCTGTCCCTGCATACACATAGAAGAATGAACTCTATACATAGCTAAAACCATAAAAGAGAGGAAAAAAGACCAGGAACAAGTAAGGGAAAAAGCATTTCGTGAAATGAAAAAAGATGTAGGGATGACCACTGCTCAAAAAAGTAAGGAAACAAGAAGGATGGAAATGGGATCAATCTTTGTTCTATATATCCAGCCAACAATCCCTACATATACGTACAATACTACACTATAATCTGAAGGTACCCGACGTATATGTAGGGATTGTTAGCTGGATATACAGAATAAAGATTGATCCCATTTCCATCCTTCTTGTTTCCTTACTTTTTTGAGCAGTGGTCATCCCTACATCTTTTTCCATTTCACGAAATGCTTTTTCCCTTATGCTAAATAAAAAGGCCATCTGTACTTTTACCTATAGCAGTTTCTGTGAACTAACATCAAAATTATGCTGCTTTCAATAATAATCCCTACATCACTGCCTAAACCAAGCAGAACATTTACACTGACATGAACAATTAAGCATGGCTGCTTAACAGTTAAGTTCCTCTGCAATGGTAGAGTGTCTGATTTGCCCTCAGTTGTAGAGTAGGAAGTGCTAGTCAGTATGAAATCGTAGTTTTCAACTGTAGCATCTCGTAGCCGGTGCAACTACCTGCCTCATTAACTCATGAATTATTCATGAGCGAACACTCCCCCACCACCTTAACATTATTCATTATTCATTACATCATCTATCACACATGTGCACTATGCTTATTATATCACCATAACATCGTTATTTTCAGTTCTCATTCATATTTTTTTAAGTGACATTATTTTTCAAGTTCCGCCAGGAGACCCCTGGTCGTTACAATTGGCAACCTTCTGCCAGGACAAGACTACCTGGTTGGCCCAGTAGATGTCACGAAGGGAATTGAAGGCACTACTTTCAGGTTTATGTGCTTCGATGCAAATGGAGCATGAGAGTGACGGGAATGAAGCCTTGATGGCCGAGCCTGAGAGAAAACAGCTTGAAGCCTCAGTGGCTGATGAGCAAAAGATGGAACAGCTCGAAGCCTTGGTGGCCGAGCTGCGAACAGAGAATGCAGAACTCGCTGCTGAAAAAGAAGAGACTGCTCTGAGTCAACCTGTTTCTCTTTATATCGTTGATTTGGAAGACTATCGATGTAACCTAGCAACTCGGATGACACAAGCTTGGGGTATTGCAAAGGAAAAGATTAACAGTGCTCAGCAAGCCCAGAATATTCAGTTCGACAAAACAGCCAAGGTGCCTAAGTTATCCAATGGTGACAGAGTTATGGTTTACATGCCAACCAGAAGTTCAAGGCAAAGCGAGAAAGTTGGCTAGACCATTTCATACCCATATCGAATCCTATCCCTTACTCCTACTAATGCTGAAGTTGTCTTGGTGGAGAAGCACAGTGAGCCATCAATATACAGGATTTGCCTTTGTTATCCTGAAATGGAGGATACTGCCTGGACAGGACCTACAAACAAAGGAAATGTAAGAAAGCAGCAAAAACTAATGGAACTGAGGAAAAATCTACCGAGCCGTCTCCCACGTATTCGGGACCAGTAACCAGATCACGGTCTAAAAAATAACCTTAGTGTTTTATGAACAAACATTATTATACTATTGTTCATCTATCGTTAGTTGTATCACTTTGCTCATGCATGTTATATACACTTTCAACCAGTTGAGGACAACTTCAAGCTCCATAGGGGGAAATGTAATGACACTAACATTGATTATTCACTATTCATTACATCATCTATCCTTAAAAAAAAATCTTCAACTTTTTTGTTTTTCGTTCGTTTGTTTGTTTTTGTTGTTGTTTGTTTGTAGCACAACTAACAGTGGATGACCATTTTGAAGTCACTCAATATTTGAAAACTCTTCTTCCAGAAGACTTGATACAGTTGGGTGGGGCATTGGGTCTCCACTACAGCAACTTGAAGATGATGAACCCTCTTCGTGGAGATATGGTTTTAGCTTGGCTCAATCAGCAAGATAATGTGATGAAGAAAAGTGGTAAACCCACCTGGGAGAGTTTGACGAAAGCACTCAGAACTATTGGTCATGAAGGACTTGCTCAAAAGATTGCACAAGGTAAAGATTAGCTAGCTATTATCAGTGGTGTAACTGGGCTTGATTGAGGGGGGTTCACAAAGGGTCAGAAATATCTGTGCACTTGCGCATGGAAATATTTTGCCTTAGCAATGCCCACTCCTGACTAACCACGCCTTTTCGGAGAACTGCGCCCACTTGATAATGTATTGACAGAGATTTGTCTCCCATAATGATTTAATTGATGGTATACGTATATCTACATATACCATCACAACCAAAATAATCTAACCACTACATAATTTAACTAACCACCAGGTTAGGCTATGACAGTGCATTGAGAGTTGGGGGAGGGTTCACATGTAACCTGTGAACAATAGTAGTTACGCCCCTGATTATAATGATCAATTCCTTCAACAGATCAACTTAAAATTGAATCTGCTGCCTCTATTGTCAGTTCACGTCCAGGTATGTTATTTGAAGTGTTTAGACATTTCAGTGCTAATAAGTTAAGTGTTATGGACCTTATTCCACATTTTCCTTTTCTCCCTATAGTCTCAAAAGAAATGACCGCCAAATTGCATCATGCTAGTGCAATAGGAAAACTGGAAGAAGTGAAGCGTCTCATCACAGAGGGACTCGACCCCTTAACAAAAGATGTGAACAATAATACACCACTACATCTAGCAGCTGGCAATGGACAATTGAAGGTACTTGAGTACCTGATTGAGAATGAGCTATGCAACCCTGCGGCATTAGGTCAGAGTGGAACGACACCATTACACAGTGCAGCTTTCACAGGTCATCTCAACATAGTACAGTATCTAATCAACAAGCACAAAGCCAATCCACTTCAACATGACAAGGAAGGTGCCTCACCTCTACACAGAGCTTGTATGGGGGGAAATTTAAAAGTAGTGAAGTACTTGATGGAGACAATGCTGACCTTCATGAAGATGGAAGATATTTTCAAAGATTTCACAAAGCATCAGACTTCTCCAATCCACGTTGCAACTCAATTTGGTCACATCGAAGTATTGAAATATTTTATCCACGACTGCAATTGTGACCCCAACCTTCCTAGTGGTGTGCAAAGTATAAGACCTCTCCATGTTGCTGCACAGAAAGGTCACTTGTCCATTGTCAAGTTCCTGATAATGGAGTGTGGGTGTGACCCTGAGAGTAGAAATGATGAGCATGTCACCCCCTTAAGTGTTGCTGCACTAAATGGGCACTTATCAATAGTGCAATATCTATGTAAAGACATGAGGTGTGATCCTCTCTGTAGGGACAAGCGGAACGAGACACCACTTCACTTTGCAGCCTATCGTGGACATAGTGATGTTTGTGACTATTTAATAAACATTATGCAGTGCAATCCTAATGTTCCTGGATGGTGTGGAAGACGAACACTTCACCATGCTTCACAAGAAGGTCACCTCCACCTCGTCAAGAATCTCATAGAGAATCATGCTGCCTGCGACCCCAATTCTCTGGATGACAACAATTCTACACCTTTACATATTGCAGCCATGAATGGACACCTATCCATCATCCGATATCTAACTGAAGTCAAAGGATGCAACGCTATGTTACAAGACAAGATAATTGGCACTGCACTTCACTGGGCAGCAGAGTTTGATCAGCTCGCAACTATCAAGTATTTCATCGAACATCTCCATTGCTCCCCAAGCATCAAAAACATGTTTAACAAGACTCCACTCCAGCTGGCCCAAGCAAAGGGTCAGAGTGAAGTGGTGGATTATTTCCACTCACACTGTTAGTCTCCTCCATAACTATGCACTTACCACTATATTTACTATTTGCTTCACTTACACTTTTTGTTTCACTTCTCACATTATAATTTTGTGGATTTTGTTTATATAATTATTTCGAAATAAAGCGCCAAAAAGTGACATTCACATGATGCAAGACTTAAATTCCTTTGATGTGGTCATAACTTCCTTTGATGTGGTTGTATCTTCCTTTGATGTGGTAAATTCTTTTTGATGTGTCTTAATCACCCCTCTGAAACTCTGGTGGTAGATCCTTTGATGTGGAGAACTTCCTTTGACGTGAACAGAATGCTTGATGTGTCATATTCTAGTTTAATTCCCCTGGTGGGTGGAGCTTCATATAATTAATCATGGTATTACACAAAACAATGAATTTCATTATTTTTAACTGAATAGTCATATATCATCCAGGACACCAGCTTGAGGACTCTGCATCAAAAGACAATGCATAATCATTGAGATACACTCAGATTGCTGAGTCTTCTACCTGTCTTCCAGCTCAGCAGAGTGGTTACCACTACTCTTAGACTTGGACATGTTCTCAAAGAAACTCCGAACAATGGCAGTCATGGAATTTATCTTAGGTTTGGCTATGGTTGGCGTTACAGAGCCACCTGGAGTGAAGGGGAGAGAGATATCTAGTCAATAGTCCTGATATTAGTGTAACTAACTCTCCACTGCAATAATAGGTAAAGGGTTCCAATATTAATATCACCAAACAAGTCCACTTACTGTCGTCCTTTCTTTCTGGGCTCTGTATACATCGAATGTAGGTTTTCAGTTTTCTGGTGTCCAGTTAATGACATCTGGATCCAATTCTTCATTTTGAGTCACTTCATAGACACACTAGCCTATACATGGAGGAAAACAGTCAGTCATCAAGACCAGCAGACATACAACTGAATGTTTTTATGCATAGGTAGGGATTATCAAGTCAAACCAAAAATGGAACAAACAAGGGTAACTTCAACATTGTTGAACAAATACTGTGGGTTTTACTACTAGTCACCTAGTAACCACAACACATCACATGATATGTATAACTTAATTGTGTCTCACTCAAACAGAAGATCAATCACTCAATCTGCAAGAGAGCAAGAGTTCAGTCACCCACTCAGACAGTGCTTTAACCCACTCACCCAGTTGAAGTGAGTTCAAGTGTACTTCACACAAGTGGTTGTAGGTATATATACAGTGACCATCTATAGTGACCACCTCTGGACCACCAAAAGGTGGTCTCTTAATGGAAAAGGTCAGAGGTCAAATCAATAGTATACAAGCACTATTGGGACATAACCAAGTGGTCTTTAAAGAGAGGTGGTCTCTAAATAGAGTGGTTTCTTAATACAGGTTCACTATATAACCTGTATCTCTATCAAGCTGGTGGCTATGTTGTGCAGTAATCACCTGTCTCAAGTTAGTGGGAGCATGGTAAGGGGAAATCTCAGCACATTGAAGAGGGAGAGCACCACGAATGCCTTATCAGCTGTTAGCCTCTCCTCTGGGTTGTTGGCATTTTATGCAGCAAACATCACAAGGACAACCTGAACAAAATGGAGACAATAGAACTTCAATTTAGGATATCTCTAATTAAGAAAGTCTGCTGAGAGTCTGTGTGCAGAGGTAGAACTCCATTGGTCATTAGGTCGGACATTCCTTATCCTGCAATACTTAAATTTAGTTGGTCATTTTCCAAGAAGTGGTTGGGAAATGACCAGTGACCAGCAGTCATTTCTGGCTCTCTATGTGTGTAAATTATTAATGATCCATTGACCTAATTTAACTGTGTGCTTATTAATGAGGTACCTTGAGGCTCCTAATCAAAATGCTTCTAAAGGATACCTCTAATCAAGACACACCTCATTTAGTCCTTTAATCTGCAGCAATTGAAAAAATTGTTCTCAACTGTATTCTAATGTCCACTATCAATTTCTTACCTTTTGTTCATCTTTTTCCATCACATTGCTGAGGTCAGTTTTGGATGACCTTTGCACTATGGGACCCTTGGTTGTTCCCTCAATGTGGTCTTTGTACTGTCCAATGACGTTCCTGAGTGCGTGGGCCTGTTCCAACTCTCCCAGTGCCTCCCAAATCACTACCACTGCGTCACGAGGCTGCAAGCCCGCCTAAAATGGGAAAGTCCATCAAAACTTTCCTTTTTACCTTCTTTCTCAGTTTTTGGATCTTATTGATGACCTCACATGCTACACCCTCGTCAAGCATTTCCTGGGAAGGGGTCACGTCCAGCAGCACCAATAGCTCTCCATCAGCGTCAGCACAGTACTTGCTGGAGAGGGCGGGGTCTACCGTGTATGAGATCTGGCACAAAGAAATAGGAAACACAGAAGTATCATTCTCACGTTTTAGTAGACTGATGTTACTTAATCCAAGGATGAGACCCTTCAAAGTTCTTAGTAATATAGCACTTAGGAAATTCTCTTATCAGGACATTTTTTCTAATAAGGACACTTCTAATCAGGACACTTCTTATCAGGATGTTTCTTATCGGGACACCTCTCTAATCAAGACATTTTTCTGTGTTCCATTGCTATATTGTGATTACCCCCTGAAACGATCAGGACACTTCTCAAATCAGGACACTCCTCTCACATTTATGTAACGACCCATCTCGATCACTGACTGCATTCTCGCCACAGCTCTCCCAATACCTACGTCAATCAGGTCTGACCTGTTCAACAAAAGTGAAGAAAATGGAAGGATAAAAAAATCAAAACATTGAAGAAGAATCGATGCCCATGTTAACATGGTTAATTCCGATGTCCCTTCAGACTCATTAAATCAGTACCTCCACATTACACTGTCAGGTAAAGGGTCATCATCATTAGGGACTCATACTGCATGTACTGCACATGCCTATCCGACGTTTTTACATTTATTTATTTATTTATTTATTTATTTTTTGTTTCCATGCACAAGTACAGGTCATTCAAGTTGACAACACATACAAATACTCTTAACACTAAACCAATTCCTTAAAAATGTGCAGTTATTTCTATCTGACTTGCCTTGGTTTTGGGAGGATCAGGAAATGGACCCTGGCATTCTCTTCGGAGAGAACCCAGCCTTGGAGGTGACGGAGGTTCTGGAACATGTGCTCAGTGAAGAAGGGGGTGAAGGGGGCCATCATGCGCTTCATCAGGTACACCATGGAACACAGGGTCTGCATTGACTGGAGACAGTCCTCTCTTCCCTGCTCCCCATATAGACATCATGGCAGTTGGGTAAAGGGTCTCCCACATAATAAGATGAGTATAACTGTGACAGTTGACCATGTAGAAATCCTATTTCTTTGATGAACCAAATTCCTGTCATGTGGTCTATATAATGTTATAGTTCCATAAAGAAATCAAATAAATCTGATTCTGTCTTACTTGAATTTGCTATTTCTCAATCAATTTGTTTCAAACTTTTGTTAATACACTAAATTTCCAGCCCATGGCCACTAGTAGTCATGAGTTATGATGAGCCAAAGTCAATGAGACTGTCATAATCATATGACTAATGCCCTCTAAGATGTGGATAACCACACCCCTGTCATGTGACTATGCTATAGGCCCTCTATTGGGAACAGCCAGATGAAATATCACACAAGCTGACAGCTCCCTACTGAATTCTTGCATCTAACTTTGAAAGAAGAGTACCTCTCAAATCAGGTCTAGTTCCTTCCAATAATTATGAGGACTGAGTACTCACCTTGATTCTTTTTCTGTTGAAGCGGACATACCAGTTGGTGAGTTGTTCTATGAACTTGACGAGTCTTGGCATGACAGTGTAGAGATGGTACTCTGTGGGAGAGAGAATCAAAAGAGACCATTATTATTATTATTGGAACCAAACAACATTATAGCACGTCCACACAATCTTTTCCAATAACATACCACCCCTTCCTTTCTTACACCTCACATCCCCCCACCCCCCATCCCACCCCCACCCCACCCCCTCACCACCACCTCCCCACTTACTGGCCATTTCCTCTCTGACATAGGTGACGAGGGACTGGGTAAAACTGAGAAGAATCCATCAATCCATAATGTTGGTGGGCATGAAGTCCTCCTAAACAACATCAAATTTCAATACAACAGGTCAAGCTCGGCAATGATCAAGCCACACCTCCTTGAGTCCCTCCATATTCTGCATAAGGAACCTATAAGCGTTGAACCAAGGAAGGAAGACATCCTTCACCACGTCCTTCACACCCGACTCCTTGAACTTGAGCGTCTCTGCCCTGACCACGGGAGAGTTCACCAGGTAGAGATGGAGGGCATCTGCACCAAACTTATTCACCACGTTCACAGGGTCAGGGTAGTTCTTCAGATGCTTACTCATCTTCTGTCCATCACTATACAGAGAGAGGGTACCTCAAAGGACACATTCTATAAAGGACACTTTCCATCTCTAATCGACGTCTTCTATAGAGGGGACCTCTAATCAGGACACTTAATTTGTATTAATTGATCCCTATAATGAGGATGCCCCTTTAATTAGGACACTTTTCTCTGGTCCCAAAATTAAAGAATGATTTGGCAACATGTCCACATGTATACGCCCACTATCTCCTAACCACACACACACCCACTATCAGTTCCATACCTGGCCAAAACAAGACCATTTCTTTAATGGTGGCTTCCCGAAGAACAGGAGAGTGTAGAACCATCCTCACGTCTGATCTATCCCTTCAGTGATAAAATCAGCATGGAAGGTGTTCTCAAATGGTTTCTTGTTCTCAAAGGGGTAGTGGCTCTGAGCATAGGGCATACTTGCCGCTTTCAAACCAGCAGTCAAAGACTTCCGTCACATGGCAAAGGGTACCATTCCCTCGGATGGATGGGATGGGGGGGGGGGGGGGGGGGGGGGGGGGGCTGCATTTAAGATTTGATTTAAGGGGGACAAAATAGCTGCTTCGGTATTTCAGGGGGCACGAAGCTAACAATTTAATAACACCACTTCACTGATCTTTGACTACTTTGCACTCATCAACAACATGACCTTTATGCCCATACCTAATGATCTTGACACACAACACCAACTGAATAGAGGAAGACTCTTGACTGATAACCTCCCAAAAGTGACATTTGCTTTCACAGAAGCAGATCTGAATGAGATCGAGAGACAGGACATGTGTACACGTACTCTTGGAGTTCTGGACGGTTTTCTGGTGTACCGTTCTGGAGAAATCGTGGACATGAATGGCGAAGTGGACACTCACTAACTAGCTAGGTATTTTCACGATAACCTCCACATGGCATGCTCATTTTAATAGCTGGGTGGGGTTCATGAATAATGTATTCTTACTGAACATGCGCATAAAGTTTGTTTACATAAGGGAATCTCCCGACTGCACCACGCCCTCCTTTCATGCATTTTTTTGTCCTGCCAGTTTTGAAGTCCTACGATAAACTCAGTAATTATCTAGTCTTAGAAAATTCAAACGTCTTGGAGGTGGGGCTCGTTGAGGATCTATAGAATAAACCATAATAATAATTGCCATAGATCTAGTGAATCATTTCCAGGATTTCATTGCAAGTATGAAAGAAGCCGGAAAAACCCTCAAAGGTATGTAGCTGTGTCTTTATTCCCACCTACATAGCTTTTCCAACGTCCTTTAGTGATAACTAGACACTCCTGCTTTTTTTTATCCAGTGCTTGTTGGTGATCTCTCTTCCCCCACATCAAACACCTTCTGTGTTCAATCTGATCTGGGGGATTATGGCTCCCTTCTCAACCTGTCCTTTGCACAGACAGTTCTCCCCTCTCTCTTGATACTCTGTGGTGATGTCGAATCTAACCCAGGCCCAGAGAGTAAGTCTAACAAATCATTTTGAGAAATGATATCCAACTCCCTATAGTGTTACTGTAGTCTGAGAAATAATGTCCAACTTCTCATACATTGTTACTTTAGCATATCCATCTCTTCACCTGTTTTTGTTTTCGTTTTTTGTAGCACAACTAACAGTGGATGATCTGTTTGAAGTCACCCAATATTTGGGAACTCTTCTTCCAGAAGACTTGATACGGTTGGGTGGGGCATTGGGTCTCCACTACAGCAACTTGAAGATGATGAACCCTCTTCGTGAAGATATGGTTTCAGCTTGGCTCAATCAGCAAGATAATGTGATAAAGAAGAGTGGTAAACCCACCTGGGAGAGCTTGATGAGAGCACTCGAAACTATTGGTCATGGAGGACTCGCTCAAAGGATTGCACAAGGTAAATATTTTATGTATATCGTGATCAATTCTCATTGTCACTTCAACAGATCAACTGAAAACTCAATATCAAGAATCTGCTGCCTCTACTGTCAGTTCATGCTCCAGTTCAGGTATGTTATTTGAAGTGTTTCTATGCTAAGTGTTGATAACTATAATTTTTCAGTGCTAAGTGTTGTGGAACTTATTCCACATTTTCCTTTTCTCCCAACTCATGGAATGCCAGAAGATGAAAAAAAGATTAAAATGAATCAGCTTTATCAAGAAACTGAGCAGATTAAAAATAGATTTATAAACCTCATCTTTGGTCTTCAGAAGTCTGTACGAGAATCGTACACATTCGATGACTTTCTAAGCCTCCTTAAACTTCATGATATGAATTTCGAAGAGAAATTGTTGGAAGGTTGTGATACAATGACTGAAGCTTTTCGCAGAGTGTCTAGATTTTGCTCTTTTCATGATCATCACATCATGAAGCTTTGGATTAAGAAATTTGGTGGAAGGAAAAATAAAGAGGCACTTAAAAGCTTTAAACAAAAGATCCAGGAGTATTCTAAAAGACGAGTTTGTGAATGTCCAAGTAATGCATTTGGTAATGCAGAGAAATCAGAAAAAGTTCTCTCTCTGAAATGTGAAATAGAACTTGACAAAATGACCATTGAAGAATTTAGAAAACTAGAGAAGAGGATGAAGATTGCATTGGGAGGTCCAGTGTTACGACTGCTGCATATTGATGAAGGTTACAAGATGAAATACCGAACTTTGGATGACAACATAATAGATGATATTACTGAAGAACAACAGCTTGCTCTGCAAAGTCTGGGGTTCATGAGTATCAGTTATGGAGACCAGAGTCTCGATCTTTCTTCTCAGGAGGTCACAACTGGTGATAAGGGAAAAGGTGAGTTCTATCCATTGGTATTAGATGTCATCTGATATCTCTTCTCCTACCCAGACCAAGGCCAGCCATTTCCCCGACGGAAGAGGCATAAGGGTGATGATGATGCTGACTCAGCATTTGGCGCAGTTAGTGACATCACTGGAACAGGTATTGCCACTCGCTCAGATGATGTTGGAAGCATATTCACATCAGGACTCAGAACCTATATCTCTGATGAGTTCCAGGTAAGGATATTAAATTCATCATTCCCTAACGTAAGAATATCAACGTGCTACTAGTTCTACCTAATTCAATAATTAGGGAGGAATAAATGATGTAGCATATTCTTTTACATTTAGACATAATAACTTTAGGGCATAATTGAGCTTAATAGGCAATTACTCGTAGACCTTTCTGAGCCAGGATGAATTACCCTCATTGTCTTCCCTTTTCAAGAGAGTCCTCTTAGTCCAACCCTCATCTACACAGCTTATGAAAGGGTTTTGTCACTTTATTTAATGAGAGAAGAATATCTTCAACGCTGATTTATAAATTTATTGCTACATAATTATTAAAGAAGCATAATAGGTAGAATTGGAGATCAAGAAAACAATGGAGCATAGTAATTTTACTCACACCTAATTTTAATACCATGGTTACAGCTTACTTGTATTTGATTAATTTAATTTCCATGTATTTTTTAATTGCTGTTACTTGTAAACAATGGTTGTAATGTCTGTGGCACAATCCATAAATTTCCAGACTTCTATAGCTAATAAGTCAACAATTCCTCTATTATGTTAGTACTAGAGTGAGAATTTCCTTCCCTCACATGACAGGACTATGTTGGGAGAGACTTGAAGGACCCACGACTGGACATGATAGTCTCAGCAGAAACCACCACCAAGCAGACCTTGGAATTGCATCATGCTGCCAAAATAGGAGACCTGGAAGAAGTGAAGCGTCTCATCACAAAGGGACTCAACCCCTTAACAAAAGATGCGAACAATAATACATCACTACATTATGCAGTTATCAACGGAAAGTTGGAAGTGCTGGAGTACCTGATCGAAAGTGAGCTATGCAACCCATCTGTTTTAGGCTGGAACGGAACAACACCATTACACCAAGCTGCTCGATTTGGTCATCTCAACATAGTACAGTATCTAGTCGACAAGCACCAAGTCGATCCCCTTGAGCAGGACGAGTCAGGTTACTCACCTCTACACAGAGCTTGTCAGGGTGGAAATTTAAAAGTAGTGAAGTACTTGATGGAGACAATGCTGACCTTCATGAAGATGGAAGATATTTTCAAGGATTTCACAAAGCATCGGACTTCTCCTGTCCACCTTGCAGCTATGAATGGTCACATCGAAACATTGAAATATTTTATCCACGACTGCAATTGTGACCCCAACCTTCCTAGTGGTGTGCATGGTGGAGGACCTCTTTTTGATGCTGCACAGAGGGGTCACTTGTCCACTGTCAAGTTCCTGATAATGGAGTGTGGCTGTGACCCACAGAGTAGAAATGATGAGCATGTCACCCCCCTAGGTCTTGCTGCACAAGATGGGCACTTATTAATAGTGACATATCTATGTGAAGACATGAGGTGTGATCCTCTCTGTAGGAACAAGAGGAACACCACACCACTTCACAATGCAGCCCTTGATGGACATAGTGATGTTTGTGACTATTTAATAAACATTATGCAGTGCAATCCTAATGTTCCTGGTCAGTATGGAAGACGACCACTTCACGATGCTTCACAAGAAGGTCACCTCCACCTCGTCAAGAATCTCATAGAGAATCATGCCTGCGACCCCAATTCTCTGGATGACAGCAATTCTACACCTTTACATATTGCAGCCATAGATGGACACCTATCCATCATCCGATATCTAACTGAAGTCAAAGGATGCAACGCTATGTTACAAGACAAGAGGTTTGGCACTGCACTCCACTGGGCAGCAAAGTTTGGTCAGCTCACAACTGTCAAGTATTTCGTCGAAGATCTCCATTGCTCCCCAAACACCAGAAACATGTTTAACGGGACTCCACTCCAGCTGGCCCAAGCAGAGGGTCACAGTGAAGTGGTGGATTATCTCCACTCACACTGTTAGTCTCCTCCATAACTATGTACTGACCACTAGTTATTGTATTGTGTTCATTTTGTAATAATTTTGGTTCCCCTCACTCACATGGTCAGTTCTATTTGCTTCACTTACACTTTTTGTTTCACTTCTCACATAATTTTGTGGATTTTATTTGTATAATTATTAAATTATTTCAAAATAAAGCGCCAAAAAATGACGATGCAGGACCTAAATTCCTTTGATGTGGTCATGACTTGGTCCTACCTTCCTTTGATGTGGTCATAACTTCCTTTGATGTGGTGAATTCTTTTGATGTGTCTTAATTATCCCTCTGAAACATTGGTGGGTATGTGGAGAACTTCCTTTCATGTGGTGAACAGAATGCTTGATGTGTCATATTCTAGTTTAATTACCCTCTGAATCACTGGTGGGTGGAGCTTCATAGAATTAATCATGGTATTATACAAAACAATGAATTTCACACAGTCATGTTACTATTAACAGAACAGTGGAAAGGGTTCATATATCATTCAGGACACCAGCTTGAGGACTCTGCAGCAAAAGACAATGCATGATCATTAAGATACACTCAGATTGCTAATCCTGTGAGTCTTCTACCTGGAAGCCACTGTCTTCCAGCTCAGCAGAGTGTTGGAGATGGTTACCACTACTCTTAGACTTCTTGGACATGTTCTCAAAGAAACTCCGAACAATGGCAGTCATGGAATTTATCTTAGGCTTGGCTATAGTTGGCGTTACAGAGCCACCTGGAGTGAAGGGGAGAGAGATATCTAGTCAATAGTCCTGATATTAGTGTAACTAACTCTCCACTGCAATAATAGGTAAAGGGTTCCAATATTAATATCACCAACTTACTGTCGTCCTTTCTTTCTGGGCTCTGCACGCGTCGAATGTGCACAGGAATGGTCAAACTGGTTGAACTTGTTGGCTCAGTCGATGATTGTGGTCCACTATTCTCAAACTGCGACACCAGTGAGGAGACTTGGAGGTTGCTATGGGTGTTGTTAGGGGGTGAAAGCTCCTGCCAGCTGTTAGAGTGTACTATTTGTGGTGTGTATGTGAGCATGTTCCCTGAAACAAAGAGATCAGTCTTGCTGCACAAGATGGGTGGTTTCTAAATAGGGTGGTCTTTAAAGAGAGGTGGTCTCTAAATAGGGTGGTCTCTAAATAGGGTGGTTTCTTAATACAGGTTCACTATACTAGAGCATTGTGGGGTGAGTGCACATGATGTTTACTCAAGGTCAACAGGGTAGGACATGCAATATATTTATATGTCTGCATATGAGGGTCAAAGGTCATCATCACAATTACCTGTATCCAGCTGGCATGTACCTCTATCAAGATGGTGACTATGTTGTGTAGTGATCACCTGTCTCAAGTTAGTGACCACCACTGGGAGCATGGTGAGGGGAAATCTCAGCACATTGAAGAGGGAGAGCACCACGAATGCCTTATCAGCTGTTAGTCTCTCCTCTGGGTTATTGGAACAAACATCACAAGGACAACCTGAACAAAATGGAGACAATAGAACTTCAATTTAGGATATCTTTAATTAAGAAAGTCTGCTGAGAGTCTGTGTGCAGAGGTAGAACTTGATTGGTTAGGTCGGACATTCCTTATCCTGCAATACTTAAATACTGAAATTTAGTTGGTCATTATCCAAGAAGTGGTTTGGAAATGACCAGTGACCAGCAGTCATTTCTAGCTCTCTCTCTCTCTGTGTGTATAAATTATTAATGATCCATTGACCTAATTTAACTGTGTGCTTATTAATAAGGTACCTTGAGACACCTAATCAAAACACTTCTAAAGGACACCTCTAATCAGGACACTTCTAAAGGATACCTCTAATCAGGACACTTCTAAAGGACACCTCTAAAGGATACCTCTAATCAGGACACTTCTAAAGGATACCTCTAATCAGGACACTTCTAAAGGACACTTCTAAAGGATACCTCTAATCAGGACACTTCTAAAGGACACCTCTAATCAGGACACTTCTAAAGGACACCTCTAATCAGGACACTTCTAAAGGACACCTCTAATCAGGACACACATTAAGTGATGCTCCATTTAGACTGTCCAGCAATCGATAAATAATTGTCCACTATCAATTTCTTACCCTTTGTTTCACATTGCTGAGGTCAGTTTTGGATGACCTTTGCACTATGGGACCCTTGGTTGTTCCCTCAATGTGGTCTTTGTACTGTCCGATGATGTTCCTGAGTGCGTGGGCCTGTTCCAACTCTCCCAGTGCCTCCCAAATCACTATCACCGCGTCACGAGGCTGCACGCCCGCCTAAAGTGGGAAAGTCCACAACAGCAGGTTCAAAACTTTCAAGTTTGTAAGTAATATCTCCACTTTTACTTTCTTTCTCAGTTTTGGATCTTATTGATGACCTCACGTGCTACACCCTCATCCAGCATTTCCTGGGACGGGGTCACATCCAGCAGCACCAATAGCTCTCCATCAGTGTAAGCACAGTACTTGCTGGAGAGGGCGGGGTCTACCGTGTATGAAGAAATAGGAAACACAGAAGTATCATTCTAATGTTTTAGTAGACTGATATTACTTAAATCCAAGGATGAGACCCTTCAAAGTTCTTAGTAATTATAGCACTTAGGAAATTCTCTTATCAGAACATTTTACTAATCAGGACACTTCTAATCAGGACACCTCTAATCAGGATGTTCCTTATCAGGACACCTCTCTAGTCAAGACATTTTTCTGTGTCCCATTGCTATATTTGTGATGATTATCCTCTGAAATAATCAGGAGACTTCTCAGGACACCTCTCAAATCAGGACACTTCTCAAATCAGGACACATTTTTTGTTCATAGATTATAACACTTACCTTGATGTCTTCCTTTGAGAGAGTGTGACCCAAGACTTCAATTTCTCAGTTAATTGCTGACTCATCAGTTTCTTGATTGCAGGGGCAACCTTCTTAAAGTCCCCCTTCAAGAGAGAGAGAGAGAGAGAGAGAGAGAGAGAGAGAGAGAGAGAGAGAGAGAGAGAGAGAGAGAGAGAGATGATGCTGGCTGAGAAAGGTGAAACCTATACTCTAATGTGTGTGGATGGACTGACCTTTATAGGCATAACTTTCATATCCCTTATGTAACGACCCATCTCGATCCAACTGCATTCTCGCCACAATTCTCTCAATACCTACGTCAATCAGGTCTGACCTGTTCAACAAGAGTGAGGAAAATGGAAGGATAAAACAATCAAAACATTTGATGCCCATGTCAACATGGTTAATTCCTTCAGGCTCATTAAATCAGTTTTACCTCCACATTACACTGCAAGGTAAAGGGTCATCATCATTAGGGACTCATACTGCACGTACTATCCATTTTTAAAACTACAATACAATTTTTGGGGGTTTCCATGCACAAGTACAGGTCAAATACCCTTAACCAATTCCTTGAAAATGAGCAGTTATTTCTATCTGACTTGCCTTGGTTTTGGGAGCATCAGGAAATGGACACTGGCATTCTCTTCGGAGAGAACCCAGCCTTGGAGGTGACGGAGGTTCTGAAACATGTGCTCAGTGAAGAAGGGGGCGAAGGGGGCCATCATGCACGTCATCAGGTACACCACAGAACACAGGGTCTGCATTGACTGGAGGCAGTCCTCTCTTCCCTGCTCCCCCTATAGACATTATGGCAGTTGGGTAAAGGGTCTCCCACATAATAAGATGAGTATAACTGTGACAGTTGACCATGTAGAAATTCTATTTCTTTGATGAACCAAATTCCTGTCATGTGGTCTATATAATGTTATAGTTCCATAAAGAAATCAAATAAATCTGATTCTGTCTTACTTGAATTTGCTATTTCTCAATCAATTTGTTTCAAACTTTTGTTAATGCACTAAATTTCCAGCTCATGGCCACTAAAGTCTATTCGCGTTCACCTTGACCCCGGAAGTAGCTGTGGTGTAGTAAGCTTACGTAAGAACGCGTGTTAATCCAATTAGCCACATAGTTATGGCTAGAAGTATGCGCGGGTAATTGGAGCCAAGCCACGTGTTATCAGTTTAGATCAAGTTATTTTCTCGTTTTTGCGTGACTTTCTCTCATGCCTGCCATGACTCTCCCTGGACTTCTGCCTTGTTCTTCTACTGGACAATCCCCAGAGAGGTAGGGTGGTTCAGCTGACATCTCAAGCCTGCTCCTTCCTTTCCTGATCCCAGCAACTCCTGGAGGGTTTAGCAATGAATGTTCTGTATAAGCTAAACTGCCGGGAAGATTAGCAGTGATTCGAATATTGTAGTTAAACTTGAAAATGTGACTTCTCATTGATTCTATCGATCTAGTTAGCTAAAAGATTCTGTGATTCAGTTTTCTAGTTAGCTGAACTATTCTACAATTCATATTTCTTAGTTTTAACCAGCAGTTACTTGCGTAAGCTAGCTAACTTACTCGAGATTCAGTAGCACCTGGCAGCCATTGTTGTTGCTCTATCGCGCGCAATGCGCGCGCACTACATTCCTGTGGTGAATGGCAGCTCCATACTTTGCTTATGGGACATACAGCTAACTTCTTACTGGTAAGGATTGAGTCTTTATAAAAAGTATCATCATAAATCTCGGATAATTAGCTAGCTGCTGGTGTTTGAAATTTTGAAATTGGTCAAGAATTGAGCAAGTTATCACGGATATAAAAAGGTCGAGGTGAACGCGAATAGACTTTAGTAGTCATGAGTTATGATGAGCCAAAGTCAATGGGACTGTCATAATCATATGACTAATGCCCTCTAAGATGTGGATAACCACACCACTGTCATGTGACCATGCTATAGGCCCTCTATTGGGAACAGCCAGATGAAATATCACACAAGCTGACAGCTCCCTAATCAATTCTTGCATCTCATAGCATTATTACTAACTTTGAAAGAAGAGTACCTCTCAAATCAGGTCTAGTTCCTTCCAATAACTATGAGGACCGAGTACTCATCTTGATTCTTTTTCTGTTGAAGCGGACATACCAGTTGGTGAGTTGTTCTATGAACTTGACGAGTCTTGGCATGACAGTGTAGAGATGGCACTCTGTGGGGCAGAGAATCAAAAGAGACCATTATTATTATTATTGGAACCAAACAACATTATAGCACATCCACACAATCTTCTCCAATAACATACCACCCCTTCCTTTCTTACACCTCACATCTCCCCTCCCCCCACCCCACCCCCTCCCCCACCCCACCCCCTCCCCTTCCCCAATCACTTACTGACCATTTCATCTCTGACAGGTGATGAGGGACTGAAGATCCATCGATCCATAATGTTGGTGGGAGTAAAGTCCTCCTTACACTCAAAGGACACTCCGTCCTCCTAAATGACATCAAATTTCAATACAAACGGGTCAAGCTTGATAATGATCAAGCCACACCTCCTTGAGTCTCTCCACATTCTGCATAAGGAACCTATAAGCGTTGAACCAAGGGAGGAATACATCCTTCACCACGTCCTTCACACCTGACTCCTTGAACTTGAACGTCTTTGCCCTGACCACGGGAGAGTTCACCAGGTAGAGACGGAGGGCATCTCCACCAAACTTATTCACCACATTCACAGGGTCAGGGGAGTTCTTCAGACGCTTACTCATCTTCTGTCCATCACTATACAGAGAGAGGGTACCTCAAAGGACACTTTCTATAAAAGGCATCTCTAATCAGGACGTCTTCTATAGAGGGGACTTCTAATCAGGACGCTTAATTTGTATTAATCGATCTCTAAAGTGAGGACACCCCTTTAATTAGGACACTTTTCTCTGGTCCCAAAAATAAAGAATGATTTGACAACATGTCCACATGTATACGCCCACTATCTTCTAACCACACACCCCCACTATCAGTTCCACCATAACATACCTGGCCAAAACAAGACCATTGACGATGAGGTTCTTAAATGGTGGCTTCACGAAGAGTGCAGTGGAGGAGTGTAGAATCATCCTCGTGTCTGATATATCCCTCCAGTGATAAAATCAGCAGGGAAGGTGTTTTCTTGTTCTCAAAAAGGTAGTGGCTCTGAGCATAGGGCATACTGCCAATTTCAAACCAGCAGTCGAAGAGTTCTGTCACATGGCAAAGGGTACCATTCCCTCGGATGGACTAGATTGTTGACTGTTCAGAATTGTTATAAGCACCCCACACTTGCATCACTCCACTCAAGACTGGAAGCCTTCCCGCGCTTTCACAAAGTCCACAAAGGTCATGGAATTGCACAATGTTCAAACGCACTTACAATCATAGATCTATATGTTGCAATTGACTGTGTAGGGTGGACATTGCGTATTGCGGTTGGCGTATGTGAGGAGTTTTGACCCTACGGAATAGCCCAACGGTTCGGAATAGCCACGCTTTGCCTTACAGAGAGCAGGTTCATAGAGTTGTGCAAAATTACTCCAAGTGAATTAAGGATTTATGACTTTGTCGATGTAATCCATATGAATGTTGCTCCTTTCATTCGTGTGACCGAAAATTGGACAGGCGAAATCGTCTATACGAAGTGATCTCATCCACACTGAGTGAATTGGGGTGGAGAGAGAGAGAGAGAGAGAGAGAGAGAGAGAAGAGGAGAGGAAAGGTGAGAGAGAGAGAGAGAGAGAGAGAGAGAGAGAGAGAGAGAGAGAGAGAGAGAGAGAAGAGGAGAGGAAAGGTGAGAGAGAGAGAGAGAGAGAGAGAGAGAGAGAGAGAGAGAGAGAAGAGGAGAGGAAAGGTGAGAGAGAGAGAGAGAGAGAGAGAGAGAGAGAGAGAGAGAGAGAGAGAGAGAGAGAGAGAGAGAGAGAGAGACTGTATATATGAAGCAGTCACTCAGGGGCCTGCATTTCGGATTTGATTCAGGGGGCACGAAGCTAACAATTTAATAACTCCACTTCACTGATCTTCAACTACTTTGTATTCAACATGACCTTTACACCCATACCTATCCAACTGAAGACTCTTTGGTAAAGGGTCGGCTGCACCCCAGACTAGTCGACTATAGATAACCTTCCAGATTGAGAAGTGATATTTCACAGAAACAGATCTGAACGAGATCGAGAGACAGGACATGTGTACACGTACTCTTGGAGTTCTGGACTGTTTTCTGGTGTACCGTTCTGGAGACTAGTGAACTCTAACCTCCACATGCTAATAGCTGGGTGGGGTTCATGAATAATGTATTTGTAGTCTGCATCTGGTGAACCATCCCCGGCCACTTCCGCAGCACTGGATGTATTGCATCACCAGCAAGCCCTGCCCAGCAAGCTGGTGATGCAATACATCCAGTGCTGCGGAAGTGGCCGGGGATGGTTCACTTCCTTCCATTTTTTATCCTGAAATAACTGCCAGTTTTGTATCACAGCTCTGGAATTGCCATCGAACTGAAGTCCTACGATAAACTCAGTAATTATCCAGTCTTAGAAAATTCAAACGTCTTCTATAGAATAAACTATTTATCCCATAATAATAGTTGTCATAGATCTAGTGAAGTCATTTCCAGGATTTCATTGTACAAGCATGAAAGAAGCTGGAAAAACCCTCAAAGGTATGTAGCTGTGTTTTATTCCCACCTACATAGCTTTTCCAACTTCCTTTAGTGATAACTAGACACTCATCCTTTCTTTATCCAGTGCTTGTTGGTGATCTCTCTTCCCCCACAACACCAAACACCTTCTGTGCTCATGCTGATCTGGGGGATCGTGGCTCCCTTCTCAACCTGTCCTTTGCACAGACAGTTCTCCCCTCTCTCTTGATACTCTGTGGTGATGTCGAATCTAACCCAGGCCCAGAGAGTAAGTCTAACAAATCATTTTGAGAAATGATATCCTATGTCACTGTAGCCCATCCAATTTTTTTCTTTTCTTTGTAGCACAACTAAAAGTTGATGATCATTTCAAAGTCACTCAATGTTTGAAAGATCTACTTTTAAAAGACTTAAAATCGTTGGGTGAGGCTCTGGGACTCCGCTACACCACCTTGGATAGGATGACATCTGATTCACTATGTGAAGGATTGGTTTTGGCTTGGCTCAATCAGCAAGATAATGTGATGAAGGAGAGTGGTAAACCCACCTGGGAGAGCTTGATGAGAGCACTCAGAACTATTGGTCATGGAGAACTGGCTCAACAGATAGCACAAGGTAAAGATTTTATGTATAATATTTTATCGTGATCAATTCTCATTGTCACTTTAACAGATCAACTGAAAACTCAATATCATGAATCTGCTGCCTCTACTGTCAGTTCATGCGCCAGTTCAGGTATGTTATTTGAAGTGTTTCTATGCTAAGTATTAATAACTATAATTTTTCAGTGCTAAGTGTTGTGGAACTTGTTCCACATTTTCCTTTTCTCCCAATTCATGGAATGTCAGAAGATGAAAAAAAGATTAAAATGAGTCGGCTTTATCAAGATACTGAACAGATGAAAACAAGATTTGTAAACCTCATCTTTGGTCTTCAGAAATCTGTACGAAAATCGTACACATTCGATGACTTTCTAAGCCTCCTTAAATTTCATGATATGAATTTTGAAGAAAAATTGTTGGAAGGTTGTAATACAATGACTGAAGTTTTTCGCAGAGTGTCTAGATTTTGCTCTTTTCACGATCATCATATCATAAAGCTTTGGATTAAGAAATTTGGTGGAAGGAAAAATAAAGAGGCACTTAAAAGCTTTAAACAAAAGATCCAGGAGTATTCTAAAAGACGAGTTTGTGAATGTCCAAGTAATGCATTTGGTAATTCAGAGAAATCAGAAAAAGTTCTCTCTCTGAAATGTGAAATAGAACTTGACAAAATGACCATTGAAGAATTTGGAAAACTAGAGAAAAGGATGAAGATTGCATTGGGAGGTCCAGTGTTACGACTGCTGCGTATTGATAAAGGTTACAAGATGAAATACCGAACTTTGGATGACAACATAATAGATGATATTACTGAAGAACAACAGCTTGCTCTGCAAAGTCTGGGGTTCATGAGTATCAGTTATGCAGACCAGAGTCTCAATCTTTCTTCTCAGGAGATCACAACTGATGATAAGGGAAAAGGTGAGTTCTATCCATTGGTATTAGATGTCATCTGATATCTCTTCTCCTACCCAGACCAAGTCCAGCCATTTCCCCCACGGAAGAGGCATAAAGGTGATGATGATGCTGACTCAGCATTTGGTGCAGTTAGTGACATCACTGGAACAGGTATTGCCACTCACTCAGATGATGTTGGAAGCATATTCACATCAGGACTCAGGACCTATATCTCTGATGAGTTCCAGGTAAGGATATTAAAATCATCATTCCCCTAACGTAAAAATATCAACGTGCTACTAGTTCTACCTAATTCAATAATTAGGGAGGAATAAATGATGTAGCATATTCTTTTACATTTAGGCATAATAACTTTTAGGGCATAATTGAGCTTAATAGGCAATTACTCATAGACCTTTCTGAGGTTGAGTGAGCCAGGATGAATTACCCTCATTGTCTTCCCTTTTCAAGAGAGTCCTCTTAGTCCAACCCTCATCTACACAGCTTATGAAAGGGTTATGTCACTTTATTTAATGAGAGAAGAATATCTTCAACGCTGATATATAAATTTATTGCTACATAATTATTAAAGAAGCATAATAGGTAGAATTAGAGATCAAGAAAACAATGGAGCATAGTAATTTTACTCACACCTAATTTTAATATCCATGGTTACAGCTTACTTGTATTTGATTAATTTAATTTCCATGTATTTTTTAATTGCTGTTACTTGTAAACAATGGTTGTAATGTCTGTGGCACAATCCATAAATTTCCAGACTTCTATAGCTAATAAGTCAACAATTCCTCTATTATGTTAGTACTAGAGTGAGAATTTCCTTCCCTCACATGACAGGACTATGTTGGGAGAGACTTGAAGGACCCACGATTGGACATGATAGTCTCAGCAGAAACCACCACCAAGCAGAGCTTGGAATTGCATCGTGCTGCCGAAATAGGAGACCTGGAAGAAGTGAAGCGTCTCATCACAAAGGGACTCAACCCCTTAACAAAAGATGCAAACAATAATGCACCTGTACATGAAGCAGCTTTTTATGGAGAGTTGGAAGTGCTTGAGCACCTGATTGAGAATGAGCTATGCAACCCTGCAGCGTCAGGTCAATATGGAATGACACCATTACACCAAGCAGCTGAAGCAGGTCATCTCAACATAGTACAATATCTAGTCGAAAAGCACCAAGTCGATCCCCTTGAGCAGGATGAGGCTGGTGCCTCACCTCTACACAGAGCTTGTGGTGGTGGAAATTTTAAAGTAGTGAAGTACTTGATGGAGACAATGCTGACCTTCATGAAGATGGAAGATATTTTCAAGGATTTCACAAAGTATCAGACTTCTCCCGTCCACATTGCAGCTCAATTTGGTCACATCGAAACATTGAAATATTTTATCCACGACTGCAATTGTGACCCCAACCTTCCTAGTGGTGTGCATGGTGGAGGACCTCTTTTTGATGCTGCACAGTGGGGTCACTTGTCCATTGTCAAGTTCCTGATAATGGAGTGTGGGTGTGACCCTGAGAGTAGAAATGATAATCATGCCACCCCCCTAGGTCTTGCTGCACAGTTTGGGCACTTATCAATAGTGCAATATCTATGTGAAGACATGAGGTGTGATCCTCTCTGTAGGAGCAAGCGGAACAGCACACCACTTCACTATGCAGCCCTTCGTGGACATAGTGATGTTTGTGACTATTTAATAAACATTATGCAGTGCAATCCTAATGTTCCTGGTCAGTATGGAAGACGACCACTTCACCATGCTTCACAAGAAGGTCACCTCCACCTCGTCAAGAATCTCATAGAGAATCATGCCTGTGACCCCAATTCTCTGGATGACAGGAATTCTACACCTTTACATATTGCAGCCATGAATGGACACCTATCCATCATCCGATATCTAACTGAAGTCAAAGGATGCAACGCTATGTTACAAGATAAAGATCTTGGAACTCCACTTTACTGGGCAGCAAAGTATGGTCAACTTGCAACTATCAAGTATTTCATCGAACATCTCCATTGCTCCCCAAACATCAGAAACATGTTTAACAAGACTCCACTCCAGCTGGCCCAAGCAGAGGGTCACAGTGAAGTGGTGGATTATTTCCACTCACACTGTTAGTCTCCTCCATAACTATGCACTTACCACTAGTTATTGTCTTGTGTTCATTTTGTAATAATTTTGGTTCCCCTCACTCACATGGTCAGTTCTATTTGCTTCACTTACACTTTTTGTTTCACTTCTCACATTATAATTTTGTGGATTTTGTTTGTATAATTATTAAAATTATTTCAAAATAAAGTGCCAAAAAATGACATTCACATGATGCAGGACCAAATGTGGTCTTGCCTTCCTTTGATGTGGTTGTACTTTCCTTTGATGTGGTCGTAACTTCCTTTGATGTGGTGAATTCTTTTGATGTGTCTTAATTATCCCTCTGAAACATTGGTGGGTATGTGGAGAACTTCCTTTGATGTGGTGAACAGAATGCTTGATGTGTCATATTCTAGTTTAATTACCCTCTGAATCACTGGTGGGTGGAGCTTCATATAATTAATCATGGTATTATACAAAACAATGAATTTCACACAGTCATGTTATTATTAACAGAACAGTGGAAAGGGTTCATATATCATTCAGGACACCAGCTTGAGGACTCTGCATCAAAAGACAATGCATAATCATTAAGATACACTCAGATTGCTAATCCTGTGAGTCTTCTACCTGGAAGCCACTGTCTTCCAGCTCAGCAGAGTGTTGGAGATGGTTACCACTACTCTTAGACTTCTTGGACATGTTCTCAAAGAAACTCCGAACAATGGCAGTCATGGAATATATCTTAGGCTTGGCTACGGTGGGCGTTACAGAGCCACCTGGAGTGAAGGGGAGAGAGATATCTAGTCAATAGTCCTGATATTAGTGTAACTAACTCTCCACTGCAATAATAGGTAAAGGGTTCCAATATTAATATCACCAAACAAGTCCACTTACTGTCGTCCTTTCTTTCTGGGCTCTGCACACATCGAATGTAGGTTTTAAGTTAAGGTCCAGTTCTGGTGTCCAGTTAATGATATCTGGATCCAATTCTTCAGAAACTTACTGAGCCACTTCACAGACACACTAGCCTATACATGGAGGAACATCAAGATCAGCAGACATACAACTGAATGTTTTTATGTATAGGTAGGGACTATCAAGTCAAACCAAAAATAGAACAAACAAAATCAGAATAGGGTAACTTCAACATTGTTGAACAAATACTGTGGGTTTACTACTAGTCACCTAGTAACTTTGAGGCACCTAATTAAAACACTTCTAAAGGACACTTTTAAAGGACACCTCTAATCAGGACACTTCTAAAGGACACCTCTAATCAGGACACTTCTAAAGGACACCTCTAATCAGGACACTTCTAAAGGACACCTCTAATCAGGACACTTCTAAAGGACACCTCTAATCAGGACACTTCTAAAGGACACCTCTAATCAGGACACTTCTAAAGGACACCTCTAATCAGGACACTTCTAAAAGACACCTCTAATCAGGACACTTCTAAAGGACACCTCTAATCAGGACACTTCTAAAAGACACCTCTAATCAGGACACTTCTAAAGGACACCTCTAATCAGGACACTTCTAAAGGACACCTAATCAGGACACTTCTAAAGGACACCTCTAATCAGGACACTTCTAAAGGACACCTCTAATCAGGACACACATTAAGTGATGCTCCATTTAGACTGTCCAGCAATCGATAAATAATTGTCTACTATCAATTTCTTACCCTTTGTTTCACATTGCTGAGGTCAGTTTTGGATGACCTTTGCACTATGGGACCCTTGGTTGTTCCCTCAATGTGGTCTTTGTACTGTCCGATGATGTTCCTGAGTGCGTGGGCCTGTTCCAACTCTCCCAGTGCCTCCCAAATCACTATCACCGCGTCACGAGGCTGCACGCCCGCCTAAAGTGGGAAAGTCCACAACAGCAGGTTCTAAACTTTCAAGTTTGTAAGTAATATCTCCACTTTTACTTTCTTTCTCAGTTTTGGATCTTATTGATGACCTCACGTGCTACACCCTCATCCAGCATTTCCTGGGACGGGGTCACATCCAGCAGCACCAATAGCTCTCCATCAGTGTAAGCACAGTACTTGCTGGAGAGGGCGGGGTCTACCGTGTATGAAGAAATAGGAAACACAGAAGTATCATTCTAATGTTTTAGTAGACTGATATTACTTAAATCCAAGGATGAGACCCTTCAAAGTTCTTAGTAATTATAGCACTTAGGAAATTCTCTTATCAGAACATTTTACTAATCAGGACACTTCTAATCAGGACACCTCTAATCAGGATGTTCCTTATCAGGACACCTCTCTAATCAAGACATTTTTCTGTGTCCCATTGCTATATTTGTGATGATTATCCTCTGAAATAATCAGGAGACTTCTCAGGACACCTCTCAAATCAGGACACTTCTCAAATCAGGACACATTTTTTGTTCATAGATTATAACACTTACCTTGATGTCTTCCTTTGAGAGAGTGTGACTCAAGACTTCAATTTCTCAGTTAATTGCTGACTCATCAGTTTCTTGATTGCAGGGGCAACCTTCTTAAAGTCCCCCTTCAAGAGAGAGAGAGAGAGAGAGAGAGAGAGAGAGAGAGAGAGAGAGAGAGAGAGAGAGAGAGAGAGAGAGAGAGCGAGAGAGAGAGATGATGCTGGCTGAGAAAGGTGAAACCTATACTCTAATGTGTGTGGATGGACTGACCTTTATAGGCATGACTTTCATGTCCCTTATGTGCATTCTCGCCACAATTCTCTCAATACCTACGTCAATCAGGTCTGACCTGTTCAACAAGAGTGAGGAAAATGGAAGGATAAAACAATCAAAACATTTGATGCCCATGTCAACATGGTTAATTCCTTCAGGCTCATTAAATCAGTTTTACCTCCACATTACACTGCAAGGTAAAGGGTCATCATCATTAGGGACTCATACTGCATGTACTATCCATTTTTTAAACTACAATACAATTTTTGGGGGTTTCCATGCACAAGTACAGGTCAAATACCCTCAACCAATTCCTTGAAAATGAGCAGTTATTTCTATCTGACTTGCCTTGGTTTTGGGAGCATCAGGAAATGGACACTGGCATTCTCTTCGGAGAGAACCCAGCCTTGGAGGTGACGGAGGTTCTGAAACATGTGCTCAGTGAAGAAGGGGGTGAAGGGGGCCATCATGCACGTCATCAGGTACACCACAGAACACAGGGTCTGCATAGACTGGAGGCAGTCCTCTCTTCCCTGCTCCCCCTATAGATATTATGGCAGTTGGGTAAAGGGTCTCCCACATAATAAGATGAGTATAACTGTGACAGTTTGACCATGTAGAAATTCTATTTCTTTGATGAACCAAATTCCTGTCATGTGGTCTATATAATGTTATAGTTCCATAAAGAAATCAAATAAATCTGATTCTGTCTTACTTGAATTTGCTATTTCTCAATCAATTTGTTTCAAACTTTTGTTAATGCACTAAATTTCCAGACCATGGCCACTAGTAGTCATGAGTTATGATGAGCCAAAGTCAATGGGACTGTCATAATCATATGACTAATGCCCTCTAAGATGTGGATAACCACACCCCTGTCATGTGACCATGCTATAGGCCCTCTATTGGGAACAGCCAGATGAAATATCACACAAGCTGACAGCTCCCTAATCAATTCTTGCATCTCATAGCATTATTACTAACTTTGAAAGAAGAGTACCTCTCAAATCAGGTCTAGTTCCTTCCAATAACTATGAGGACCGAGTACTCACCTTGATTCTTTTTCTGTTGAAGCAGACATACCAGTTGGTGAGTTGTTCTATGAACTTGACGAGTCTTGGCATGACAGTGTAGAGATGGTACTCTGTGGGGCAGAGAATCAAAAGAGACCATTATTATTATTATTGGAACCAAACAACATTATAGCACATCCACACAATCTTCTCCAATAACATACCACCCCTTCCTTTCTTACACCTCACATCTCCCCTCCCCCCACCCCACCCCCTCCCCCACCCCACCCCCTCCCCTTCCCCAATCACTTACTGACCATTTCATCTCTGACAGGTGATGAGGGACTGAAGATCCATCGATCCATAATGTTGGTGGGAGTAAAGTCCTCCTTACACTCAAAGGACACTCCGTCCTCCTAAATGACATCAAATTTCAATACAAACGGGTCAAGCTTGATAATGATCAAGCCACACCTCCTTGAGTCTCTCCACATTCTGCATAAGGAACCTATAAGCGTTGAACCAAGGGAGGAATACATCCTTCACCACGTCCTTCACACCTGACTCCTTGAACTTGAACGTCTTTGCCCTGACCACGGGAGAGTTCACCAGGTAGAGACGGAGGGCATCTCCACCAAACTTATTCACCACATTCACAGGGTCAGGGGAGTTCTTCAGACGCTTACTCATCTTCTGTCCATCACTATACAGAGAGAGGGTACCTCAAAGGACACTTTCTATAAAAGGCATCTCTAATCAGGACGTCTTCTATAGAGGGGACTTCTAATCAGGACGCTTAATTTGTATTAATCGATCTCTAAAGTGAGGACACCCCTTTAATTAGGACACTTTTCTCTGGTCCCAAAAATAAAGAATGATTTGACAACATGTCCACATGTATACGCCCACTATCTTCTAACCACACACCCCCACTATCAGTTCCACCATAACATACCTGGCCAAAACAAGACCATTGACGATGAGGTTCTTAAATGGTGGCTTCACGAAGAGTGCAGTGGAGGAGTGTAGAATCATCCTCGCGTCTGATATATCCCTCCAGTGATAAAATCAGCAGGGGAAGGTGTTTTCTTGTTCTCAAAAAGGTAGTGGCTCTGAGCATAGGGCATACTGCCAATTTCAAACCAGCAGTCGAAGAGTTCTGTCACATGGCAAAGGGTACCATTCCCTCGGATGGACTAGATTGTTGACTGTTCAGAATTGTTATAAGCACCTCACACTTGCATCACTCCGCTCAAGACTGGAAGCCTTCCCGCGCTTTCACAAAGTCCACAAAGGTCACGGAATTGCGCAATGTTCAAACGCACTTACAATCATAGATCTATATGTTGCAATTGACTGTGTAGGGTGGACATTGCGTATTGCGGTTGGCGTATGTGAGGAGTTTTGACCCTACGGAATAGCCCAACGGTTCGGAATAGCCACGCTTTGCCTTACAGAGAGCAGGCTCATAGAGTTGTGCAAAATTACTCCAAGTGAATTAAGGATTTATGACTTTGTCGATGTAATCCATACGAATGTTGCTCCTTTCGTTCGTGTGACCGAAAATTGGACAGGCGAAATCGTCTATACGAAGTGATCTCATCCACACTGAGTGAATTGGGGTGGAGAGAGAGAGAGAGAGAGAGAGAGAGAGAGAGAGAGAGAGAGAGAGAGAGAGAGAGAGAAGAGGAGAGGAAAGGAAAGGTGAGAGAGAGAGAGAGAGACTGTATATATGAAGCAGTCACTGCATTTCGGATTTGATTCAGGGGGCACGAAGCTAACAATTTAATAACTCCACTTCACTGATCTTCAATTACTTTGTATTCGACATGACCTTTACACCCATACCTATCCAACTGAAGACTCTTTGGTAAAGGGTCGGCTGCACCAGACTATACTAGTCGACTATAGATAACCTTCTAGATTGAGAAGTGACATTTGCTTTCACAGAAGCAGATCTGAACGAGATCGAGAGATAGGACATGTGTACACGTACCCTTGGAGTTCTGGACTGTTTTCTGGTGTACCGTTCTGGAGACTAGTGAACTCTAACCTCCACATGCTAATAGCTGGGTGGGGTTCATGAATAATGTATTTTAATTGCATATGCGCCCTTCCTTTAGTTAGTCTCGCGCGCGCACCAGACCTTTCTGCGGCAGAAAGGTCTGGCGCGCGAGACTAGTCTGGTGAACCATCCCCGGCCACTTCCGCAGCACTGGATCACCAGCAAGCCTTAGGGCAAGCGTAGCAGCACACCACTTCACAATGCAGCCCTTTATGGACATAGTGATGTTTGTGACTATTTAATAAACATTATGCAGTGCAATCCGAATGCTCCTGGTCAGTATGGAAGTCGACCACTTCACTGTGCTTCACAAGAAGGTCACTTCCACCTCATCAAGATGCAGGACCTAAATTCCTTTGATGTGGTCTTGCCTTCCTTTGATGTGGTTGTACTTTCCTTTGATGTGGACGTAACTTCCTTTGATGTGGTGAATTCTTTTGATGTGTCTTAATCACCCCTCTGAAACACTGGTGGGTATGTGGAGAACTTCCTTTCATGTGGTGAACAGAATGCTTGATGTGTCATGTTCTAGTTTAAGTACCCTCTGAATCACTGGTGGGTGGAGCTTCATATAATTAATCATGGTATTATATTATACAAAACAATGAATTTCACACAGTCATGTTATTTTTAACAGAACAGTGGAAAGGGTTCATATATCATTCAGGACACCAGCTTGAGGACTCTGCATCAAAAGACAATGCATGATCATAAAGATACACTCAGATTGCTAATCCTGTGAGTCTTCTACCTGGAAGCCACTGTCTTCCAGCTCAGCAGAGTGTTGGAGATGGTTACCACTACTCTTAGACTTCTTGGACATGTTCTCAAAGAAACTCCGAACAATGGCAGTCATGGAATTTATCTTAGGCTTGGCTATGGTGGGCGTTACAGAGCCACCTGGAGTGAAGGGGAGAGAGATATCTAGTCAATAGTCCTGATATTAGTGTAACTAACTCTCCACTGCAATAATAGGTAAAGGGTTCCAATATTAATATCACCAAACAAGTCCACTTACTGTTGTCCTTTCTTTCTGGGCTCTGCACGCGTCGAATGTGCACAGGAATGGTCAAACTGGTTGAACTTGTTGGCTCAGTCGATGATTGTGGTCCACTATTCTCAAACTGCAACACCAGTGAGGAGACTTGGACTTTGCTATGGGTGTTGCTAGGGGGTGTGAGCTCCTGCCAGCTGTTGGAGTGTACTATTTGTGGTGTGTATGTGAGCATGTTCCCTGAAACAAAGATATCAGTCTTGTGGGTAGTTCCAGGGGAGCCCCTTTCATTAGTTGGTGGGGGTGGATGACTGGATACAGTCGTACTCATCACAGTTACATTCTTATAATCAGTTCTACTGGAATGGATTTTCGGAATGAGACTGGAGGTGATGTCTGATTCTGTTATGCCTGGAGTGGAAGAAGAGGTCAATTCGTCACTTTCTGCTTGGGAGGGAGAAGCTACTGAAGACTCGATATTAGACTCCGTGGTCTCATTAGGCTCTGTCCCACTGAACCGGTCAAACTGGTTTTCATAGCCATCACTGGTGGACTCTCCATCAGCATCATGTCTATCTCCATCTGACCCGTGGGTATCCATGTTGCTCTCGTTGCTATAGAGACCCTGATGACTGGTAGCGGATGACTTCTTGTCTTCGATGGAAGATTTACTTCCCACGTTGCCACTGCTGTCCTCTCCAGTAGAATGATTGGCCACTGAGTCTTGTAGTCCACTTCCGATGCCAACAGACGTAGATATGTTCGATTCTTTATAACTACTGGACTCAGAATCGGATGAATCCATCTTTGAGTATGGAATTCCAGAACTTGACCCTCTACGTGATGGAGTGTGCTCAAGTGAACCTCTTTTACTGGAATGTGCAGTACTGACTCGACTGCTGCTGAGATTGGTACCACACTGAGGTCTGACTGGAGTATTATTCAGATTGGTACTAGAACGAGACTGAGGTCTGAGGGGCATGGTATCTGCGAACACTCCCTTGGAGCTAGCGGTTGATCCACTTGACCCTTGTCTCTTATGAGTCCTCAAGGATCCGTTTCTACGGTGACCACGTGGGTGACAAACACTTTCGATCAGTTCGGTCACTTCATGAGAGAAACTGCCGTCCGGTGCAAGGGGTGTGGTCGGGTGTCTTGGACGGGGGGTGGAGTCTCGACTGAAAGTATCCAACACAGCTGGTTCATCGAGGAGGGAGTGAGTGGACGGGTTGTGCTTGGAGAGGTGGTGAGGGGCATGTGTGGTTATCATCAGACTACTGAGTGGGGGGAGGCTCTCTCTCCGAGCGAGGAGGTCAGAATTCTGAACCCTGTCCAGAAATTCTGACGACTCTTTAGCTTTGTCTTCCTTGGACTGGCTTGACTTTCTCTTCCGACGCCACACCCTCTTGCGTCCTCCTGGTGAGTCATATGATTTGATGGTGGGCACGTGTGGTTGGAACGTCCCATCCTCTTCATTATCACTGCTGTCAGTTGTCCCACAATCAAGTGCTGTGTGATGGGGGAAACCCCCACCTGCAGATTGAGGCTTCATCCTATATGTTGTGTCATTCAGCTGTCTCTCCCATCTGGAAACAGCAAACAAGTAATGAAGATCATTTCTGGTTCATTTTTCCACCCACCATCCCTAGAATGATGATATAACCCTTCTTCTTAAAATAGAGAAGATGGGATCCAATGAGGTCATAGCATGGATGCATTTATATAGTGTTTCTGTATACTCTTTAAGGTCATAATGAGTGGGCACAGGAAGGACGTGCTTATCCTGTTCCAGAGGTTTGAAAGGGAGCCTAGTTACCATTAACTAACTCTCTCACCTTGTCAGTTCCAACTCCTTTGCATCCAATTGACTCTTGCAGGACTTGAGTTCCTTGTAGAGCTTGTCTGCCGTCTGCAGCTTCTGCTCGTACATGACTCGGATGTCTTGAGCATGTTTCAGTTCCTCCTCCCTCTGCTGGATCAGTTCAGAGTTATTAGGGGGATCCCCTTGATACGAAGCTTGCTAAGACACTCCTCTATCTCACCTCTCCAACTCTCCTGCAAACCAAACAATATCACTGTACATCCAACATAATTATTGTGAGCTGAAGCTTGCCTGGGACATGAGGGATGGTTAGAAATGCTCCAGCTACGAGATCAAGATGCATCAAAATCTGCCGGAAAGAGGGTCTGTTTTTAGGCTTGGGTTGCCTAGGAAACAAAATGGAGAATGCAATCAAACAGATGTTTTTTTGTTACTAATTAAGCTATCACTTATGGTAAACACATTATCTAGACTTTGCTGACACTGCAAAATACCTGAGGGCTGTTTTTTCACAGCTGCTGCCCCCACAATAATAAAGAATGCCAACCACATAAACTGGTAAGAGCTAATTACTGTCCATTGAATGCTGAACTGCATAAGATCTTGCTAACAACTCCAACTACCCATATTTACCCTCCACTGACTTTGCCCTCCACTAATTCCTTGCCAACACATTTCCAAGAGGACTTTGAGACCCACTGGACAGCCCGAGGGGATGGGGAGATGGAGACTGTTACTACCAACGCCCCAAATCACTGCAGAGGAACTCACATTCTGCAAGTATGCAAAGTAGAGTCAAAGGTTGCTATAGCGATACACCTAATGCTGTGTTCAACAAAATGTCAATTTGTTGAAAGTCACTAAAGGAAGACTCCAAATTCCAAACTCCCTATATGCTAGAGTTACTCCAACCTTCTTTTGTATTTCACTTACATTGTATGGCTTCTTCTGCATGAGCATCTCCCAGAGCAGGACCAGATGTCCACCTTCTCCGAGCACAACTCGTGTCTAATCATCTCAGGAGACATCCACCCAACCGTTCCAACAAAAATCATCTTCATGCTCTTCTCACCAAAATGACGACTCACTCCGAAATCAGAGATCTTCAGGACATCGTTATTGCAGAGAAGAATACTATGATAGAGAGAGGTCATAATCACTCATAACTCCTTAGTGCTGGTCACATGACTTGTGACCAATCAGATTCTCTGAAAAGTGTGCTTTAAATCTCATAAAGCACACTTTCATGTGCACTAAATATTTAGTGCACACTTGAGAAACTGTGCTGAAGGTACATAGGAGCCTAGTGGAAGATCCACTAGGACTATGACCTTCCAGCCTCAGTCCCTAGTGCTTACAGCAAGTATGTCTTAATGTTTTCTTTTATAGACTTTAGCATTTCATTTTTTACATTGGGTTTCAAACAGGAAAACCTCAGGAATTTACCTCATTTATTTTTTTGAATATCATTAAATTAGAGCATTCTTACTGAACCAAAGTGTGTCAGAGCTTGCTAGGTACCAGGGCTAGCTAGGGCTAGGCTAGGGCTAGGGTTCTGTAAGGACCAACTGGAATTTGATTGGTCACAAGTCATGTGACCAGCACTAAAATGTTTAGATCACTCTTTTCTAGCTCCATGTGTTTTAATGCATGGTGCACTCGAATGATGCTATAATGCTCTCGGTGATGTAATGCACTCGCCTTCGGCTCGTGCATTACATTCACCTCGAGCATTATAGCATCATTCTCGTGCAGGTGCATTAAAACACTTAGAGCTAGAAAAGAGTGAACTAAATATTACTTCTTGATATTCATTAGGTTCATTAAACCACTGTATGTGGTCCTTGTGACTAACAACACCTCCATGAATTGCTTTAGGACTTGATCTCATGGCAATGGGCATAAATATTTATAATTTGGTAACTGTGGTGACCACATACAAAGGTAATGAATTACACTGACATTAACCCTATTGTGACTGCCTCTAGTGTGTGGACACCAAATAAGACTACTATACTGATCGATGTGGGATTATGATTATAGTGTGTACCCTATTGTGGACACTTCAATAGTTATTACCTTATTATGAACACCCTATTACAAATGGTAAGGAGGTGTGGGTGGGAAATGAGTGGTATCCTCACTCCAGTTGTTACATTTTCCATGCAATTGGTACCACCCAGTCCTCCATTTCTCCCCATGGGATGATGCATCAAATACGTATTATTTGGCGGCTACTAATTTTAAGGGGATACTGTATTTGGCAGGTATTAATTTTAGTTATTTTGAGTCTTAAATGTAGTTTCATATGAAGTTGCTTCAAGAATATCAGGCACGAACAATACAGTGCATTATTGTGTCAGTAACTATATATCAATGGAGAGCTAGTTTTTGTAGATTGAACAAAAAGGATCTTCACTGGGAATCACCTATCACACCTCTGATCAATGAGAGGCCACCTTGCCTATTGCGGCAAGAAGAAGTATGAGTCCTTGGTACTAGAATACTATAGGGGAATTTGAAGATGCTACTGCTGCCATTCTTGAGTCCATGAAATCAAGTATCTGAAACAGACTCTGATGAAGATAACAGCGATCTAGCTAACTCTACCATCTGGACACTCCACTAGTTTGACACTTCAATATTACTTCTAATTATACAAATTTTTATTATTAATGCATGCTTATATCTACGCTTGTACATACGTCCGTTACGGTTCAAAGGTCAATTGGTAATGTGCATGCGTGTCACTCGTGGCAACATGCAAATTCAAAGCAAGGAAGGAAGGGCGGATCAGGAGCAGCTCGATACGTCCAAGCACTCAAGTTTCTAGCTATGGACATGACTCAACAATGAATCTTGATGCTCTAAGAGTCCAACGTTACAAAGAGGTGAGGGGGAGAAAGAAATAAAAAGAGAAATACGGTTCAAAAGTTCAATAGCTACTATGACCTAGCCAGGCTGGCGAAGATAGAAACAAGTGGCCAGAGGCTGCAGTAAGCCTAGGCCAGCGAAGAATGCAGGGGTGTAGCAGGCTAGCAAGCAAGATGCCAGAAAACTGCATAGGAAAAGCCTCACTGAAGGAAGAAGAGTACAGCATTGGCTTAGCTAGAAGAAACCAGCCCCAATAGCATGCAATTTCAAATGCAAAATAAGATTGCCACAGATTTTCTGTGGGTGCAGGCTATAGTTATTATTATTAGCGAATAAAGGCCTACTCGCTAAATTCGCTAAATTAACAGGTTGCCGATAATACCAAGGTAACTAACTTTTTCAGACTCTTCTGTGTTGCATCACTTGAGTGATTTCAAGTCTCTGTGTATGATTTTCTTGGAGTGGAGATAAAGCATACCAGATCCAATCTGCCTCACCCACTGACCACTTAAGGACCAAGCAGAAGCAAGGAGGCTTAGTGCAAACTCCTTTACAAAAAGGGAAATACAATGTATCTATTTACATGAAATTTTTTCTCAGGATAATAAGGAAGAGGTTGTCCTGTACTTATAATTCAAGCTGAGGGGGGAGTGAATACAATTTAATTATAAACACTTTAAGACTATCCTTGATTGCCTTAAAGGGATACAACTTCTCATGACCTTTCAGTTACAGAAACTGCCAAATGTTTCCATAACAATGCATCAATGTGTCATGTGACTCTCCAGCCAATCAAATGCAATTTATTATCCCATGCTCCACAAGGTCATTAATCTTATGAATTTCTGTGTATGACCTATGACCTGACCTCTTTCTCTAACTGCAGCTACCAGTAATAGCCACACTTACTTGAACTTCACCATGTTTGGATGACTCCTCTTCCTCAGTATTGATGTCAACTTTCCTGTTGTACAAATATTATACATGCATAGATATTAAAGGAACTTTCACTGGTGACTCACCTCCTGGAAATGCAACACATCCTTCATCTTTTAACGCACTCAAATAGTCCACTTCCTGCAACTTTCTCACTCAAATAGTCATCAACGAACACAGCACTAACAAGTAAGAAAACCATGCAAAGTTACACTCACAAGTCACTAGATAACTTCTAGAACAATACACCTAATGTTATGTCCTCCACTCACTAAAGGAGAACTCCATGGACGTCAAATTGTCTAATTTCTAAACCCCTATATGACCTTGATTTTTAAAGAAGCACTCCACACCACTTCACTGATCTTTTATACTAATCAACAACATGACATTTATGCCCATACCTATTGATGGAGGAAGACTAACCTCCCAGAAGTGACATTTGCTTTCATAGAAGCAGATCTGAATGAGATCAAGAGACAGGACAAGTTTTCTGGACTATTTTCTGGCGTACCGTTCTGGAGCCATCATGGACGTGAAGGATAAGTAGACCAACTTCTACTCTACAAATACAATGCGCACCATGTAGCTGGGTGGGGCTCATGAATAAAACTGCACATGCGCATTAAGTTGTTTACTTAAGGGAACACCCTACTTTTCATTTTTTTTTTTTTTTTTGTCCTGATAACTCACAGCTCTGGAATTGCCATCGAACTGATAAACTCAGTGATATCTAGTTATATAGCATCCGGATTTTTGCTACTAGTTTCCGGAACTTTGTTCGGATCAAGCTATTGCAGATCGCTAAGGGGGTGGGGCTCGTACAAGAAGGTATAAATTATAATAAACGAATAACTACCATAAATCTAGTGACAGGATTTCATTGTGCAAGCATGAAAGAAGCTGAAAAAACCTTCAAAGGTATGCAACTATGTTTTTATTTCCTGCCTACACATAAGAGAAAAATAAGTATTTTCCAACTTCTTTTAGTGATGACTAGACACTCATCCTTTCTTTATCCAGTGCTTGTTGGTGATCTCTCTTCCCCCACATCAAATACCTTCTGTGTTCAATCTGATCTGGGGGATCATGGCTCCATTTTCAACCTGTCCTTTGCACAGACAGTTCTCCCCTCTCTCTTGATACTCTGTGGTGATGTCGAATCTAACCCAGGCCCAGAGAGTAAGTCTAACAATATCAAGTTCCCCATACACTGTTACTTCAGCTCATCCATCTCTTCACCTTTTTGTTTTGTTTTTGTTTTTTGTTTGTTTTTCATTTGTTTGTCTTTTGTAGCACAACTAACAGTGAATGATCTCTTTGAAGTCACCCAATATTTGGGAACTCTACTTCCAGAACACTTGATACGGTTGGGTTTAGCACTGGGTCTTCAGTATAACAACTTGAAGATGATGAACCCTCTTCGTGAAGATATGGTTTCGGCTTGGCTCAATCAGCAAGATAATGTGACGAAGGAGAGTGGTAAACCCACCTGGGAGAGCTTGATGAAAGCACTCAGAACTATTGGTCATGAAGGACTTGCTCAAAAGATTGCACAAGGTAAAGATTGGCTAACTATGAAGTACAATTCTCACTGTTACTTTAACAGGTCAACTTAAAATTCAATATCAAGAATCTGCTGCCTCTACTGTCAGTTCATGCTCCAGTTCAGGTATGTTGTTTGAAGAGTTTCTATGCTAAGTGTTAATAACTATAATTTTTCAGTGCTAAGTCTTGTGGAACTTATTCCACATTTTCCTTTTCTCTCTACTCATGGAATGTCAGAAGATGAAAAAAAGATTAAAATGAATCAGCTTTACAAAGATACTGAACAGATGAAAATAAGATTTGTTAACCTCATCCTTGGTCTTCAAAAGTCTGTACGAGAATTGTACACATTCGATGACTTTCTAAGCCTCCTTAAATTTCATGATATGAATTTTGAAGAAGAATTGTTGGAAGGTTCTGATACAATAACTGAAGCTTTTCGCAGAGTGGCTAGATTTTGTTCTTTTCATGATCATCATATCATAAAGCTTTGGATTAAGAAATTTGGTGGAAGGGAAAATAAAAAGGCACTTAAAAGTTTTAAACAAAAGATCCAGGAGTATTCTAAAAGACGAGTTTGTGAATGTCCAAGTAATGCATTTGGTAATGCAGAGAAATCAGAAAAAGTTCTCTCTCTGAAATGTGAAATAGAACTTGACAAAATGACCATTGAAGAATTCGAAAAACTAGAGAAAAGGATGAAAATTGCATTGGGAGGTCCAGTGTTACGACTGCTACATATTGATGAAGGTTGCAAGATGAAATACCGAACTTTGGATAACAACATGATAGATGTTATTACTGAAGAACAACCGCTTGCTCTGCAAAGTCTGGGGTTCGTGAATATCAGCTATGGAGACCAGAGTCTCGATCTTTCTTCTCAGGTCTCAACTGATGATAAGGGAAAAGGTGAGTTCTCTCCATTGGTATTAGATGTCATCTGATGTCTCTTCTCCTACCCAGACCCTGTCCTCTCTCTAGTGGGGGGAATGGCTGCCCTTAAGGTGAAGGGTAGAGATGGTGATGATGATGCTGACTCAGCATCTGGTGCAGTTAGTGACATCACTGGAACAGGTATTGCCACTCACTCAGATGATGGTGGAAACATATTCACATCAGGACTCGGGACCTATATCTCTGATGAGTTCCAGGTAAGTATTTTACAAGTCATCATTCCTCCTAATATAAAAACATATTATTTGGAAGCATATTCATTTACATCAGGTTTTTACTAATTTTAATATCCATGGTTACAGCTTATTTGTATTTAGTTTCAATGTATTTTTTTAATTTCTGTTACTTGTAAACAATGGTTGTAATGTCTGTGTTCCAGGTAAGGATTTTAAAATCATCATTCCCCTAACGTAAGAATATCAACGTGCTACTAGTTCTACCTAATTCAATAATTAAGGAGGAATAAATGATGTAGCATATTCTTTTACATTTAGACATAATAACTTTAGGGCATAATTGAGCTTAATAGGCAATTCATTTAATGAGAGAAGAATATCTTCAACGCTGATAAATTTATTGCTACATATGGAACAATTTTTAAGAAGCATAATTGGAGATCAAGAAAACAATGGAGCATAGTAATTCTACTCACACCTAATTTTAATATCCATGGTTACGGCTTATTTGTACTTGATTAATTTAATTCTAATTGCTGTTACTTGTAAACAATGGTTGTAATGTCTGTGGCACAGTCCATAAATTTCCAGACTTCTATAGCTAATAAGTCAACAATTCCTCTATTATGTTAGTACTAGAGTGAGAATTTCCTTCCCTCACATGACAGGACTATGTTGGGAGAGACTTGAAGGACCCACGACTGGACATGATAGTCTCAGCAGAAACCACCACCAAGCAGAGCTTGGAATTGCATCATGCTGCCGAAATAGGAGACCTGGAAGAAGTGAAGCGTCTCATCACAAAAGGACTCAACCCCTTAACAAAAGATGCGAACAATAATGCACCTGTACATGAAGCAGCTTTTTATGGAAAGTTGGAAGTGCTTGAGCACCTGATTGAGAATGAGCTATGCAACCCATCTGTGTTAGGCTGGCAAGGAACAACACCATTACACCAAGCAGCTGAAGCAGGTCATCTCAACATAGTACAGTATCTAGTCGAAAAGCACCAAGTCGATCCCCTTGAGCAGGACGAGGAAGGTACCTCACCTCTACACAGAGCTTGTATAGGTGGAAATTTAAAAGTAGTGAAGTACTTGATGGAGACAATGCTGACCTTCATGAAGATGGAAGATATTTTCAAGGATTTTACAAAGCATCGGACTTCTCCCATCCACATTGCAGCTCTGCGTGGTCACATCAATATATTGAAATATTTTATCCACGACTGCAATTGTGACCCCATCCTTTCTAGTGGTGTGCTTGGTGGAGGTCCTCTCCGTGCTGCCACACAACAGGGTCATTTGTCCATTGTCAAGTTCCTGATAATGGAGTGTGGGTGTGACCCTGAGAGTAGAAATGATGTGCATGCCACCCCCCTACATTATGCTGCACAGAATGGGCACTTATCAATAGTGCAATACCTATGTGAAGACATGAGGTGTGATCCTCTCTGTAGGAACAAGTGGAACAGCACACCACCACTTCACCTTGCAGCCCGTAATGGACATAGTGATGTTTGTGACTATTTAATAAACATTATGCAGTGCAATCCTAATGTTCCTGGTCAGTATGGAAGACGACCACTTCACTATGCTTCACAAGAAGGTCACCTCCACCTTATCAAGAATCTCATAGAGAATCATGCCTGTGACCCCAATTCTCTGGATGACAACAATTCTACACCTTTACATATTGCAGCCATTGATGGACACCTATCCATCATCCGATATCTAACTGAAGTCAAAGGATGCAACGCTATGTTACAAGACAAAGATCTTGGAACTCCACTTCACTGGGCAGCAGAGTATGGTCAACTTGCAACTATCAAGTATTTCATCGAACATCTCCATTGCTCCCCAAACATCAGAAACATGTTTAACAAGACTCCACTCCAGCTGGCCCAAGCAGAGGGTCACAGTGAAGTGGTGGATTATTTCCACTCACACTGTTAGTCTCCTCCATAACTATGCACTTACCACTAGTTATTGTATTGTGTTCATTTTGTAATAATTTTGGTTCCCCTCACTCACATGGTCAGTTCTATTTGCTTCACTTACACTTTTTGTTTCACTTCTCACATTATAATTTTGTGGATTTTGTTTGTATAATTATTAAAATTATTTCAAAATAAAGCACCAAAAAATGACATTCACATGATGCAGGACCTAAATTCCTTTGATGTGGTCGTAACTTCCTTTGATGTGGTCATTCCTTCCTTTGATGTGGTGTGGACATGCCTTCTTTTGATGTGGTGAATTCTTTTGTGTCTTAATTACCCCTCTGAAACACTGGTGGGTAGATCCTTTGATGTGGAGAACTTCCTTTGATGTGGTGAACAGAATGCTTGATGTGTCATATTCTAGTTTAATTACCCTCTGAATCACTGGTGGGTGGAGCTTCATAGAATTAATCATGGTATTATACAAAACAATGAATTTCACACAGTCATGTTATTTTTAACAGAACAGTGGAAAGGGTTCATATATCATTCAGGACACCAGCTTGAGGACTCTGCATCAAAAGACAATGCATGATCATTAAGATACACTCAGATTGCTAATCCTGTGAGTCTTCTACCTGGAAGCCACTGTCTTCCAGCTCAGCAGAGTGTTGGAGATGGTTACCACTACTCTTAGACTTCTTGGACATGTTCTCAAAGAAACTCCGAACAATGGCAGTCATGGAATTTATCTTAGGCTTGGCTATGGTTGGCGTTACAGAGCCACCTGGAGTGAAGGGGAGAGAGATATCTAGTCAATAGTCCTGATATTAGTGTAACTAACTCTCCACTGCAATAATAGGTAAAGGGTTCCAATATTAATATCACCAAACAAGTCCACTTACTGTCGTCCTTTCTTTCTGGGCTCTGCACACGTCGAATGTGCACAGGAATGGTCAAACTGGTTGAACTTGTTGGCTCAGTCGATTGTGGTCCACTATTCTCAAACTGCGACACCATTGAGGAGACTTGGACTTTGCTATGGGTGTTGCTAGGGGGTGTGAGCTCCTGCCAGCTGTTGGAGTGTACTATTTGTGGTGCGTATGTGAGCATGTTCCCTGAAACAAAGAGATCAGTCTTGTGGGTAGTTCCAGGGGAGCCCCTTTCATTAGTTGGTGGTGGTGGATGACTGGATACAGTCGTACTCATCACAGTTACATTCTTATAATCAGTTCTACTGGAATGGATTTTCGGAATGAGACTGGAGGTGATGTCCGATTCTGTTATGTCTGGGGTGGAACACGAGGTCAATTCGTCACTTTCTGCTTGGGAGGGAGAAGCTACTGAAGACTCGATATTAGACTCCGTGGTCTCATTAGGCTCTGTCCCACTGAACCGGTCAAACCGGTTTTCATAGCCGTCACTGGTGGACTCTCCATCAGCATCATGTCCATCTCCATCTGACCCGTGGGTATCCATGCTGCTCTCGTTGCTATAGAGACCCTGATGACTGGTAGCCTTAGGGGATGACTTCTTGTCTTCGATGGAAGATTTACTTCCCATGTTGCCACTGCTGTCCTCTCCAGTAGAATGATTGGCCACTGAGTCTTGTAGTCCACTTCCGATGCCAACAGACGTAGATATGTTCGATTCTTTATAACTACTGGACTCAGAATCGGACGAATCCATCTTGGAGTATGGAATTCCAGAACCTGACCCTCTACGTGATGGAGTGTGCTCAAGTGAACCTCTTTTACTGGAATGTGCAGTACTGACTCGACTGCTGCTGAGATTGGTACCACACTGAGGTCTGACTGGAGTATTATTCAGATTGGTACTGGAACGAGACTGAGGTCTGAGGGGCATGGTATCTGCGAACACTCCCTTGGAGCTAGCGGTTGATCCACTTGACCCTTGTCTCTTATGAGTCCTCAAGGAACCATTGGATCCGTTTCTACGGTGACCACGTGGGTGACGAACACTTTCGATCAGTTCGGTCACTTCAGGAGAGAAACTGCCGTCCGGTGCAAGGGGTGTGGTCGGGTGTCTTGGACGGGGGGTGGAGTCTCGACTGAAAGTATCCAACACAGCTGGTTCATCGAGGAGGGAGTGAGTGGACGGGTTGTGCTTGGAGAGGTGGTGAGGGGCATGTGTGGTTGTCATCAGACTATTGAGTGGGGGGAGGGACTCTCTCCGAGCGAGGAGGTCAGAGTTCTGAACCCTGTCCAGAAATCCTGACGATTCTTTAACTTTGTCTTCCTTGGACTGGCTTGATTTTCTCTTCCGACGCCACACCCTCTTGCGTCCTCCTGGTGAGTCATATGATTTGATGGTGGGCACGTGTGGTTGGAATGTCCCGTCCTCTTCATTATCACTGCTGTCAGTCGTCCCACAATCAAGTGCTGTGTGATGGGGGAAACCCCCACCTGCAGATTGACGCTTCATCTTATATGTTGTGTCATTCAGCTGTCTCTCCCGTCTGGAAACAGCAAACAAGTAATGAAGATCATTTCTGGTTCATTTTTCCACCCACCATCCCTAGGAAACTTTCAATGGTGATGTAGCCCTTCTTCTTAAAACAGAGAAGATGGGATCCAATGAGGTCATAGCATGAATGCATTTATATAGTGTTTCTGTATACTCTTTAAGGTCATAATGAGTGGGCACAGGAAGGATGTGCTTATCCTGTTCCAGAGGTTTGAAAGGGAGCCTAGTTACCATTAACTAACTCTCTCACCTTGTCAGTTCCAACTCCTTTGCATCCAATTGACTCTTGCAGGACTTGAGTTCCTTGTAGAGCTTGTCTGCCGTCTGCAGCTTCTGCTCGTACATGACTCGGACGTCTTGAGCATGTTTCAGTTCCTCCTCCCTCTGCTGGATCAGTTCAGAGTCATTAGGAGGGATCCCCTCGATACGAAGCTTGCTAAGACACTCCTCTATCTCTCCTCTCCAACTCTCCTGCAAACAAAACAATATCACTGTACATCCAACATAATTATTGTGAGCTGAACTTGCCTGGGACATGAGGTAAGTGTCTGGAGGGATGGTTAGAAATGCTCCAGCTACGAGATCAAGATGCATCAGAATCTGCCGGAAAGATGGTCTGTTTTTAGGCTTGGGTTGCCTAGGAAACAAAATGGAGAATGCAATCAAACAGATGTTTTTGTTACTAATTAGGCATAAGATATATATCACTTATGGTAAACACATTATCTATCAAGACTTTGCTGACACTGAAAAATACTTTTCACAGCTGCTGGTATCAATAGCCTTGGAGTAGCCAACCCTGTGCCCCCCACAACAATAAAGAATGCCCACCACATAAACTGATAAGAGCTAATTATTCCATTGAATGCTGAACTGCATAAGGTCTTGCTAACAACTCCTCCATGTTGTGAACTACCCATATTTACCCTCCACTGACTTTGCCCCTCCACTAATTCCTTACCAACACATTTCCAAGAGGACTTTGAGACCCACTGGACAGCCCGAGGGGATGGGGAGGTGGAGACTGTTACTGCCAACGCCCCAAATCACTGCAGAGGAACTCACATTCTGCAAGTATGTCAAAGGTTGCTATAGCGATACACCTAATTCTGTGTTCAACAAAATGTCACTAAGGGAGGACTCCAAATTCCTAACTCCCTACATGCTAAAGTTACTCCAACTTTCTTTGGTGGTGATTCTCAACACATTATATCTCACTTACATTGTATGGCTTCTCCTGCATGAGCATCTCCCAGAGCAGGACACCGTAGGACCAGATGTCCACCTTCTCCGAGCACAACTCATGTCTAATCATCTCAGGAGACATCCACCCAACCGTTCCAACAAAAGTCATCTTCATGCTCTTCTCACCAAAATGACGACTCACTCCGAAGTCAGAGATCTTCAGGACATCATTATTGCAGAGAAGAATACTATGATAGAGAGAGGTCATAATCATTCATAACTCCTTCTTGATATTCATTAAACCTTGTGACCAACAACACCTCCATGAATCGCTTTAGGACTTGATCTCATGGCAACAGGCATAAATATTTATAATTTGGTAACTGTGGTGACCACATACAAAGGCACTGTCTCTAGTGTGGACACAAACAATACTGATGTGGGATCATGACTACCCAATAGTGAATACCCTTATTGTGTGTACCCTATTGTGGACACTTCAATAGTTATCACCTTATTATGAATACCCATTACACTTAATACAATGGTAAGGAGGTGTGGATGGGAAATGAGTGGTATCCTTATTCCAGTTGTTATATTTTTATAAATGGTACCACCCAGTCCTCCATTTCTCCCCATGGGATGATGCAATCTTCAAGTCAAATAACTAACTGATTTTTCTGTATTGCATGCCATGACTTACTTGAGTGACTTCAGGTCTCTGTGTATGATTTTCTTGGAGTGGAGATAGAGCATGCCAGATCCGATCTGCCTTGCCCACCCGACCACTTGAGGGGGGAGGATCTCGATGTCCAATCGTATGTAGTCATAGAGCGTGCCCCCAGGGCAGTATTCAAGGACCAAGCAGAAGCAAGGAGGCTCAGTGCAAACTCCTCTACAAGGAAATAAAGACTCATCCGTAAAGGGATGGATGAATACATCCAACATGTCCCCAAACAAGTGGCATGATAGGAACTTTGTTCTCTTTATGCTAACACCATCTGATACAAGCACATTGCTGAGCTCAGCATTTGACATCATTATTGCTAAAGGTATTTATTGACCTCATAGAACTACTAATGTACTTGCAAACAATCACTTCTCATTGGCTTACAGAAACTGCCAACTAATATTGCATCAATGTGTCATGTGACTCTCCAGTCAATTTGTGACAGCTGACCGACTTTCAGTGTACATGAGATGCTGCAACTCAGAGCATTTCCCTTGCTGCAGCTAATACCTATAATAAACTTACTTGAACTTCACAATGTTTGGATGACTCAACTTCCTCAGGTGTCTCGCCTCTTGGCAATACGCCACATCCTTCATCTTCTTAACAGCGACTTTCTCACTCAAATACTCACCAACGAACACAGCACCTTGGGAGCCAGACCCAATGAAGTTGAGTTCTCGGATATCTGCGAACGGTATTTCCCACTTATCCTTCTTCTCCATTGGTCGTTTCTCCTTCTTGAGGAGGCCTACGACAGGACTCAAACACATCATGAATCCATCCCACAGACTCGAACGTCGAGGAGTAAGTGGTGAAGAATGCGATCTGGAGTGCTGGTTGACCTGTTCCTCCATCTGTGCAGAACTTTCAGTAGTGGATGTGGAAGAGTTAGTTCTGCTATAAGTCTGTGAGTTTGATGTGCTTCTCCTTGCCTGATCCTTCCCTCCACCTCCTCCTCCATTGCTCAGTTGCTGTGCAAGCATCTCTTCCACTTGAGATGGCTGCAGAACAAGATCAGTTTCCGAAAGTCTCTGATGACCTCTGGACTGCGATCCCACAGCTGAAGATGACAGCAACCCTCCACCAGATGCAGAAACGCACTGATGCTCTGAACTATTACGGCCTTGGGCACAATCACCTCCAGCAGCAAGAGGAAGACTATGTCTCTCAGCTGTTTTCTCCATTTTCAGTCTCTTCCATTCAGCATTGACAGCTTCTTGGTAATGTGTAGAGGAGTACTGATAACAGACGGCCTTGTCTTGGGTTCCCACCTCCTCCTCCTGGGACATGGTCGGAGTAAGATCTTGATCCAGATCCGTGATGACAACTTCTTGCAGACTTTCGCAAGGATGGATGGCCTCGGATCCTAGCTTGATCGTGGTCGGTTGCAATGTAGCAGCGCTGGCCGACATTTCTCTATTCGTTCTTTATTACTCTGTGAATGGCTAGCAATACACGATTAAAATAAATAGCTGTAAATTCAGCATAAAATTAATAAGATACTATAATAGTTATACTGCCTCGAGCTAAAACAAGCTTCAATAATTATTAGGCTGGGAAAAACCCTCCCACGTATATCTTTACGTCATCATGACCGATCCCAAAAAATTTAAAAATAGAATGATATTGATTAATTAATAATTATACAAAAATAATAACATTGCAATTCAGAACAAGTTAGTGTCTGATGAAAAACCCCCAGCTATTCTGAATTCCACTCCTCTGTGGAGGACACAGAACATCCGTTGCGGGGAGAGCTGCGAATGAGGGGAAGGGGAGGGGGTGGAGCTTCGGAGGATGAATTCCCTCCACGTGGCTGGAGGGAAGAGGTTTGAGGTGTGGAGGTGAGGGGATAGCACTGGGCGACGAAATTTGTCAGGTGATTTCTTGTCTCCCTGAAGCCCTTCCAGGTCCTGGAAATGTAAACAATAAACAACAACAATGTTCATGTGATGGTAAACAACATCAAAGCTCGAATTATCATCCATCATGTGAATACCTACCACAACATGACGAGTACGAGTGCAACCATGATTGTTCCACACAACACTCACCCACTAGCTATTTCATAATGTGAATCACATTCCCATAACAGCACTACATACCTCCTGAATACCACCATCACATAACCAGCACTTCATACCTCCTGAATACCATCACATAACCAGCACTACATACCTCCTGAACACCATCACATAGCCAGCACTACATACCTCCTGAATACCACCATCACATAACCAGCACTACATACCTCCTGAACACCACCATCACATAACCAGCACTACATACCTCCTGAACACCATCACATAACCAGCACTACATACCTCCTGAATACCATCAAATAACCAGCACACACACTTGGGACCCCTTTGTTTACTCAATCAGAGAGTCCTTTATTTGAGGCTACACTGTCACACTTTGACCTTTGATCTTGGGCTATCATAATGCTACCTGGATTGCAATCTGAGCAGCCAATAGACCTTTCAAGGCATTCCCCACGAGAGTGTTGACAGGATCCTGGATCACCAGTTCAGGTCCCTCCAACATCATCTCCGTGCTCACCGCCACCTCACTGGCTACACCCCCTGCTGATGAGGATGTCACCCTCCCCGTTCCTTCTCCTCCTACCTGCCCTGCCTCAGCTAGTTCCAGCCCCTGGTGGAGCTTCCCTCGCAGGGACTGGGCAGCTGCCAGAAGCCGCTCAGCTTGAGAGATGAGACTAACACACTCCTACAAGATCACCCAAGAAAGAACAAAAATAAGTTTATCTTGAGGGTCAAATGTGATTATCAATATGCCTTAAGTACATCTTCCCTTTGATGTGGTCAATAGAATGTTAATTAACCACAATATCCTTTGATGTGTGAAGGTTCCCCTATTCCTTCACTAAGATTTAGGGAGAACACTGTTTATGTTTTATGTACCTGATATAGAGGCAATGTGTCCAGTGAGGGGAACTGGACAGTTGCTAATAGTGATGAAGCATCGGAGAGGAGACCTTCCACCCTGGCCAGAGGTTGCTGTTTCTGTCTCTGCCCGACTACTTCAATGGCAGAGTGCAACACCAGAGGCATCAGCCCCAGGGCAAGTTCCGACGGCTTCAAGTTGGCAAAGAAATGAAGAACCTTCTCCGCTTCTTTCGTATCATCAAATATCCTCTTCTGGCGATATGCAGGAAGGGGTGTGGCTAGTTGCCACGTCTCTACCCACAGGTTGTCGGGTTGCAGCATCCGATCACTAAGACGACCTTGTACAAACTGCATGTAACCAAGTGATTACAGTCGCACACTCTTAGGATAAAGAAACTTACTCTCTTTAATTCTTTAGCATCAGTGGAAGAAGCATCAAGTATTATGTCATCATCAATGATCACGTCCCAATCGCTCTGTCCCCATCCCTCTTCCTCCCCCCATCCGTCCTCTTCCTCCTTCTCCTCCTTCTCTTCCACCTTCAATCGTAATGACGATTCATCTCCTAATTTATCGTTTCTTTTCGTCTCTTCCTCCTTTTCTCCATCTCTCGGAACCACTCCTTCCCCGCTATTTGACAGAGGAGCAGCCCCACCTCTTTCCTCCTCACCCTTATCACAAGATTCAGAGTAGCTAGGGGGAGAGGAAGGCGTGTCCAAGGTGCTCCTAGGGGGAGAGGAAGGCGTGTCCAAGGTGCTCCTAGGGGGAGAGGAAGGCGTGTCCAAGGTGTTCCTAGGGGGAGAGGAAGGCGTGTCCAAGGTGCTCCTAGGGGGAGAGGAAGGCGTGTCCAAGGTGCTCCTAGGGGGAGAGGAAGGTGTATTCAAGGGGTTCCTAGGGGGAGAAGGAGGTGTGTCTAAGTTTTCCTCCAGCCAATCTCGAGGTGAGTACCAGCGAACAAAATCTTCCAAGAGACAGCCAGGATTAGCAGCCTAAGAAAAAGGTAGTTCAGACCGATGTACCTTACTATTTTGCATACCTTGAATGCTTGCATGTCGGAGAGGAGCGAAGAGCTCTGCATCTTCGCCCTCACTTTGGCTGCCTCCTCAGACGTGCCCAACTTGGCCAGGACATTCTGCTGCTCCCACATCATGTCCTCCGTCATGGGGGTGTGGTCCTGTCAAAGAGGTCAAAGTGTCAACATAAGTGCTAATGTCAGGGGCAATCCCCCAGTACAATTTCACAAAGGTAGTCTGAAATCCATTCAAATACCTGAGTAACTGGTATACAGAGAGGCTTTCCAGTTCCTATGAGAACCAGATCCCCACACTGCTGCAGAGCACCTATTCTTCCTTGAACTGAGTCTGATTCTGAGCTTTCTTTGGTACCAAAATCAGAAACAGCAGGACTTGACTCGATGTTCATTATTACTTGACGAGACGAGTCAATTGGATCAGTTTTTGTCATACTTTTTGACTTCCCATCAGAGTCTTCCTGAGTTTCCAATGCTTCGTAAAACTCGTCATCTGTGCCACTCTCACTTCCATCAGAAGGGGTGTGGTCTTGCTGAGCAGTTTGGTCGGATGTGGATTGGGACGGATTGGTTCCAATGTTTGGAGTGTGGAGTTTCTCTTCGTGAGATTTTTTGTGCCTAATGCAGCAGTTTAACATTTGCAGCTTCTGATGGAGAAGGCACGCCCCCATGTCTGGAATATCTTCCGAAATACTGAACAAAAAGGAAATTAACTGAGTCACATGACCGCAAGTCACATAACCACAAGTCACATGACTGCAGTTATTTAAGTCCTCTCATGGCCAGTAAATCTATAGGACACATGATATACAACAGGTCACCTCATTATTACCTGACCTGCTAATAGGTGTCCCTTTGTCCCACTTGCTTCTCAGCTCTTGAACCGTCACCTTCCAAAGTTCAGCCAGTACCCTCAGGCCTTTGAGGAGATTACAACATTACATCACCATTACATCATATCAGCCATACACATTGTGTACTAGGTGTATCATGATATCTCACCATTCTCATTGTTGATGATGCAGAGAGTATCTGCAAGTCGTCTGCTGAATGACCCCCGAGGGGCTGACTTTATCTTCAGTCTTTGCTCATTCACTGCTTCTTCTTCACTTGTGATATCACCAGTAGAGAAAAAATACTGAAGACAAATTTATAAAGTCACAAAAGATCTCTCCCAAGAGGAACACAGAGATTGCACACCTTGAGAAGATCTCTGTGTGTCTGGCCAGGTAGGCTGCTCCCCTCAACCCCCCTGAGACCCATCTCCAGGCGCTGTGAGGCAGTTTGTACCATGGAGGACAAGAAAGGAGTGCCGATGGTGGGGACGGAAGTGTTTGTCAGTTTCTCCAGAGCATTGGAAAATGGCTGGTAAATAGTCCCTATAAGGTTATATCAATAATAAGTCATGATACAAGAAGTTACCATGGAGCGGGAATCTTCATGTGGTAAAAATTATGCGTGGATTTTGTGATTTCAACACACAAAAGCAAGACGATTTTTTTCATTTCAGTTGTCCAACTGTCATTGGAAATGCTTTATAAACTTCAACCGCTTCACGGTTCAGTTTTACCAGTGACAAGTACATCAGAACAATAGCACTTTACCAGCAACTTCTTCTTGCTACATCTATGGAGTGAGTTTACCTTGAGTGTTGTCGTTGGAGGAAGAGGAGGTGTAGGAGGTGCTGGTGAGTTGTTCCATGGTTTCCTGTCTGTAGCACACCTTCAGGAAGTTGTGCAGGCACTCGGACAGGAAGCAACTGATGTTATCTGCAAGGTGGACTGTAACTGTCCACAGGGGAGCGTGAGTGGGAAGGAGATCCCTGAGGGCAGGAGGGGGGACGATAATTGTGTTTCACATTATTTTGATCATGTGATAGTCATGTGACTAACTCACGTATGTGCGTCTCTATCCACAACTGTTTCTTCACTCAAGTTGGGCCACACTGCAGACAGATGCAACTCACTGTGTGTGTGTGTGTGTGTGTGTGTGTGTGTGTGTGTGTGTGTGTGTGTGCGTACATGCATGTATGTGTGTTTAGTTGAATCTCATAATGAAAGAACAAGAAGTCTCTCTCACTGACTGGATAGGATCTGACATCGCTCCAACTGGTAACACCTTCAAACGAGCAGTTTTCCCTACCCCTTCAATATCACCTGAGAGAGAGAGAAATCACATGATTATCACATGATTACCGCATGATTATCACATGGTAGTTCCTTACTGAGAGGTTCCACAGGCCAGTCGTCCAGACTCCAGTGTTCAAGGATGTATGTATACCTCACTGCTATCTGCACCAAATCTGTTCCAGATGATGGCAAACTCTAAATCATAAAGGAAGGAATATTAAACAGGAGAATGTGACCCTGTCTAGCATGGTTACTTTGCCTCTGGCTATCTTCCCCTTGAAGATGTCTAGGAGTCCAGAGAGGTGGGTGAAGTCGGGGGGTGGACGCTTAAGGTGGATCATGTTGAAGTTGACACGAATGCCATTCCCTTCGCACATGCCAAGGTACATGTGTCGCCATTGTTGGTGCATCTGCACGAACACTGGTACCACACTGAGGGGGGGGGAGGGATAACATGGAAGGACTGGTCCTGTGTTACATTTCCTTGTGTTCCTGTACCATTGTGTGTTGGAGATTGCTATGGAGATGGAGCTCAGCATCAGTTTAGCTTGTGCCTGACTGGTCAGTGCTTCCACCCCTTTGTCTGGTGCTATGAGAACAAACTCCTTCACTCCATACCTGGTCACAAATTATGTTTACAACCTTTTTTTAACAGTTGCAAGTGAACTTAAGCATCATAGATTGACATTTGATCATTATTAGCCTCGTAAAATTGGCCATTTTAAAAAAAAGTCTATATATAGCCTTGGGAAATTTCTGAAAAACAGCTAAAAATTTTTCGTGATCAACTAAGTTTTTAATAGTCAAAAGTGAACCTAGGCATCATGCTAAGTGCTTAGATCCATATTTGAGTGGTATTGGTCTAGTAAAAATTTTGCCCAAGTCTGTGAAAAAAAAAAGGCTAAAATTTTTTTGTGACCAATTTAGTTTTTTAACAGTCAAAAGTGAACCTAGGCACCATACCGAGTACTTAGATCAGTGGTATTGATCTCATTAAAAGATTGGCCATTTCCCCATGTCTAGACTTGGGGATTTCGGAAAAATTTTTCATGACCAATTTATAGTTAAAAGTGAACCTAGATACACATAATGGGGTCTCGTAAGTGGTTCCTTTTTTCTAAATCCTATCACAAATTTACCATCTAGAAATGGGGTGGGACTTGGGAGGGAAATCCCCTCGATTGTCCATCATTTCTGACATGGCTGCACACCATGCCTCCTTCCGTTTGTCCAATTGCTGATGGGCGTGGCTCTTGGTCCAATCTCCAGAAACTTCCAGCTTCATTATAAATTTTCTTCCTGCATAGACTAACTGTTCAGACTTACAATGCTGCTTGCCAGGTGAGAGGTCCTGCTGGAAATAGGTAAAGGGTCGACATGATTATGAATACTGTATTATGTACATTTTTAAGTGGCATATTGTGATCTATACTTATAGTTACCAATGCATGGTCATCTGATGCAGCCAGACCCCACTGATGAAGTACTCTCTCGATGTCGGCAATAAAACTGCGCAGGAGAGGGAGAGAAAGCGTAATAACCCCCTTGATAGCGTTATTGGCTAGCTCTTTGGGCTACTTACTAATGTATAACACTTACATTTCCCACGGCGTGGCGTTGGTGAAATCATTGATTTCAAATATCTCTTCTTTCGCTCCTGATTCTTCTTCCTTCGCCCTCTCCATTTATGCTTTTCAAAATTTCTCTCTAACTCTTATGATTATAGTCGCTCGCGCTTTAAACCCATAATTAGAGAGAACTCTGAACTTCGCGTCAAAAGAGCTATATTATAATGCCTCCCAAAAAGGCAGGCCAAGTTCCCAACAAGAAGACGGTAGAGAAAAAGAAAGAAAAGATCATAGAGGTATGTAATAGCTGCCTTTAATTTTTATTATCTTACTTGATGAGTTGGGGTGCATTAATTGGAACATCTCCTCACTCACGGACACTCCAGGATAAAACCTTTGGTATAAAGAATAAAAAGGGAAGGAAACAGCAGACATACATCAAGCAGGTAACAAACCAAGTCAAGTATGGTGGTGGCCAGAGCATTGCTAAGGCGAGTCAAGTGAATCAAATTGGTTATTCCATGGTTACATGATACAGTTTTTATGCCCTTACAGAGAGAAGCAGATGTGTACCAACAAAAAGTAAGTCGAAATATTCAAATTGCATCAGTTTAACGAGAGACGCATGTCAAAGAGTTATTTTGGGATTATTGGCTGAGGTTTGAGTTAGGGCTGGGTGTTATCCATCTATGGACATTTAGAAAGAAAAATTGGAGAAAGAGAAGGAGAAAGCAGCAATGGATGCACTCTTCAGACCCACTCAGCAAGTGCAAAAGATCTCAGCAGGTGCAGACCCCAAGTCTGTTCTGTGTTTGTTCTTCAAACAAGGACAGTGCAGTAAAGGGGACAAGTGCAAGTTCTCCCACGACCTCTCCCTGGAAAACAAGGCAGAGAAACGGAGCATGTATATTGATTCCAGGGATACTGAACTCCAAGAAGGTATGTTCCCATTCCGTCTATGTGATTTAATTATCATGTGATTTGTTTCATGATCATGTGATTCTTATGTGACCTGCAGACACCATAGATAAGTGGGACACCGATAAACTCGAACAAGTAGTGAATAAGAAACATGCAGCGAAAGCCAGAACAAAGACAGACATTGTATGTGCTATAGCTACTTAATCCCCATCACCCAATTGCCCCTGTAATTACTTCCATTAATTCCCCATCACCCAATTTCCCTAATAATTACTTCCCCATCACCCAATTACCTCCATTAATTCCCATCATCCAATTTCCCTAATAATTACTTCCCCATCACCCAATTGCCCCTATAATTACCTCCATTAATTCCCATCACCCAATTCCCCTAATAATTACTTCCCCATCATCCAATTACCCCTGTAATTACCTCCATTAATTCCTCATTACCTAATAATTACTTCCCCATCATCCAATTACCCCTGTATTTTACCTCCATTTATTCCCCATCACCCTAATTACGTAATTACCTCCATTAAACATTGATGGCCCCTTTCCCTTGTGATTTGTCATCTCTCTCTCTCTCTCTCTCTCTCTCTCTCTCTCTCTCTCTCTCTCTCTCTCCCTCTCTCCATAGGTATGTAAACATTTTCTGCATGCCATTGAGAAGGGTATTTATGGTTGGTTCTGGGAGTGTCCAAGTGGAGGAGACAAGTGTATCTACCGACATGCCCTCCCCCCGGGCTTTGTCTTGAAGAAGTTCAAAAAAGAGCAAGAAGAGCTGCAACCCCAGGACACCATCACACTTGAAGAACTAGTAGAGAAACAGGTGAGGGAGATCATGGACACCTATTGTAACATCATAATGTAGCTTTCATCAAAGAAAATGTTCTTTTTGTTATAGAGGGAAGCATTAGCATCATCTGGCAAGAGTCTTACCAAAGTGACACTCGAGTCATTTCTTGCATGGAAGAAGCGGAAGGTACATACCCAATAAATGATTTTTCATTGACACTACATCTCACATGGTGTGTAGCTGAAAGAGAAGAGTGATAAGGTTGAGAAGGAGTTGGCCAAAAAGAAGGAAGCATTTAAGCAGGGGAAAACCCTGGGAATTAGTGGCAGGGAGATGTTCCTCTTCAATCCGGACCTGGTAGGCGGGGATGATGAAGACGAGGAAGGAGGGGATGTCATCCAAGTGGAACGGGAGGACTCAGACACGGTGAGACCATCAAAGGGCTCTCATTGGTTATCTTAAATATGGTATGGTGTGCTCTTATTAGGATGAGGGAGTGGTGGATGTGACTGACATGATAGCTACCAATGGTGGAACAGAAGCTGTCCAGTCGAAGGGAGAAACATCAGGTGATGCTGGTAAGGAATACTATACCTTTAATGATGCTCTCTATTTAGAGTTTCAGTGTAAGATTTTTATATTTTTAAAAAAATTTTTTTTTACTTCAGTTGATTCTAATGGTCCTACCAGAGATAGTGGGGCTGTGGATACAATGGATGAAGAGGGGGTGGCTGTGAGAGGGGCAAGTGAGGAGATGGAAGAGGTGGCTGTGGATGAAGGATTGTTTCAAGAGGATTTTGATGACATTCCTCCAATTGCAAGTGCTACAGAACAGAACACAATACCTCATGAACCCTCGAACCCTGCCCATGTGGGTGTGCTCAATGAAGAAGTGGCTGTAGATGAATCTCTATTTGACATTGAAAATCTGCAAGATTTGAACCTAGATGACCCTGCCATTCTTGGAGAACTACCAGAGTCGTGATAGTTGCTCATGTACCAAAGCAACAGTGAAGCTCTTAAGTCATCATGGACCATTTCTATTGTATGCTGCTCTTTTTTGTCTTGATTACTTGCCCAGAATCAATATTTTTATGAAGTACCAGTATTGTATGATGAGGGAGATGTTGCAGGCTACACAGTTTTGCAGCTGCTTGTGACTACGAAGAATTCTTGACTGAATTTGCCAATTTAGTGTTCAACAGAATGAGGAAGGACATTGACGCTACCTGCAATGAGAGAAAGAGGAGGTGGAGGTTGAAGATTAAGGATAAGGGTAGAAGCAGGACATGGAGTAGTGATTGGGCCCACCTCTAAGACCTGGTTGTGGACTAGTTTGGCAGAGGTCCTTGCCATGACAGCTTTACCACCAATATACATTGGCCTCCTTCCTTCATTATGTAGCATAAACTCTCCATTATCAGTCAGCTGTATTGTGGCCTGTATTATGATGGGTAAAGGTACATGCTACTGAGAATGACAATACTCACTTGTCTGCGTGAAATCTTGAAGGCTGGTCCCTCCAGGGAAAGGTCAAAGTCCACTACATTAGTGCTGGTGGCGCGTCCAAGACAAACCATTCTCTTTACCATACGAAACTCCACAACTCTTCCCTTAAATACAGCAAAATCACTTGGCCCGAACTCTTGAGAGAGAAAATCAAGAACTGAGCCTCTAATATTGCTCCAAACAACTCACTTTATACTTACCCGGACCAGAGCCTGTTTCTATAACTGTCCGCCATGAAGGCAATTCCTCTTCCAGTCGCAATATCTCTGCCTTAGCCTGCCGATCGGATATCATCAGCTCTGAGGAAAAGAAAACCATGACAGTATTACACATCACCACAATTATATATGATCCACCTTGTTCCAATGCCTCCTCCTTCACATCCCTAGGTCTCCTGAGGTTATCATGGAGACCAGAGCAATGATAAGGGGTTAAACCAAGAAGTTATATATAGTGGTTAGAACTTACATGAGTTCACTGTCTTCCAAGCGATCTTCGGCATCTTTAAATTCTTTGATATTCTCTTCAGGAGGTATTAAATCCACTAAAAGAAAATAAAATGCTATGATTTATGATGTGCATTATTTAGATAGTTTCATAGGTGTGCATTATTCAGAGTCGCTTAGGTATGCGTTATTTAGAGACCTTTCTGGTTATTGAGGAGACCATTGTGACCCATAAGGACCCAGTGATGGTGCAGTGAAGTCGCTGTCCTGCAAGTGTGGAATACGGCTGGGTTGTCCCGAAGCACTGCCTGAAACTTTTCTAAGTGACCCGGGTCAGTCTGAGGGAGTAATATACAGCGAAGTTACAAGGGGCTACCTCTTATGTCAGACTTTAGCTTACGTTGGGAATACGAGCAAGTACTGCTTCTTCTTCTTGACTCCAGAGTGCATTGTTGAGTGCCATGGTGACCACACCAGGGTGGAGGCCTCGCATGGCCTCAATAGCCAACTGGGAGACACGCTGGGAGTAGAGGAGAGCGTACCAACGTTCCTCCACCTCTTGCAGAGTGAACCGGCAGGAGAAGTTGACACCCAGGTGTACAGCAACTAGATCATTGGTCTGCTGAACAGCGCTGATCAGCATCAGGTCATCAGTGGGCCGCCATCTCCCCAAATCCTTGAGACCTGATGACGCCTACACAATAAAACAACAATGAAACATCTCATTTTAAGATCCAACATAGACGAAGAGCAGTTAACTCACTGATATTGCTGAAGATTTCTTGCCGATACCTTTGGGAACCTGGTGTAATAAATCACCTTAGGTATCTCTCTCTATTAGGTGTCCCTGCTACAGCAACCCTTACTCACCCCTATCCATAGGTACCTCTCTATTAGTTGTCCCTGCTACAACTACCCTTATTCACCCCTATGTTGCCTTCATCCTAAGTATCTCTCTATTAGGCGTCCCTGTTACAGCTACCCTTACTCACCCCTATCCATAGGTACCTCTCTATTAGTTGTCCCTGCTACAACTACCCTTATTCACCCCTATGTTGCCTTCATCCTAAGTATCTCTCTATTAGGTGTCCCTGTTACAGCTACCCTTACTCACCCCTATGTTGCCTTTAGGTGTTCCCTTTGCCTTCTTGGTGGCTGACATCTTAAGAGCCTTCAAATCATCCAACTCTTCATCATAGGTTCGTGGTCGTTTGATATTTCTATTTGAAGTACGACTTGGAAGTTGTTCCGTCTTTTTAGAATTGACAGTACTTGATGGTGATGCTTTAGTCTTAGTAGTTCCCTGTCCTTTGGAACCGGATGCTCCAGCTCGATTGTTTGTAGCTCTCTTTGTTTGTTTCTTGGGTGCACTGCTGGTCATCAAAGCTAAAAATGCCTTCGGTTTGCCAGCTCCCAGACCTCCACCACTGTTACTACTAGGGGAACTGCTCAGGGTTTTGATAACATTCAGCATCCCGGAAGCACTAACATTCAGCACTCCAGAAGCACTGGAGGAAGCATTAGCATTGAGGGGACCTGTAGTGGGTGGTTTAGCAGCTTCTGTCACTCCGATAACACTAGAAGAATCACTAGTCACAGGCAGTTTTTGTAGCTTTATTTTATCACTTGAAGACTCGGATATCAAGATGGCCTGGAGAGGTTTCTCAGATATTTCTGAGGGTTTGGCACTAATAATGACATTGCTGGTACCCTGACTTGAGGGGACATTGACAGCCCGAGTTAAAGAGGGGTTTACTGTCTGGGAAGTAGGGGCAGCTGAAACAAGAGGGGGTGGTTTTCGAAGGGTGGCAAGCTGAGAGGCCAAACTGTGAGACACGTTTCCAGCTGTTGTGGTTATCAGGACAGGTCTGGAAGTGATGGGCGTGGTTAGAGCCATGGCTAGAACTGGAGAGCTGGTGAAAGAGGAGGTAGTGGAGAAGGTAGAGCTAGAGTGGGAGGAGGTAACAGGAGTCACTTCCTTCTTCATCTCCTGCAGATTCTGAGTAGCCATACTTATCCACCAGACAGTTATTCGTGTTATACTTCTCGCAAATACTCGATCGAGTGGCCTGGGTCTGGTGCTCTCTAATTAGAGAGGTGTGCAATATATAGAATACTCCGGTCTGAAAACAATGGCAGTTGATGTGGTGGCTAACCCTTATGATGGTCTTCCCTACAGTGATAAGAAAAGGTATATAACTCCCTAATCATGAGGTCTAAAGTGAGGGTTTCCTCCTGTATATATTGTAGGTGGCTGTGTATCTACCCTGCATATCTGAACTCCCGTAAGACACTCTCAGAGGGTAGGAGAGTACCCAAGAAGAAAGCTGTAGACAACCCTCTATGCACAGAGATCAAAGATGTGTGTTCCAGCCTGCATTTGGCAGTAGAGTTCGAGAATAGCAAGCATTACCCGAGAGAACATGCCAGGGACCACATACATTCCGGTAGGGTCAGAGTTCAGATCAAAGGTGATGACGGATCTCCTTTGAATGGTGATATAAAATCTCGTAAGTGGCTCAATTTTATCGTTGAATGAATGGATCTTAGGCCGTACCAATAAGATTTTATGTTGCTCAGGCCCTACCGACCCACTAAAATCAAGATTGCATTCAATAATGATACTAGATAAAGCATACCTAATTTCTGCATTGCAATATTGGCTAGTGAGGCCTGAAAGTACTATGATGATTACTGTGGAAAATTTCAAATTGCTTTTTACTACCTCACAATAAGTCAGTACTGAGCTTTCGGCCATATTATTGCATGCCAAGGATAGGGATGATGAAGAAAAGTGCAGTATTTATTTCATCCATCACATTCTGTCCATCAGTGCTAGTTATTATCATTATCATTTTCAAACCGACCGACCTACCCATCAGTCAGCATATTTTTACCCGAGCAACATACAATCTGGCCTTATTCTTCATAGGTAAAGATCTTTACAAGGTGATTTGTGAGTTGGTTCCAAAGTTGAAGACTCGGCAAGGTGGTGGCAGTGGGGGGTCAGAACATGGTGGTGGAGGTGGGAGTGGCAGCTCAGGAGGAGGAGGTTCAGCAGGAACAAAAAAGAAGAAAAAAGGACGTAAATGAACTTCTAGAATTGAATACATTTTTCTGTACTCTTGTGTAAATACTCCATCTCATGAAATCATTTTTCCTTTACACATTCCCTGGAAATACTGTGATCTTATACAATCCACAATACATGTATAACCAACACCATCCCAAGAGAATCCCTCCGTAATACAATTATTGAAGTTTCATTGTCTGAAAAAATCTTACATTTAATACTTCATGGTACACAGTTATAAAGCACATGCATTGAATAATTAAAAGTCATTCAATAAGGCTTCCGTCTGAAGCTGCAACCTGCAGAGAGAAGCAAAGTAATATCGAAGGGAAGATCTGACGTCCCTACTCTAGAGGAGGACAATATTTTTTGTGGTTTTTTTTGAAGAGAGAGAAGGCAAGAGTAATGTTTTAATGCAATGGTTGCAAAGATTATGTGTAGCCTTTGGACCCATCTTACCTTCAGTTAATCTCGCTCTTCCTCCAGTAGGTTGAGCAAGCACCATGCTACAGCTGACACATAGCACCACTGTTTGCGCATGACTAAACACTGTTGTGATCTTGTAGCAATCTATATGGCAACGGTAACAAATTGCTAACCCGATGGGCTTTATTTGGAAAAATCAGGCGTACCTGGGCATTTCACGTCCATAAAAAAACTGTTTGGACTCTGAACAAGCCTCTTTAACTTGTGTTTTCTTTTCTCCTCTTCGGGATTTGGATTCAGCAAGTCCTTCGCCAACTGTTATGAAAAAACATGTCGAATTACAGCACGTGGCTCTAGTTCTATTCGTTTCACGCTCTAAAACTACTTTTTAATGGTGTATCTTCAAGCTTTTAGCTAACCATAACGATATATGTGTGTGCTTCAAGCTACCAACTCACCGGCATGTTTTCAACGCTGTTCAATACTGGATCAGCAAAAAAGAGGAAGAAAAATGCTGAGCTCAGCTTTATTATACCTCGTGGTGGTGCAATATACTGCGCATGCGTATCGATATTGATACACTGCATCAATTTGTGAGGGTGTTCAGGGTTTTTATGAGGTCGCCATTGTGTTCTCTCAAGCTTCTCTCTGCCATGGTCTTTGGAACATCCAGCTCATTCATCTAGCAACAATAATTATATATATGAGAGTTCAGTAGTTCAGTTGCTAAGCACTTACAATTAATTCAACATCTGCTTTACTGATCACCACTTTAGCCAGGTCCTGATCTCTACATATAAAAATATTTGGAGTAGGTGTGTGTATATTTTAGCCTGTTAATTGCTCACTTTTTGGCCCTACTTTCATTCTTCTTTTTCATATCACTTTCAAGCAGCGACATAGCCTGGTGAAGTGGAAATTATTATTCTGGTATCATCCACCAGTGTTTTCACAAGAAGGATAAAGGGACATCCAATCATACTGGACCTCCTCTTACTTACTTTCCCCAGCTCCTCTTTCTCCGCTTCCTCCACATAGTCAGTGACTTTCTCCAGATTTAGAGTTTCGACATCCTGATGCTTCTTCTTCAGAGCAGTCCCTGCTTCGCCTTCTGGAACCTCTTCGGCCATCAATGCTTCTGGATTAGGCAAAGGTCGTCAAATTTATGGACAAGTATGTAGGTAAGGGTCAACATATTTAGATCCTCCAAATTGACTAGGCACATGGATCAAAGGGGAAATGAAAGATGACAGTTTCGAGCGCTTTGGTTTTGTTGGTCTTTTTATCTCCACTCAACTTCTGGAGCAGTCCTAAAGACGGTTCCTTTCCCCTGGCAGCAGCTAAAGTGAAAGATGATGACTTCGCGGAGTTTGAAGATGATTCTGAATTCGATTTCGGAGTGAATGATGTTGAGGAGGACCAGGACTGTGAGCTGGATAAGCTAAGCTGTAGAACGCTGTTTCCCAAGTTTGATTCTCTTTTTTATTGATAGTTGAGGAAGAAGGAAGGAGTGTTGTTGATGGTGATGAAGCAATAGATGATGGTGACTTTGATGATGTGGATGTACAAGTGAGTCTGCAAATTTTCTCTTATTAAATTTATTTCTGCCACGTCTCCAGGAGGATGGTGAAGATGAAGGATTTGGGGTGGAATTAGACGAGGAAGAATTTGAGGTATGATCATAATTTTTTTTAAGGGCACCATGCAACTGTTTCTTGATTTATTTCAGACCAAACCGAGCTATTCTGGGAAGATGCCAGATATTGAACTCTCTGAGGTAAGAAGTTAGTCAATGTGAAGACTTTGGATATAATTGTAATATTAATCCTGTCTGTCCAGTCTGCGGTGAAGATGGGGCCAGTTTGGAAGACTTATGTATTTGAAATGGTCGTGATCCTAGGCATGGTCATTTACCTTATGAACTATTTCATTGGACGCTCCAAGAACTCGTCTATGGCCAACTCATGGTGAGTTCAACAAATTCGATAGTGGTTATGACTAAATCCCACCTTCCACTCTCTTCGCAGGCTCTCGGCTCATATGGATATCTTGAGCTCTAATTTTGCTGTTGTAGGTGAGTTAATCTCCTCCCCCCCCCCCCTTTGTATGCTGCTTTTATGCCTAGGAATTTAAATCTCGATATTCATTTTTTCTCTAATTAGGTGATAATGGTGAAGGGGAAGATCCTACTGAGGGAGAGTGGGTTAAGGAGTGTGATGATACATATACCCTCTGGTGCTCTGGGAGGCAGAACTGTGCTGGCATGCTTGTCCACATGCAGGTCAGGTGACATCAAAGGCTAGAGTAGCCTCAGTACGATGCTATATCTGGGAGGTGTGGCAGCCTGGTAGAACTGCGCTAGAGTAGCCTCAGTACAATACTATATGTAGGAGGTGTGGCAGCCTGGTAGAACTGCGCTAGAGTAGCCTCAGTACAATACTATATGTAGGAGGTGTGGCAGCCTGGTAGAACTGCCTTTGACTACATCTGCATGTACTTTTGTGGTTTTCCACAAAGAGAAAGAGAATAGCCTGAAGGCAAGTGTTCTTTTCAAAGATGTACATGTAGTGATGACATCTTTAATAACTACATCTCTTTTGGTAGTGTTGGTTACATGTTATATATCAGTTTTTGGTATCCCTTAAAAAGAAATTATTCTTTGAATGATTTCAGTGTGGGATTTTTTTTTTTTTTTTTTCTTGTAGCTATGTCGGAGACATGACTTGATGTCTGTCTTTCTGGGTCTCGCTCAACACAAGAGAGATGTGATTGTAAGTATGTTTTTTAACTGAATAAGTTTCAAACCTCTTCCTCACTGTTCGTTGCAGTCCTTTGTGTTTCAGCTGGCTGATGACGATGAAATGGACAGTTTTGTGCTAGCTATCGGCAGCAAGAAAACGCTCACCAAGATGCAGAAAGAATATGAAGATCTTGTGAGCAAGCAAAGAAAAAAATTAATATAAGATTATTATTCTTTAATTATTTTAGAACAATTATTGTCCTACTCTACGACAAATCAACAAAGCAGAGCCTCTTTTTCAGTTATCAGAGATTACCGAGGCAACACAGAGTTTTCTTTCGGATAGGAATAAGACTTTCCTGGCGAAGCATTCTGATGTCATCGAAAGCATTCACATATCCGATCAATACACTGGCTTCATTCAGGATTCGTGAGTTAAGAAGATAATGGAATAAGATTTAAGAGAATAATTATGGTTCTATTTTAGTGAGGACTCCGACACTGTGGTGGTGCGAAAGCCAGAAAAGAGAATCAAGTTAAATTTTTATGGTGAGTAATAAATTCTACCCGTATTATTAATGACACCTTCTTGCCGTGTTGAATTCAGCTTCGTCTTTTGATAAAGAAGGTCCGTTTTTGAAATTTTCCTTACAAGTGCTGGATCAGGTGAAAAACATCAGGCTTAGCAGAGAAGTAAGTCACAAGAAGTAGGTACATTCCATGTACAAATTCTGGCTGTGTTCCATTTCCAGGCACGAGACAAGGCTGTGAAGAACCGGATCAGTGTGTCTGCATCACTGGATAAGCTGCAGCATGCACAGCGCCAGGAGGCTGCTCAGCAGAGGAAAGAAGAGAAGATTCGTGCGCAGAAAGAGAAGACGATGCTTCTCTCTGAAAGTGATCCAGAAAAGGCTCGCAAGTTGGAGGTATTCCATTTTATTATTTTGCACAAACAAATACAGTGAACATGGACGACTCATCCTTTTGTCCTTTTGTAGAGAGGTTATCCTCTTTTGGACATTATTTTGTAATATACAAAGGTTGTCAGGGTGCTTGAGGAATGCCTAGTGAAAATTTTTGAGGAGGGGCAACTACAAACCAGTACATGTATTTGGAATTCTATGATAATCCCATTATGAAGCTAGGGGGGCGCAGAAGCCCCCTCACCCCCTCTTGAAATAAACCCTGATTGCATTAGAGTTTTACTCTAGTCATGATTTGTTACAGGAGAAAGAGAACAGGAGAGCTCGCAAGAAGATGCAGCCAAAACTCAAATCCATGAAAGTGCGTGCTGCCTAGTAGTGTGTGGTCTTTTACCAGTTAGCACAAGTTTGTTTGTTTTTTTGTATTATAAAGTCAAAGTAATTAATTTACAATGATTGGAATTGAATCAACAGAAAATGTTAAAAACTGACAGATTAGTTGCAAGTTTCTGGAACAAAGAAGCTAATCAGATTGGAGGGAGTTTTACAACACTGGATATGTTTTTAAATCTAAAGGACCAAAGAAATAGGCTTAAAGGGGCACCTACAGTACTTTATTTGCAAACCTCTTCATGACAAATCTTTCCTTGGGCTTGTTATTTTTTATGATTGCCTGGCGTTTTTTGACACCGTGATCTCGTAATTTTTTAAGCTGAGTCTTCCTTTTCTCCTGAGGGGGGAGAATGAAGTAGTATAATTGTGAAAACACCATGGGTCTGCCCAAGTCCCACTCCAATGATTAAAGTGATTAAACCAACCTTTGCTTTCTTCTTCTCATTTTTTAATTTAGTATCTCTCTTCTCCAGCCACTCCCGCTGGTAATCCAAAGAAAGCAACTTTGAAATGTTAGTCTCTTCCTTATCACCTGCCACCAGAGGAGGAAGTTTGACATCTGCTTCTTTATCGTCTTTGTGTTGCACATGCTTATCTTTATTGCTTGCACTATCTGATGTGTTCCAGTGACTCCAGTGATTTCTGAGCGGTGATTTGTAATCTTCTTTTTCTGAAAACGGCCTTTTCTCCGGGGTTTTTTCTATATGATCCAGGAGATCTGGTTTTTACCATTATGGAATACTGAAAAGGCAACCAGCTGATTGCTAACTCACCTTTCCTTCCGCCTGCTCTAGCTACCGTCCCGTAGTCAACAGTTTCTGCCTCCTTCCAGTTCAATCTTCGGCGCCTACCCTCATCATCCTTCAAACTCCTAGTAGCTATTTCCATGGTGGTAGACATGCATGAGCCGACGAGTCCGTCTGCAGATCTGATACACAGTTGCTATGGTGATCATAAATGAATGCATTCCAAATCGAGCACACCAGACTTATTAAACAAAATGGAGGTGAGAAGTTGGAATCGAGAGTGTAAAGAAGTGTTATAAAGTAAAGCGCTTTTTAAATTTGTAGCCTGGGGAGAATGGTGGACAAGAAGACTGGGTGCTGCAGAACCCTCTCCACGTGGCAGCGTACAGTGGAGACAAAGAGAGGCTCTTGGAGACATTAGAAACAAGTGCGTCTTGAGTAAAGCAACCGGTACAGTAAGAGTTAATTGTAGTCGGCTAAAAAGAAGATAAACAAAATCTTGCAGGGGAGACATAGCTATTAATGAGTTGTTATTAAAAACTTTGACCACTTTTACATAACTTTGTGCAATCAATGGCCCTTCCATCTGAGAATACTATACCGCAGGTGATGTGGATGAATCTGATGAACATGGACGCACAGGTCTCATGTACAGTGCCATATCAGACCAACTGGAGTGTCTGCAGCTCCTGCTCAACAAAGGAGCTGTGTTATCCATCCAGGACACCAGCGGACAAACAGCTCTCCACTGGGCTGCTGCCACGGTGAGGTCTCGTGAATTGATATGCTGTTTATCAAGCTATGTATGGAAATTTTTTCAGGGTAACCACAAGTGTTTGAAGGCATTGCTCCAATTTAGTCAGACGGAAGACCTCATCATCAAGGATAATGATGGAAGGTATCAAAAAGTCAAATTCCTCCCCAAACGATAATGATATTAACTTCCTTTCTTTAGAACACCTCTTCATTTGGCCACCAGTCATGCTAACTCGAAGGTGAAAAATCTCTTCTAGCATTTTTGAAATTGAATTACACAAATGATTCTTCATTGGCTGCAGTGTTTGGCTGCCATCGTGCGGAAACTTAAAGCTGTTCATCTAAATGAAGTGGACAGTGAAGGAGTGAGTCCAGTCCCTTCATTACTTGTGAATGTTTCATCCCCCACTTCCCCAGATGACAGCTCTCCATTGGAGTGCTTACAACAACACACAGGAGAACGTTCGCTTGCTCTTGAAAGCTGTGAGTCCCACCACCTAGGGTAGTATGTTTCATGGATCGATTGTGTCATGTGATTATCAGGGTGCTGATATAGTGGTGATGGATATAGATGGGAAGACGGCATTACACTGGACTGCCAATAACCCCAATGACAGTACAGTCAAGACTCTCCTGGTATGCCCATGAAATTTTTAGTGGGATATAATTTTTGTGGTTTTTGCCATATAAATTCAAACCACGAAATCCATGAAATTTTATATACCACTACTGAATGCATTGACGTCACACACAGGATATGGCTCCCACAGCTGTGAATCTGAAAGATAGAGAAGGGAGAACAGGTTGGTTCCCTCAGGTTGTGTGTGGTTGCAAACTCTGTCATCATCCCTAACATATTTTCTCTTTGCTTACCTTCAGCTCTTCATTTAGCAGTGGCAGCAGGCAATGTTCCTGTCATAGATGCTCTGGTGAGATAGCCATTGGAATATACAGGAAACTTAATGATAGGATTAGTCATCCACCACTTCATGCAGTGTGCTAGTGCTGGACTGAAGTGTGACATCAGTGCAGTGGACATGCAGTTCAGGACGCCTCTCCACTGGGCAGCTGTGCTGGGGCTAAGGGAGGTGGTAGGTATACTCATGGAGAGTGGGGCAGATCCTAACCTTGCTGATTCTGTGGGAGCAACTGCCTTACATTATGCTGTTAGTAGTCCTAGTTTTGTCATCGAATACCCATTACTCTCTCTCTCTCTCTCTCTCTCTCTCTCAGGCACAGAAGAACCACGTGGACTGTGTTTCAGCTCTCCTCTCTTTCTCCAGTGTAGGAGACCAGCCTGACGGAGATGGAAGGACGGCCCTCATGTGGGCTGCCCAGCGAGGCAACTACAACGTCCTCAAGGCCATGCTGGAGAGAGATGGTGATGTGCATACATGTGACAAGCTAGGAGCCACTGGTAAGCAGGAAATATACAGTAGAACATCCAAATAACAGACAAGTTGGGGCCACTGAAATCGTCCTTTACAGAGAGGTGACCTTTATTCAGAGGTCATTTAATACACAAAGTACTATGGTGGGACAGCAACAAGTGTCCTTTATAGAGAGGTGTCCTTTATTCAGAGGTCATTTAATACACAAAGTACTATGGTGGGACAGCAACAAGTGTCCTTTATAGAGAGGTGACCTTTATTCAGAGGTCATTTAATACACAAAGTACTATGGTGGGACAGCAACAAGTGTCCTTTACAGAGAGGTGACCTTTATTCAGAGGTCATTTAATACACAAAGTACTATGGTGGGACAGCAACAAGTGTCACTTTACAGAAATATGTCCTTTATTCAGATTATCCATTATTCACTGTACCTGTTTCTGCTATCATCACCACTTACTGATTTTTCTATCTTCTGGTACTACAGCATTACATGCTGCAGCCTTGTCAGGCCATGCTAGTTGTGTCCAACTCCTGCTCCAGCACTCTGCTAACCTCGATGCTGTTGACTCCAATGGCCACACCCCTCTATTCCGAGCCTGTGAACGTGGGCACACGGAAGTAGTACTCGTCCTAGGTCATGCTGGAGCATCGGTCAGCCTACGGGACACCAATGGGCGGACATGTTTGCACTGGGCTGCCTCAGGGGGACATGCTGGGATCTGTTCCTCATTGATTCATCATGGTTTGCCTGTGGATAATGTGGACAATGGAGGGTGAGAGATAACTTCTAAATTGTGTTCAGAATAAGCTGTTTTATCAACTCATTTTATAATTAGACGTACCACCCTCCACTGTGCTGCTTATGGAGGTTACACTGAGTGTCTGAGTGTCCTCCTCAACGAAGGACAGGCAGATATCAACCTCCAAGATGCTGAAGGAATAACAGCATTACACTGGGCATGCTCAGCGGGACACTTGGAAGCTGTCCAGTTGCTACTCAGTGGAGGAGCCAACCTGAATATGATGGAGTTGGATGGAGAAAGACTTACTCCTCTCGACTATGCGATCATCGGAGGTCACCAGGAAGTAGCTCAATTGCTAATTGAGCAAGGGGCCCTCTCGATCTCTAGTATCAGGGAGCTAGCAGCCACCATGATACAGAAGTGTGTGCGTGGTTATTTTACACGAAAGAAGACGGCTCCGATGTTCCAGGAATACCGATCCAAAATACCTGTTTCCAAACCTGCTAGTACTGCCACTACAAGTAGCAGAGGAAGTAGGCAAAGTCCTAAGGGGACATCAGAACCGGATGGTGCTGAAACAACTGAGTCAGAGATTGCTAGGAAGATGAGAGAGGATAAGACAGTTGAGAGAAGAAAGTAAGTTTTTGTATGTACTCTTGGTAAAGGTCATATCTATCATCTGCATTATAGGGAGCTCGAGGCACGCTTATTGGCGAGTGAGCAACACATGAAGAAACTTCAATCTTGGAGTTCATCCAATATTAATGTGAGTATCTATTGTCAATAACATTAATTTTATGCTATTGTGTAATATCATACTTTGTGACTTTTTAGCGAGGTTATGCCAGTGGATTGGCTGCCAAGGAGAGGGAAAGGGTGGACATGTATCGACAGAAGACCAAAGCAGCTCTGGTGATCCAGCTGGCATGGAGGAGATACATTCGTAGGCAGAGGTATCGCCGAGCCATGGAGGCACAGGCCAGGGCAATTCATGTAAACACTACAGAATATGTCTAATAATTATGATTATAAATTGAGTTCTTTGTAGCGAGGTGGGTTGGAATGGCGAAAAGAGCTAGCAGCTCTGATTATCCAACTTGCTTGGAGGAAGTACCAGCGCAGGAAGTTGTTGAAAAGGAGCTTTCGTCGCCAGAAGGTGTTGAATGACTGGAGTCCAAGTGTCATAGCAGCCAGGCAGAAACTACTTGTCCAGAGAGTTTATGGTGAAGAATTCAAACACTTAATTTTTATCAAAAGGTTAACTTTATGAACTCTATAGGTCAGGAAATGCAGGCCGTCCAGTATGAGCCACCCAAACCACGTCCCATGGTGAGGCCTGCCTATATGAGCTACATTCCCAGCCCTGCTGCACTCTCCTTCAACTTTGCAGTCCAGAGTTACCAACCAGATGCTGCAGATACTGAATGTAAGCCAAAATAATAATAATCAGGACACCATGTTTAAATCCTCTTTTTACTTTTCAGGTCACTATTCTTTAACTGCCACCTATTAGAATTTCATGGAACTAATAAATCTCACTATTTTTATAGCATTTTATTCTCCCCTACATGCAAGCATTGTTTTTGTAATTAGTTATTGCGCATGCGTATAGTTACGTGATGTGATAGTCTTGCTTAGTCGACCCTTTACCAACCGCGTAAAAGGTCGAGACTAGTCACGTGGTGAATCTTTGTTTTTGCTTTTCTTGATCCTCAGTGAAGCAGCTATACGTCAGAATCTGCGGAGAGGACTCCACTTCCATCTAACACAGATCGACTACTTCTAGTGCCATGGTACAATGTCTTAAACTATACATACCCAATAATATAAGGTGAAATTCCGTTTCAGGCTTCTGATGATTCTGAAGTGAACCCTAAGGCTTACCCCCTTGCAGATCCGCAGTTGACTAATACCATCCTAAACTTGCTCGAGCAGGCCACCAACTACAAACAGATGCGCAAAGGAGCTAATGAAGGTGCGCAGTTCCTATTAGCTACAACATTCAAGAGGTTATCCTCACTATTAATTTTTGTAGCAACAAAGTGTTTGAATAGAGGAATAGCAGAGTTTATAGTGATGGCAGCTGATACAGAACCATTGGAACTTCTCCTTCACTTGCCTCTTGTGTGCGAAGATAAGGTCAGAACTTAACAGTGCACTGGAACCTCCAAAAAAGGACACACTGAAAGAGCATAAGTCAACAAAAGACAATCCTATGGATGCAAAAAGAGGACAACCTCTCTACAAAGACAAAGGCCTGGGTCTCAAGTGTGTTCATTATTTGGAGGTTCTACTTTACTGGAACTCAACATGTTATGATCTCAAATGATTTCCCCCCACAGAATGTTCCTTATGTCTTCATACGCTCCAAAGCAGGTCAGTTCTAGCTTCTCTAGTACAAACTGGCTCATTATCATATACATTAAATGGCGTTATATTATGATCTGTGCAGCTCTTGGACGTGCTTGTGGAGTGGGTCGTCCAGTGATAGCATGTGCAGTGACCATCAACGAAGGCTCTCAGTTAAAGCCTCAGATTACATCACTCCAGCACTCCATCGAGAAGCTACTCATCTAACCATTGGCCCCTCAATATACGGACTTAAATTTTTCCCTATGAATCACTCAGAAGTATTAAATTTATCAGAAACTTGGCTAGTGGGTGTATTTTGGGAGGGTAAATCTTCATACCCCTCTGATCAAGCAAAATGATTTGCTCATAGTTTAATAAGTTATAGTTGCTATTTGAAGATCAGAAGAACAGTCCCTTATGATAATGATGAATATTATCAAGATGTAAGGTGAAAGCATGGTTTATGGGGAGGCTGTGAAGTTGAAAATCTTGTCCTTCACTACTTGTCCCATCAGTCCATGTACCACTTCAATAGATGCTTTAGAACTGTACAAAGGAGAAAAAAAATGTCAGTGAAAAACTGAAACTACCTCGAAGACCAACTCACCAATCCTGAGCCAATTTGTTCAGTTTGTTATCTGTTCCTTTGTTACCATGACTACCAGTCATTCCTCCTTTCCCAAAACTACTTGCAATGTTCTGAGAAATGAAACAAGTCTCAACTCGCAGTGTAATTTTGCCTCAAAATCACCTGATGTTCGATTTGCTCTAATTTCTGTGCCAAATCTGAAATCTGTTGAGTGGTATAATCAGCATTCTACAGAGAAATCAAGTTTGATTTCAACATTCAGCACTTTGAAGACAGGCTCTCCCGCTCTGCGAAAAAAGCAGGCCTGGGTACGAACAAGATTAGGGGACAACATACCGATAGTAACGAACAGGAGGAAAGAGTGTTGACCCAATACTTGTTCCATAGAAGGTCGAGAAGATGCGAATCCAAAGAAGATTTGAAATAAGACACATCCAGAGAGTAGTATTGCCGACAGTGCACTCCAAAATCCTCTATCTTCTCCAGCGGGATGGTTTGGTACACTCCCGGGCCATCATCGGGGGGTTTGTGTCCCTAATTGTGACCAGAATAATTGATACTCTAAGGTGAGACGACCATACCTTTGGATATGTTCTGAATGCTCCCAGACTGACTTTTCCTGCTGACATTGTTCGAATGGGATCGACCTGGAGTCAATATAAATCACATATTTGCTCACTCAAAATGATTTTACTTGATCATTATTACCACAATAGCCACCCATGGGTCTTGGAACTGTTGATTTGTCATCTGCGTTGACACGTCAATGCCCGAGAGCCAACACCCGTACCCAGGGTGACTGTGGTACCAACCAATAGCATTCTCCAATCGACCCACCTGCAAAAAATGAAGGAAAAAAAAGAAGGAAAAAAAGAGTGTCATTCTGATTCATACACCAATCTGTTTTCTTTTACTCACCAACTTTGAAGACTCTATGTAAGTTGACATGTATTCATACGCTTCAGTCTGAGCATTGACACGCGTCTCTGTTCCCTCCACTGGGAGAGCAAAGACATCCATTACCACCATTGTTGGCCCATCTATCTTCCCCAGGATTAACCCCATCACTTCCAACCTCCCACCAGAACGAGAGTGCATCACCATCTTCAGAAGTGCAAGTGCCGAGATCTTCACTTCTTTGAAATAGTTTAGACTAGAGAAGAAAGAAAGGGCTTATGAAATATCCATAGAACGGCTTTATAACTGACTCTTTTGTCCATGGTTTGGCTGATAACAGCTCCTGTTGTTGGGAGTGGTCGTACTTGAATATTGAGTCCACGCTGGAAACGGTAGTGATATCGTTAGCTAGCTCAAAAGTCGCTTTAGCCGTGGCAGAATCCATGGCAAATTGTAGTCTGGCGTAGCGGCCCGGCGACCCTTGGGTTGGTAAGGGTCGCCGCTACGCCAGCCTAGCGCCTAGCGCCTAGCGCCTAGCGCCGCGCCTAGCGCGCCTAGAGACCTAGACTAGGCAAATTGGGTGAACTCGACTCCACTAGATAGCTGATTCAGCACTTGTATGGGTCAAAGGTCAAGACACAATCTTTCACTATTCCAAAATGGACGGTGTAGCTTCAAGTAGCTCTAAGACGAGTGCGAGTAAGTTAAAGATCCTAGGGGAAGTGTCCATTTCAGATCTCTCTCTTTTACTGACCAGATCAGTCTGACGTGCTGACTCAGCAGAAAATCCAGGACTTGGTGAGCGAAGTGGACCCAAAGCAAGTTCTGGATGAAGACGTGGAAGAGGTAAGAAAAGGGTTTCTAACACCACCCACCAAACATTCTTGCAACTTGTTTTTAAGCTCTTGATGCAAATGGCTGATGATTTCATTGAGAGTGTGGTCACATCGTCCTGTAAATTGGCACGTCATCGGAAATCAAATGCATTGGAGGCCAAAGACCTGCAGCTCCACTTAGGTATGTGATATTGCGTCAGATCAGTATGGGGAAGTGTAAAAGATTTGTTTTCAGAGCGTTCGTGGAACATAAAGATACCGGGATTCGGAGGGGAGGAGACTCAAACTGTTCCAAAGAAGGCCACGTCCACAGAAGCACATAAGCAGGTAACTCTTGTATTCTGCGCTTGCAAGTCCCTCTCCCATAATTCACACTCTCTTCCTCATCTCGTATCTCTATAGAGAGTGAATCAAATCAAGAAGTCACGAAGATGACATCTAAATGTACTTTGCCATCATTAATTTTCTTAACCAGCCCCAATTAACTTATACAGTGAACAAGAAAAAAGTAGGGGAAAAAAACATCACAGCAAAGGAGACGTTGTATTAATAGATTATTAAAGTCTGTGGTATGACTAGGCATGCTCAGATGCTTGATAAATGATGTGCCCTTATGTTATAGTGATGTGTGATAATAAATCTTAAAAGTATAAAGTTGCATGATAGCAGTACTTCAAGTACTGGCTGTGACTTCACTGTTCCCCGCCTCTTCCTTAGCTTCCCCATCTCCCTCATCGTCCTGCTTTGATTGCTTTGGAACGGGAGCCCCCTTGTCAGACCCGTACTTTCTCTTCCTGTCTCTAAGGTTGCTCAAGCGACCACCATGCTTCTTAGCCCTTCCTTTGTTTTTATTTTTGGATCTAAAATCAAGTGCTTTTGTCCAGTACTCTTCCTCCTCAGCTCCTATAATCAAGCCTCCAATAATAAAGGTCTATTTGCTATCTAACTGCTATAACTTTAACCAAATTTCTAGTTTAATGCTAGCCTCATTCCCAGGCCTTCCTCTCTCACTTGTAGTCTCTCACCAAAGAAAAAAAAGGTTAAAGTATGTGCGTCTCTCATAGTCTCTCACCAAAGATAAAGGTACCTTTTTCTTTGTTGAGAGATTACAAGTGAGAGAGGAAGGCCTGGGAACGAGGCTAGTTCAATGCATCAACAGAGAGCTAATTATCCACTCTCTCTGCTGGTGTTTGGAATTTGGTAGCAGTTATAGCGAATGATCAAGGTGCCAGGTAGTACATAGTGTAATAAATTCACCAACCTTCCAGGACCCTGAGTTCCACATCAGCTCCACATAATTGCGGATTTCCATCTTCGGTGGCAGCTGCTTTGAGACCATCCATGGCTTTAGTTGCACCATTCTCCTCTTCGAACCTCACATAACCCTAAAGAATGTACCAGCCGGTGAACCCCAACCCCCATCTACTTCTCTTTCACCTCTTTGTCTCCTTTCTGGAAATCGATATACGCTACAGTTGCAAACTCCCGAGTGACTTCCTGTAATAAAGAGGTTAAAAATGATAACTATATTGAAGACCCACCAAAGCCCATCGGACCCTGGCAAGACTAAGACCCCACTGAAGCCCGGCAAGACTCCAACAGTGAAACCTCCAATAAAGGAAGGGACAAACCTCTCAACAAAATAACCTCCAAAAGAGGACAACCTCTCTACAGGGCCTCAAGTGTACTTGCAGACACACAGTACCTTGATGTCTTCTCTGGTGGTGTCCAAGTCTGAGCCTTTGAAGAAGAGGATAGCTCCTTTAGTACGTACACTGCTGACCTCTGGCTGGTCAGTTTTGGCGCTGGCCTGCTTCGCTTCCTCCTTGGCTTTCTTTCGCTCCTCTGCTTTCCTAGCGTAATAAGTTTCCCTAATAGAATACAACTTCAGTTAAACATGTGTCTAGGCTATAATACTGAACGAGGTAATGACCTACTGCACATGCTCACTTTGATTCTTTGACGAGTTCGTTGCCTTTGAATGTAACAGTGGGAAGACTTAAAAATGAAGTAGCTTTGTCTTTCTGTTTGAACTCCACAAAAACTGAACCCTGAACACAAACACCAATCAGTAAAGTTGGATCACGTTATAACTAATTCACTGACTTTGAACGTCCGATCGGTCAAATTTCTTCTCATCTGCACATGCTCCAACTGGAGGAATTGTACAAATTTTTCACAAACATCATTGAAAATACGAATGATTTTACCTTGCCATATTGATCAAAGAATGACTGAATATCATCCAACTGAGCATCTTCTGCAAATCCTTTCTAAATTGAGTAAAGTATCATAGCTAAACCATACCAATATCCTTCAGTTACAAGTTACCACATAGACTGTTTTCTCCTTCATTTTTTGTCTCTGTTCTGGTGAGAATATGTCTGGAGGTGGATTGTCAGGACTACGTCTAACAGATGTTCCTTCACTGTTCACCTCCAGCACGTTAGCGGAGCTTTTCCGGAGAGCCTTGACGATAAGGTCAGGGTTTGAAGATAATGCCTGTTAGGATGATTGTTGCAGTAAAATGATGACTATTAAAGGGAGTAAAGTGCTACACCTTTAGTCGGTTGAATGTGAGCAACGTAGCAATGGGTACCCCTGGTAATATGGGCAGTTTGGTCAAGGAATTATAGACATCTATAAAAGGGAATTCAACAGCAAAACATGACCACAAATTTAGCTATGGGCCAAGGGGATCAATATAAACCCCCCACATGTCTATTAGGATACATCCTCCTTCATTCTCGGCCGCAGCTGATTGCAGAAACTTATCCCTCGGTAAATTCCTGTCTCCAAAATAGTACTACAGAGACAATAGCACTTCAGTGATAACTAGCACATAGTACAGAAACATTACACAACATAATTACAAAAACTATACTGTAGTACAATTACGATACCACGTGGTCATAGCTACCTCAACTTGACGGATTATTTTTTCTTCCAGTTGCGCGGAGAGATCGCTGCCATTCTCCACGCTTTTGCCGACGGTTGCCTCGGACGATTGAGATTCTTCCTTTTTAGGTTCATCTTCGGTCCCTGGAGTAGTAGAGTCGGCCTGGCTTTTCTCTGTATCAGACATTATCGCAGACTTTAATTTCTAATTAGCGCACACTAAAGTAGGCAGGTGTGCTTTAATTAGAGTTGATTTTTAAAAATTTTCGTACGAAGACGCTGCCAGCAGAGTTTCATCTGAAGCTATCCACTTTATTTATGACCTACCTAATCAGTGTGATAATGGCTACTTCTTCTTTCCTGGACAAATATTTCGAATGTGAGAGTTTGCCATCTGGTTTGAACACTGTGACTGTTTTTATGCTCTCTTTTTGACCTGCACAGGTGTTGACGCCATGCCTCAAGATCTTCAAAGGCATGTGACCCAACTCAGGGAAATAGAGATGGAGAAAAGAGGTAAAAAATTTACATCGACTCTAATAATTATAGCATATTCTAGCTCTCCATTTTCTACTCGTCCATAGATTTGTTCCTTGAGACAGAAAGACTGAGAAGTGAGCTGGTGAAAGCAGTTGAGAGTGGAAGTAAGCATCAGCTGCTGTTATTTCGTCAGCTTCAGGAGTGTTTGCTTGAGATCAGAGAAGTGGGAAACTCAAAGCTAGAAACATCAGCAGAAATGCTGGACACAGTGAGTCAGTGGAGAGAGTCCTAGTATTGTTACTGTGAACCAAATTGATATAGACTATAGTTTTTCATACATAATGGGTGGGCATTATTTGTAGTATTCAGTGCTGCCATAGCAACTATGCTTTATGATTAGGCGGAGGAATACACTCAGCAGTTAGGTTTGTGTGCCAAGGACCTGGAGAACAACCCTCGTGGGGAGGACCTATTCCACACCCCTCGGTACAACAGTTCTCACTACTCCAGCTTCAAGGGAGAGAGTCCAAGTGAGTTAGCTGATTCCCCCCCTCCTCAGGCCAGTGGCAAAATGGCTATTATTCTTTATTATAGTGAGCAATGGTCTACCCGAGTCCAAAACTGCTGTCAAGAGAACTTCATCTTCTAAAAGGCCACGACAACCTGCTGTTGCCTCCAATGATAGAGGCCATGACGATGACCTACCCCTCTTCCCCAATGGGGGGAGTGTGGGGAAAGAGGGTGTGGTCAATCGGAGCAAGGAAGGGGGGTTGTCAATGCTGGTGGCAGCGGGGGGAATGGCAGCTGCTGGAGGGGGTGGTGGTGGGGGAGGAAATGGAAAGCCTCCAAAGAAGAAGGTCAAGACAGTCAAGAAAAAGTGAGTATAAAAGCAATTTTATTATCATCTTGATGTTATTCCTATTAATTTTTAGCGCTAGAGCAACAGTAGCTAAGGAAAAGGAGACCCCTCCTCCTACTGCTCAAGCCATGCCCATGCCCGACCTGACCAGCCAGCCCCTGGACCCAGATGAACCCACCTACTGTCTCTGCCAACAAGTCTCCTTTGGCGAGATGATTGGTTGTGACAACGATGATGTAAGTGACTTGGTTGCATCAGATTCTAATGCTTTATGATACTATTCTCATTCTTGCAGTGTCAGTTCGAGTGGTTTCATTTTCAGTGTGTGGGGCTGACCTCCAAGCCCAAGGGAAAATGGTATTGTCCAAACTGCACCCAAGAAAGAAAGGCAAAGACCGCAAAATAACTCCCCCCATTTGGTTTGCTCAGCTCCACAATTTTATACCCAGTGTTCCATCTAGTTATCTACACTTCACTGCTACCAGAACAACCTCTTTTTTTTCTTTGTGGCACACTCACTCACCTCTTGCTGAACTCACCCTGCCCACTCTGAATCATCCCTTTAATTCACCCTGCCCACTCATCACATTCCAGCCCCTCCTATATAACTCCCCCCATCACTCACTGACACTCATCATTACTTCCCCGTCCCCTTAATTAATATAATAATTATGATGATTAATTATAAAGTGGGTGGGGATGAAGTGAAATTTGTCGTTTCTTAGGTTCTTCTAGATTTTGTTTCTCTCTATAGTTTTAAATTAGTTAAGCCAGTGAGAAGGGACCCATTGCTGGTTGGTCTGGAGGTTGCATGCCAACTGGACGATTTCTCTGTAGGCTGTTTCCAAGTCTTCAAAGGAAATGTGGTGGTCAAAGTAGTGACTGTAGGTCTGCTCCAAGTGTGTTGCTTGTCTCACAATGTCCAGCATTGCAGTGTCCTGGGGACACAGGGAAGAAATCAAAGTGGAAGACTGGAAGTGATATGGCCCGGTTAAACCTTTGATTAAAGGACACTCTGAAAGGGGACAAACCTCTCCACATAGGACATACCACCTCTAAAAATAATGGACAATTTGGATAAAAGGCTGAGTTCCATTATTCTGAGGTTTCACTAACACTTGATTAAAAGGTAATGGCATAAATTTCCCCTTTTCCTGATGCAATTATTACCTTTATCTTCTTCTTAGGTAACCAGTTCTTTTTCATGTAGTCTGCTGAAGGGGTGGAAAAATACACAATGAAAGGTCGAAGTTCAGGTGAGCGGACAGATTTGATAGCCTGGGGATCCAAGAGCAGCAAACAGGTCTTTCCAGAATTGACAACATTGCGTATGGAGGAGACACTGGTCCCATAATAGGAACCATTGAGGTAGGCATGTTCGATCATACGGCCATTCATAATATCTTTCTCCATTTGAGAATGCCGGACAAAGTGATAGCTTCGTCCTTCCACTTCACCACTGCTGGGTTTTCGTGAGGTATCTGTGTGCACATGTGGGGTGTGAGAGCCAATCAACCATTATTTCTCAGCTCTGGCTAATGGATCACTGTTGACTTACGAGGAATGGGTATATCAAACTCTGATGGATTTTCTGATAAAAGTTTTGCTTTGAGATCTTCCAACTTGAACGGTCCATTTCGAGGAGCTAGCAAGAGGAAATGAATTGGCATAAAAAATATGATTAGTCAAGAGGTTACCTATAAGCATGATAGGGCGTGGTCTTCCTGGTTGCGGATCTATTTTACTCATTTCTTCGTATGTTACTATCTCCTTACCAACAACTACAGACATTGACGTAGTCATAATAATAATAATAATAATGTCATGTGACCATGTCTCTCAAGTTCATGATATCATGTGACCATGATTCTCAAACTCACTATTATAAGGAGTAGAAGCTTTCTTCTTATCGAGAGAACGTTTGGTCTTGCTGGAATTTTGTAGCAAGAAAGTTCTCATCCTAAGAATTAGGGGAACAATCGTAGCTAAGAATGTAGACTGACACTTCAGGACTATTCATACAGTGAAGAATGTCCAAGAATCTCAAATTATTTCCTTACCACTCCATGTGTTTCTTGCTTGGGATGAGTCCCACACTTTCCTGTTTGTCCCCCTCCCTGATGGCCTGCCACCACTCCGGATCATCCTGCTCTACCACCTGGAACATCGCACCTTTCCTGAGCACAAGCCCCGCCTCGTGGCATGGGTGGTGTCGGTCAGTCTTGGGGTCATAGTTCACCAGACTTCGGATGTAAATGGATTCCTGGATATTGGAATAAATTGAGTGGTAACCACGATTTTTTTCCTGGGGAATAATAAAACCCTTTAAAGTGTATTAGTATGCTACCAATACAGGATGAGAGGTGGGAGAGAGTTTAACCTTTAATCATCTACCACTTCCCTTAATAGTTCATGCAAGCTGGCAAAATTCTTACCTGTCTCCTTCTCTTTAGGGTGAACTCATCAAGAGCTGGTGTGATTTTGAATGTCACAATTCCTGTCAACGCTTGCTGAAAGAGAAAATAGCTAAATGATAACTCCATTCATCTCCCAATCCACGCACATACCATGAGTGTAGCAACCTGATCGATGCTCCACCCTTTGATGGACTCTCCATTGATCTCGTGGATGATGTCTCCAGAATGCAGCACTCCACTCCGTGCAGCCACGCCTCCACACAGCACACGAGATACAATAATCTGTCCCTTGTCATCCCTTCGTACAGTTGCCCCCTATCAAGAAATACCACATTCAATTGAAGAGCCAAGAAAAAAAAAACACTTCCAGGTCAGGAAATGAGGCAGATTAATGTACAAAATGCATCTAAGAACATCAGATTGGCTCTTATAATTAATATAGGGTGGTGCATCAGAAACGGTGATTTTGTGACTTTTCAGTGAAACACACTGCTCTCACCAGTGGATCTTTCTTTTTGTCCATGCGTACCACTCTAACTGGGGCCTTCATCTCGAGATCACGATGACGTCTATCTGTTTTGCCCTTGGTGGTGACAGACTGGAAAGGATATTCCTTATTGGCCACTCTGTCATGTGCGGCAATAATGGCATTAACGTGGGGGGAGGTGAGGAGTTGGAAGAGCTCCTCCTCCTCAGGAGATGAACCACTCTCGGTATCATAGCAGATGAAATTGGTGAGAGTAAGAGCATTGGGGGAAGAAGGCTGGGTGGAATCTTCTCTGGTACTCATGGAAACCACATCATGAAACTAGAAAGAGAGCATTGGCTATAAATTGACACTCAGAGTTTATTCCTCATGTTCCATTAAAGGGAAGTGACAGTCATAATAATAAATTAATTAAGGAAATCAAAACATGTAGAGCTAACAGGTACTTGTTTTTTTAACAACAAATTTATTTGTATAAACAAGAGCTTGTGATTATATAAACTGAACTCTTGCAGCAAGATGCCACTTGTGATGACTATTTTCAATAACGAAAATTTAATCAACTAGAGGGGAAATCCCTGATAATGATAGTCTTATTGGGAGTAGGTGTGGTTTTACCTTGAGAAGGGAGTGGAATTCTGGTGTTTTGAGCATGCCCCTGAGAAAAACCAGATCTTCTGCCTTTTCTTGCTGGAGGTCACCCTGCTCCAGCTGTTCAAGTGACTGCAACAGCTGCTCAATACCTGCACAGTCACATACCTCCATGACCAGCCACGCCCACTATTTCAGAAGTGTTACTTTTACTTACTTTTCGTGGCATCCCTCGCCCCCATTTCGATCATTAACTGCAACAAGATCGCTCTATCTCAACCCGATATCCTAAGAACAGTACCAAAGGGTCCTTTTCTATGGGGTCTTTGTTAGGTTGTCTAGGGATATTGAGAAACCGTGATACTCACGTGATCTTATTAATGATATTCATGACACTAAACGAGCGTTTGATTAGTTGGAGAAGAACTAAAATACTAGCGACGGAGGTGGATTGTCACCTCGCCTTGGAATTCACAGCGCCTAAGACCAACGAATCTTCCATCTGAAACTGAAGGGTATTCGCTCCTATTCGAAGTAAGGACAGTAACTTTCTATTGACTGTCTTTTTTTGCAGTAAATGATTTGATAATGGGTGTGGTGATATAGAACAAGATATTATCAACTTAGTAGTACAGTGTATTAGAAATAGATTACTTATCCAAGTTAGTAATCAGTCATGTCCAAATCTTATCTTTCAGGGCTAGCTGGATATAAAGTAATGCTGTATGGTCTAATAGTGTTAAACTACCACCAAGCTACCAAGCTAACTTCCTTCCCACCTATTAAACTACCTCTCAAGAAAAAAGGAAAACTTGCACATAGCTGGGTGCTACTGCCCCAACATACTTGTACAATTTGTAGTTTATTTAAGGCAGCTGGTTGACAGTTAGCTGGGTTGTATCAGGCACTGATTGGTTGGTATATCGGCGCCTGATTTATGCTTAGTTGGATGTGGATCAAAGTGGCAAGTAAATGTTGATGCGCATGGTGGTCTATTCATCTTAGCTTGTGCGAGAGCAATGCTTTCCTTTTCTACTCTGACTTATATCGCTTCTTTGTTATGAATTCATCAGGAGTTGAACAAAGGGGAAAAGCCAAAACCAAATAATTACTACATAGAGTACAAACTAGATGTCAATAGATCATTAACTGACATATATATCTGGTAGGTAGTTTGGTGTAGATTGTGTTAATGGATTGTGTATGACAGAAAGCGCACGCATCACTAACTTCACTCCTTTAGTCCTTATCACGCTCGGTTTACTCCTTGTTGAGTTTATAGTCTTTTTCTTCAGTTTCAGTGCTTGTTAGCATTATAGGGTGATCTTCAGAGGCTTTAGGATCTGTTAATCTCTCTCTTCATAGCAACAGAACTGTTTGGAATGGCATGCCACTTCATTCCAATCCTGACTGACCTCAAAACTGAGCCACTCTAAAACTCTCACCCCTAATTAATACAACAAAGATATCGGGGAAGACTGACTCTCCCTGATCTCCAGATTGGAGGGGTCTAATGCAATATAATAGTATCTTCTACTGCAATTGAGATGAACTCCTCCCTGGAATAAGATTACACCTCCCTCCCTTTAAGTTGAGGCCTATCCATTCTCCATGGTAACAGTGATATATGAAATCAAAATCGGTTTATTAACTGGAATATGTTCCTATGCTCTCCCATGAGGGTGTACACATGTTCCTGTTATCTCCAATTATAATATGCTCCTGTGATCTCCCACGAGGGATCTCCCATCCCATGAGATTACTCAACTCCCAACCTAATGATAATGATGGAGAGGGAGCCTCCCACTGTTGAGAGGTCTCCAAGTATTACATTTGTTTTAGCAGGATTTTGAATCATTGTAGTTGTTCCTAGAGTGTGTCTACATGCAACGGTAGCCCATTTATGACCATAATAGTTTAACATTCAAATGAATGTGTTGTCTGAACTCCCTCTGTACTTTGTCATTTGAGATAGGTCAAGACTCAAGTCAAGTGGGGAAATAATTAATGTACATAAGAGTGTCCTGGCCACCCAATTACACCTTTAATAGCTTGTACCTTTCATGTCAGTCAGGGCTTCCACCAGTGCTTCAGTTCTTTCTCTGGAACTTGCCATTGAGTTCATTATGACCTGTGTGGCTTGAATTACAGCAAGGGCTGGGAACTATTTTTCTGCAATGTGGTTGGAGTAAAAATCAATTTTTCAGCATAATAGTTAGCTCGATCCAATTATCTGTTGTGAATAGTGCCTCCATTAGAAATGCTATAAGGAGCCAAGCTTTGTATTTTGAGTGAGTCTTTATCCTATCAAAGTCTTATTTAGTGGAAAATTTGCAGTTCAAAATACTTTAATCTCAAGTATGGGTAACTTAATTCGATCATTTGAGTGAGTGGAACCCTTTGATATTGTAATGTCTTTGTCAGTACTATTAATTTTGGTAAACAGATTAGCTGGTTAGGTGGCAATGTGAGAGAACCTTTACAGGGATTTTATCTTCCTTGCAAATACCCCGTGTTGATGGGTTACTGGCATCTGGTGAATGCATTCACAACCTGTTAACTAGATTCATCTCCTGGTGACCTTTTTCTCAATACTCCACCCACATTTCAACGAAAAAAATCACATAACCAAAATTACTTGGGCTTAACTTTTATAGATTGCCTAAAATCTTGTGAGAAAAGAGGTGTATTGTTATAAGTTGACATGGGAAAGCATCCTTGCTGTCTAGTTACATGTCCTGTCCTGCGTGTGTTAACAGCATAGCAAACTGAACCATTTTTGGTCAAATGAACAGTGAGTACCTCTATTTTAATAGAGTGAGTACCTCTGTTTAATGCAGTGTTCCCTTATTGAAATAAGGACATTCAGAATCCCTCTATTCTTTGTTAGACTGTAGGTGGCCTCTATAATACATAACTTTCCACCATGCACCACATATTTAGCAAGGAGTATTATGGAAATGTATGTGTTGTCTGGACACTGACCACATTTATTGGTGTAATATTACGCATCGTTTGCAGAAAGTCTCTCTTGCTTTCTCAAGCGAGTAGTTTTCAGTGACGCTATGATTTGATAGCCTTCACTCCCACACTCAACTCACCACAAAGAATGCCAATCACTTTGGAGCAGGAGTGAGAAATGTTTTTTCTTTCTTGATATACAGGCATCACCCATTCTCCCCAGAAGCTCCACCCACTTAATTATTCTCCTCTCGGGCTCCACCCACCTGTTCAGTTCTTTGTGGGCGTGGCATGGCCACTGACGAACAGGAAGACCAGTTTCCTCAGGAAGATCACTTGGAAAACACAAAAGGTTGTTAAATTTTTAAGTTTTCACAAGTTTGAAATTCCTGTCTGCCATTCAGCTGTGTTCTCTGAGTTGAGCTCAGCACTTGAGGTGTTGCGTACTGAAGAGTTTACGTGGGATGAGGATATAAACTTCCTTCAGTCTTTTGTAAGAGACCCAAACTTTAAGGCCTTAGCAGAAGTCAATGACAGCGTGGCTAATTCCATTGGGTACGAGAATCCTGTAGGTCCTGCTGAGCGAGCATTCCATGAGGTAAGTCTCAGATGGTCAGCTTGCTAATGTGTACATCTCTCTCTCTCTCTCTCTCTCTCTCTCTCTCTCTCTCTCTCTCTCTCTCTCTCGATAGTTGCAAGCAGCTGCTCCCTGCAGCTCGAAAGAAGAATCTGAACTTCTTGAAATCTTGACCCGCCCCTTCGTCAAATCTGTGCTTACAGTGCATGACACAGTCCGTTCTCGTAGCTATGAATCTCCCCTCCCGACCCTAGATTTAAAGAACTTTCACCCCATGAACGAGTCCAGTAACAGTGGTGGTGGTGGTGGCAGTGGACGTCGTGGGAAAAAAGGCCCGGCTTATCGAACCATAGGCCTTCATAAGAGTGCCAATGAGCCCTTGGTGAGTGAATCTGGAATTCTGGTCTATTAAATACTGATCTAATTTGACCCTGTGGTATTCTGTTTACAAAACATTTCCTTAGCAACCTGAGTGGAGATAAGTATCTTATGCAATAATCGTTGTCTGTATTTCAATGTGTGGTGGTTGTGTTTCAGTGTATTGTGGTTGTATTTTGATGTGGTAGTTGTATTTCAATGTATTGTGGTTGTATTTTGCTATAGGGAGTCACATTGAAGCTGATCAACCACAAGCTGATCATCGCTCGGATCCTGTATGGAGGATTGATCCACAGACAGGGCTTGATGCAAGTTGGAGACAGGATCATAGAGGTGAACCAGGAGTCAGTGGACGCCATGAATCCCAGCGAACTCCAAGAAATGCTGGTAAGTATGTAGGGAAGACCAAACAAGGATTTTTTAAAAAAAACTGTCGTTTCTTCTCATTTTAGAAGCACAGCTCTGGTTCGCTGGTTATCAAGATTGAGCCAGGCTATCAGGAGTCAGCTGGGATCACAGAACAGTTTATCCGCGTTCATTTCGACTATAACCCTCGCCAGGACCGCCTCATCCCCTCACAAGATGCTGGCATGCCCTTCAGGCGTGGTGACATCATCAAGATACTCAACCAGGAGGACAGTTTCTGGTGGCAGGTAATAATGAAAGGGGCAAGATGAGTAACGAGGTATGAATATTATTTTGTGTAGGCTGTGAGATATGGGGACCACACAGTAGCCGGATTAATCCCAAGTCAAATACTTGAAGAGAGGCAAGTCTAAGTCATTTCTAACTTGATCACATGACTATCATGTGACTCCACCCTTGCAGGAGGAAGGCATATAATAATCTAGATGGACACTCATATGTCGGATGTCTGGGAAAGAAAAAATCCAAACGCAAGATCATGTACTCGTCACACCACAGTGGAGAGTTTGAGGGCTACGACTTGGTCCTGTATGAGCCTGTCGTTCAAGTGGAGAATTTCCAGTATAGGTCGCTTATCATGATAGGTGTGTGGAGTGATCAAATCTTTAATGAAAGGGGTGGGTTAATTTGTACCTGTTTAATTCACAGGGGCCCCTAATATTGGACGGAGAAGCCTGAAAACTCGTCTCTTCAATGAGTGGAGACATAAATTTGGAGAAGTCAAAGCTCGTGAGCAACAGACCATTCTTAGATTCCCTATTTTTATCTTGTAAACCTCCTTTCTCCCCTCCTCTTCCTCCTCCTCCTCTTCCCATAGACACAACAAGAGTGCCCAAAGGTGACGAAGACCGACAGAGCTTCTACTTTGTGTCAGAAGATGCCATGCGTAAAGACATCGTTTCTCATAAGTTCATTGAGTTTGGGAAGCACCAGCAGAATCTCTATGGAATCAAAGCCGACTCTGTCATGGATGTCATCAACAGTGGCAAGATGTGTATCCTGGATGTCCATCCTCAGGTCACTCACTACTTATTCCCTTCCAGAGCTAGAAGTAGACACTCAATTTGATTGGTCATTATAAAGATTCGGTCGGATATTCAGTTTTCTGTAATACTTAAAACTCTGAAATTACTCTGAAATTTGGTTGGTCATTTCCAAGAAAATGACCAGTGACCAGCAGATATTTCAAGTTCTAATCTCTCCAAGCCCCCATTGTTTTATCCCCATTTCCCCCCATAGCGAAATCAATCGAATTCTTCATCTCTCAACTTTTCAGGCATTGAAGTTGCTGCGGACTCCTCAATTCCGGCCACTTGTAGTTTTCATCAAAGCCTCCTCTCCTGACGGCGTGCAGAAACTTCACCAATCTGCCAGAGTGGACAACCCTGCCGGACACTCCATGCTTAGTGTAAGAATCAATCCTTTGATAGTGTGTATTTAGTAACTATTAGCAAGTATACTTTCCTACTGTTACAGGATGATGACTATGTCAAATGTGCCCAAGAATCTGCACGTATTGAGAAGACATATGGACATTTCTTTGACTCTACCATTATCAATGAGAACATAGACGTGGCTTACGAAGAACTGGTGGCTACCATCAGAGTCTTCTCCACTGGCAAACACTGGGTCCCTGCCAACTGGATCATGTGATCCATCACATGACTTCCTTTTTATCTACTCTTTCTCTCTACTGCATTGCACAATACACTATGAATAATAATGTTTAGGCTCATGTAAATTTTTAACTCTATTTTTTTTTAATTTTCGTCATAAGCATTCTAAGAACTGTCCAATGTCATGCTAATATTATTGTTTAACTTCTGTAGACTAACGTCCATCAATGCAATGCGCTCGATGAGCATGAGCTGAACATTCGATCACGCGACCCTGTTTCCATGGTGATGTTTACTAACCCGCCCCCCACGTTACCTCTGCAGTCCAGCTTGCTTCACAGGCCAGGACCTCTGATCAATGGAACTTTATTAATCCTAAAAGATTCAAGTAGACTAGGCTAGCCATCATGCTTGCTTGTCAAAGGAAAATCAAAGATAACGCTCCCGAAATCAGACCAGTAAGTCAATTAGCTAGCTATTCTGCTTATTATTCTCAGCTAACATGATAAAAATTCAATAGAATTAGTTCTCATAAAATTAGCTTATGAAACAAACCACCAACGTTTCGACCAGAATACTCTAGCCTTGCAGTTTTAGTATCACCCTGATGAAGGCTAGAGTATTCTGGTCGAAACGTTGGTGGTTTGTTTCATAAGCTAATTTTATGAGAACTAATTCTATTGAAAGTCAATTATTATTGATTAATGGTTAATGTAGGCCAGCTAGCTTTATAATGGTGAGTCCATACCATTAGCTATCTGTATGATATTCACTATCTGTATAATATTCAGGCTGGGAAGGTGTTTCCAAAAGGTGGTAGCGCAAAGGATTGTTTTGCGCCTCCTAGTGGAGGGAGAGTGACCCCTGACAGGATACAACGACTGAGGGCGGGGCAAGCAAGACTGGGGGTGTCTGTAGACATGAGGATGAGGAACGGAGACCTGCCCCTTGACCCGGACAAAACATTTGGATGCAGCAGTGCATCATCTCAAAAGGTATAGTCATGGCTTGGCTATAGACTTAGGAAATTTTTACGAGACACAACAGTGAGTTATAGCATTCAGTTTTGAGTGTTACAATCACCAAAAATTTTTAACTGTTTTTCAAGGAAAATGGCTTAAATTCATTTTATCATATAATTTTAGGCAGACGATTTGGTCAACCCTCCCATGAAGACCAAATTCCAGCAAATGAATTTGGAAGAAGACGAGTTTGTCTACCATTCTAGGCGTAATGGACCCCTTGGGAAGTCACATGACCAATCCTCTGGGTTTCCAAAGGGGTTCGATCCTGAGAGAGTTGGCTTTGGTATATTATCAGAGAAGGGAGAGCCAGCAGGATTGTTGGTATCCCCACAAAAGACAGCTGCACAAGTTGATAAGGAGTACTACGAAGGAAGTGAACTCTATAAAAAGGTAAACACGTTCTTGTTTGTTTGTTATTTATTGGTTCATCTCTCTCTCTCTCTCTCTCTCTCTCTCTCCCTCTCTCTCTCTTCCTCTCTCTCCCTCTCCCTCCACAGAGTCACAGACGTTTGGATGTTGGTGAGATGGTGGACAGGAACTATGACTGGTCGACCTTCACCAAGGACAGCCTGTACGGGATTGAAATACCACATGACAATTCAGGCACCCAAGTCAAAACCAATCTAAACTGGCCACCTGTCATGTATGTATCTTATGCTAACCATTCTTGGTACCATAGCTATAATGACTGTGTTGTCACGTTAGTGATGGGAAGAAGTTGATTGCCAAGCAATTGGATGATTTCAGAGAAAAATCGCGGCCTCAGGTAGGCCAAGTCCATGACCCGTAAGTTCTCTAACATAACTGTGCCTCTACTTAAGAACAGGCCAGGGCAAATGTACTTATCATTTGTAATGCAGGATCAAGGAGACACTGGATGTACCGTCTGACCATACTTTTGGTTTGACTGTTCCTATAGACTCTTACAGTAAGTTCAGACCAAAACAATAGCTGGCTAACACTGTATGCATCGGATCCCCCTCTCCCTCCCTCCTTCCCATTCCCCTCTCTCCCCCTCCCCTCCTCCTCCCCCTCCCCCTCCCCCCCCTCCCCCATGGCAGCTGCTGGGGAGTGTATCCACAAAGAACCACCCACTGACTATGCAGAACACTTAGTATCTGTAGACGAAGGAATACTAACCTCCCTCAGAAATCACCTCAAGAAGAATAAATTCCACAACATCACATGCCTCCTAGATGCATTCCAGCACTTAGACAATGTAAGTGGCTACATAGAACATAGCTAGGGGAATTTCTTGTTGCTTCCTCTACTGCTTGAATGTAGTCCTAATTTAGCAATCTTAATGTTACTCTGCTAGCTAGTATTTTCAATTCACTCAATAATTGTAGAAAAAGTGTGGAGTCCTTTCAGCCGAGGATATCCATGAAGTGTGTTTCCAATTCAGTGTCCCTCTCACTTTCGACATGCTCAATATGCTCATCACATGGTGCACAGTGAAGTGTGTGGAGGAGAACACAGAGAGCAACGAGGGTGTGGCCTATGCTGACCTTGTCACACTTATGGACTGGAAACATTCGCTACAAAAGGACATTTTGGAAAGATTAGCACAAAACACCACAGCTGTCGTCCCAGTCTCTTCGAAGACTAAGTCACCCGAGGAACAACCAACTGACCAACATCTCAAGGACCAGTACAAAACAACATCACAGGCTGTCAAGGCCACAGTGGGAAACATTTCCACTGATAACTACAGGTCCTTTGGGGTGCCAACAATTCGCTCTGACCTGCCGGCTCCCCGTATCAAGAGAGTATCAGACATGAAGGTAAGTAGCAGCTACTGTGGTGGTATTTTATGGCATGCTCATACCTGTGGGTGTGTATTTAGAATTATGGTGATGAGAGTGACTCGTATGGACTGATGTACCCCTCGGTTTATTCCAACCATGGTGTCTATGACAAGGACTTCTTGATCCCACAACCACCAGAGAAGATACGAGAAATCTTTAAGAATATTGGAGTGACTATGAAAAGGGAGGTATTTGAGGAGCTGTGGGAGCTTGCAGCTAAGAAGGATCCTAGGGGACAGGTCAGTCAGTCAGTCAGATAATAAGCTAGCTGCTCATGGCTGTTATGGATGTGTAGGTATGTGTAGAGACCTTTAGGTCAGTGATGGAGGAGGTGCAGGGACGTAATAATGTGCTACTGAGCAGTGATGATACCAGCAAGGAGAAAGATGAAGAAGAGAAAGACAAAGACAGAGAAGAGAAAGACAGAGAAGAAAAATGACAATTAGCATTATTATTATTATGCTGTCCCGTGCATGGCTTGATACATATTATTGCTAACATTTTCTCACCAAATGTGCCATAACTAACTTTCATTAAATTTTGTGATCATAGCCTATAATCCACCCAAAAATTATATTTCTTGGGATCTAATCAAACCACTATGAGGAATTGGTGCATTGAGATGTTTGACCCTACAGCCTATAACAGTCCTGTGAAGTTTTTAGCTAATCAATGGAACAAGTGCCTACTGCAGCAAGTGAGTACTCCAGTAGGCATGCATAGCTAACTATACTCCAGGATTTCTAGATTTGGAAAGTGAAAGTTTACTAAGAACACTAGATCATGAGATCATGAGAACACTGGTCAGATCATAGTAACTAAATTAACAGGGTTATCCTCATAGAAAGTGAAAGTTCCCTTAAATGTATTTTGGAGTAAGCATAAAAGGTATTGCACTTATTATTTTATCAGTCCATCATGTCTGCTGTGAGTGATACTATTAAGGTCCTGATGATTTTGCCAGCTAGTCACGTTCTCTGAAAGAAGGCATGTATCACCATGCCTACCAGTCACCATCGTCATTCCCCAGTCAGTGGTGGATGGCGGACAGCTATAAAAGAAGTCAAAATTGCTCTAAATTTATAGTCCACTGACTGCAGCAGGCAAATTTGAAGCTCAAAAACATAGACACTGCTCTGAGTGACTTCACTTTTTTATAGCAACTGAAATCATCCAACAATGTCAACAGTACTGAGTAAAACCCATAGCTAGCTAATTATATTGGTATTTTTATTCAGCTTTGTAATCTTTTTCATGCATCAGATGTGAGCATTGATATCAACAACAATACTGCAGCACAAATAGCTGCACTAGACTACAAGTCATCAGGGACATATGTGCAAGACCCAAGTGAGATATCAAGTGACGGTGCTTCAGGTCATGTGCAGGTGAACTAGTTAGCCAGCTAACATAAATTAATATGCATGAGCAGCTTCATTAAACCCACCCCACATAGCTATAAGTATATCAGGTTTCAGGAAATAGAGGAGCATGATAATGTGTTCTTCACCTACAGTGCCTGAACCATGATACAGTAATTAGATCTAGCTATAGGGTTTCTAGGTCATATAGGAAGCTGTAGGTTTTGTTAAGTTTACACTATAGGGTTTCTAAGTCATAGTAACCCCATTGCATGCAGTACAGTAACTCAGATCAGCTATCACTTTAATTCTGTTCTCTTCATAGTGCTATGGAAGTTCCCCCCTCTGACTGGGTCTTTTAAACTTGAGTACTTTGGAAAAGGTTCTTATTCGTGCACCTTCTCCTTCTCTGGTGACAATAAAGATTTTAACATCACTGGAGGTGTAGCTGGAGTTGCCTATGAGAGTCCAGTGGTGTCTATAGTGGGCAGGACTCTACATGTCACCCTAAACATCTATGATCCAGCTCGTACTCGATGAAAGGACTACCATGCAGACTATTAACTGTGTGCATAGACTAAGCTGTGTGTGACTATTACCCAACTAAAGTGTGGACTCTTATCTTATAGCTATAAAGAATGAGTGGACATTAGATTCAATAATAGCTATTATTCATAAAAAATTTTTTTAATGATCTCACTACCTAGCTTAGCAATAATTGCAGATGTTCCCTGTTATACCTTGATGGCTCAGGCCACTCATATCCTGTAGTGTTTCCCTTGCCCACTTACTACCAATTATACCACATCCAGTCAAAGGGCAAACAATTTCATTATTAAAGGACAGGAGGGTCCACAGGTCAAACTAAGACTGTAAAGCTGACTAGCAGGAAGAACCTGTCTCTGTAGACAAGAATGTTTACTATAAAGCAAGGATGTGGCTTGACTTTTCTATTTATCTGCATCCTTCAACCCTGAAGTTCAATAGCAGAGGAGGAGGCACTCGCCTCCCTTCCTGAATTAGAGTGAGTACTAACTTTCTCTACTTCAGCTGGCAAGATATTGCATTAGCATAGTCGTTTGTGGTTCACCAGAAAAAAAAGTATTGGTTAATACATACACACATGTACAACATGAATATTATAGATTTGTACTGCATGAGCTTATCAGTAAAATGATTGATTCTAAGTCTCCAAATTATATTTTAAAAATTGCTTTGCACTCCATGCGGGAGGGGGCACATCCCCTTTCCACACCCTCCCCCTCACCATGGCCTTACAGCCATGCGATCTACTGTACCCCCAATTTTGCCTCAGTGAAATAAAAAAACCTGACTACTCCCCTGAATAGTAACCCTATACATGTGTGCTATGAGAGAAGTTACAGAAACAGGAGGAAACAGTGTGTGTGTGTGTTCCATTGGTCCTGCACCTTTGGGAATTGGAATATAATTACACTAAAATTGAGTAATTTTTTGGTATGACAAAACCCTGTTTGTGGGGAACATTAGCCCTGGTGATATTACTCCCAAGTAAATGGTCACCTAACCACTCAAAGAGATTACAGACATGTACCATTAAAGCTAAATAGCTATGTAGCTCTCTAAAGAAATCATAAATGATAATACTAGCTAGCTAGGTGCTATAACAATATAGTTTGAGTTTTAAAACTGTTCACTTCTGAAGGACTTCATCATGGATGGCAGGGATAATTCCTTTTTCAAACGTGATCGTAAGCAATTCATCAGCTGTAGCAGTTTCAGGATACTGATTCAAAGCCCATTTGAGATACAGGCAGAACTCCTTCCAATCCACTAATCCATCGCTATCCATATCGATGGCTTGAAACGCCTTCTTTGTGACTGTGCAGCGATAGCAGCTAAAGTAAGGTGCCAAGAAGCCATGATAGAAATTATCAAATTCTAGACAGTCGTCGCCTTTTATTTCATCTCGTCTGTCCCATTCGTCCCACTCCTTGCGAATCTCGTCTATCAGCACTTTGTGGTGTTCACGTTTGAGCTCAACCTTTGCTATTTCGTCACTCATGGCTTCAGTAAGCTTTCCTCCAGATCGATCAAATAGGATAGCGAGACCAACTCGACTCATATATTCCTCCTTTCTTCCATGTCGTAAATCTTGAAGCATTGTCTCCTTCATCTTAAATGCAATCTCTTCATTAAACTGTGGGTTCTCTCCAAAGAACCTGGTCAATGCTGTTACAATCATTTTTGTGCTTGCAAGAGTTGTCATACGTTGAGGGGTCTCCACGTTAAAGAATTTTGCCAAATCAAAGCTTCCAACTCCCCAATCACCAAACACCAAATCCATAGCTCTGTCACCATAAACCGGCTGTTTAGGAGGAGGAGGTTTGCCTGTAGTGATTTCAGTAATAGCTCGGGCAGCATTTCGAAGCTGGACACAGTTGAACTTCTCCAGAATCTTCTTATTTCCCATGCGGATGAGATTCATCATGGTCACGCTGGCACAAGCATGGCCGCAGGAAGCACCTTCTTCACACAGGCTTGTCCACACACCATCAGCGCCTGCACTCAGGCAGCTCAGCTGAGCAGCGGTTTTGAGATCCCACTTCTCATGGATGTGAACAAGCAGCAAACCATTAAGCCAGCCATTCTTTTCCATTGTTTTGCGAATGCTAGCTGTCCATGCCTCCAACTCGTCCTGGACACTCTCTCCTAAGGGATCTTCAAAAGTTAGCGCAAAAAGCTTCTCTTCTGGAGGAAGCTCAGATAGAAACTTGACGAAAGCAATGATTCTCTCTGGATGAGAAAGCATGGCAACTGGCATATCACGCATATTGATGACAATGCGAGCATCTTTGTAAATATTCTCACGAACCCATTTCATTTGCTTGCGAACAAAATTGCACATATCTTTGATGGTGAATTTCTCTCCCCAGTGAACATCTTTGTTTGCAAAATCGATTTCGAAGACAGTATGTCTTATTTTGTATTGCTTATTCTTTTTCATGCCAACTGGTATAGCTTCATGGTCATAAGCACCATTTTTGATGACACCCACTTCAGAAAAAGCATAAAAATTCTCAAAGTCCTCTCCTTTGTCAATCAAGTACTGGACGAAGTCGTCATCCACGCGAGTCAAGTTGCCAAATGTTGCAATGATGGCGTGCTTGATTCCACATTTCTTTATCTGCTCATAAATATCGATTTTATTTTGCAACGTGTGACTTCGAAGTTGGCCAACAGTGCTTTCTCGGATGGAATTGTCCAGAAGAAAGAAGTCTAGATTCTTAAGACGTTCACGCTTCTTGGTGAGCGTATTGTCAATGTTTTGTTTCATGAGGCGTACTTCTTCATCCACATCACCCATGGTTGCTCCCGAACTGCTGGATTCCTGAACAGCTACTTCTTGCTCTGCCTGCTGCAAATGACTTGACTTGCTGGTAGCATTGATCTTATAATTATAGGAAAAAAAGGAAACTGATCAGGTGAACTGCGCATGCCTAGATGAAAACATCAGCATGCAATAATGCGCGCGCTCAGAGCTACAGTTCAATTATTATAGAAGTGAATTTGATGTTGAGTTAATACACATGCAAAGGACAGACTGGAAGATACAGAAAGGAGAAAATTGAGTCACTTGTCCTTTTTCTGCTGTGGATTGCTGCCATTTGCCATCTGCACGTCTGCTCCATCAGCTTTAGCTTGACTTTTCTTGACACGATACCCAAGGAAAGCCCCTCCTAGTGCCCCAGCAGTACCTGCTGTAGCTGCTGTCAAGGCTCCAATTTTAAGTCCAGCAAAAGCTCCCACGGGACCGCCTACCACACCCCCTAAGACTCCTCCCACCACAGCCCCACCCACAGGAAGTACATATGCTTTGAGTTTTTGAACTCCCCTGAGTTGTGACACTCCACCCTGGACAGCTATTTCTGCAGCATCTGTTCTTTGATCCACCATTGCAACTGTCTGTGACTGTGCCTTAATCAAATGATAAAAATCATGTGATAGTCATGCACTGGTCATGTGATTTGTACTTACATTGACAGACATGTTGAGACGTGTTACTAAATCGTTTAGTTCCTCCAAATCCTGTAAAATTATCATATATTTATGTTTGGCTATTGCACAGCAATGCATACCGCTCTGAGGTCTTCTAGTGATTGGCAGTGAGTAGCATCTTTCTGCACAGCGTCCAGCAACCTTTGACTTTCTTCTTCCTCCCTGGCCCCCTCCCCCCTTCTCTCTCCTCCCCCTTCTCCTTCCCTTTCCAGTTCTAGTCTGGCAGTCACAACCTGATAGTCCTGGACAGCTGAGAGGATATCTCTTCGAAGAGATTCAGTGAGACGATCAAACAATAGCAAGTCACTGGGTCTGACCTGATGGCTCAACTCATCAACCGTCTGTAGATATCCTTTCAACTGCTGAACTGTTCTACTTGCATTGATCTGTTCTGCATTGAGTCTGGCCCACTCCCCATTCTCATGAAACTGCGACATGTTCTCCATATGCTGCTTCAGGCGATTCAAGTCATGGGGGACACTAGTCCGAGACAGAGACTGGATCCGATTCTCTAGGAATCGGATTGGGACATGTTCCTGAATCACACTCCATTCTGCGTCATCCTCAGTGAAGCCATCCTCATTGGTTGAATTGGAAGGACTTGAAGCTGGGTTGCTATTAGGTTCAGACTCCCTATTATGAGATTCAGATAGTGATATAACTTCCAGCTGCTCACTAATTGTTGACCCACCTTGATAATCTCTTCCTTATATACTCCATACCTCCTCTAATTTGCGTTTGCTGGCTAGAGCAGGAGGTGTTGGATTATTCTTTGTTTACTATAACGGAACTGTTCTATATAAAGCCCACCGCGTTCGTCACATGCACATGCTAGCCAAAGCGATACAATAAACTTCTAAAGCTCTTTTGTCTTGTGTTACAACTCACTTTATCTCCTCCTCGGCAACAAGCAAGCAATGGTGAGTTAGCTGTGATCTTGACCTAGATCTTGCAACTAAGCTTATACAAAGCTGTCAGGATTGTGGTTTTATTTTATGCAGAGATCACCCTCAGCAACGACAGTAGGTAGCGGGGGTCGTGGAGGTTCGAGATCGCCAAGGGGATCAGGAGGGGGTCTCAAACAAAGGTAAGTGTGCATAACTGAAGAAGGAACCCCCTTAGTGCTTCAGAGTTTCTTTTTTTAAAAAGTGCTTGATATGATGGTGAAATACTTCACATAAAATGAAAGCTCCCTTCGTATTATGTTATAGAGGGTCAAATTGGTTTTTTTCCTCTCTTTCTTCTTTAGACGTACAAATACTGTCAGTAAATCCACAGGGACTAAAACAGCTGGTGGATCTGCCGGCTCAATGTGGAAGTTTTACACTGGAGATGACTCCCCTGGAATTAAAGTGTAAGACTGATTATAATGTGGTACGGTGTGGTCATCCTGTGAATTCATGTATGTGTGGTCACTTATGGCAGGTTTCGTTGTGGCTGACCACCACCAGTATTACTGTTTTTATTGAGTCTGTGTACTTGTTTGCAATGGCTCCATGCCCACTTCCTCCTTGCCTACCACATAGTGGGAAATTTTTTGAATGGTCCAAATTTCAGGGTTCTCCCCAGTGAAACTGATCAGAGTGGTGCTTGAATACATTAAAGGCCTATTTTGATATTCTTGTGACTATTAGTTTTAACCACATGAAAAATGGGCCCCATCAGAGTTGTGTTGCACCTCTCTAACACCCTTTGGGGAGAACTCTGAATTTTCGTATAATCTGAATGCTGTACAGAAATTAAAAATCGAACCACACCCTCATTAAGCATGCACACATAATATGCTGGATTGTCATTCATTGATAGTAGCTAGCTGCAGTATGGATTTTTGGCTCTACTTCAAGCCAGTTTATACACTTAAATGACTCTTCTCTAAGCAAACTATACATCCCAAGACTTCAGTGTTGAAATTTCTTTGGAGGTCAGTCTACAAAAATTTCAACCAACAAAAAAAATTTCCCACTATACGGTATATGATCGATCTCTCTCTCTCTCTCTCTCTCTCTCTCTCTCTCTCTCTCTCTCTCTCTCTCTCTCTCTCTCTCTCTCTCTCTCTCTCTCTGTTTTAGTGGACCTGTGCCAGTGCTGGTGATGAGTCTACTGTTCATTGCCTGTGTCTTCCTCCTCCACATCTGGGGAAAATACACCCGCTCATGACCTTTAAACCCATGCACTCTAGAAGCCACCTTTATTTTCAAATTACATGTACTCTATTGATATGCCATATATATGTGAACATGTACATGCAGCGCAGGTGCAGGTGATAGATGAAGTGGTAAAGGTCGTCACTACTATATATATAAATAATACATTATGCATAATTATGTGATATATGCAGAGCACCTGGGAGGCGGGGCCCATCAACCAGAAGAAGCAGGAAAATGGTGTTGTGTTGTTCCAGTTGGGCAGCTAAAAAGGCGCCGTATACAATTACGAGTTCAGATGTAAGATTGAAGTAGGAAAAGCAGAATGAAGTGCGGGTTTAAGAACAGGAGGATATTGTACACTTTGGTCGCTACAGCTGGTATTTTCTGCGTTACTGTCTCTCTCTGCCTACTGACTTTACCCTCTCATGAAGAAAGAGCGAGTCAAGTAGTGGCAGGACTTCATGCCCGCGCAGTGCCAGTCTCCTTAGTTCCCAATGGCCAGAAGAGAGAGATTTTGAATGTAGGGGGCGCCGGCGATGTGGATTCTGACTTGGTTGGAGACAGGCAGAGTAAGAGCTAGCTACCAAGTTAGACTACTGTACTGAGGCCAGGCAGGTTGGCTTGGAGCATGTTAAGCTGGGCTGAGCTAGCTAGCTGGCTACATTAATAGAGCTACAATAAAACATCTCATTGTGTGGGCTTGTTGCAAACATGTGTGCCACTCAATAAGCCAGAAAGACGCTCTTCTTTAATGGTCCATAGCAGTTTGCTACAATATATGATGGAATGAGATACAAAACATCTCTCTCTCTCTCTCTCTCTCTCTCTCTCTCTCTCTCTCTCTCTCTCTCTCTCTCTCTCTCTCTCTCTCTCTGGCCATGTAGACTTGGACAGGGGAGAAGAAGGGAATATTAAGCCACAGGAAACAGAACATGAAACAGAGGATCATTGGAAGGAGAGAAAAAATTCAAGTACAACAAAATGTGAGGGACCGTGGCCAGGCTATCTGAAATGTCAAGATAAAATTAATGTAAGGTTCTAGCATAGTGAAAAGATGGACATCCTTCCAAGAATCTTAGAATCAGGGTTCCACCCACACTGGTCAACAGTGGCCATTTCTGCACCAATTAGCAATTTAGCCATAACTCACACATCATCAATCTCGAGTACTATCATACTCTCTGATAGCGTTTTGCTCACTGTAGAAGCACTCGATTGTCACCTGTACCATCACTACTGACTATTAACCAGTACATGTCCCTTTGCTGGCCTTAACTTCCTCTGCCAGGTGTGATAACACTAATAGGCTGGGGCTTAATTCCACTTTATGGTTTTACATACTATGGTTGGTGGTTTGTGGTTGAATGGCTTAGAAATGTTTATGTAATCAATTTCTGTTACTATTGCTTAATTAATGGTAAATTCTCTTCATTGGGTTTGCAATCAATGTTCAGTTAGCAAGACAATATTTTCCTAGGAAATATATTGCTTAATGATTTGCAATCAGTTAGCAAGACAATGTTTTTTTCTGGGAAATATTTCAATGATGAAATAGGCTCAAAAAATTTTTTTTCCCATGACTTCATCCTCTTCATTTCCTTTTCTTTGTTTCAGTGGATGGCATTGAACTGGAAGATAGATCCTTGCTATGCTAAGAATGGTGTGGATGGTAGCAATTGCTCTTTCCAACGCTACCTGGCAGAAGTGGAACGTTGGTGTCCTCATCCGTATCACTCATCACACAAAAAGAAATATGAGAAGGTAATTTGACCAAATGAGCTGCATGACTGAAATAATTAGGCTCTTTGTACCATGTCCCTTACATGTGGCCTAATCGTCTGGTTTCCATTTTCCATAAATAAACCCCATAGCAAGCCGTAGCATTATCATCCTTAGCATTATCATGTCCCCATAGCAAACAATAGCATTATCATCCCATCACGTCCCATAGCATTATCTCGTCGCATAGCAAACTCATGTATCATAGATGCACGATCAATCAAGTCCCATTCTATTATGTAACTCACAGATCCATAGTGTTCATGCTAAGTTTATATTGGACAGCTGCACTCAAAAAAACAATAACAACAAAATAATTATGTAGCACACTTTAGCCAAAACTTATGGATATGTCTCCCTCTCCACCCCACCCAGGCTGCAGTGCAGTACCAACTGGCACCTCTCCTTGCAAGAATGTCTGGAAACTCTAAATTTGATTGGATAGGTCGTCGAATCTCCACCCACTGGGATCGCTGGACCACTGCACTGCGTACCCTTGAGGACCAGGCACCCTTTAAGCACTCCAAGCAAAGTGTTAGTCAATTACAATTGAATCCATCCTGTACTTTGGAGAAGAGTCTCCATGCACCACCAGATAGTTTTGATGACCTTTCTTACATCATAATAGATTCTCATTCATATTGGGGCTCTGACAGACAAAGCCGGATTCAAATTTGCTGAGAATGCGGATCACGGGGGACCACTTGGGGAACTGGTGCAGTGGAGTGATCTGATTGCTTCCCTTTACCTGCTGGGTCACACCCTCGACTTCTCCACGGAATTCACACAACTACGTTCCTTCCTGGACATCAAGAAGAAGAAATCCATTGGGGGGTGTCCCACCAACTCAGAGACAAGATATAGCGCCATTTACATCGACATCGTCGGACTGAAACAGTTTAGGAAGATGGTGAAGAATAGAATACAACATTACCAGTAAGTTTGTATTATGCAGTGTATTGAAGACCAGAAACCAGACAAGTACAGAGAGATTTGTAAAAACATGTTTCCTCTGTGTGCTTCTCATGTTAAATAAATGTTTGGAGATGCTACCTTCCTGGTTGGTTGCTGGTACATGGTATCGGCATAATGTAAATGTACACTTGATGACCCTGTACCGCATAATGTCATCACACAGGTGTCTGTTCAGAGTTCTGGACTCCTTTGGCACTGAGCCGCAGTTTAACTACAAGCCTTGGAAACCGCCCCACAGGAGGAAAGGAGATTATGGACAGGCGTGGGGAAACTGGAACCTCAATCCACGCCAGTTCTTCACCATGTACCGTAAGCACACAAGCAGGACTCATGATAGACTGTCCATGCTTATGAGAGACAGAGTAGGAAGAATTTATTGTCTCTTATCCCTATTAGCTCACACTCCAGATAATTCCTTCCTCGGTTTTGTGGTAGGCAGTAATCGCAACATGACCACACCTCCTGCAAAGAAAAATATTGGTCTAGTGTATGGCAAGGAACTCTATATGTGGCAGGTAAGGGGTTTGGTTGTCAAAACAATTGATAGCCACACCCACTATGTATTATTTATTCGTCATGCAGGGAAAGAGGAATTATATAGACTTAGTGAGCAGGTACATTGATGTCCACGCTACCATAGGAACCACACGCCAGAAGAAAAATACGGTTGATTCTTCAGTAGTGCCAGGGCATGTATTAAACCATGGAATCTTGGACTCAACTTCACTTCAAAAACTTTTATCAGTAAGAAAAACAAATTAATTTGCATTCAATTGAGTGTTTTCTTTTCACCTCTTTCAGGAATCTAAAGTATTTATAGGCATGGGGTTTCCTTATGAAGGTCCTGCCCCTCTGGAAGCCATAGCGAATGGGTGCTTCTTCATAAACCCGAAACTGTCTCCACCTCTGAACCGTTACAACAGCAAGTTCCTCAAGGGGAAGCCGACACTTCGGTCCTTGACTTCCCAGAATCCCTATGCAGAGAGGTTCATAGGAGAACCTTATGTATTCACTATCAATAAGGATGATAATCAAGATGTCATACGTGCCATGGAGAAAATCAGCCACCTTAGTGTGAGTAATCTTTGTTGATGCCAAAGAGATTTAGTCAAGTAATTTAGTTTTGACTTATGAAAGGGTCAAAGTAGAGCGTTTATACATAACATTGATAAACATAACTTATTTACAGAATCCTTCAGGCTATCTTCCCTATGAATTCACCAATGAAGGGATGCTAGAGAGAATCACAGTGTATCTAGAGAACCAGGACTTCTGTTCACCTCACCAGTGGCCCACCAAAGACTCGCTGATCACCACAATAAGCAAAGATGACGAAAGCTGCAAGGATGCTTGCTACAGAGAAGGTTGGTGGTTCAAACAGCACACATATCGCTGATAATCGTGTGAACCATTGCAGGAATGGTGTGTGAGCCTGAACTTTTTCGTTTTCTCAACTCTAAAGAAGCTCTTAATAAGTGAGTTACCTGTACACTATACTAGCTTATATGATCAATACAATTCTCAGATTCTTCGAGTGTTCAACTATAAAACATGAAAACAGCCTCCATGGCCCCTCTCACAACTTCAATACTCACCATTGCTCTATGCAGAGTGAAAAACTCCTGTACACATGCGTGGGCTCAGAGCCCAACACACAAAGACTCTGTCCTTGCAGAACTTACCGCAAGGGGCAAGTAGCTCTCTGTTCCACCTGCACTAGGTAGCAGCAATTTCATTTTCAATGTTGTGTATGTTATTAAAATATCAATACCAAAAAAAAAAGTCTGTTTTAAAAGGCCTGATATGGTTCATGTGCGCGTGCGCAAACTTGTAGTCTCGCGGACCGACCCTTTACCAACCCAAGGATCTTTAATTGTGCCGCGACAAAACAAGGGAGGGGCTAGAGTCGTCAGGCATTAATATGAGTCAACTCAGGGGCTTATAATGTAGGTATTGTGCATTCTGATCACCGCAGTTACAGTTTTGTTATTGTGTTTCAACCATAACATTCAAGTCCACAATAAATCGAGATAGGTCATGGACATGGTGGATATCCTGCCACCACTTCAGTATCGCAATTAAGATGCAATAGCTACACTACCAGTAAGTTTATTAAAACCGATTACTTATTGTAATCAAGAGAAGTTTTGCCTTGTCAGGCCCTGTGGCCTAATGGATAAGGCATCAGCCTCCGGAGCTGGGGATTGTGGGTTCGAGTCCCACCAGGGTCGTATTTTTTTTCCCTGCTCAAAACACATGTGAGCATAATATTATGCATTGTACATCACACTAAGAATCCCACCATATCTATTCCAATTGAAGAGCCAAGAAAGGTGTGGCAGAATTTAGTACTACTCAAGATTAGTTTCATGCAAGGGTGAAAAACTCCTGTACATATGCATGGGCTCAGACGAACTCACTGCAAGGACAGAGTAGCTCTCTGCTCCACCCATTCAAATCAATATTTTTTCTTATCATTTAAAATAAAAGGGGAAAAGATAAATATTTTTTTTATTGATAGAGTGCATTATAGTTCTGTTGTGCATAATCGTACACATTGTAAAAAGTCTACTTCAACAAAAAAAAAAATATCAAAACTGACCAGAATAGTGAAGTGTGCTGGTAGCACACAGGAAAGTTTATGAGAAAAGGGAGCACAAAGATTAGAACAAGCAAGCATGAATAGTGCTGGTGAGTGTCCAGCAAATAAATAAAACAATGAATAATTGGATAAACTAGAATTTCTCTATACATAAGGTTTGTATAATATATTATGCACTCACTGACTTATTAGGGATCAATAGAATAAACAAATTTGAACATTTAAAATGCATAACTATTCAGTTGTTTTTTTTTTAAAGCTCGAGTCCAATTAATGCACACCCAAATGTTTTGTGCTTTGCATTGGTGAGGTGAGGAAAATGATTCAAGACTTGTGGCTGTGGCATTTTATGGTATATTTACATCTCCAGTGCAAACTATACCTCATTTTCTTTGACTTTTGTAGTACCATGCCCACCTGCCACACCCCCTGATTCCTTGGTGGGCGAGGTTGGTGCACTCTTGGAGACTATGGTTGCCGACGTGGCCTGTCCTTGCCCAACTGATAGAGTACCTGTACTGGAGGCAGATTTCACTGCTTTAGATGAAGATTGGGTGGGAAGGGCTGGGGGTGTGGTTACACTCTGGGGAGAGGTTGGAGGAGACGTTGGTTTTGACCCTCCCCCTTCTGTTTGAGGAGCATGTGTGGTCACATCTTGGCCGGGAGTTTTATTGTTCTTTTTCTTTTGTGCCATTTGTGCATAACTCAGCTTCTCCGGTTTTGCCGAGATACTGGACTGAGATTGGGATGGTGCTACAGCGGAGGCACTTTCCATTCTGGAACTGGAATTGGACGGTTGAGCAGTACTGGTATTTGCCAAGGAAGAATTGGCAGCGGAGGGTACAGGAGGAGGGGGAGGAGCCTGTGGAGAATGGTGAGAAGAAGAATAGTTCTTTTTGGATGATTTTGGGGATGGTTTGTTGTGATTCTGACGAGAAAGTCCATTGGGAGGTCGGTTGCTCCTAGCCATCTCCTTGTCCACTTTGTTGCCATAACGATTATTTCGAGAACTAAAGGGGGGGGGAATAAAGATGTGAACCATGGAGAGAGAGAGAGAGAGAGAGAGAGAGAGAGAGAGAGAGAGAGAGAGAGAGAGAGAGAGAGAGAGAGAGAGAGAGAGAGAGAGAGAGAGAGAGAGAGAGAGAGAGAGAGAGAGAGAGAGAGATGCAAAACACTTACTTTGTATTATTTGGGGCAGTTCTGTTGTCTGCTTTTGGTACCTGTGTGTTCCTCTAAACAAGCACAAAAGTAAAAATAAAATCAAGCCTGTTATTAGAGCTATTTTCAAGGCACTCACACTTTGCCTACTTGAGTTCTGGTCTCTATCCGAATAACGGCCATATGGCTGTGTGTGGTTAACAAATAATTTATAAAATAATTATGATTTAAAGATAGTGGTCTAATTCACCTTATTTCCTCCATTACCATACTGCTTATCTTTGTTTGGTGGCTGCAATCAAGAGGAAACAATAATTCTTTCTGAACTTATAATTGATAACATGATACTCACCTTAGAATCATTTTTCTGAAGTTTGTTTTGGGAAGGTAATGGAGGTCTGCTAGCAACAGCAGCAGCATTTTGATGATGAGAGGGGCCTCCTCCTCCACTTGCCACAATACTACTGGCAGTAACTCCTGCACGAGGACCGGTTCCTGTAGGAGGCACACTCGAAGACTCCGGTGTCTGTTCATTTGACGACCCTTTACCTATTAAACTATAACTTGCTACACTATTTTGTTTGGACGAGTCAGGACTAAGTTGTAACGGTGACGTTGCTGAAGTGTGGGTGGGAGAACCTTCCTGTGGTTGAGAAGAGTTGCCTGTGCTACTGTTCGAAGAGGTACTCTGAGTGGTGTTACTACTGCTTCCAAGTTTAGCTGCAGCAGATGCTATGCTGCTCTCCACCACACTGCTAGCCACTGCAACATGATTAGTTGGGCTAATTACAGGAGCAAGGGGCTGTCCAGTACTTGTATTGTTAGTTTCTTTGGTGAGGGGGCGGGTGTTACCCTTGACGATGTCGGAGAGTGTCTTTTGGCCGTCTTCCGTGGACATATGGGTGTGGGAGGTGGTGGGTAGGGTGGGAAGGGGTGTGGTTCCACTCTCAGAACTGGTGGAGGTGGGCAGAGGAGGAAAATGAGCTGTAGCAAGGTCTAACTTGGGCTGCTCTTTTGCTTGTTGCTGTGCAGGGAGAGAGAGAGGGAGGGAGGGAGAGAGTATACATATGGGAGCATCAATGATGGAGTTAGTCAACTCTTGTGGATGGATACTGTCCATTGCAGGTTTGTTGTCGGGGAATAGCTGGATACAAATTTGTTCTATGGTTTACACAACTGCATGGATTGCATGCGACATGAAAGGATCAAGTTTCTTGGGCCCTCATCCTGAAATTACCCAGTCCAACTAACAACATAATTATCCCAAATTAAAAAGCCTCAAAGGGGGAGTTTATTGATGCTTATCACACTGCATAGACTACACATACTTTGCTTACAGTGGTGAGCTGGTTCTTATCTGTGGTTCTCTCTCCCTCCCCGCGTGTATGTCTCATATTCTTTAGGCGAGGGATCTTGCGTTCCTCTGCTGTGTGTCTGAACCTCCCTCCTCCCCCTCCCGTGCCACTCGAGTTGTTATGGTGATCCCGAGGACCACGTGCGCCATTTTTATGTTCCCCTTTATTGTCCCGATCCATTCCAGTCGGAACGTCTCCATTCGGTAAAACAGGTGGGGACTGTCCCCTTTCCCCTCCTCTATGAGATCGGTTCGGAGGACCCATTCTTGCACGCCCCCCTCGGTCACCCTCGCCTCGCACCATGGAAGACATGTTATAGTATGGATATCTGTTGCCTAAAAAAAAAACAAAAGAAACACATAATGGATAACATGTATACCACACAAGTATATGGCACATAAACATGTCAATACTAATATGTAATTATGTCTACTGAATGCACACATAAGTGCATGGCATGGCATATGTACTAGTTGCATCCATACAGGCAATCCACATGTACACACACACACAGGATATGGCCATTAATGTCATAATGAAGACACCACTTATGTCAGCATGGAACCAGGAGAGCTTTTTAAAAATTAACGTAAGGACAAAACTCTATCAGTCAGCCAAACCACAATCAAAATATCATTAAATCCTACAGCACATCAGCAAACATATTAGCCCTTGTAAGTACAAAATTTGACTTTCCAATGGTGAGTTACAGCTAAAACTACACATAGCACATATTCAGAGGAATGCACAAAATATTCATTAGTATCATTAACATTGGCAAGCCACCATTATTGCCTAATATAGCATATGCAGTGAATATATACATTCCATTCCATGACCTTATCTATATTTAGAAACACATGAATTCGGTACTAGTTGTGATAGATTATTGTATAATTTTGCACCCAAGAGGGCCAAAAGCAGATATAACTGAAATACTGTACCATATGTGGCTATCGGTCCAACATTTTAGTTCTATACCAATCATTATAATTCTGGATCATACCAGGTTGCACTCCCCCTGTAGCAGCAGTTGGACTTTGACCTGCGATACCTGCCACTTGGTTGGGTGCTTGAGGGGAAGGGGTGAATCCATTGCCCAAAAAGGGGCTGAAACTGCTGGGATCAAAGTAAGGACTGGTCGAGGAAGTGGGGGAAGTACGAGGCCAGGGCATCACACCACTGGGAGGCGCTTGGTAGTAAGATACCTAAGAAGTCAGAAAGTTTGTGATACTAGTCAAAGTCAGTGCTAAATTTACTTCAAATAAGTGACTTACTTGAGGCGTTCCATTCAGTACAGGCGGCATAGGGAAGGGCACATGTTTTGTTTTTGGCATTCCCGATGACCTTTGAACTGTGGTTCCCTTTATGCGTGCTCGTATGGGACGTCCAAGGAATTCTTTGACTTGTTCGCGAAGGAAAGCAAAGGCCTGGACATGAATATTTGTAAGCAATGGTAGCAGACAAGGAGGAAATATGTTGTAGCAATTGCAGCAACATGGAGACAAAGAACATGTATACCTGACCACTAAGATTACTGGAGTCACCTTGGACAAAACACAGCTTAGGCCAAGTACAAAATACACTCCTTCAATTTGCTAAGCATTTTTGTAATTATGAACGGAGGACCTTTCTAACCTTAGCCCTTCCAAGAATGTTCATGTTGGACACCCACAAAAATTCTAATTTAAAGGGTGAGTAATTAACTATAAAAAAAGGAGAGATCCCCGTATAATTATATTAAGCAAGTCAATTCACATTCAATAGATGATAGGCAGTTATTGGATACAAGAATCCATTCTATCTCTGAATAGAGATAGTGAATGGGGAAAAGAGACATAGCATGTATGAAACATCTACATAAAGGCATGGAAGTTAACCACCAATCCACATCATAAGATAAAGAATGTATCAATCCTTCAAATTTCAAATGGTAAAGAATAACCACCAATCAACCTTCTAAATAGGGTGGACCTTCACACAAGTCTTCAGATGAAACGGTGTGAGGTTAACAGTTCCTGAAGTTAGAAACTCACTTTCTGGGTGCTTTCTTCTGAAACAAAGGTCACATACCAACAGTCATTGTCAGCAAATTCGCATGTGACGCAGCTAGGGCACTTCTCGTGGGAAAAGAGAGACACGATGTCCTGTAGAGACAGGTGTACAACATTGGTATGGTTGAGTGAGAGACTAGGACCACCAGTTAACAGAGTGGTAAGTTTGATAACAGAACACACTGAGTACACATTACTCCACTCCTACAGCCTTAATTAAACATGTGACCAGCATGGGGGAAAAGCAGGGACTTCCACTTTCCATAAAGAAACCTGACTTCTCCCCCCTCTGCACTATTAAAGAAATGTAACTAAGGTTCCAATCATATGGATTCAATTTCCCTTGTTGATCGATGAATGAAACATGCAAATATTTCTGCAGACACGATACATACCTCTTTGGGGGTTTCTTTCGGTATTTCTCTAAGTATGAGCACACATCGCTTCTCGGGGATTGCACGAACTTTTTCCTCTCTTTCATCAAGTTGCAGGACTGTAGACTCTGATCAGGAGGAAGGTGGCATTGTTATTAACTACATCCCATGACTGCATGGTGGTAGTGGTTTATACACACTAGTGTGCCAATCAAAAGAGTTCATCTTTATACCTTATATGGTAGAATTAATATCACACACAAACACACAAACATACTTCTAAGAGAGTCCAATATCAAGGCCATATCAGTTGTCAGTTTCTTCACCTATTAAAAAAAGCATAATTTCACATTAATTACTAGGGGGACCCTTTAATGAATCACCACACCCAATGAAGCAACTATAACAGAGGATTCCTTTTTGAGAAATGCTGTAACATAGCCACCAAAGGGTCTATACACTGGCTGTGTTAATACTTGCATTGATAAAGGTTGCGAGCAAATTGAGTCTAGTGCATCAATGCTATTGAAGAACACAGTGAGAATAAAGAGAAAGTTTAGTGACACCTGACTGCCCTCAACTATTATGCTGAAAAACAATAGCAGGTCTGGATTTTCACCGGACTAAATCTCACCACTGCAAAATATATAAGAAGTTCTGATATGAGAACTTGCTACAATGACACAGAGAGCCTTGCATGCTAAGGTGGTGGCACTTGTATAACCATGTTTTGACAGTGAACTTGAAAGTGTAAGATTATCACTTGAATTATCAGAACACATCATACTGGCTATACACTTCATTTGAAGGAAGACTACAGGGTGCCCTACCTGGTTGAAACTGCTGATCACTGAGACCGGGACATAGTTATCTCCATCCATTTGGGACACTGCAACAGAAATGTAACACATCTACTGAACACTCTTCAGAAAATACTGTAATTCTGTTAGAGGAAGACGGACATGAACACTTGGCTTGTTCAGACGACTCAAAAGTTAACTGACATAAATTCCTAAGTAGCGGGCATTGAATGTGCCTTGGCTGGGACGCCCCTTGATGATAAGTAATTATGACTGAAAGAAATCACTGTAGCGACTCAAATGCTCATAGCAACTGGAGTATTACTAATACATTGCTAGTCCAGCATAATTAGAACAAACACATGATCAAACAATACTGAAACTAGACGATCCAGACACTATAAGGCCATATACTTTACTATACTATACTGTGACTACTCCACAAACTCACAGAGGTACTTGTCTGAGCTGAGATTGTCCTTGCTGAAATAGTACTCCAACTGCTGTGACAGCATCTTTTTCAGTTCCTCTCCCTGTGGGGGTGCGGGGGGACTTCCAGGGTTCCCCCTGCCTAATGGGAGTGCTCCACTCGAAGGGATCCCCTCACTTTGTACGGGAAGGATTATCAAAGGCATCGCTGGATCAGAAATAGGAGGAAAAGTAATTAAGAACTGAAAATGCTATAAGAAAACAGTGAACGAGCATCTTGCTTGGCCTTTGTAAACTGATCATACCTACCTCCTCCACCATGATGGAGATGTCCCTGTGACATCATCATGGAAGCCACACCTTCCCGATCACTCAGGGACTCCTCCACAGACGGACTATCAGGCTCGCTCATCCCATTAGCAGACTGATCACAGGGGTCGACCCTTGTACCCAGTGGTGACTCTTCATCATACTCTATAATCTCTTCCTCTTCGTCACTGCTCAAAACAAACAAAAATAAATGGGAAGGAAATCAGGTTCATAAAATCAATGTACACAAGGTCTCTCATAATAATGCTGAAACCCTTGCTTGAATAACAGTGAGTGCTAATCACAGCCCGCTTGCTCTGTGCTGGTCACAGCCAGCTTGCCCAACTACAATTCATTTCTAACACAACTACAAATTGAACACAAAGTTTTCTTTATATGGCATTTTGATGACAAACCAGCACTAATCAAAGGGGTCCCTCGTGACATTTGGCAGATGATGTGACGTCTTACATGGTGGGTGAGTTAACCTACCTCACTGAACTTGGCTGGTGATTGGGAAGAGTTGGACTTTGTACCCTGATCTTGTTGGAGTCGGCTATCAACTGTATTGAAGTTTCCTCTAAACTCTGCATGAGCATTGTGCATATGAAAGAAGGGTGAGCCACACACTACACTAGGCCACACTATTATCAATCATCACTGACTTACAATCTGGTTACCATGACGACCTATGACGTCATAACCTACACTATTACTGATCAATGGAGATAAGTCACCTCTTTTGACAAAAAAACCAATTAGCCCACATTAGCTTCTCAATTTCAGTTTACCCCTGGAAGCTCTCCATTGATAACATTTTTCCAAGGCTCTCTTGTTTAGAATCAAGTTAGCTAGCTAGCTTAGGCTTAGCTTGCAGCACATGGTCAGTATTTTATGCACACCAAATAGCATATACAGGAAAAGTAACTTCCACTTTTTCCCTACGGGCTGAGTAGTAACTAACTGGCTGACTACAATAAACTCACATTCTCCACGATTCTTGGTTCGGCCATTTCGGTTTCAATTGACCAGCCTGAGACTGAGCAATAGGGAACAGTCAGTTTGAGGCGAAAGAGTAGGACACTGTTCCACTCTCGGCTCGGCTCTATCTCTGACCTCCTTACTTGAAAATCTTCATACAAAGACCTGTAGCTGGCAACTAGCTATAGAAAGCGATAGCAGTACCACGTCTACTTCACACGTTGCTCTCAGGTGCTTTGTAGGACTCCAGACAGCTGCTGCCATGTGCAGGGTGCTGGGCTCGATCAAGAGTCTCAACTCAGCTAAAAGAAGGCAAGAGAACCTAAAAACGTGGCCTCCACCACTTTTTTTTCGATCCGGTAAAGGGTGTTACCAAGGTACCGCCCATGCAAATTGCATACACGTCATAACTCCGTTACTAGCTAGATCTGATTGAAACCAACGTGTGCACCAACAATCCCGGGTATGTCGCGCGTTTTTCTTTTTTCTTTGAAGAAGAAAATTTCAATGTCACTGTGTATTGCAGAAAAAAAGATCGTGAAGGAAACTGAATAAAGTTTTATAAAAGATAATAATAAGCTTAATCTGAGAAATCTTGTTGAATTGGGCTAGTAACTCTCTTGAATACTGGGCCTAACTTTTTCATGTACTGACGAATATATTCCTTGACCTTGGTTTTGACAGATTCAGTGATATCCAGATTTCCTCTCCTTTTCCTACTAACTTCCTTCTCTGTTAAGCCATAAGTGAGCTAAAAAGGTAATGGACTTAAGTTTAGTTTGCAGGGTCTTAAGATGCCAACCTTTCTTGCCAAATATTTAAAGTCTTGAGCACAAGTGATACGACCATATTTGCAGTCTGATTTCCTGTGTTGGTCCAAACAGGAAGTAACCAATCTGGACAACTGCAGTATCACAGTGGATAGTAGATGAATAAGTCTTTATATTTGTATGATAATTCGTTACCTTATGTCGAAACTCCTCCTTCTGTTGTCGCTCTTTGTGAGTTTTTCTTCGCTTCTTTGGGGGTGGGGATCCTGACATGCCTCTTCTCTTTCTGTCCTCATCCTCATCATCTAACATGTAGCTATCGTCAAGGGGCGAGGCCTCACGTGAGGGAGGGGGAGGGGAAAAGGGAGGGGTGTGGGGACAAGGACTATGAGACTCCGTAGGATCCAACTCAATGTTGGAACTGGATGATTCTTCGTTCAAGTTGAGTTCCATGTCAATATGGGAACGGACATCCTCTTGCGCCTCCTCCTCTTTAGCAGTAGTGTCCACCAAGTTCTCAGGTGCGGGGGAAGGAGAACATCTAGGTGTGGGGCTCCGTGGAGAGGGTGTGGCATTTAAAGGAGGAGGAGTCCCTTCGGGTGTGCTAGGTTCTCCATATTCTTTGTCGTCTTCAGTGGGTGTATGAGGACCACGAGAGAGGGGTGGTAACACCTCCTAATAATCAGTGCATAAGCAGTCACATGCATGACACATCCATACATACCTCATCTTCATCTCCACTGCTCCGCTCAGGAGTGGGCGTGGCAAGCTCCATGGTGATTGTCCCCTCGTCCTGTTCAGTGGGTCTCTCCCACTGTGTCTTCCGAGTGATGGCGTGATAGTAATAAACCTTTCCAGTTGAGTCCTGTGCTGTCTTCCAGTGGGGAGGAAGACCCTCAGTCTTCTTGTCAGGAGGTGGAGGGGGGAGTGGCAGGAGGGAGAGGGGGGAGGGGTTAACCATCTGAATTGGTTGCTGGACCTAGTTAACAGATCCTTAAATTAGAGAAACTGTGCAATTTTTTTGTACCAACCTGTTGGATTTGTGTTTGATTGGAGGGGAGTTGAATAGAGGATGCAGGGGCAGGGTTGGGGGGGATGAGTGGAACGGGCGTAACGCTACCTGCTGTCAAACAGATAGAGGGAGTGGCCACTTGCTGAGGCTGTGGTGCGGCAGACTGCAATGCCTGGTTTAACACAGGGGCCACCAAAGAAGGTGGGGCTGAAGCCGAGTTCGAAATTGGAACCATGTTTGGAGTTCCTGAAGGGGTGACGACACCAGGGGCTAAGACAGGAGTTATTCCCGGTAACATTCCAGGAGGAGCAGCTCCAAGTAATCCCGGAGTAGTCAAATTCGGTGTGGCAGTTAAACTAGAATTCAACAAAGGAGTTGAACTTGGTGTGGCGGTCAAAGTTGAATTAGGCAGAGGAGTTAAACACGTGCCGGAAATGGGTGTGGTGATTAAACTGGAGCTGGAACTTGGAGTAACGATCAATCCAGTGTTTACAGGGGTAGGGATCAAACCAGAGCCAGGGATCAGGGGAGTGGTCTGATATGGATTAGGTAGTGGCAACAGTCCACCCGATGTTGGAGCTTGAAGAGGAGTAAGCGTAGAAGTCAATCGAGTTACATTTGTTGGGGTCAATCCCTGGTTGATTACTCCTTGATTAGGTAGTATGGGAGTGGAAGTTGGATTCGGAAATAAGCTGGGAACGGAAGTGGTTGGTATAGCAACGTTCTGAGGAAGCTGGGTAGTAGGGGTGTTGAGAAGGTTGCTGGCGAGCTGGGTAGGGGTGCTGAGAAGGCTGCTGGCAGGTAATGCAGAGTTGATTGGAGGAGCATATGCCACCTGTGAGTAGAAAACAGTTTACTGTTAGTGCAGAGACTAAACAGTGTTAACATGGATCTGTGACCTGTAATGTTAGTCAAAAAGGTCAGAGGTCACAATAACATTGAGTAGCAGAAATTTTTCATGGAGTAAAACTTTCATAGCTGCACAAATACCTGGGGGGAGTGGCTAGATGACTGGTTGGGGAGAAGGGGCTGTATGGAAGGAAGGCGTGTCTGTTGGAGTTGGATGTAAGAAGGGGGTGTGGTTTGTGCTGGGATATATTGTGTAGGGAGAATGGTAGTCTGACACCCATTGCGAAAAATCTAATAATTATTTAGATCACATGATAATCACATGACATGTTCTAGTGCCACACCCACCTGTTGCTGGACATATAGACTTTGACCTTGTTGTTGAACAATGACAGTGCTCTGCATTGGACCATTACTGGCTGAATAGGAAACAGTGGTGGGTGTAGCTTGGTGTACAGTGGGAGGGGTTTGGTGAAGAGTGTGGGAGTAGGAGGAAGGTGGGTGTGGTGAAGAGGAGTAGGAGGGCGTGTGAGGAGAAGACGGGTGGTGATGGGACGAGTGTGACTGATGTGAAGAATGGCTTGCTGATTTACGAGACCTGGAGAGGAGAGGAGAGGAGAGAGAGAAGCTATGAATGAAGCTATGAATGATAAATGAACAAGTTTTACCGATGGTGTTGGTGATGATGGTGATAGTGATGATGGTGATGGTGATGGTATGGAGAGTGGTCAGTTTCTCTTCTCCCTCTACTGTGTCCCTTTCTCCGTGTATGGTAAACTATCGGCTCCTCTTCCTGCTCCTCCCAGTCCCCTGTGTCTTCAGGGGTACTCTCAGGGGGTGTGGCAGGCCGTTTGACCTATGGCAAAGTAGAAGAATGAAATTGGCTGCTGGAAAAAGGAAAAGCATGTGATCATGTGGACTTACAATAGGTGGAGCTCTCTTGGGGATTCGAAATACCTCCTTCAAAGTTGCCCATTTTCCTAACAGATCTTGTGCTAATACTTCCAGCTGACACTGCAGTTCCACTGTCTTGCTTGGCTGGGAAGGGGGCATGACAGGATCCTCTCCCTCCTCCTCTGTTGTGCAGTTGTCCAACTCACTCACCTCAGCTTCACATGAAATGCCTTCTTTCACATCTTGCAGGTCCTCCTCATGGGACATATCCATCTCTATGCCTTCCACATCCACTTTCGTGTTTCCAGCATCCTCTTCTGAAGCCACACCCACCTCTGTATCGTCCGATTTTTTGTCCTGTAGAGCCATACCCATTTCCATATCTCCACGAAGTCCAAGGTCCTCCTCCAACCCAGTGGATACACCCATCTCCACACGCTTCACATCACATGCTACATCTTCCTTTTCCTGTTGCATGTCACCAGAGTCACATGACTGGCCTTCCTCTGGCACAGAATGATCAGACACTTCCTCCCCATTGCAATCCTTTCTAATATCATCATCCATACCGCCAGAGTCACATGATTCAGCCACACCCGCCACCTCCATAGTACCAGAGTCACATGACCGAGCCTCTTGGACTACAGAACGAATTCCTCCAACCTCAACTATGTCCTCCTTCACATCGCCTGAGTCACATGTTAGGTTCTCCTTGGCCACAACCTCCACAGTATCACCCTCGGCCACACCCACTTCATCGTGAGGAGCATCACTTGGTGTTTCTTCTTTGGCTTTGTTCATTTCCATAATAACACCACCTGAATCACATGGCTCCTCCTCCTTGACTCCTCCCCCATAGTCACGTGTGTTCCCCTTGGCCATCACAGGGACACCTCCCGAGTCACACATGTAAAGCTCTTCATCCTTAGACACACCCTTTACTACACACACTGAGTCACATGTATCACCTAAATCTTCGTCCTTGGCCACACCCACTGAGTCACATGTAGCCCTGGGGTCACCCGAATCCTCCTCCTCCTTGGCCACACCCACTGAGTCACACTCGTTCTCCTTAGCCATACCCATTGAGTTATACGTCACATCATTAGCCATACCCACTGAGTTATACATCACGTCATTAGCCATGCCCACTGTGTTATACGTCACTTCATGACTACCAATACCAACCACTAATGTACCTCTGAATTCACAAGGTGCTGAATCAGCTTCTGTCACCACTATTTGGTTAATCTCCTCCATTGCCATATCACCCCTTTCTATCGATATGAGTCCCTCAACTTCCTTCTCCATGGGTGTGGCTTTTTCCACCTCCTTCTTCGCTTCTTCTACCTCTTCCATGGGTATGGCTCCCTTGACCTCTTTCTCTATGGGCATGGCTCCTTCCACCTCTTTCTCCATGGGTGTGGCTTCTTCTGTCTCTTCCTCCATGGGTGTCGTCTCTTTCTCCATGGGCATGGCTCCTTTCACCTCCTTCTCCATGGGTATGGCTCCTTCCATCTCATTCTCTGCTTCTTCTACCTCTTCCATGGGTACGGGTCCCTCGACCTTTTTCTCCATGGGTGTAGCTTCTTCCACCTCTTTCTCCATGGGTGTTGTTCCTTCAACCTCAGGTATGGGTATGAATTCTTCAATTTTCTCCTTTAAAGGGGCAGGTTGCTCTATCTCAGGTGTGAGTTCCTCCATTTCAGGTGTGGGTTCCTTCATCTTAAGTTCATTCATAGAGGAAACGTCAGATGTGGGTTCCTTGATCTCCTTTATAGAGGGAACGTTCTCTATTTCAGGTATGGGTTCCTCGATCTCTTTCACAGGGGGAACGTCCTCCATTTCAGGTGTGAGTTCCTTGATCACCTTCACAGGAGCAACATCCTCTATTTCAGGTGTGGGTTCCTTGATCTCCTTCGCAGGGGGAACGTCCTCCATTTCAGGTGTGGTCATCTTCACAGGGTGAACGTCCTCCATTTCAGGTGTGGGTCTCTTGATAGAGGGAGGTTCAGGTGTGGGTTCTTTGATCTCCTTCATAGAAGTGGGTTCCTCCATTTCAGGCGTGGGTTCCTTGATCTCTTTCATAGAAGTGGGTTCCTCCATTTCAGGCGTGGGTTCCTTGATCTCCTTCACAGAGGTGAGTTCCTCCATTTCAGGTGTGGGTTCCTCAGACCCCATTTTAGGTGGCGTGGGTTCCATTTTTACAGAGGTGGGTTCTTCCATCTCAGGTGTCCCCTCCTTCACAGTGAGTCCATCTGTCTCAGGTGTCCCCTCCTTCACAGTGGGTCCATCTGTCTCAGGTGGTTCCTTCTTTATGGATGCAAACGAAAGATTAGATTTTTCATTTTTGGCAGGTTCTGCCCATCTTGTCACCACAGGGAGGAGCTTGCTGTCGTCTAGCTGGTTCTTAGTGGACACTGGAAGGTGGGCCAATGTTTGCAGAGCCTGTGAATCACATGATTATCATATGACCAATGGGGTTGCATATCATACATGCAACACACTTGTATTCTGAATTCCATGACTTCCAAAGTGCTGAGGTCAGCAGAATCCACCATCCAACTCCATAGCAACTTGAGACCTTGAAGAGATAGAAACTTTTTCAAACACGAGACATCATCAGTCGCTTGCAGCACCTACAAACAGTGACACAATAGTACTGCCTACACTAGATCCAAAATGTAGTCAGTTACATCTGGCACCTTGATACTGCTATAATGTAGTTAGTTACATCTGGCACCTTGATACTGCTATAACTTTCTCAATTCTTAACCAAATTTCAAATTTCAGATACCAGCAGAGAGAGTGAATCATCAGCTCTCTTTTGGTGCCTTAAACTAGAAATTTGGAATTGAGAAAGTTATAGCAGTTGATCAAGGTGCCTGGTGAGTGCAATAAATTTTAGATAGAGCTGATCAGTACCTGAAGCAGCATGGTTCTCTGACTGGGGGACTCTGCTTGCAGCATGGTCCGAGAGAAAGCAATCACCTGCTCGCTGTTTTTGAGTCTCCAGCTAGACCCCACAAGGTCATAAATATCCTTTTCAAACTAATATCAAAAATAGAATAAGTTTATTGGGCAAAATTTAGACATTACTCGGTTTACCGCTGAGTCAGCATCACTCTGCAGTCTGTTCTGGTGACGTTTCCTTGAGGAGGGGCTGTGAGGGGTTCCTTGATAAGTAGATTGGGTGGGAGGAGCAAGGCTCCGAGGGTTGGGACCCTGTTTGGTTTGTCCAAGAAACCCACGGCAGTTTTCTGATCCACAGTAACACTTTTGTGCCACATCCCTGCATGACGCACAGTTCTCATAACGACTTGATCAGTCTCTTTTATCTTACCCAAATCTTTGGAACTGATAGTCAAACGTTAGCTCTTCATTTTCTCCAATTTTGCGTACAGAGAAAAACCCGATACAAAGACGTCCATTGACAGTCCACTATTCAAGAAGCGAGATAGAGGAGGATAGAGAGAAGGGAGGAAGGTCTTACCTTCTGGGTCTCACAGTTTGGATCACAGCTATGATTAATGAACCGAGATAGATTCCCTCTTCTTGTTGCATCCAGTATCTGAAGATGGGATAAGTATCCTGAGCAAGTATCCCAAGCAAGCATCCTGAGAAAGTATCCTGAAAGAGAATCCTAACCTGATCAGTTTTTAGAGACATGAAGTAATAGTGTCTTCTCTTTTCTTTGCTGTAGTCGATTTTCCTTTGCTCAAAGTCTGAAATGGTGCACACCTCTCCACAGTACTCCATCACAAACAATCCCCTACAAGAGAAAATGAGAAAATGAGGTAACGACTTCACTGGCTGTTTGTAGAGCTAACTCAGTTATCAACTCTCTTGCTCTGAGACCCCAGCCCTTCTTCTCGGTCTTAAAGACCTCCACTTTAGCATAGCCAGCCTGGAAAATCCGAAGAATGCACACAAAGATCAAGAATCACACACACACACACACATACATACATACATACATACATACATACATACATACATACATACATACATACCCTCTGGAAGTTCTTGTTGGTACAGTATTGTCCACAGGGACATCTAGAACCACTGAAAAGTCACAGAATTAAAAGTTTTTTTTTTGCTACATTGAAGAGTTTTCTTTACTTACCACTCAATCATGAGCAGTCTGTTCAAGCAGTTCTCCCCGCATGCCTCTTCAGGTTTGTCAAATTCTGCACAACAGATGGTAAAGGTGACCTTTAAGTCATGTCATGTGATCAAGCGAGGTCAAGGAGATCATGTATCCTAGACAATGGAACAAGGTGATGTGATGGTGTCGCTCACCTGGATCAAACTGACAATTGCAGATCATTCGTTTAGCCTTCTTCCGACTCTTTGAGTCCTGCAATCTGCATATCATAGGGGTGCGGTTTATGCAATCACAAAGCTTATATAATCGCTAATGGGTGTGGTTTATGGGATGTGGTCCATTTAGGAAGAAGATGCACCTCACACAATGAAATAGTCCTTGTGTGGCTTACGTACGAGGGAGAGATGTAGACATTCTCGGTGATGAAATCAAAATGAGCTGGTTTATTGGGATCATTGGGGTCAGATGGAGCCAGAGGCTCAAAACCTCTCTCAGTGCAGCTGGTGCTGTCTCTGTGAGCAGGGAGGAGTGTCACAATATAAATATCTAGCAAGTTATTAACTTACTCTATGACTACATCTATCGAGCTGCTCATCGCCGTCCTCTCTCTCAACTGGTTACTGGAGCCGCGAGATCAGTGTCTGTGGTTCTCCACCGCCCTCGCCACGACCACCAAATTCTACTCCACGCCGCGCCGCCAAAAGTTAATTCTGGAGTTTAATTTTTCATGTTCTAATTAAGAGAAAAAGCAACTTTATGGATATAAATTAAAACTATCTGTAATGATTAGAAATAATAATTTTTTATGTAATTTGGGAAAATAATATTCTTGAAGTGTATCATGATAAATTGCTAGGAGCTCTGTATGATGAATGTCAGTTATGAGCTGTGGACATGAAGACAGATCCACTTGCCGCCTCTCTTCTCCCACACTCTCGTCTCCTTGCACTCACTTGTAGTCTCCACTCCAGACCTAACACACAAAATAAAGCAATGATCGTTCATAAAGCCACTTTGAGAGATTCTGGAGAGCAAAAAAAAAAAACTGCCTATATTCAAAATGAAAAGGGGACACCCTGTCTGCCTATACTCAAATGAAAAAGGGGACACCTGGTAATTAATCTGAGCTTACTTATCAATGATCTGGTTCATTCTGACGTAGCAGATATTGGCTGCACTGCCATCCCCCAATATCTGGACTTGTGGGTGCACTATGGTCACATTCTCTGCATCACTTGCTGGCACTGCACAACAAAGCAGTAAACTATCAGTAATCTAATGCAGTAAACTATCAGTAACCTAATGCAGTAAACTATCAGTAATCTAATGCATTGATAGTTGAATTCAATATCTTGTGATTGACTTACGATTGTTGAGAGTGAATTGAGCGTAGCAGAGTCCTTGCAGCAGTTGGGAACCTCCTTTCTTCGAAAATGTCAGCAGGTTAGGGTCACACATCTGCCTGCACGAATGAAAGAGAAAACCATTCACTCAGCTCATCAATCCACACAATATTGCTACCCATTCTCTCCCAATTTACCCTTACATGATCATTTTTAGCACCCCACCCCCTGCTGGCTAGCCCTGGCCCTAGCCCTAGCCCACCTACTTATAAGCATTGAAGTCCCGCAGTCGGACACTTTCTAGAATTCTCTTGGTAGCTTGGATGACCTCGATGACCTCAGAGCTGTGAGGGTTGGACTTGGAGTGGGTGGAGCTAGTGGGGGGCATGGCCTTGCTGTTGGGGGTGGTGGTCGTTGCCTCATTAATGGTTCCAAGGGCCGATTCTTGGGAGGACACGTCTGGTGTAGTGGCTGGTGACTGAAGAAGGTCAGAGTCCGATACCTGCATCCCAAAATCATGCCATTGCAACTTAGAAAAATGTTAGTAAGCCATAAACACAAGAAATAAACTGCTCACATTCTGATTTTATTAGCCAATCTATGGCAATGTTGTTACTCACTTCTTACTCAATGTGAAGAGCTGTTCTTGAGTTGATGAATTTGTCAAGTGAATCTAGCACTTTAAGCTAAAAAGCTTGTTTTTCTATTATTATAGGCTAGATAAGCTGTAGGGAGAGTCTAAACAACTACTGTTGCAATTTAGCACAAGCTGGGTAGTGGCCAGTCTACTAAAATCACACCAATAGCTCTGTGATACAATGCATTGTTATTTTCCATTTTCTCAGCCCCTCCTACCCATCTGTCCACATACCAAATTCATAACACATTAATTTTATCGTGACCACAATCTGTAAAAAATTGTTCTACAGTACATGTCACTCGCTAATCAGATCCAGCCGTGCAACTGCTAAGTACACCAGAGAGAGTGATCAAGTACTTCTCCTTCAGCCAGCCAGCCAGCCAACCACTTAAGAGTTACTGCTACAAAGTCTGACTCATGGATTCATTCTACGACATCATCCCAACCAAATACAAAGGTGGACGCATGTACACGCGACTACAAGAAGAAACCGACTGCAATGGTAAGTAGTCATGAATTCCATAAACTGCCTACTCACAATTTTAAAATGGGTTAAAAATTTTTGACATCATCCTTAGACAATAATAACAAAAACATTAGACTCAAGTGGCTCTAAGCATTGATCATAAGAGGTTAACCACATACAAACACAGGAGGGAAGGAGGGAGGGAGAGAGAGAGAGAGAGAGAGAGAGAGAGAGAGAGAGAGAGAGAGAGAGAGAGAGAGAGAGAGAAGCCACACCTCATTTTTTTTACTCACCCTATTTCTGAAGAGGTTGAGACTGGAGCGCGTGGCGAGCATAGTGGTGAGAATGGCTCCCTTCAGTTTCCTCCGTGCATTAAACTTCTTCAGCCCCATGATCGTCTCCTGTCTGTGGAAAGTGGGTGCCACTCGCTGCCTTTGCTATAGGGAAAGAAGGAATGCAAATATTAAATCAACATTCTAATTGTAAATAAGGTAGTTTGGGGGGTTCTGCATGACAAGGTTTTTAAAACAGATAACCATTGTTGCCATGGAGCAGTGTAGTGTATTTTCGGGGTGGATTCCACATCATTTCTGACTAACAAATTTAATATTGTAGCCATGGGAGCAGCATAGCGTATTTTCTTTCTTTCACAAACAAAGAGGAGCCTTAGATCCCGACACCTTAAGAAGACATCCATTTTTCGACACTTTTTCACCTATGAGGGTGGCCTTCACACCAAAGAAACTTCTAATGGGTTGGGTTCTTCACCAAAAAGGGTGCCAAGCTGGGTTCCTACACTTCCTAGGCTTCTTGTGTTTCCAACTTGAAAAAGAAATTAACACTTTTATACTAAGCAAATTTTTGCCTCGGCACCGAAGTGCCGAGGCGCAGTGCTGGAAGCGACTATGATCGGCGATGGTGGTACGTTTCACGCGCACGCGCAATGATGCACGATGATGCGTATCGAGCACGTGCATTAATTTAGCTCTAGCCGGCTAGCTAGACAAAGTACTAAGGACAAACAGACAGGCTCAGCTCAGGCTCGCAGTTACTACGCGATAACTCTAGTACTGATGATTCTTGGCCGTCTTTGCCAACAAATCAAGCCCATTATCACATGCAGAGAACTGACTAAAAGACAGCAGTGAACAAAAACAACAGAGATTGCAAGGTACACGAACTAGTGCTTCGTTTGAAGTGTCAAAGAGAGAGCCATGGTGAAGGAGAATCTCAGAACTAAGACTTTGAGGCTTCCAAACAATGAGAGAATCCAGTACACATACTTCAATCAAGCTATGCTGAGAATAACCATTAAACGACAGTTGAACAGCAAGAATAGTGTGTAAATACTAATCTTACTACAATAATTATAAGCCATGTTGCTCAGTGTGCTTTATTTGGAACTCTCCACAGAAAATAAGCTGAGAGAAATATTTTGGCAACATTTTGTAGAAACATTTGACCCCACAACCCCCCCACACTTTTCATTAATTATGCCCATGAGTGTTCAGCCAATCATCCTTGTAGGACTCTGGTTTCAAGCCGGTGATCCTCAGTGTATCTTTATCGTCTCTTATATACCACTGTCACGTCGTATTCACTATAAAGCATTTAAAATTAAAATTAAATAGAGGTTTCACTTAAGTGCCGAGGCATTCCTAGTCTTTTAAAAAGACTAACTTGTTATGCTGAGAAATATAGGAGCAATGTCATCACCACTTTGTCCTTGCTAAATGGTTGCTAAGCATCGCCCTCTACCTACGTCAAATTATGATTGCGTATGATTGGCGGATGTTATTTATCAACAGTGACACACAAGACGAACCATAATGGATTACTTTTGAACGCTTGGTCAGAGAACAATAGAAGGTTATAGATGCAGCATGTCAAAAGCACCTTAACCAAATCCACGACACTTGCAGTGTTCTCCCCAAGATATTAGCGAAGGAATAGGGGGTGGTTTCACACATTAAAGGGTATTGTGTCAACATTCTATTGACCACATCAAAGGGAAGATGTACTCGAAAGCTCAAGCAGTGGGCCACTATGCCCTATGCAGGGGGGAACACTGGCTTAAGAGCTCCATTTGGTGCATCAAGACATACTCTTTTGTCGATGGAGCTCTCTCTCTCTCTCTCTCTCTCTCTCAGTGGGTTATTTTGTGCTACTCGGAATATGGAGGTTTTATGCAACTTCCCTGACTTACACTAATCCACGGATTTCTCAGAGCTTCCGTAGCCGTCACTCTCTTTAAGGGGTCAGGGTTCAGCATGGCACGTATCAGATTCTTGGCCTCTTTGGTCACAGTGTCCCATTCTGGTGATGGGAACTGGAATTAAAAAATGATATCATGACTGGAAATTGGAATTGGACCAGATATAAGTGGTGAGACATACATCATAGCTTGCTGTTTTGATTTGACTATAAAGTCTTTTCTGTTCTTCATCCCAAAATGGTGGATAACCGACCAGAAGGATGTAGAGGATCACTCCACATGCCCACATGTCGACAGGCTTGTGGTAAGCCTCACGTTTCAGTACCTCAGGGGAAAGATAGCCAGGGGTACCCGCAAAACCTGGCAAAAAAAAAGCGAAACATTATTTTCTGGTGACTGGAGTTAACTGTCTATTGCAGGTTGGTTGTCAGGAGAATAGGTGGATACGATTTTTCCTATGGTTTACACAACTGCATGGCTTGTATAGGACATGAAAGGATCAGGTTTCTCAGGTCCTTGTAAGCCACTACCGATTTCTCATTCCTTATGGACAAAATCTTTTTCTTTTGCTCAAAAGAAAGCCAAAACATAGTGACACATTATCTGATTATATTTGGTATTTGGCAAGTATTGAGTTTGATGGTAACAATGTTGGAATAACAGGATGTGTGTAGCTGGTACATCCTCAAGTTAATTTCCTCTCAATAGAGGCTTCATACTGAGAAATGGAAAAAAACCCCAGACATTTCCTATTCTCGGAACAGGAACACTTGCTTCTTTCTTGTGTGGAAAACTTAATAAGTATGCCCACGTAGCATAGATGAAAGGAATATACTCCAGCTGGATCAGGTAAACTGCTAGTCTGGACTCATTGACAACAGAAGGACTTACCATACCACTTTGGTTCCTTGGGGTCTTCTATCTCCACAGCCAGACCAAAGTCTGCTAGTTTCACTGCAGCTCCTTTCTTCTTACTTGCCAGAAGTAAGTTCTCTGGCTAAAACAATAGCAAAAGTTTAAAATTACAGCAGAGAAGAATCTGTGATCAAATATCATTAAGGCATCCGATAGGAGGTATTGATATAAGATCATAAGTTTTGTCTTCTGCTTCAGCACGACTCACTCACCCATCAAAGTCCTTATAACCTTAGACAACATTCCTAGATCCCAGCATGCAACTACCTTACAACCTTAGACAACATTCTTAGATCCTAGCATGCAACTACCTTACAACCTTAGACAACATTCTTAGATCCTAGCATGCAACTACCTATCAAATGTTCATCGAATCCAGTGAACTGGCTACCCTGCCACCGAAACCCCTCCCTTGTCCCTCCCCCTCCCATCTTCCTCACCTTGAGGTCTCTGTGTATGATGTTTTGCTGATGACAATATTGCACACTCTCCAGAATCTGTTGCATACACATGCTACATACGGGCAATGAAAAAAGGGGTGTGATAAAAAGGGCGGAACTTCAGTAGATCAATGTCAACTGGTCAGAGGTTGAACTTTATCTGTTACAAGAGCCAACCATGCTACACTTTCTCTGCTTTAATGTTCCATAAGGTACTGGAATGAAAGTCATTACAAGGAATCTTGTACAGTTCAATGTTAAAATCTTCCTGGTGTTGTACAAAGTAATTCTAAAGCAATTTTCCAAGAAAATTCATTGTCATCTGACCAAATTCTAACTGATTAGATTTCGTATCATCTCTGGCACTTGGAGGGAAAACACTATTCTCTAACTACATCAACTGAACTTCTCTGTATTCAAAACAACGTACCTCGCATCATTTTCACTGTAATATTCTCTTGCCACAATTTCATCAAAGAGTTCTCCCCCTGTTACTCTAAATCAGAATTAAAAGGACATTCTATTTATAAGTAAATCAGTGGAATATCGAACTCACAGATCAAATACTAAATAGTGGTAGCTGGAATCTGAAATACTGTCATGTAGTTGAACTGTGTGGAGTAACACATAAAAAGCATAAAATTCTGTAGCTCAACACAAGGTTCACGTTTCAGTGAACTTCTTTGAAAAAGTTGTACTTACCGATGTTTGGGTGTTGGAGTTTGCGACAAATTCTTTCTTCTTTTTCTAATTTCTGCATATCTGGAATGAAATGAGATCTGACCAATGAGTGGTTACACTAATTGGAGAGATTAGTGAGGGGGTGGGGAAGGTTTCATATGATGATATTAGCCACTACTCTTTCCATTTTCATTTTGGTATGTATACATGCCTACATAGATAAGTTAGCATTCTGATAGGGAACATAATGGACAGCTAATTACTGGTTGGTTCTTGTGGGGTCTTTCTAATCAGAGGCTGAATTCTTCCCCTAGCCAGGAAATACGGTAGCCCACAATCGTCTTCCAAGTAAACATTCTTTGATGGGGTGGAAAGAATGTGTAGCCACTTATTTCCTTTGGATGCCAAGGGAACTTTTTTTTTTCTTTTTCCCTTTCTCCAGATTGTCTGGGTCACTTTAATTTGTGGGACATATGTGTGCTAATTACAGGGGTTTTATCATAAAAAGCAAGTTGATCACCTAAGGAGAAGGAGTGTGTTGCCTACCTCTTGATGTCAGCCTCTGTTTGTTGATGATTTTAGCTGCGAACATTTGACGGTTTTCTTTATGGATGCACTTCTTCACCACGCTGAATGCTCCCCTAGAACAAAATACGATCTCATCAAGAGCATCCATAAAGTTCAATTTCTTTGCAGGATGCTCAATCAGAAGGAAATCTGTCATATGCCAAGGGGCATGTGTAACTAATGATCAAAAGGATTCCACTGAATGCAAAGAGCCGTCCTGTTTGAGATGGTGTTAAAGGGGCATACTTTGGATAGCAAAGAAATGGTGCTAAAAGGATATTAATACCTAGGACAAGTGGAATGGCTTCTATGATAAATGATTCCATTGAACCAGAAGATAACCAGCTGAGCTCCAATTTATATTATGTTTAACATAGACTAGGTCCTGGCTCTGTAGCTATTAAACTTGTGAACTTACTTGCCCAAATCTTCCCTCAAGTCATATTTCTTTGTGAAGACATCACCACTATCATTCTGCATGTCCTCCATAGCTTGCAAGACTTCCTCAAATCAGCAAAAATCCAGCTAGTCTGCTACCAGTACTAGCAACTAGCCTGGCAAGGTTTTCACTAACTTGAGGGTCTAACGGTCATAGAGTCCAGTCCTATCACAACTCTCTGGTAGATATAGGATAGCGAATTTGCGGTTTATCTCATTCCAGGACTTCCACCGTAAGAGGTCAAAGTCCAACCGGTTCTGAGCGTTCACATTAATATTATTTTGGAGTGCAATAGATTCATTATTGGTGAATCGAAACAAAACATTGCAAAACAGTACATTAGTATTGGGTTCAGCTTAGTCAGCTTCATGAATGCCAATTCATAGACACAGTGGAGTGTGGGAAAGATAAGAGGTCACTGTCTACTTCGCTCTCTGCCTCATCTTTCTTCTCTTGCGCTTCAATCTGGAAGATAAAACAAAGTTCATTCTATTACTACATCGAAACTGGTTACCATCAAACCTTCGCATTCTCTTTTTCTTCCACTACAGTACATAAAAGAACACTAAAACAGGCGTGTATTGATCACACAAAATCACTCACTTTATCCCTCATTTTGCCTTGTCTTGTCGCTCCTGCAACAGATATAAAGAAAGATCTACTTAAACCTACTGTGATAAGACATTAGATTGGCTAGATAAGCACACAAGTAAGGATTAACTAGGGTTTAATCTTCTCTCTTTCGAACCCTTACCTTTTCCGTAAACAAAGCTTTCCCAAGGCCCATGTGATCTTTAGCGCATGCGTAGTAACCAGGCAGGAGGAGGTGGGTGCGCGTGCGGTGGTGAAAATGGTGTGTGCAAAAACTTCCTGTTTTCTGAAAGTCTCGTGACTGGCTGTAATATTGTGTACTGTAAGCTCAAAGAAGATTGACTTTCTCTAGATATTTATCAGTGAAATTGGCCAACAGTTGTGATCAAATTATTCTCTAATAAGGAGGGCTAAACCTAGGTTAACTTTACTACCGGAAAGACCCGAATAGAGAGACTATAAGAAAGTATTTCGTCCGCGGAGTTAGGTTTGGCCGGCCAGATAGAATCTGGAGATTCTGAAGTGTTTATCACCCACCCCTTCATCACCTTTTACCCTTACCTTGATATAATCGACGTAAGTGGTCATAAAACAGCAGGTAGTCGGTTAAGGTTGACTAAATCAGATGTGTGGAGGATGCTAGTAGATATGACCCCTTTGTAGTCTTTATCATGACCAAGTCTGACTGAAATAAAGTAGGCCTGAGGGCATATATTATCCAGGAGTGTGCCTAGAGGGTGATATGGTGCTTTTATATGAGGGGCCTGCTTAGTTCAGTTACCAGCTGGCCAGACATCTTTCATGTCACATATCCCATTAAGGTGTGGAGTACTGACACTTCTAAATGTGTCATCGCCCCCTGCCTTCATCCCTTTGCTATTTTTAGGCTTGGCAAGCAACTTGGATTAATTTTCGCTCGCCCTGCTTAAGCTGGTAGTGTTCAAAGATGCTTCTCCATTCATAGTCTTGTAGCAGAACTGGGAATTCAAAAGGAATGACACATTTGATCAAGTGCACAGCATGACTCCAACATACTTATGAACGTAATCAGGAATTTCTCTTTTTGGATGACTTTGAATGTGATAGTGGAGTTAGTTATATACTGATCTACCAAATGTGCTCACTCTATTGAACACGACATCAAACTAACTCTTTCTCTTTCCCATTGACTATACTTAATTATTCACCTCCTTTATGCCAAGTTTCCACGGTTACAGCATAAATGTGCTCAGTTATAAATATTCTTACTATTTCATCTCTTGTGGTTTTGAAGTACTTAAAGCAGCCCCCTTGAGCATTTAATGGTTAATTAGCCCCGTGATGAGAACATTTATCCCATTGGATTTTAGTACTTACAGACGAAAGAGAGATGGCTAATAGACAAGGCGCAGTCCAACGTCCAAATGGTATACCAAGAGAAAAGATCTGTCAGTTCAAGTTAGTGTTGCTAGGTAAGTGAATCTAATATCCCTTACACTTCAACATGTACTTTGACCTTGAGTATTGTATTCTGAACAGGAGAGTCAGCTGTGGGCAAGTCCAGTTTGGTGCTTCGTTTCGTCAAGGGACAGTTTCATGAATATCAAGAGAGCACAATAGGAGGTGTGTATACATGTATCAAATAGTGGGGCGTGTCATTTTTCCAGGCTACACTGAAAATCCAGGGGATACTCCTTTCATTAGTTATGTCATTATCTTCATCTCTCTCTCTCTCTCTCTCTCTCTCTCTCTCTCTCTCTCTCTCTCTCTCTCTCTCTCTCTCTCTCTCTCTCTCTCTCTCTTTCTCTCTCCAGCTGCCTTCCTGACACAAACAGTAAACTTGGACGACACAACTGTCAAATTCGAGATCTGGGATACGGCCGGCCAGGAGCGATATCACAGCCTTGCCCCCATGTACTATCGAGGAGCTCAAGCAGCTATTGTCGTCTACGATATCACAAACATGGTGAGTGTGTGCATGTTCATAATTGACCTTTGGAGTTGACTTTAAGAACGAAATACTTCCTGTACTGAGAGACCAATAACAGAAGAGTAGAGCTCTGCTAATTCCATTCTCATGCTAAACACATCCTTCATTCCTTGCTAAGCCATACACCACTAATGCCAACCATTACTCACTAATGGTGCTGTGTCAGCACTTCCTGAACCTTGATGGTGTGCTTTATATAGAATGACTCTTTTTTTGATTGTATCTTGGTGCAGGATACATTTGTGCGGGCGAAATCATGGGTAAAGGAACTGCAGAGGCAAGCCAGTCCAAACATTGTCATAGCTCTCTCCGGCAACAAGGCTGATTTGGCCAGTAAAAGAATGGTAGATTTTGAGGTATGCCTATGATACTGAATGTAGTGGTGATGCTTTGTATAGTGTAATAGGGAGTGGTCCGCAAGAAATGTGCACGTGTAGACATGCACAAATCTAGAGAGAGAGAGAGAGAGAGATGTCTGTGTGTATATATTTTTTCACCCTGAAATAAGTACACATCTGATTTATTTTCCTCCTCCCAAAAATGCGGCATATTAAAGTGATCTCCCCCAAAAGTATCATCATATGGAATACTGGAAGTACTTTTGAAGATATTAGTGATGTGATGTGATAGTGGCATGATTGTTGAGACATAACAAATGATGACCTCATTCCCCTGTCTAGAATGATAGTACAAATGCTATCAGGTCCATAATTGGATTGTTATAAGTCATGGTTCAAGTCACATGACTAAAGTGATTATGAGTATGGAGCTAAGGTGTACTTTTTGTACTCACTTGACACCCAGCCTTGGCAGTGTCTGGGTGTAGTGTTTATAAATTAGAGCCAGTTATAAGTTGGAGCCAGCTTCATCAGTAGCCGGCCAGCCAGTTTTCTTTCTAAGGCTACAAACATCTGACTACAAAAAAGGAAGTGTACTTCCCCTACTGTCACTTCCTTCCTGTCATAGTTAGAATTCCCTAGCCCTTGAAAATATCAGGAGAAGGAGGACTGAGCCAGGTGAAAGAAGGGGGAGGGGGGAGTGAGATGCGAGGAGATTTACAAATACCTTAATTCTTTTGCTATCATTCTCCCTGTAGGAAGCTCAAGTGTATGCAGAAGAGAACAGTTTATTGTTTATGGAGACATCAGCCAAGACAGCTATGAACGTGAACGATATCTTCCTGGCAATAGCAAAGAAACTTCCCAAGAGCACACCTCAACAGCAGAGAGCTGAGCGTTCAGGACAGCCCTACGTCCGCGGAGAAGAAGGACAAAGATCACAAGGGGTAAGTCTTATTAATTCTGTAAAGAGGATATAGAGAACTTTAATAATGTTTCTTTTCCCCGTCTTTTTATAGGGTGGTGGTGGAGGAGGAGGTTGCTGTGGGAAGTCCCAATAGGAGGGGTGGGGCCAGCTCCAGTGTAATTAACAAACATGCACAGACTATTATAGCACACATTGCACACAGACCAAAAAGTTGTTTTTTTTCTTTTCGTGAAAACTAACCGTAAAAAAAATTGTTGCAGAGTTAACTATTCTACAATCATGAACTCTATCTTATGATTGTGTGTCTGTTTTGGTTTTGAGTCAATTAATGTTTGCCTATTATTATTATTAATACACTATTATCGTTGCTGTGTTTCTGTAAATGTGATTGTCATAGTGATAAGCAGTAATCTCAGCATTATTATTTTTGATGTTTCAAATGTTATGTTACATAATTATACCATGAATCTTATCTTTTTTTAAACAGGATGCGCTTATATTGGTTAGTTCCGGTTCCGCCCATATCTAGCTAGCGCGCGCTTGCGGTTAGGACACGCCCTAATTATAGATCCGCGCATGCGTATACCTACTAGCGCGGGAATTTTTGGAGGGAAAAAGCAGTCAGTTTTTTTGTCAGTGAGTGAAAGACCTCAAAGATGCAGAGAACACTAAATTTTCGGAAGAGGAGACGTGGTCAGAACGATTCTAGTGATGGATTACCAAAGAAAATATGCAAAGGTACTTAGCTAGCAAAGCTAGCTATGTTGGGGGTGTGGCACGAGCCAGGCTTGGTTTTAGCTTTCTTAAGATCTCGGTCATTGCATCATGGCTGAATTCATTTCTAGTAGGTCTGGTGGAGACGAAGAGGTCACTTCACAAGCACCAGCCAGACTCTTTGCCCTGCCGTGAGAAAGAGATGAAAAAACTCTCAACTTTCATCTGCTCCCACCTGAGAAATGACACCCCTGGATCTCTCTATGTGTCAGGTCCTCCAGGAACAGGGAAGACAGCCTGTCTTACACGTGTGATGGAGAAGGTGGCAGGGGACCACTTGACTCTCAGTATCAATTGCATATCAGCAGTGAGGCCAAGGATGATATTCCAACGAATTGCAGAGCAACTTGGCCTCAAACCATCCAAAAGTGTTGTCTCCTTCCAAGATCAGCTGGCAAAATACTTTACTACCTCTAAAAAGATGATGTAAGTTCTTCCTCTTCGACCTTGTTTTGCCTGAATACAACGTGCCCCTCCCCCTCAGAGTTACTTCACCTTTTTTTTTTGGTTTTTTTCCCTTGCAGTTTATTGGTTCTTGATGAGGTAGATATGCTGAATCAGGATGTTCTTTACAGCCTATTTGAGTTACCTGAACTGGCCAATTCAAAACTAATTCTTATCGGTAAGTCAGTCAGCAGTCATAAAATAGTCACTTGTGGTATACAAGAACTATACTGACTGAGAGCTGTGATTTTCTCACCTCTTTTGTTACTAACTTTACATAGAGCTGTGATATTCTTGCCTCTTTTGTTACTAACCTCTCTCTCTCTCCCAGGAGTTGCAAACACACTGAATTGTTTCGACCAACGTCTGAGTACATTCAAACCCTCCCAGATCAACTTTTCCCCCTACTCCACTCAAGATATCATCACCATACTTGGAGACCGTCTGGGCAAGGATGAGGGCATATTCGAGCCCTCGGCAATCCAGTTTTGTGCACGCAAGGTGTCCTCCGTTAGCGGGGACTTACGAAAGGCATTGGACTTGTGCAGGTATGCTTGCATTTACTCTCCTTGAAATTTCAAAATACTGCTCATAATATTGTTAGCCTTGTTCCCAGGTCTCTCTCTCTCTCTCTCTCTCTCTCTCTCTCTCTCTCTCTCTCTCTCTCTCTCTCTCTCTCTCTCTCTCTCTCTCTCTCTCTCTCTCTCTCTCTCTCTCTCTCTCTCTCTCTCTCTCTCTCTCTCTCTCTCTCTCTCTCTCTCTCTCTCTCTCTCTCTCTCTCTCTCTCTCTCTCTCTCTCTCTCTCTCTCTCTCTCTCTCTCTCTCTCTCTCTCTCTCTCTCTCTCTCTCTCTCTCTCTCTCTCTCTCTCTGATAGTCTCTCATCGAAGTTTTTTCCAACAGTGATTCCAATGAGAGACTACCAGTGGTTCGAATGAGAGACTACCAGTGAGAGCTCTCTCTCTCTCTCTCTCTCTCTCTCTCTCTCTCTCTCTCTCTCTCTCTCTCTCTCTGATAGTCTCTCATCGAAGTTTTTTCCAACAGTGATTCCAATGAGAGACTACCAGTGGTTCGAATGAGAGACTACCAGTGAGAGAGGAAGGCCTGGGAATGAGGCTATGTTATTGTGGTCATTAACTTCAGTGGTTTCCTTTATGTTGCAGGTCAGCCATCGATTTGGCAGGAGGTGATAGAGTGTGCATCAAGCACGTTGTACAAGTATTGTCAGAGGTGGTACCCAGCCACACACCCCAGGATGCTGCCCCCTGGCCTCTGCTCCCCCAGGTAGCGTTGTGCTCTCTGTTGGACTCAAGATCGCAAGCAGTGTCATTGGGGAAGGTTTATGAGTCATACAAAGCCATATGTACACGAAGAAAACTAACGTGCGAGTCAGAGTCTGACTTCAAGGGAGCAATAGACTTCCTTGAGGTAAGAGGAGTGGTGAAGATCCAAAAGAAAAAGGAGATTCGGTCCAGTGTTATTTGCCTCACAACTGAAAAGACAAAACTCTTGCATTATTTTAAGGATAAAACACTTTTTTCAGCAATAGTACCATAGACTCATTGTTTTACAAGGTCATAATTATTTATTCATCCATTTTAGTTTGACAATAATCTGTACTTATGCGCATGCGTGCTGTGTATGCGCATGCGTATAAGTAAATAAAGGGGCGTACGTATGTGCTACACCGATTTGCAGGTCGGTTGTCACAAAAAAGGTCGTCAATTTCCACGCATGCGCGTTCATCTCAATTCAAAAACCAATGGAATTCAATACGCATGCGTGCAAATTGACGACCTTTTTTTGTGACAACCGACCTGCAAATCAGTGTATATTATATGTAAAAAAATAATGGCCTTTCTAAGACGTGGTGGTCGCAGAGATCGAGAGGACGTGACTCAAGCCTTCAGGAACAACAGTCAGTTACAGCAGTTTATGTTGACTGACGTCACTCCAACTGGCAGAGTACTGGGAACGGGTTCTTTTGGTTCAGTGGAGGAGGTAAGTGTTGGGCAAGTACTAGTTTGCTGCATTTTACACAAAGCTAATCCATAGGTGGAGTACCAGCATCTAGTGTGTGCTGGTAAGAAGCTGCATGAGGTTCTGCTGGATGATGGCAATGTTGGAGTGCCTGATGTCGTACGCAAGTATGAGCAGGAGTGTCAGATCATGTCCAGCCTCCGTCACCCCAACATCACCCTGTTCCTTGGTCTGTGCTTCCTCTCAGGGACTCGACTGCCTCTACTTGTGATGGAACGACTGGAAACCAGTCTGGACGACATGCTGGAACACATGCCTGGCCTCCCTCTCTCCCTCAAGTGCTCAGTTCTAAAGGATGTGGCCAGTGGACTAGTTTACCTCCACAATAGGCAACCTCAGATCATCCACAGAGACTTGACAGCCAAGAACGTCCTCCTCACCTCCTCCCTTGTTGCTAAGATCACTGACATGGGCAACTCTCGCATGATTGACATGAGGCCTGGTCAGCTGGCCAGTACCCTCTCACGCTTGCCAGGGACACTGGTTTACATGCCTCCAGAAGCTTTGAATGAGACTCACCGCTATGGACCATCCCTCGACATCTTCTCCTTTGGACATCTTACCCTGTACACAATGACACAGGTAAGTGACAATCTCTTAATGATTGGATATGAAATAAACTGATGATCTTTCAGGTGTTTCCTGGGAACTTGCTGTCACACACATTCCCTGATCCTGATAACCCTGAGCGTGCTCTAGCTCGTACAGAGGTGGAGCGTCGTGGAGGGTACATGGAGATATTGGAGGGGCAGTTTGGTTATCTCCACCCTGCCCTAGTCCACCTGGTCAGACAGTGTCTTCACAATGCCCCAGAGCGAAGGCCATCCACGGATGACGTACTGGGTAGTCTCCAGAGACTGAAGGTGGAGGTGGAAGGTGTGTATGGAGGTAGTCTGGTGAAACTGGACATTGGACAGGTTGTACTGATCAAGGAGATGAAGATACAAAAAGAGGAACTGGCACAAGCAGAGGTAGAGAAAAGTCAATGTTGAACTATTATATGCTGGTCCTTTTAATATGCAGGAAAGACTTCAGGTATCTGAAGGAAGACTTCGGGTATCGGAGGAAAGGGCAGAGGACTTGGCTAGAGAGCTGCAAGTAAGTTACACTCAGACTTTAAGTCATGAGCAGTCAAGTCTTCACAATTTCATGCAGCTGGTTAGAGAGCAGTTACAAAGAGAAACAAGGGAACATGAAAGACTAGTGAGACAGCAACAGAGAGACATGGAGGAGAAGGACAAACAGCTCCGACAGCAACAGAAAGACATGGAGGAGAAGGACAGACAGCTCCAACAGCAACAGAGAGACATGGAATTGAAGGATAGACAGCTCCAACAGCAGCAGAGAGACATGGAGGAGAAGGACAGACAGCTCCAACACCAGCAGAGAGAAACAGAGGTTAGCATTCCTCCAAAGGAATTGGGGCTGGTTTGCTGGATTTTAACACGTGCTATATATAGCATGATGCTATCTCTCTGTATAGGAGTCCTTGTCCCACTTGCGTGCAGAAATGGAGAGTAGGGAAGGGGAGGAGCTGCAAAGTAAAGAAGCTGAGAACAGCAGGTTAATGGAGGAATTGAGGAGGACCCAACAACTGTTACAGGAGGGGGTGGGGCAGGTAGGTGTGTAGTAGTTACCATCTAATGCATCTCATTATTGTGATCATTATAGGGGCCTCACAGACCGAAAGTTCCTCTCCAACTGAAATGGAGGCGTGGTCCTGACATGCCCTTTGCTATGAGTCTTTACATACAGTCAGTGGTGGTGCAGGGGAGGGTATATTTTGGGGGAGGATACTGTAGTGTAAGAAATAGAAAGTATGTGGTGATGGAGTATGAGAGTGATTCAGGGAGATGGGGCACATTGCCACCATACACTACACGTGGGTTTGGAATGACAGCAATTCACAACCAACTAGTCCTGGTTGGTGGTTGGCTACGTGATGCAAGTTGTAGTAAATCTCTAGGTGTGTGGAGAGCTCAAGATAAGAAATGGACACACCCCTATCCAGATATGCCCACAGCACGATCGGAACCCTCTGCAATCACTTACAGTGAATGGCTGGTTGTGACTGGAGGTAACTATGACTCGTCATCTGTTGAAGTGATGAATACCACCAGCAACCAATGGTTCACTGCAGCTCCAGCACCAACTCGTGTCTTTAGTATGAGGACAGCTCTAGTAGGTGACATGTGGTACCTCATGGGAGGTACTGTTGGGATTTGGCATAGTGACATGGTGTACAGTGTGTCCCTCCCAGCTCTCATTTCTCAGATTAACTCCAAGAACACTAGAGAAGAGATATGGAAGGAAATATCAGGACTAGGACATACAGGATCTTCTCCACTCTCCATCAGTGGGTCTTTGCTGGCATTAGGTGGGATGAATGTGAAGGATAGGAAAACGGTGACTGCAATCCAACACTACCGACCTGAGACTGGAGAATGGGTGAAAGTAGGAGACTTACCATATCCACGACGTGATTGCACCTGTACACGAATTACTGAGGGAGAGATTTTAGTGGCTGGAGGATGGGATTGTTCAAGCAAATCAAGAAGTACTGATCTAGTTAGTTTCATTTGTTGAATTAACTCTTGGCTTCGTTATACACCTTTACTTTATGCGCATGCGTAGGTAAAAGGGGGCACAAGTTAGTCTTTAAAATGACTTATATATACCTCAGCACTGGTAGGCTGTGGAATAGTACACACTGTTGAAATTCAAGTTTTTTGTAATCGATGAAGCTAGGGTCTGGAGTCTTGTAGCTATGTTAATGTCAATTCTATAATGAGCATGGTCCTACATAAAATGACATAAAAATGCCTTGAGTTACTCATAACTCATGGCATTGAATTACATCATCCATGCCTTGAGTCACTCATGGCATTGATTTAAATCAAACATGCCATGAGTATACATGGCACTGAATTAAGTCAGTTACTTAATTCCATGCCAATATAAGTATTCACATTAAATGGCAGCATTTTAAGTCAGAGTAGGTCCCTGGTAATTAGAATAATCGACTGACTTAATTCAATGCCATGATAATAATTATAACCAAATGGGCAGTTATTTTAAGTATACTCTGTCGAAAGTCAAAAACAATAAAAAAATATAGCAACATAGCCATTGTGATTGAAAGTATAAAATTTGCAAAAGATTATTGTACAATCTCCAGATTCAATAACTAAAACAGATTTTATCTTCAGAGATACTATACACAGTATTTCATTTCAGTGACCTCGTCATAACCCAAAACTCAAACCACTCATTCTTCCCGCTTTTCTCTAGCTATGTCATCATCTTTTTCCAAGCAGTGACCTTATAGTTTTCAGTTAGAAGGTTCACTTATTAACTCTTATACCTTTCTAGAACTGGAAATATCAAACCCTTTACCCAGTGCACCAGCAAGGAGAATAGTCATCCTCAGTGAAACAGATGAGCATCACACTAATGTCCCTATCTCCTGCCATGCATATATCACAGTGTATACTATATAGTGGGAGAGATGGAACAGTGTAGCTATCTAGTGGGAGAGGTGGAATGGCTGAGCTGTTGATGGTGGGTATGCATCTCTCTTATGTACAGTACTTCTTGCCCTAGTTTTTTTAAAAATTGAGGGGGGGGGGGGCTTCAGTCACCCAGCCCCCATGGATTTTTTGTGGAGCATGCAGGGACCAGTTATCTTCAGCAGGAAATCCAATTCGCCTTTCCAAGTATCATAGTTTATGGAACTGTAAATACCATTGCATTAAAAAGTTCTAATATAAGCCAGCAATCTTCATACATTGTGAAAATGTGTTTGATACCTCCTTCAATACAAACAGGAACAACTTGAGTGGGTTGTTGTTGTCTGATGCTATTAAAAAAGACATAGCTAGCTATAGCTATGGCCTTGCATACAGAAAATATTCCTCAGATCATGATGTTGGGAAGACATTAAAGGGGGTAGTAACTGGCTGGAGTGATGCATAGCAATTTATCTTCTCAATCACATCCTTTTTACTGAAAAAAATATTTCAAGAGCTGTTTTTAAAACCTGAACCAGATAGTCTTTGAATAGATGCTGCAATTGTATGGCTTATTACTTTAAGATATCACCCTCTCTTTTACTCTTTGCACTGCTCAAAGACCAGCCACTTTTTAAAACCAGTTATCATTAATGACTACACTTTAAAGATAGCCATGGCTGGTGATCTCTAGATCATTGTGAATAAATTAGAAGAAAAACAGCCATATCTCGCCGGCCAGAACCAATGTTGTATGAATAAAGATAATGATACATGATTTGGTTCACCAGACAAAGTTGTAATGAACTGTTTCACTGTTAGCTATCATTTTGCAGGTCAAGAAAGGAGTTATATAACCTAAATGAAAACTATAAGGTCATGGGATATGCTAATTGGAATAGGACTTCACTGGAATAGCAGCATAATAGGCTAAATAAACAGAATAATAGGCTGCAGTCGTTGTTATAGCTACTATAACCTCGCTCCTCTCTAGCCCTTGCCAGCTGATTGTCAAGTGCTGGCATCTTGACTTGGCACCAAAATTGATACTGGTATGTGTATTCTGAGTGAGTTTTTTTTAATTTTAGCATGCACACACTGTTTTATTTTCTTGCTGATCCCCAAAAGGATTGTTTTCTTGCTGATCCCCAAAAGGATCTGATCCCCATCCTTTTGGGGATCAGCAAGAAAACAAAACAGTGTGTGCATTGGGACAAAATAGTGTGCAGTAAACACTTTCATTGTTACACACAGTTCAAAAGTACTCTTTCATGACATTTTATAATCTCTTTCATGACATTTTATAATAATATTATAGGCTACAATAATGGGTCTGCTAGAGGAGCACTGCAGAATAGAATAATGGACCAAAAAAAAAAAAAAAAAAAAGAACATTTCAGCCCCATGCCTATCTGAAATGGTGTAGAAATTCTATGCTCTCAATCTCAATCACCACAGTAATCTATCAACTATGTTGCTACTGCTTGTTTACAATTTTCTTGTTAATTTATTTCCGTTGCTACAGCTAGCTAGCTTGCAACTGTTTTTTTTTTTAAATAAATTATTCTAATTACCAGGGACCTACTCTGACTTAAAAAGCTGCCATTTAATGTGAATACTTATATTGGCATGGAAATAAGTCACGGACTTAATTCAATGCCATGTATACTTGTGGCATGTTTGACTTATGAGTGATGGATGACTTAATTCAATGCCATCAGTAACTCAAGGCATTTTTACTACTTTTATGTCAAGTTCTACATTCTTGCATTGAACAGTATCCACCGATATGTGTCTACAGTGCCTCGTCTGTATCCTCATAGAATTCATTGTAGCTAGTATCATGGTTACATTATGTGATCGCTTATACAAGTACAAGAGATCATGTAACTAGTTGCTGTAATGAGACCAGTGACCAGAAACAGGAAATCAAGTTGTAGTGGCCACTTGTACAAGGTTCATACTTTCACATCACTCTCCCGCTAAATTGTTACATAATTGCACGGGGGAAGTGTGCGTCGGTTTGCTAACTTTTGTCTTGGATTGGGACAGGAATTGCAAGGGGGGCAGGTCCAGTTAATTACCTTTTCCCAACAAAACACCTGAACGTACATGCAACAGAGGGCTTATGCGCTTGCGTAGAATACCAACCAGCAACCAAGCTGCAAGTACACTATGCAAGTACTATACTATGGCCTTTCGAAGACGTGATAATCGCAGAGATCGAGAGGACGTGACTCGAGCCTTCAGGAACAACAGTCAGTTACAGCAGTTTATGCTGACTGACGTCACTCCAACTGGCAGAGTATTGGGAACAGGCTCTTTTGGTTCAGTGGAGGAGGTAAGTGTTTGGCTAGTAAGGTAAAGCGGGGTGACTTGGGACACGGGGTAACTTGGGACGGTGGAGTTATATTTCAATCTTGCTTCGAGATTACTAAGAGTTTCAAGATCTTATTTTGCACACATAAACATTTATGCTTTGTCTCTCTCTGAATCCAATCTAGAGTGATTTGGTTACTCTGTTGGTAATAAGCAGCCCTAAACACTCTGCTGATTTTACAAGACCGCAAGAAAAAACCTAATAAACTAACTTCAAACTCACTGAACTGATTTATCAATATTCTATTCACTGAGATAACACTGCATAATGATCTCTGTGTTTTAAAAAAGTGATAAGTCAGCAAAATATGCATAGTGCACTGTTTTAGCTTTATCAAAATTGCATGGACATGCAGTGTCCCAAGTTATCCTGAAAGGGATTTCTGCATAGCGAATTGTAGCCAATTAATTAGTAAGCAATACCAATCATCTTTAGCTCAACCTGGGACTAGAAAAGTTACTCTATCTCTTGCAACTTAAAGCTTGTTTATAGCTAAAGCGGTTGCAGAGATATCATCATTTGTAGTAAAAGTGTCCCAAGTTACCCCAATCTACCTTACTAGTTTGCTGCATTTTACACAAAGCTAATCCATAGGTGGAGTACCAGCATCTAGTGTGTGCTGGTAAGAAGCTGCATGAGATTCTGCTGGATGATGGCAATGTTGGAGTGCCTGATGTCGTACACAAGTATGAGCAGGAGTGCCAGATCATGTCCAGCCTCCGTCACCCCAACATCACCCAGTTCCTTGGTCTGTGCTTCCTCCCAGGGACTCGACTGCCTCTACTTATGATGGAACAACTGGAGACCAGCTTGGATGACATGCTGGAGCACATGCCTGGCCTCCCTCTCTCTCTGAAGTGCTCAGTTCTAAAGGATGTGGCCAGTGGACTGGTTTACCTCCACAATAGGCAACCTCAAATCATCCACAGAGACTTGACAGCCAGGAACGTCCTCCTCACCTCCTCCCTTGTTGCTAAGATCACTGACATGGGTAACTCTCGCATGATTGACATGAGGCCTGGTCAACTGGCCAGTACCCTCTCACACTTGCCAGGGACACTGGTTTACATGCCTCCAGAAGCTCTGAACGAGACTCACCGCTATGGACCATCCCTCGACATCTTCTCCTTTGGACATCTCACCCTGTACACAATGACACAGGTAGCTAAGCGACAATCTCTTAATGATTGGATATAAAATGAACTGATCATCTTTCAGGTGTTTCCTGGGAACCTGCTATCACACACATTCCCTGATCCTGATAACTCTGATCATGCTCTAGCTCGTACAGAGGTGGAGCGTCGTGGGAAGTACATGGAGATATTGGAGGGAGACTTTAATTATCGTCACCCTGTCCTAATCCAGCTGATCAGACAGTGTCTTCACAATGCCCCAGAGCGAAGGCCATCCATAGATGAGGTACTGGGTAGTGTGCAGAGACTGAAGGTGAAGGTGGAAGGTGTGTATGGAGACAGTCTGGTGAAACTGGACATTGGGCGGGTCATACTGGCCAAGGAGATAAAGATACGAAGAGAGGAACTGGCACAAGCAGAGGTTGAGAAAAATCAATGATAAACTATTATATAACCCTTTTAATATGCAGGAAAGACTTCAGGCATCAGAAGAAAGACTTCAGGCATCAGAGGAAAGACTTCAGGCATCAGAGGAAAGACTTCAGGCATCAGAGGAAAGACTTCAGGCATCAGAGGAAAGACTTCAGGTATCTGAAGGAAGACTTCGGGTATCAGAGGAAAGGGCAGAGGACTTGGCTAGAGAGCTGCAAGTAAGTTACACTCAGACTTTAAGTCATGAGCAGTCAAGTCTTCACAATTTCATGCAGCTGGTTAGAGAGCAGTTACAAAGAGAAGCGAGGGAACATGAAAGACAAGTGAGAGAGCAACAAAGAGACATGGAGGAGAATGACGCACAGCTCCTACAGCAGCAGAGAGACATGGAGGAGAAGGACAGACAGCTCCAACAGCAGCAGAGAGACATGGAGGAGAAGGACAGACAGCTCCAACAGCAACAGACAGACATGGAGGAGAAGGACAGGCTGCTCCAACAGCAGCAGAGAGACATGGAGGAGAAGGACAGACAGCTCCAACAGCAGCAGAGAGACATGGAGGAGAAGGACAGACTGCTCCAACAGCAACAGACAGACATGAATGAGAAGGACAGACAGCTCCAACAGCAGCAGAGAGACATGGAGGAGAAGGACAGACAGCTCCAACAGCAGCAGAGAGACGTGGAGGAGAAGGACAGAGAGTTCCAACACCAGCAGAGAGAAACAGAGGTTAGCATTCCTCATAAGGTTAGAGTTTGGGTTATTTTGCTGGATTGTAGCTTGTGCTGTGGCCACTGACCAATAGTTGTGCATGATCTCTCTCTGTAGGAGTCCTTGTCCCACTTGCGTGCAGAAATGGAGGGTAGGGAAGTTAGACTGAGGGAGGAGCTGCAAAGCAAAGAAGCTGATCACAGCAGGTTAATGGAGGAATTGAGGAGGACCCAACAACTGTTACAGGAGGGGGTGGGGCAGGTAGGTGTGTAATAGTTACCATCTAGTGCATCTCATTATTGTGATCATTATAGGGGCCTCGCAGGCTGAAATTTCCTCTCCAACTGGAATGGAGGCATGGTCCAGACATGCCCTTTGCTATGAGTGCTTACATACAGTCAGTGGTGGTGCAAGGGAGAGTATATGCTGGAGGAGGATGCAGTACTGCAAGAAATAATGAGTATGTGGTGATGGAGTATGAGAGTTATTCAGGGAGATGGGGCACATTGACACCATACACAACACGTAGGTTTGGAATAACAGCAATTCACAACCAACTAGTCCTGGTTGGTGGTATGCTACGTGATGCAAGTCGTAGTAGATCTCTAGGTGTGTGGCGAGCTCAAGATAAGAAATGGACACACCCCTATCCAGATATGTCCATAGCACGTTCAAACCCCTCTGCAGTCACTTACAGTGAATGGCTGGTTGTGGCTGGAGGCTATGATGGTAATAATAACTTGTCATATGTTGAGGTGATGAATACCACAAGCAACCAATGGTTCACTGCAGCTCCAATACCAACTCGTGTCTCTGAGATGAGGACAGCTCTAGAAGGTGACATGTGGTACCTCATGGGAGGGTGTGTTTGTGGTTATTCTAGTGACATGGTGTACAGTGTGTCCCTTCCAGCTCTCACTTCTCAGGTTAACTCCAAGAACACTAGAGAAGAGATATGGAAGGAAATATCAGGACTAGGGCATACAAGTTCTTCTCCACTCTCCATCAGTGGGTCTTTGCTGGCATTAGGTTGGGATGGGAAAGTCATGACTGCAATCCACCACTACCAACCTGAGACTGGAGAGTGGGTGAAAGTAGGAGACTTACCATCTCCACGACAGAACTGCACCTGTGCACAAATTACCGAGGGAGAAATATTAGTGGCTGGAGGATATGATGGCAAGTCACTATTGAGAAGTACTGAACTAGTTCATTTGACTTGTTGAATTGTTCTAACTAGTCCCACTATATATCATGTACACATTGTTTTGGTTGACTGATGGATCTCACATTATCATTAGAGAATTATCTTTATTCCAGAAAGTTTAAGAAGACAATTATAACAATTGAGTATGTGAATAAAAAGCTACTAAGTTATGGATAATAGTTTGCTCCACACTATGCAATGAGAAGGTCTTAATGAAAGAGTGAAGATTGCTTTGCTACTTGCATACATATCAATAATGTTATCTATGAGAGTGGTCTGTAGACGAGTACCTTGAGTTTGAAGTGACCTTTGACCTTACATTTTTGTCACCACCATTGCACCCCACGAAGCCACTCCTCCTCCCCCAAGGGATGATGATCCCAGGGACTTACACCTGCTGGGGGGACTGGAGGTGTGGTCCAGAGAAGACCTATGACTGTTCCCACCACTCCCTGACAACCACTTGTGACGCTGGCATTGCTGAGCTGTCGTTTCTTGCGAGAGTTTCTGGCCAGGGTTGCCACGGCAATGAAGTCTAAGCATTCTGGGGAGAGATTGGTGAAGTTTTTGCTGGTCAGGTCGAGTGAGGAGCTTGAGGTGATGGCCAATATGGTGGCTTCATTGGTCTCCCTCAGAAAGGGAGAGTGACCAGTCATCCTGTCATAATATGCCAATCAAGTGAAGTGAATTAACATAAACTGTCCCACCCCCTCCCAATTAAAGTTAATTAGAGACTCACATGTGACAGGCTAGTACCCCTGCACTCCAGATGTCTGCTCCCGTTGTGAGTGATTGGAGACTAACAGCCTCAGGGGGTAGGAACTCCACCCCACAGCTGGTCAGGTCCGTCAACTGGTTCACTGTCTCAATCATCAAGTCCCCATACTCGGAGGTCAGGAAATATTATCAGGCTATGGAAAATAAATGCAATGTTAAGACTAATGGAAGTCCTCTTCACCTATTGGTCCCTCCATCACGAGGTTCTAAAACCAAATCTTGGAGGTCACTATTTTCATCACTTACTGTTAGGTTGACGTGGATGATTCTTGAGTCGTGTAGATACTGGAGACCTTCCATGATTTTTCTAGTGAGTCGAGTGGTTGTGTATTCTGTCAGAGTCACATGATATGGCACATACTCCTCCAATGTCCCTCCACCAAGACTACAAGGGTGCAAAGGTCCCCTCCCTTATTGGCATTTGATACTTACTACTCAGTACTGCTATGATCCCAGAGGAGTAGCTACCATTGAGGCAACTGAGGCACTCACCTCAGTGAAAAATTTAGGAAATTTAGTACATGATCAACAGAGAGGTTTGCAGTGCCAGAGCATTGCTGACCCTTCCTGAATTAGAGTGAGTACTAAGTTAACTTTCTCTACTTCAGCTGGATCTACATGCAAGATATTGCATTAGCATAGTCATTTGTGGTTTACCAGAAAATGAAGTAACAAGAATATTATAGAAAATTATACTGCATCAGTAAAATGATTGATTTTAGGTCTCCAAATTAATTGCTTTGCGCTCCGCGTGGGAGGGGGCACATCCCCCTCCCACTCACCATGGCCTTACAGCCACGCAATCCACTGTACCCCAATTTTGCCTCAGTGAACTAAAAAATCTGGCTACTCCCCTGGATCCTGCCCTTGTTGTCAAAGGAGTCCTCCAAGGAAATGAGGCGGGGGTGGACCAATCCTCGTAGGATCTCCAGTTCCTTTAGAGCCTTCTCCCTTAGTTCCTCACTCTCCCCCACTTGCATCACCTTCCCTACAAACACCTGGTCTGTCGTCTTCTCTCTGCATTTGACCACCATGGTGAACTTGCCCCTGGGGAAATGAGTACAATTAAGTCACATGATCTCTGATACTTTATATTGACGTACCTTGATAGTTCTTCTTCTGACTGGTACTCCAAATCATATGGTGATGTCTTCATTCTGATACACACAAACATCAGACTATCTGAATCATACTCCTCCCACATGTCAAATTTCAACCTGCATCTCTCCAGCAAATACTCAGAGATGGGGACGTTTCCCTCGGGGAGGGGGGGAGCCAGGTAGTTATAACTGCCCAGGACACCCATCACTACCTAAGTGAAGAGGTGCTCAATACTAAACCACCTGCGCGCATGCGTATAATTCCAGCCACACCCTGTGAAGAACAATGGACTTTTTTCGAAGACGTAGAGATCGAGAAGACGTGACTCAAGCCTTCAGGAAGAACAGTCAGTTACAGCAGTTTATGCTGACTGACGCCACTCCAACTGGCAGAGTACTGGGAACAGGCTCTTTTGGTTCAGTGGAGGAGGTAAGTGTTTGGTAGTACTAGTTTGCTGCATTTTACACAAAGCTAATCCATAGGTGGAGTACCAGCATCTAGTGTGTGCTGGTAAGAAGCTGCATGAGATTCTGCTGGATGATGGCAATGTTGGAGTGCCTGATGTCGTACGCAAGTATGAGCAGGAGTGCCAGATCATGTCCAGCCTCCGTCACCCCAACATCACCCTGTTCCTTGGTCTGTGCTTCCTCCCAGGAACTCGACTCCCTCTACTTGTGATGGAACGACTGGAAACCAGTCTGGATGACATGCTGGAGCACATGCCTGGCCTGCCTCTCTCCCTAAAGTGCTCTGTTCTAAAGGATGTGGCCAGTGGACTGGTTTACCTCCACAATAGGCAACCTCAAATCATCCACAGAGACTTGACAGCCAAGAACGTCCTCCTCACCTCTTCCCTTGTTGCAAAGATCACTGACATGGGCAACTCTCGCATGATTGACCTGAGGCCTGGTCAGCTGGCCACTACCCTCTCCCATCTACCAGGGACACTGGTTTACATGCCTCCAGAAGCTCTGAACGAGACTCACCGCTATGGACCATCCCTCGACATCTTCTCCTTTGGACATCTCACCCTGTACACAATGACACAGGTAAGTGATAATCTCTTAATGATTGGATATGAGGATAATTTTTCAGGTGTTTCCTGGGAACCTGCTGTCAGGGACATTCCCTGATCCTGATAACCCTGAGCATACTCTAGCTCGTTCAGAGATAGAGCGTCGTGGAAAGTACATGGAAATAATGGAGGGGCACGTGCAGTTTGGTTATCTTCACCCTTCCCTAGTCCAGCTGGTCAGACAGTGTCTTCACAATGCGCCAGAGCGAAGGCCATCCACAGATGAGGTACTGGGTAATCTGCAGAGACTGAAGGTGGAGGTGGAAGGTGTTTATGGAGGCAGTCTGGTGAAACTGGACATTGGGCGGGTCGTACTGGCCAAGGAGATGAAGATACAAAAAAAGGAACTGGCACAAGCAGAGGTAGAGACAAACACCTTTACTAATAGATAAATCAAATACAGGACCCATTCTTAATATCAGGGAAGATTTCAAGCATCAGAGGAAAGACTTCGGGTGTCTGAAGGAAAACTTCGGGTATCGGAGGAAAGGGTAGAGGACTTGGCTAGAGAACTGCAAGTAAGTTACACTCAGACTTTAAGTCATGAGCAGTCAAGTCTTCATAATTTCATGCAGCTGGTTAGAGAGCAGTTACAAAGAGAAATGAGGGAACATGAAAGACAAGTGAGACAGCAACAGAGAGACATGGAGGTGAAGGATAGACAGTTCCAACAGCAGCAGAGAAACATGGAGGAGAAGGACAGGCAGCTCCAACAGCAGCAGAGAAACATGGGAGTGAAGGACAGGCAGCTCCAACAGCAGCAGAGAAACATGGAGGAGAAGGACAGACAGCTACAACAGCAGCAGAGAGACATGGAGGTGAAGGACAGACAGCTCCAACAGCAACAGAGAGACATGGAGGTGAAGGACAGACAGCTCCAACAGCAGCAGAGAGACATGGAGGAGAAGGACAGACAGCTCCAACAGCAGCAGAGAGACATGGAGGTGAAGGACAGACAGGTCCAACACCAGCAGAGAGACATGGAAATGAAGGACAGACAGCTCCAACAGCAGCAGAGAGACATGGAGGTGAAGGACAGACAGCTCCAACACCAGCAGAGAGAAACAGAGGTTAGCATTCTTCATAAGGTTAGAGTTTGGGTTATTTTGCTGGATTGTAGCTTGTGCTGTGGCCACTGACCAATAGTTGTGTATGATCTCTCTCTGTAGGAGTCCTTGTCCCACTTGCGTGCAGAAATGGAGGGTAGGGAAGTTAGACTGAGGGAGGAGCTGCAAAATAAAGAAGCTGATCACAGCAGGTTAATGGAGGAATTGAGGATGACCCAACAATTGCTACAGGAGGGGGCGGGGCAGGTAGGGTGTAGTAGTTACCATCTAATGCATCTCATTATTGTGATCATTATAGGGGCCTTGCAGTCTGAAGTTGAAATGGAGGCGTGGTCCAGACATGCCCTTTGCTATGAGTAGTTACATACAGTCAGTGGTGGTGCAGGGGAGGGTATATGTTGGGGGAGGAGGCAGTAGTACAACAAGTAATAACTATATGGTGATGGAGTATGAGAGTGATTCAGGGAGATGGGTCACATTGCCACCATACACTGCAAGTGGGTTTGGAATGACAGTAATTTACAACCAACTAGTCCTGGTTGGTGGTGCACGTGATTTGAGTCATAGTAAATCTCTAGTCTCACGTGCGCAGTCCCTGGGCTGCGCACGTGAGACTATTAGATCTCTAGGTGTGTGGAGAGCTCAAGACAAGAAATGGACACACCCCTATCCAGATATGTCCACAGCACGCTCATACCCCTCTGCAATCACTTACAGTGAATGGCTGGTTGTGGCTGGAGGCTATGATGATGGTAATTTCTTGTCATCTGTTGAGGTGATGAATACCACCAGCAACCAATGGTTCACTGCAGCTCAAACACCAACTCATGTCTCTGATATGAGGACAGCTCTAGTAGGTGACATGTGGTACCTCATGGGAGGGTGTTATAGTGACATGGTGTACAGTGTGTCCCTCCCAGCTCTCATTTCTCAGGTTAACTCTAAGAACACTAGAGAAGAGATATGGAAGGAAATATCAGGACTAGGACATATACAATCTTCTCCACTCTCCATCAGTGGATCTTTGCTGGCATTAGGTGGGCATAAGTATTGGGAAGTTGTGACTGCAATCCACCACTACCAACCTGAGACTGGGGAGTGGGTGAAAGTAGGAGACTTACCATCTCCACGATTCAACTGCACCTGTACACAAATTACTGAGGGAGAAATATTAGTGGCTGGAGGATATGATGGCAAGTCATTATTGAGAAGTACTGAACTAGTTCGTTTGACTTGTTGAATTGTTTTAACTAGTCCCACTATATATCATGTACACATTGTTTTGGTTGACTGATGGATCTCACATTATCATTAGAGAATTATCTTTATTCCAGAAAGTTTGAGAAGACAATTATAATAATTGAGTATGTGAATAAAAAGCTACTAAGTTATGGATAATAGTTTGCTCCACACTATGCAATGAGAAGGTCTTAATGAAAGAGTGAAGATTGCTTTGCTACTTCCATACATATCAATAATGTTATCTATGAGAGTGGTCTGTAGACGAGTACCTTGAACTTGAAGTGACCTTTGACCATACATTTTTGTCACCACCATTGCCCCCCAGGGAGCCACTCCTCCTCCTCCCCCCAGGGGACGATGACCCCAGGGACTTACACCTGCTGGGGGGACTGGAGGTGTGGTCCAGAGAGGACCTACGACTGTTCCCACCACTCCCTGACAACCACTTGTGACGCTGGCACTGCTGAGCTGTCAGTCTTTTGCGAGGGTTCCTGGCCAGGGTTGCCACGGTGATGAAGTCTAAGCATTCTGGGGAGAGATTGGTGAAGTCTTTGCTAGTGAGGTCGAGTGAGGAGGAGCTTGAGGTGATGGCCAATATGGTGGCCTCATCCGTCTCCCTCAGAGTGACCAGTCATGCTATCATATGCCAATCAAGTGAAGTGAATTAACATAAACTGTTCCCCCACCCCCTCCCCAATTAAAGCTAATTAGAGACTCACATGTGACAGGCCAGTACCCCAGCACTCCAGATATCTGCTCCTGTCGTGAGTGACTGGAGACTAACGGCCTCAGGGGCTAGGAACTCCACCCCACAGCTGGTCAGGTCCGTCAACTGGTTCCCTGTCTCGATGTAGCGAGCAGTCCCAAAACCACCAATCTTCAAGTCCCCATACCCGGAGGTCAGGAAAATATTATCAGGCTGTGGAAAATAAATGCAAAGTTAAGACTAATGGAAGTCCTCTTCACCTATTGGTCCCTCCTTCGTGAGGTTCCAGAATCAAATCTCGGAGGTCACTCCATTTATTTTTGTCACTTAGGCCATACTAATTTGATTATATGTTTCCCGGGCCCTACCTACCCAATTTTTTTCAATTTTGAAATGAGTTTAGGGTCAAAGGTTAACCCTTGCCAACTACCTGTCACCAATATAGCTTGGCTCAGTGTCACACCTAAGTGAGGCCATACCTATTTGATTTTATGTTTCGCATGCGAACTGGCTCTTGGGTCGGTAGGTAGAAATGAAAATGATAATGATTCTTGTTATCATGGTAACATTTATTATTTTTAAAAATAATTACTCCTTGGTGGCAGTGAGTTAGTTTTTTAGCAATGATTATTGTAGTTTGCCTGATTGCCTTACTGTTAGGTTGACGTGGATGATTCTCGAGTTGTGTAGATACTGGAGACCTTCCATGATTTTTCTAGTGAGTCGAGTGGTTGTGTATTCTGTCAGAGTCACATGATATGCCACATACTCCTCCAATGTCCCTCCACCAAGACTACAAGGGTGCAAAGGTCAGTCACAAGCCCCTCTCTCTGCATTTGACCACCATGGTGAACTTGCCCCTGGGGAAATGAGTATAATCAAGTCACATGATCTCTGATACTTTATATTGATGTACCTTGATAGTTCTTCTTCTGACTGGTACTCCAAATCATATGGTGATGTCTTCATTCTGATACGCTCAAACATTGGACTATCTGAATCATACTCTTGGTTGTTTTCTATGGTGACAGGTTCTGAGGGTTCACTGACGTGACACATTCCCACGTCATTAATTTTATTGCTGAGACTCTGAAGATGTAAGTCCGTCCTGGGAGAAGGTCGTCCACCACATTGGCCGTTCCCTCGATCTCAGCCGACACCTCCTCCCACATGTCAAACTCCAACCTGCATCTCTCCAGAAGGTACTTGGAGATGGGGCATTCCCATCGGCAGTCTGGGGGAGCCAGGAGTTGAGGACGGAGTTGTAACTGCCCAGGATGATGGCATTTACATCTGAAGGAGCACCAGGTATCACTACATTGTTGGGAGGAGTGGAAACATTAAGGATATTATTGCACAAGATTTTGAAAATAACATACCTAAGACATACCTGAGACAGTGAGTGTACAGGTGCAAGAGATGGAGCCAAGACTGTTGACTGCAGTGCAAATGTATACTCCTTCATCCTCACGCTGGAGTTTGGAGATGGTAAGGGATGTCACACCTCCACTCAACTCCACCACTCTGGTATGCAAGGACATCTTCACCTCTCCATGGTCACTATGTTTTCATGTCACAGAGGGGATCAGGGACCTGCTGACTTGGTATTGGAGAGTGACGGGATAGCCCTCACGACCAGCAACACTGGAGGGGCCATCCTACAGACGAGGAGGGTCTGATATGGAACATATTCAGTAAATATGGGAAATTCCAAACTTACTTTCATTTTTTTCCTGTTCTTGGAAGTCAGGTGGAGTGGGGCTGAAACAGGTCATGGAACGAGGACCGTACACTGTTGTGTCGTCAACGGCAACTGAGGATGTCTGAGGATTAGAGATAGGAACCAATGGTCATGTGCATGTGAAGTCATGTTGCCGACTCACATACCACTTTCTACATGTCAAACTCACATGCCACACAATGTCACATGCATGTCAACTCACATGCCACTTTTTCTGAGCAATTGAGTTGTGAGATATCTAGTTTAGCCATTGGCCACGGGGAGCTGATTCTCTCTCCGACTCCTCCCAACATCTTGATCCAGGAGTGATTCAGTGCACCACCAACACTCATACGATACCTGCACATGAGAAGTAAGCTCATGTGGTCCTTCATGAATCTCTAAGATTTTGACTTACTCAGGTGATTTCTGCAGCAAGGCTGAAATGAAGTCCTTGGCTTCTTGGGAGACACTGTCAAATTGTTCCCTATAGAAGCTATAACGAGCATCCAGAATCCTCTCCACCACTGTCTGTAAGAAGGGAGACAGACCACTCAACCTGCACAAGATAGTTCAATTCCACATATTGTAGAGTACTATTATCATTTCCTTTTGCCCTTAAAAGGGGAAAGTTTATTGTGACCTACAGGACATATGCTAGGACTCCAATGCTCCACATATCCGCTGACATAGTGAGGCTATCCTAATTAACGACCTCAGGAGCACAAAACTCAACAGAAGAGGCAAAGAGAGGTGAGGACTGTCTGAGAGGGGTCTCAAGCAGTGCCAAAATCGATCAGCTTTATCGATCAGCTTTATCCGTCCAAAATTCAAGAGTATATTCTCAGGCTGTATTGTGATAATAATATCATGTGATAGGTCATATGACTGGTCATGTGACTCACTCAGATGTCCAGATGAGCTATTTCAAGTCTATGGAGGGTGTCCACTGCTGAGAGGAGTTGAGTGAGGTAGTCTCGCGCGGGCCAGACTCTCACACTGGCCCGCGCGAGACTAGAGTGAGGTAACCCACAGCAACTGCCTTGGTTAGGTTATTCTCTGCCACAACACTTTCCAGCAACTCTCCACTGGGCACACTAAAAAGAGGGAATCCCTTTTAATTACCTCACAATCATTCAATTTCTGAAGCATGCGCTGGATATTTGCTGCTGACTTGATGGTACTTTTATCTGGTGCTAGCATTATAGATGCAATTGTTTTTTCATGAGCTTTCTCATGAAACAGTTGAGGTTTAAAATTTTCCACACTCTTCCCTGAATGGGATGTACTGGGTATTGGACGGTCTCACTATTGATTGCTTAATATGCTTATTAATCAGCATTTCATGACTCTCGTCCAAGCCTACTGAGTGAAGAGCATTCCCAGATATGCTCAGTATAAACCCTCCATTTTCAAAGTACTGGAGCAATTCAGCAGGCATGTTCATAATGTCAACAATAATATGTTGAGTGATCAGCTTTTGATAGATTGGATGATCGAAAGCTGTGAAGTCTGCAACCATTGCCTTCACTGAAGCCATTCTGAGGTGCCAGTTTTCACTTCTGATGGCTATAAAGAGTCCAATATATGGCTGGCAGTCCTCAAACACAAATCTACTCCAGAACTTCCAAGTATCATCCCTCTTTGACATTTCCTTGACATACCTGCTGAATTTTTAATCAAAATTGGTTCTCTCCTCCCCAAAAGATCTGATTACACTGTACAAAGCTAGCTTGTCATAACTCACTTTCTCAAACTCCTGCAGAGTATTGGCTATTGTTTCCTTCAACCTCTGCTTGTCTGGGAAATTAACCAGAAAGCTCTGAAGCATGCATTGGTACATGGCTTCCCATAGACTACTTTCATCAGAAAAATGAATTGATTGAGAAGGGTAGCCGCTAGTCACTGCTAAGTCCTTTAATCCTGCCTCAAAGAAAGGCTTCATTAGGCAAAGCTGGTAAACCAAGTCTGGTTGTACCTGTAGGTATGCAACAAAAAGCATTATTTAGTTCAGGTACTTACCTACTTGTGTATGTTGTTGGACTTGTATAGAAACACTGATATTTCCCCCCTATTTTCTTTAGCTCTCCCCTTTCCTGCCCTCCCCTCCCTTCCCCTCTCCTGTCCTCTCCTGCCCTCCCCCTCCCTCCTACTTCCCCTTTCTCCTCTCCCCTCCCCTCCCCTCCCCTGCCTTCTTCAGTTGCATGACAGTCGTTACGCCACCATACAAAATTAAAACGCAACAGGAAGTTGTGGTTTAGCAAACCACAGTGGGAGGTGAGAGAGAAGGACGGAGGAGAGTGGAGGGGGGGAAGAACAATTTATAAACCTCACACCTCTTACTGCCCATTAGTGACCATACCCACTTTACCTATCATGAGTTCTTTCAAAGAGAAACACACGACATTCCTTTGAGGTCTCTCTGTACATCTCTTGACTGACCAGTTCTCATTCGTCATTCATTTCAGGATCATAATTCTAATCAAAATGATTATCACATGATTATCACATGACCCATACACATAGTTGCCAACCGTCCCGATTTGGCCGGGACACTCACGATATTATACCTCTTGTCCCGGTCCCGCCCGACATAGTGCTTTAACAATGACTTGTCCCGACAGATAGAGCTACAAGGTAGTCTCGCGGGCCAAGGAAAGAATCGAGTCTGTTCCGCGAGACTACTTCAGCTGTAGTATTATTATGCACGCTCAGCACACATCATGTGATCTGAAGTTACGAACAAATGACATCATGAAATCCAGCGTGGCTTATTTTTCAGTGTGAAAGTCTTCTTATAAGATGTGAGTAGATGACAGAAAGATACCTATCAGCATCTCTACGGGCAAACCATGGTTCTACCCTGATCTCTCAGTTCTGCTCGGTTTTTTCTATCGGTTTTGATACCTAACTTGGATCTACTTACTTAGTTTAATAGTTAATTACCTAGTTCTTACAACCTGCATCTTTACTTATTACTTAAGGTCTACCATTCCCAAGTTTAATCAAAATGGGCGTTTTTAATAAAAAATGGGCGTGGTCTAGAAATTTTCGCCTAGCCTGTCCCTATATTCTATTTCCAGAAGTTGGCAACTATGCATACACTGGCATAGTGAAAAATAACACTCACCATTAGACAAAAGTACAAGGTGTAATTCAGGGTAATTTGGAATATTATTTTTGGGGGAAAATGGTTCTTATTTCTGACTAGGAGCAGATAGAACCTGCTGTAAAGTGCAGATGGAAGTTAAATCTTTTCTCTAACCAGCAGTGAAAAATTTTCATTATTGTGAATAATTTGTTATAGAGCCAAGAATAAAGATTGGTAGGTTGGGGTAATTTCAAATGATTGTCATGGCCACACAATGCATAAAGCTGCTAGCCTTACAGCTTGCTTTTCAAAAACTTCATCCCTAGATCAATCAAGTAAGTTTTAGGAAGTTCAAAATCTGGGGGTATTATTCAGAGCTGGCTAGCTTCAGTGCACAAGAACTTTGATCTTCAAGAATTGTTGCAAAGACAGAGCAAAAAGTGTAGTTTATGTGTATCAAGTTTGAGCTTGAAACTCCTCTTCCTTTCGAAGTAACCTAAGGTATTCAGAATTACCCCGACTTACCTTACAGCTAATTTTCACTCTCCTGCTAAGTTGTTACATAATTGCACGGGGGAAGAGTCTCTTGATTGCAGATGGTTTATGCGCATGCGTACAATTCCAACCAGCCACACCCAAGCACTATGGCCTTTCGAAGACGTGATAATCGCAGAGATCGAGAGGACGTGACTCAAGCCTTCAGGAACAACAATCAGTTACAGCAATTTATGCTGAATGACGTCACTCCAACTGGCAGAGTACTGGGAACAGGCTCTTTTGGTTCAGTGGAGGAGGTAAGTGTTTGGTAGTACTAATTTGCTGCATTTTACACAAAGCTAATCCATAGGTGGAGTACCAGCATCTAGTGTGTGCTGGTAAGAAGCTGCATGAGATTCTGCTGGATGATGGCAATGTTGGAGTGCCTGATGTCGTACGCAAGTATGAGCAGGAGTGCCAGATCATGTCCAGCCTCCGTCACCCCAACATCACCCTATTCCTTGGTCTGTGCTTCCTCCCAGGGACTCGACTGCCTCTACTTGTAATGGAACGACTGGAAACCAGCCTTGACGACCTGCTGGAGTACATGCCTGGCCTCCCTCTCTCCCTCAAGTGCTCTGTTCTAAAGAATGTGGCCAGTGGACTGGTTTACCTCCACAATAGGCAACCTCTAATCATCCACAGAGACTTGACAGCCAAGAACGTCCTCCTCACCTCCTCCCTTGTTGCTAAGATCACTGACATGGGTAACTCTCGCATGATCGACATGAGGCCTGGTCAGCTGGCCAGTACCCTCTCACGCTTGCCAGGGACACTGGTTTACATGCCTCCAGAAGCTCTGAATGAGACTCACCGCTATGGACCATCCCTCGACATCTTCTCCTTTGGACATCTCACCCTGTACACAATGACACAGGTAAGTAACAATTTCTTAATGATTGGATATGAAATGAACTGATGATCTTTCAGGTGTTTCCTGGGAACCTGCTGTCACACACATTCCCTGATCCTGACAGTCCTCATCACACACTGATAGCACGTTCAGAAGTGGAGCGTCGTGGAGAATACATGGAACTTTTGGAGAAAGAGGTCGGCAACCATCACCCTTCCCTAGTCCAGCTGATCAGACAGTGTCTGCACAATGTACCAGAACAAAGGCCATCCACAGATGAGGTACTGGGTAGTATGCAGAGACTGAAGGTGGAGGTGGAAGGTGTGTATGGAGGTAGTCTGGTGAAACTGGACATTGGGCGGGTCGTACTGGCCAAGGAGATGAAGATACAAAGAGAGGAACTGGCACAAGCAGAGGTAGAGACAAACACCTTTACTAATAAATAAATCAACTGCCATACCCATTCTTAATATCAGGGAAGATTTCAAGCATTGGAGGAAAGACTTCAGGTATCTGAAGGAAGATTTCGGGTATCGGAGGAAAGGGCAGAGGACTTGGCTAGAGAGCTGCAAGTAAGTTACAACTCAGACTTTAAGTCATGAGCAGTCAAGTCTTCACAATTTCATGCAGCTGGTTATAGAGCAGTTACAAAGAGAAACAAGGGAACATGAAAGACAAGTGAGACAGCAGCAGAGAGACATGGAGGAGAAGGACAGACAGCTCCAACAGCAACAGAGACACATGGAGGTGAAGGACAGACAGCTCCAACAGCAGCAGAGAGACATGGAGGAGAAGGACAGACAGCTCCAACAGCAGCAGAGAGACATGGAGGTGAAGGACAGACAGCTCCAACAGCAATGGAGAGACATGAAGGTGAAAGACAGACAACTCCAACAGCAGCAGAGAGATATGGAGGAGAAGGACAGACAGCTCCAACAGCAGCAGAGAGACATGGAAGTGAAGGACAGACAACTCCAACAGCAGCAGAGAGACATAAAGGTGAAGGACAGACAGCTCCAACACCAGCAGAGAGAAACAGAGGTTAGCATTCCTCATAAAGGGTTGTTTTGCTGGATTGTAGCTTGTGCTGTGGCCACTGACCAATAGTTATGCATGATCTCTCTCTGTAGGAGTCCTTGTCCCACTTGCGTGCAGAAATGGAGGGTAGGGAAGTTAGACTGAGGCAGGAGCTGCAAGGTAAAGAAGCTGATCACAGCAGGTTAATGGAGGAATTGAGGAGGACCCAACAACTGCTACAGGAGGGGGTGGGGCAGGTAGGTGTGTAGTAGTTACCATCTAGTGCATCTCATTATTGTGATCATTATAGGGGCCTCGCAGGCTGAAAGTCCCTCTCCAACTGAAATGGAGGCATGGTCCAGACATGCCCTTTGCTATGAGTGGTTACATACAGTCAGTGGTGGTGCAGGGTAGAGTATATGTTGGGGGAGGAAGCAGTAGTAATGACAATGTGGTGATGGTGTATGAGAGTGATTCAGGGAGATGGGGCACATTGCCACCATACACAGCATGCTGGTTTGGAATGACAGCAATTCACAACCAACTAGTCCTGGTTGGTGGTAGGCTACGTGATTATAGTTGTAGTAGATCTCTAGGTGTGTGGAGAGCTCAAGACAAGAAATGGACAAACCCCTATCCAGATATGTCCACTGCACGTTTAGGCCCCTCTGCAGTCACTTACAGTAAATGGCTGGTTGTAGTTGGAGGCTATGATGGCTTGTCATCTGTTGAGGTGATGAATACCACAAGCAACCAATGGTTCACTGCAGCTCCAACTCGTGTCTCACTTATGAGGACAGCTCTAGTAGGTGACATGTGGTACCTCATGGGAGGGGCTGTTGGGGGTTGCTATAGTGACATGGTGTACAGTGTGTCCCTCCCAGCTCTCATTTCTCAAGTTAACTCCAAGAACATATGGAAGGAAATATCAGGACTAGGACATATGAGATCTTCTCCACTCTCCATCAGTAGGTCTTTGCTGGCATTAAGTGGGAATAAGGATGGGAAAGTCATGACTGCAATCCATCACTACCGACCTGAGACTGGGGAGTGGGTGAAAGTAGGAGACTTACCATCTCCACGATACAACTGCACCTGTGCACAAATTACTGAGGGAGAAATATTAGTGGCTGGAGGATATGATGGCAAGTCACTATTGAGAAGTACTGAACTAGTTCATTTGACTTGTTGAATTGTTCTAACTAGTCCCACTATGTATCATGTACACATTGTTTTGGTTCACTGATGGATCTCACATTATCATTAGAGAATTATCTTTATTCCAGAAAGTTTGAGAAGACAATTATAATAATTGAGTATGTGAATAAAAAGCTACTAAGTTATGGATAATAGTTTGCTCCACACTATGCAATGAGAAGGTCTTAATGAAAGAGTGAAGATTGCTTTGCTACTTGCATACATATCAATGTTATCTATGAGAGTGGTCTGTAGACGAGTACCTTGAACTTGAAGTGACCTTTGACCTTACATTTTTGTCACCACCATTGCCCCCCAGGGAGCCACTCCTCCTCCTCCCCCCAGGGGACGATGACCCCAGGGACTTACACCTGCTGGGGGGACTGGAGGTGTGGTCCAGAGAGGACCTACGACTGTTCCCACCACTCCCTGACAACCACTTGTGACGCTGGCACTGCTGAGCTGTCAGTCTCTTGCGAGGGTTCCTGGCCAGGGTTGCCACGGCGATGAAGTCTAAGCATTCTGGGGAGAGATTGGTGAAGTCTTTGCTGGTGAGGTCGAGTGAGGAGCTTGAGGTGATGGCCAATATGGTGGCCTCATCGGTTTCTCTCAGAAAGGGAGAGTGACCAGTCACCCTATCATAATAATAATTATGCCAATCAAGTGAAGTGAATTAGCATAAACTGCCCCCACCCCCTCCCCAATTAAAGCTAATTAGAGACTCACATGTGACAGGCCAGTACCCCTGCACTCCAGATGTCTGCTCCCGTCGTGAGTGGTTGGAGACTAATGGCCTCAGGGGCTAGGAACTCCACCCCACAGCTGGTCAGGTCCGTCAACTGGTTCCCTGTCTCGATGTAGCGAGCAGTCCCAAAACCACCAATCTTCAAGTCCCCATACCCGGAGGTCAGGAAAATATTATCAGGCTATGGAAAATAAATGCAATGTTAAGACTAATGGAAGTCCTCTTCACCTATTGGTCCCCTCCAATGTGAGGTTCTAGAACCAAATCTTGGATTATTTACATCACTTACTGTTAGGTTGACGTGGATGATTCTCGAGTCGTGTAGATACTGGAGACCTTCCATGATTTTTCTAGTGAGTCGAGTGGTTGTGTATTCTGTCAGAGTCACATGATATGCCACATACTCCTCCAATGTCCCTCCACCAAGACTACAAGGGTGCAAAGGTCAGTCACAAGCCCCTCCCTCATTGACATTTGATACTTACTACTCCAGTACTGCTATGATCCTGTCCTTGTTGTCAAAGGAGTCCTCCAAGGAAACGAGGCGGGGGTGGACCAATCCTCGTAGGATCTCCAGTTCCTGTAGAGCCTTCTCCCTTAGTTCCTCACTCTCCCCCACTTGCATCACCTTCCCTACAAACACCTGGTCTGTCGTCTTCTCTCTGCATTTGACCACCATGGTGAACTTTCCCCTGGGGAAATGAGTATAATCAGGTCACATGATCTCTGATACTTTATATCGATGTACCTTGATAGTTCTTCTTCTGACTGGTACTCTAAATCATATGGTGATGTCTTCATTCTGATACGCTCAAACATCGGACTATCTGAATCATACTCTTGGTTGTTTTCTATGGTGACAGGTTCTGAGGGTTCACTGACATGACCCATTCCCACGTCATTTATGGCCGAGACTCTGAAGATGTAAGTCACTCCTGGGAGAAGGTCATCCACCACATGTGCCGTTCCCTCAATCTCAGCCGACACCTCCTCCCACATGTCAAACTCCAACCTGCGTCTCTCCAGCAGGTACTTTGATATTGGGGCATTCCCATCAGCAGTCGGGGGGAGCCAGGAGATGAGAGCGGAGTTGTAACTGCCCAGGATGATGGCGTTTACATCTGAAGGAGCACCAGGTATCACTACATCGTTGGGGAGTGGTAACATTAAGGATATTGTTGCACAAGATTTTGAAAATGACATACCTAAGACGGTGAGTGTACAGGTGCAAGAGATGGAGCCAAGACTGTTGACTGCAGTGCAAATGTATACTCCTTCATCCTCACACTGGAGTTTGGAGATGGTAAGGGATGTCACACCTCCACTCAACTCCACCACTCTGGTACGCAAGGACATCTTCACCTCTCCATTGTCACTGTGTTCCCATGTCACAGAGGGGATAGGGGACCCACTGACTTGGTATTGGAGAGTGACGGGGTAGCCCTCACGACCGGCAACACTGGAGGGACCATCCCACAGACGAGGCGGGTCTGATATGGAACATATTCAGTAAATACGCTAGAGATGAGGAAATTCCAAACTTACTTTCATTTTTTGCCTGTTCTTGGAAGTCAGGTGGAGTGGGGCTGAAACAGGTCATGGAACGAGGACCATACACTGTTGTGTCGTCAACGGCAACTGAGGATGTCTGAGGATTAGAGATAGGAACTTGTCATGTACATGGTCATGTGCATGTTGCCAACACCATTTCTACGTGTCGAACTCACATGCCACACTGTCACATGCATGTCCACTCACATTCCACACAATGTCACATGCATGTCAACTCACATGCCACACTGTCACATGCATATCAACTCACATGCCACACAATGTCACATGCATGTCAATTCACATGCCACACAATGTCACATGCATGTCAACTCACATGCCACACAATGTCACATGCATGTCAACTCACATGCCACACAATGTCACATGCATGTCAACTCACATGCCACACAATGTCACATGCATGTCAACTCACATGCCACACAATGTCACATGCATGTCAACTCACATGCCACACAATGTCACATGCATGTCAACTCACATGCCACACAATGTCACATGCATGTCAACTCACATGCCACTTTCTCCGAGCAATGAATGACTTGAGTTGTGAGATATCTAGTTTAGCCATTGGCCACGGGGAACTGACTCTCTCTCCAACTCCTCCCAACATCTTGATCCAGGAGTGATTCAATGCACTACCAACACTCATACGATACCTGCTGACAGCAAATATGAGAAGTGAGCTCATGTGGTCCTTCATGAATCTCTAAGATTTTGACTCACTCAGGTGATTTCTGCAGCAGGGCTGAAATGAAGTCCTTGGCTTCTTGGGAGACACTGTCAAATTGTTCCCTGTAGAAGCTGTAACGAGCATCCAGAATCCTCTCCACCACTGTCTGGATGTTATCCGCAAAGAAGGGAGACAGACCACTCAACCTGCACAAGATAGTTCAATTCCATAGTATGTGGGACTCTATTTGTGGGGTCACATCACCACATATTGTAGAGTACTATGTAAAATTTCTTTTGCCCTTAAAAGGGGAAAGCTTATTGTGACCTACAGGACATATGTTAGGACTCCAATGCTCCACATATCCGCTGACACAGTGAGGATATCCTGACTCACGACCTCAGGAGCACAAAACTCAACGGAAGAGGCAAAGAGAGGTGAGGACTCCGTCTGAGAGAGGTCTCGAGCAGTGCCAAAATCTATCAGCTTTATCCGTCCAAAATTCAAGAGTATGTTCTCGGGCTGTATTGTGATAATTATACCATGTGATAGGTCATGTGACTGGTCATGTGACTCACTCGGATGTCCAGATGAGCTATTTTGATTCTGTGGAGGGTGTCCACTGCCGAGAGTAGCTGAGTGAGGTAACCCACGGCAACTGCCTCAGTTAGGTTGTTCTCTGCCACAATACTTTCCAGCAACTCTCCACTGGGCACACTAAGAAAAGAAGGAGTCCCTTTAATTAACACCTCAATTAAGCCTCTATGGGAGTGCATACAGTTCAGTGATGATGATGAGGTTTCTGCCTCTTTCAAAGGCTTCTTGGAACTCCAGGATGTAAGGAGACTTCCCACGCACTCTCTGCAGCATTTCCACTTCCTTTCTGATGGCTGTCTTCTTCCTGCTTCTCAGCCTCACAAACTTAGCAGCAAACTTCAGACCACTCTGTCTGTGATGGCAGCAGTGTACGATGCCAAACCGACCCCTGCACCAAACACAGCATACGTAGTATACTAGCCAGTTTACTAATAGTATGCAAATGATTTACTGATAGATTACTGACAATTTACCTGCCCAGTTCTTCAGGCATGATATCATAGGCAGAACTGATGGAGCCTCTACGAATAAAAGGTTGTCTGTAGTCCTCAACATTCAGTTCATCATCTAATGGCATAACATGAATACATATATCTACTTTCTCCCCAGGATTCTAGAGTGGTGGCCGAAATCTATTTTGCCATGCCTACTTTAAAGGCCCTGTTCATTTAGGGGTGTTCCTTTGGATGATCAAAATCATCACTAGTGGGGTCAAAATGGCCAATGTCAACCAGAGACTTCACAGTGACAGACCTTTATTCTCATCAGACACCATTGGAAGTATCTTCTTCTTGAAACTTGGAGAGGAGTTCATCAATCCTTTCCCCTTAGTAACGACCACGTCTGAAGGTTCACTGGGATTACTGAACCCGTATTCATTGACTGCAGAGACTCTAAACTGATATGAGGTGCTGGGTTCTAAAGTCTTCACCACAAAATAGTTCCTTGGCTGTTGAACGATGGGTTGCCATTGGTCAAAACCACCCTGCAGCATCTCTATCTGGTAGGACAAGATTGGCACACCCCCATCCATGTCGGGAACTGCCCACTTTAGTTTGACAGAGGTGCTGGTAATCTTGGAGACAACAGGCTTGGGGGGTTCACTGGGAGGACCTGGGAGGGAGGGAGAGGGAGGGAGGGAGGGAGGGAGGGAGGGAGGGAGAGAGAGAGAGAGAGAGAGAGAGAGAGAGAGAGAGAGAGAGAGAGAGAGAGAGAGAGAGAGAGAGAGAGAGAGAGAGAGAGAGAGAGAGAGAGAGAGAGAGAGAGAGAGAGAGAGAGAGAGAGAGAGAGAGAGAGAGAGAGAGAGAGAGAGAGAGAGAGAGAGAGAGAGAGAGAGAGAGAGAGAGAGAGAGAGAGAGAGAGAGAGAGAGAGAGAGAGAGAGAGAGAGAGATCACAAGCCAATTTCTGTTCTATTCTAAGTGCTATCTTTTCTGCACTCATTAATATGTACTATCACGTGACTGATCATGTGATCAAAGAGAGACACATACCATGAAGAGTGAGGGTCATGGTGGCAGAGTCGCTGCCCATGGAGTTGGTGATGTAACAGGAGTAACGTCCCTCGTCATCGTACTCCAGTCTCGACACCTCCAGCACACTCGAAGTCCCACATGACATGATCTTACGACGCTCATCAGAGGTCAGGATTTCATGGTCACGCCTCCAAATGATGGAAGGGGCGGGGTAACCATTGAAGGCACAGCTGATGGTGGCATTGCTGCCTGTGGGCAGGTCAAGGTCATCCGGCTGCATCGTGAACTTGGGAGTGGCTGAAAACAAAAGGGTGTGGTCAGTGGGAGTTGCTCATCAAAGTTGTGGGAGGGACTACATCATATCAGTACTGATGGGAGGGGCTTATTGAATTGTGGGAGGGGCTACATATAATAATTAGTGCTGATGGGAGGGGACTTACTCTCCATACGTAGTCCCTTGACGGAGTCTCTCTTCCTGAGATAACTTGAGGGGATGCTTCCTTCCAACTTGTTCTGGTCTCTGGTCCTGACCCGGAGGAGAGGGGCGTCGACCAGAGTCTCCTTCACCAGCTCCACAACCTCCCCCGGCTCCAGGGTCAGGTCATCCTCCCCTTCCAGTACTATGCACTCCATCACAACATACTCCGTCCCAGCAGGAACCTACAAAATAAATTAGTAAACAAACAAACAAACAAATAAACAAACAAACAAATAAATAAACAGATAAACAATATCAACACCCATGCTGAATTCAATATCCATACATGCTGACTCTATATAACAAGTGCTGACCATTTCTTCAGTTCCGTTTGTTGTTACTCCACGAACACCAGTTGATGAGTTAGGTCTTCTGACTTTCCTCCTTGAGCCTTCTCTGCTCTCTCTGCGAAATGCCAAGGACTTACGAGCAAAGCTGGACACCCTGGTCAGCTCCATGGGTTCAGAGGAACTCCTGGACCGAGAGGCCAGTTGGTTGGAGACGTCCTTCTTTGCCTGCTGGATGAAGTGGCAGGATTTCGTCAACCAGATGTCTCTGAGGGAAGTCTTGGCAGCATGGAGCAAGTATTTAGTGCCAGTGATCATGTCATAGATGATCAGGTTACGTTTCTCTGCATCCATGTCTTGGATCATACTAACGTCATGCAACTGAAGAGGGGGAGGGGAGGGGTAGGGGGAGGGAAGGGGTAGAGGGAGATTGAGGGGGAGGGGGAGGAAAGAGGAGGAGGAGGAAGAATTTATAAACATCTCTTAATTACAGCCCCACCCATTAAAGTTCACGTCCACTTTGCATACCATGAGTTGTTCCTTGATAGCATAGATCTCTTTTTCTTCCTTCCTTTTCCTCTTAGTGATGAGGAGTGCTCTTTCAAAGAGAAACACCCGACGTTCCTTTGAGGTCTGTCTGTGCGTCTCCTGACTCATAAACAGATCCTGTATGACCAGTTCTCCAAACTTGGCAGTCCTGTTTGGGGTCTCAATGAGACTGAGGTGGATCACATTGTTGGCCTGTACAGAGATGTTGCGTGTTACCTCCAAACCTTTTTCAATGTTCCCAGCAGATAGACCCGACTTGATGCTGGGAAGGGGGAGGGAGGAGAGAGGGAGGAAGAGAGGGGGGAGGGGGAGGGGAGAGAGGGAGGAAGAGAGGGGGAGGGAGGAGAGAGGGAGGAAGAGAGGGGGGAGGGGGAGGGGAGAGAGGGAGGAAGAGAGGGGGAGGGGGAGGGAGGAGAGAGGGAGGAAGAGAGGGGGGAGGGGGAGGGGAGAGAGGGAGGGAGGAGAGAGGGAGGAAGAGAGGGGAAGGGGGAGGGAGGAGAGAGGGAGGAAGAGAGGGGGGAGGGGGAGGGGAGAGAGGGAGGGAGGAAGAGAGAGGGAAGGGGGAGGGAGGAGAGAGGGAGGAGGAGAGAGGGAGGAAGAGAGGGGGGAGGGGGAGGGGAGAGAGGGAGGGAGGAGAGAGGGAGGAAGAGAGGGGGGAGTGGGAGGGGAAGAGGAAAGGGAGAGAGGGAGGGGAAGAGGAGGGAAAGGAGAGCAGATAATCTCTGAAATGAGGCAGTTGTTCTAGTTGCTTACCTATACTTCTGAAAGTCTGACAACAGAAGTCCATATTTGGTGATGCGTTGGATGGGTAGAATGAGGTAATCGGGCAGTTTCTGTCGATCTTTGAGTTCCAGCCTCACTTGCTCAAAGTAGGCAAAGAACTCGTGGTAAATATCATCAGAAGAGGCTTTGTTGTTGCAGTAAGCGATGTAGAGTTTGAGCTCATCTTCGTGCTGGACAAAGGCATCACCTAGCTTGCTTTGGTCCACTTCACTCTCCAGTAGTCTAGGGAGGAGTTTGCTGTGGGTCGTGGCAGGTGGGTGTGGCATGATAAATAGGGGGTATTGGGTTTAAAAACTTACTCTTTGTGAAATAAATAAATGTCTTCCAAATTTCCTAATAAAGTGTTTCGTAGAGAGCGAAGAGCCCTGGGGGCAGACTCATCATTCACTTCAGGATCATAATTCTAATAAAATATCACATGATTATCAAATGACCCACAGTCCCACACACAAACATAGTGACGAATAACACTCACCATTAGACAAAAATACAACTTCTGGACGTAATCTTGTTCAGTTTTAACTAATTCTGACAGCACATATCTGCAATAGCAACAAATTAACACCTCAATATGCAGTGCTCTCTAATTAGAATACACCACAGCATTAATTAAATTGTACTTCACCTCCTTCGTTCCTCAGCATCTAATCTCTGTTCTTCATCATCGTAAGTCTCCAATAGATCTGGGGACAAGACCGTTGAGCTGTGATCCGAAACTTCAGTGGGCGTATCACTCTCCTCTGAGGATGAGAGGGAACGAAAACGAGGGGAGGGGGTTTGGTTGGCATAAGGATAGACTCCCTCTGCACTGCAGGAGTTGAGATAAGCCATGGGGACCCATCCCTCCAGCGAGGAGCGCGACACGGGCTTCACCAAGCACCATTCGTTCCTGGAGGTGTCCAGCACTTCCACCAACTCTCCTTCATTCACACTGAGCATGCCTGTCTCGGTGGCTGTGTAGTCTGCAAGCACCACCCACTGGGAGGGGCCTGGAGGAGACTGCACATTGCAGCAAACAGACAACAATGTATTGTTAAGTTAAGCAAACGCCAAGAAAAGGGTTTACTTTGGTAATTCTATGGATTTCTACAAAGAGGAAGAGCTAAGATCAGTTTGTATTACACTGGACTCACCAGTGTGGCAGCATTATGACCCACTGCATGATGCAAGGCCAAGCTTTCTCCTCCGTTTGCAGTGTCGGTGTTGAGGGAGGGGTCCATAACATCCTCTCTGATGTCTGGAAGGGGATGCAAAAGGTAGCGACTTTGACGCTTATGGAATGAAAACATTCGACTCAGTAACATTGTAACAAATAGATATCATATCAAGAACTACTTCAAATCTAGCCCTACTCTAGCTAACTAGCAAAACTAGCATCCTGTTATTCCTGTTTGTCCTGGTGAGTGACAAACATCGAGAGCATGCTTGGATTCTCACACCCCACTCGACACCACAGCAGCTGGTGCCCCACTGCCGCGGCAACGGCAATAAAAGGAAAAGTGCAAAATGAAGCAAAGTCTAGTGCTAACGAAAATTTTGCATGTGGTGTATTTCATTAGCAGCAGATCAGCTCAATACACCTCTGGGGGAAAATCACACAACTCATCAACAGTGTAGCATTAGAAATACTCCGCCCTTTATCTTTATCACTGGATTTCATCATTGGATTCTAATCCTATTCAAGAGGTGTGCAACTTCTTCCAATATTCCAACCTTGAATTGGAGGCATGCAACTTAAAGGCAATTTTTCGTTTGATTGATTGTATCGTATGTGTGTATGTATCTACCAGTATCGGGCTGGAGAAGACTGGCTTTGACCCATCCCTCCCTTGGAGGGGTGGAGTCATCCTCGGGGAGTGTCCTGACCAGCCACCAGTCGGTTCTCTTTGAGTCGAGGACCTGCAGAGGTTGGTCCTGGATGACAGAGAGCTGTTCGGGATGCTCAGCTTGCACTTCTGTCACTGCTATGTAAGGAACTCGTTCAGCAAACTCCTACACAATCAAATGGATCACAGTGAATCTTCATAGCATGTTCTTTTCAAACTTTAGCTAACTCACCCCTCGCAGTTGAGCTTCAGTCGGCTCTGGAGGTTTCTGCCCTGGGGCTGATAAAAACGTCCCCCTGTATAACTCTCTGCGGTTAAGGTCGATTTCAGATGGACTTTGAACCCTGCATAAAGAGTACTCAAAATTAATTATCAATGAATTTGTTATTTGAAAAGACTTTATTACTTCATCAAGATACAGGCCAGTTCCCCAGTCTCATCTTCAAAAGGATCAGGAGGCGGGGATCTTGGACCATCAATGACTTGGTGCTCAAGGTAATTGGCAGGGACCCACCCCTGGCTCTCGCTATCTGCAGCCATCACCAACCACCAGTCGCTACGGGAATCATCTAACACCTGCAAAAAATAATTCCAGTCTCATTATATCAGGGGCTACCCCACTAATAGCCACTAAGAGAACACTCCTTACCTGCACACACTGCCCAGCTCGCAGTGAAATGCTTGACTTCTCAATTGCCATGAAGTCTGCAATGGCAATGTACATCTCCACAGGGTCAAAGTCCTCCAACGAAGTCTCAGGAGTTGCCTGTATGTATAATCATGTGACCGATCATGTGATATTGACAGGACTAGTACTGACTAACATGAATGACTATGAATGGTCATGTGACTGTCATGTGACATTGATGGCACTAACTACATGCTGAACTTATGGTCATGTGACTGTCATGTGATCTAATTACCTTGATAGTGGCCCACTGGAGTTGACTCAACTCTCCTTTCTGCCTGGCCTCCTGCTGGCGTGGAGGGTTCACAGGGTCAATCCTGATTTTTGGGATGTTGGGTTGAGACATTGTGTGTGTGGGAATCTAAGGGAGGGGAGGGAAGGAGGGAGGGGAGGGAAGAAGGAAGAGGGGAGGAGAGGGGAGGAGAGGGGAGGAAGGAGGGGAGGAGGAGGGAAGGGGGAGGAGAGGGGAGGGGAGGGGAGGGGAGGAAGGGGGAGAAGAGGGGAGGGGAGGAAGGAAAGGAGGAAGGGGGAGAAGAGGGGAGGGGAGGGGAGGAAGGAGAAGAGGGAAGGGGGAGAAGAGGGGGAGGATCAAAAAGTCCAAGCTACAGACTGTTTTTACTGACCAGCATTGGGTTGTATCCAAGGAACTTGTGAGGGGGCATGGCTGGAGTACTGGTGGGACTGAATGACGTGGGTAGACTATGAAGAGATGATGATAGGGGCTCCCCCTTGAAATTAAATTTCTCCTCTATGGGTGGGGGTGAGGAGGTGTGCTCTCGACTACTGTTGCTAGGGTAACTGCTGGCATTGTCTGAGGGTGAAACCACTATTTCTGAACTATCGACCTTTGTTAGTAGATCAGCATGAGGGGGCGGGGAAGGGGGGAGTGGTTGACTTCGATTATCCGACACTGTGGAAGCAGGGTCAGCGTTGCCAGGGGGTAGAGTTTTGTCGTCAGGGCTACTGGTGACGAAACCCTGATTGTCTGCTAAACTGGTTTGGTTAGAGGTTGGGGCATTAGAGGGATGATGCAGTGGAGAGGTCAGACTTTGACCTGTGGTTTCCTCTGAGCATACTTGATTGGGAACTCTCCCACCAGCAGTGACAGGACTCTTGACACTGTTTCCTGCATCAACCTCTTCCTCTCCTTTTGGAGTTCCACTTCCTTGAGGCACTTCCTGTCCCGTTTCAGCTTCAAAGAGTTCATTTTTCCCCTCTGAAGAGGCCACTGGGAGTGCACCACTACTGCTGCAGCTCACCCGAGGGGTGTGGTCACCTCCGCCAACTATCCAACAACAAACAATAATACCAACATAAAAGGGGGCGTGTCCTTACCAGGACGTAGGTACTGAGGAGGAATAAAGCCTTCCAGCTGCTGTTCTTCGGGAGAACGAGGGAGGGTGAGGACCATCCAGGCAGCCTCATTGCTCATATCCAATACCTCTACCCGCTGTCCCTGTTCCACTCTGAGGAAATCGTCTCCCTCTGGTTCAAAGTCCATCACCACCTCAAAGATATCCTCGTCAGCATTCTAAAAGGAGGAGGGGCACGATGGAAATTTGGTACCTCATCTCCCAATATGGCCCCTCCCATACATGCACTGTTACTAACTTGCTGTTCAGGGAGGAAACTTCCTTGTTCTGATAAGGAAGCTAGGTGGACGTCAGCAAGGGGCGGGGCAGGAAGAGAGGAAGTTGTGGACCAGGAGGAGGAAGTGGTGGAGCTGATCATGGAGGAACGTATAGCCATTCTGTAAAAATATGATAATTTTAGTAGAAATGAGGCCACCCTTGACCTTGCAGCTAAAAAAAAGTCTATTGCATTCACCTGGGACCTTGATCATTCACTATAACTGAGCACTATAACTTTCTTAATTCCTAGTTTAATGCATCAACAGAGAGCTGCCACTCTCTCTGCTGGTGTTTGAAATTTGAAGAATTGAGAAAGTCATAGCAGTTATAGTGAATGATCAAGGGGCAAGGTGAATGCAAATAGACTTGGCCAACAGTTAGACTTACTCTCTTTTCTCAGTCTTGCTCAGGCCTCGAGAAGAGGCACTTGCTCCACTGACTATGGATCCTGTGGTCTCTCCAGAACCTGTCTTCTTCTTACGTCTCCTGAGAGTGAGCCGGCGACGCAGGGAAGGGGCGCGAAGAAGCCCTTCCCCTTCAGGTCTGGGGGTACTCATAGTAAAGGGCTTATCAACGTCTCGGAAAAAGGCAGGCAGTGGCATTTCATCCTCATTCACTAAAACACCTATGTATAATATCCACATCATGTGAGAATCATGTGACAAGTCATGTGACTTTCTCACCTCGAGATATCTCTCTCTTTTGCAAGATTGGACGAATTTCTTGAAGCCACACCCTTTTCATCAACAGGGGTTGGTAAATGGGCTAAAACAATTATACGAGATTAACATTGCAAAAAACCACACCCATCTATTCAAAACCACACCCTTACCTGCAGTATGATAAGGTTGTCAGGAGTGAGACGTCCCTCACACAGAGCAAACTTGTCTTCTTGTGACTTATAAGTTTCAAGCAAGTGCATTTCAGTTGTCTGTGAGTCAGGGGGACAAGATTATGTGAGTCAGGGGGCAAGATTATGTGAGTCAGGGGGCAAGATAATGTGAGTCAGGGGGAAAGATATTGTGAGTCAGGGGGCAAGATAATGTGAGTCAGGGGGAAAGATATTGTGAGTCAGGGGGCAAGATATTGTGAGTCAGGGGGCAAGTCAAGATATTGTGAGTCAGTCTTACATCGAGTGTTTCATAGAGTTCAAGATAAGTCTCTCCTTTCTTCCCTTTTATCTTCCTGGGACGTGCAAAGACAATCTTTGAGTGGTGGAGGAGGACATCCATGATGTGCACCTTCTTCTTCCCTCTGGTGTTATAGACGAGGAACTGCTCCTGACAGACCATGCGTCCATCAGAGAGGGAAGCTGCATCCTGATACCCACGGAACTTCCGCAGACAAAGAGAATTGTCCACACTTCTCAACACTGACATAAGCATTCGCAGTACATCCTACGAAACCAAGTGCATAACATTATGACACTACTAATGCAGTATAGTGGAAAATTTTCGTGGGATTAAAAATTTTGCAATGCATTATAAAGCCATGAAAAATCCACAAAAAAATTTAACCACAAAAATTATGCACTGTAAATTTACCTTGACCAGACTGACTCCATGGAGGTATTGTTTCTGAGCACAATAACACATGTCCTTAAACATGTTGAGATATTGGACCAGTCTCTCCTTGGGACGACAAAAATGCCCCACGATGTCCACTTCGTCCTCAATCTCTCTCTGCTTGTCTGTGAAGAAGGAACCTCCGTATTCAGTCAGGACCTTCAATCTCTGTTCCATGTCAACCAGGAATGGAATGTAACACTTGAACCCAGCCTCATTCTCAATGAACGAGTTGCATATCCCTTCAAGCGACTCCTCATGTTGAGACAGTTCATTATAAAATCCGCTGCAGAAATGAATTTTCAACCCCTCACATGCTAATCATATGCAAATCACATGAGAAATATGCTTTTTTTACATGTTAATCACATGAGAAACATGCTAATTACATGCTAATCACATGTTTTACCTTTGGAATGTGTAGAGTTGCTCAGTGTTTCCAAAGATGCTTGTCTCCGAGTTCTGCAGGAAAGTTGGCACATGAAGAGACTTTCTGAGATGGACCAGGTAAGTGTCCACCAACACTGCAAGTGACTGCAAATAATGATACTCTGAACTTATCACATCTGATAGGACGTGACGTAGGCTCTTTAAGGGGCGTGATTGTACATAGGGACTGTCCCTCTCGTCAACACCATCCACCTCATCCTTGCTATCCACTTCATCCTCACTCCATACCAGTATTTGGTCTTCAACCAATTCCAGATCTGATTCCCCTAATAAACTGGAACCAGCTTCAGATGCAGTGTCTGGTTCCGGTTCTGAATCGGAGTCCTCAAATGCAGGAGCACTGTCAGCCTTATCATGGTAGCCTTGAGGTGGAGGTGGGCGTGGAGGGGGCGTATGACAGGGGGACAAAACAGATGGACTTGGAGGCAGGGGGCGTGGGGGGCTAGCATATTTGAGAGATTTAGGGTCTAGAGCATCGTGCTGGACCTCAGAGGGACAAGTATGATCAGTGGACTCCGTTTGAGTGGTCTTGTGGGAATCACTGAGGGAGGGAGTAGGGGGGACACCCTCGCAGGGAGCAGAGGGTACACTCTCAGAGGTCTCCTCGATCACCACTTTGGCAGTCTCCCGAGGGGAACTTGTAAGGGGATCGCGAGGGGGAGCTGTGGTCCTAACAGGTGAGATGACAGCGACAGTATCTGCTTGCGACTCTTTTTGGGGTTTTATAATTTTTGGTCTCAGATTGGAATCGGTAGTACTTGTTTGGTCTTTGGATTGGGAATCGAACATTTGTCGGAGACTGGATACCTTCCCCTTCTGAAGTCCTTTCCCTCTCCCCTTGGGAGATGGTTCCTTCACAGCATCTGGGGAGGCGGAACGTGTCAAACGGGTTTTGTGGGCATTGGGACTTGATTTAGTTGCTGAGTCAGCACTAGAATCTGCTGAGTTGGCATTAGGTTGGGTGAGGGTGGTGTCGATGACGATGGGAATGACTTGTTTCTTGGTGGGGGTACGGTCCTTGAGCACAGTACGTATCACAGTGGGTGAAGTATCGAGACACACCCTCGTCTCACTCCCTGCAGGGGGCGTGGTCATTGTACTCTCAGGAGGTGGGCTCACTGCTATAGCAGGAGGCGGAGGAAGTGATACTGGTTTTTCTTGTTTTTTCTCTGAAACGGGTTCTGGTTTTTCTTGTCTCTTCTCTGGAACGGGTTCTGGTTTTCCTTGTTTTTTCTCTGAAATGGGTTTTGGAACAGGTTTTGGCTCAAGCTTGTCCCTATCGGATATGGAAGAGACAGAGGAAACGGAGGAACGTGATTTAGGTACCCAGACAGGGACATCAGAAGCAGCTGCAGTAAGATTAGCAATCTCACTGCTCTCGAACAACTTCTTAATATCTTCGATCCGTTGGCTTCTCTCTGCTTTTGACAAACCTTTACTCTTTCTTCTCAGAGGAACACTTTCCGACCCTGCGCTTGGCTTTGGAGTACTGTCCGAGTCCTGACTCTTCCTGTTGCTAGGAGATGTGGCAGCTCTGGTGTGTGTTGGTGATCCAAAATTAGCCCCCGGGTCTTGGAGAGGGACGACGTCCCCTTTGCTCTTCTCGTTAAGAGCTGCAACCTTTTCCATCACAACACTCCCACTACGATGACGTGATCTGACGGCATTTATGCCCTCTCGAACCGCACCCATTGTGCTCCTGCGTCCAAGAGAAGCAGACTTGCGGTAACGGTCGTCCTTCTCCTCCCTCTCGAGCTCCCCCCCTCTCTGTATCTCCATGCCGTCAAGACTCCCTTGTCTCTGATGGATCAAAATTTGAGGTGGAGATTTCAGATTGGTTCTGATCTCAGAAAGAGTAGGCGATACTGAGTTGATCGGTTTCTTGGAACTGATGGGATCCACACGATTTTGTTGCACTCGGCGCTTCTCAAAAACATCTTTGTAAGTAGCAAATTGTGTTTTCAATGATGCTAATGTGTCCTTTATGGAGATTTCGCTTGCTGATGTCGAATCACTTCGCTTGATGCTTAATCGTTGACGGGTCTTGGTAGCTTGGGGTTTGGAGACGAGGGTCAGAACAAGATTATCCCCTTGATGCTGGAGGTTGGAAAGACGAGAAGAGATACTTGTGATCTTCAAGTGACTGGGTAAATCCTGACCAGTAGGGGTACCACAACGTTCAATGGCATCCTCCATATTCTGACACAACTAGAAATAAAAAAACAAAAACAACATGAAGTGTGATAATCATGAAATTTTCTCACAACACTTACTTCCTGAGAGATGCGGTAGAAGTCCACTGTGCTTTCTAGGATTTTCTTTCGCTCCTGGAAGCGAGATTCGAAGTTGCCATGGAGGTTTTGGAGATCAGCTGTTAGGTCTCGTATCTGCTGAGCATTCTGGTGTCCTCGTGACTGCATCTTCTCATTCTTAGCCAAAAGAGAAGTAACTTCAGTGGCTGTCCGCTGTGTGTGTGCATGTAATGTGAATAAGTAAGATAGACACCACTTGAGTAACACTGGAGTTATAAAAGTTTTTATACTACAACTCGTGATATATATTAAGAGTAGATTTTTACAGCTTGAAAATGTGAATCTAAACCTTCAGCGTGATGCCTAGACTCACCTTTGACTGTTAAAATTTGGAATTGGTCATAACATTTTTCAGACATTTCCCAAGACTTACGTATGTATAGACTTGGGAAAATTTCTGATAAATGCCCAAATTTTTATGAGACCAATAACACTCAAATGTGAATCGTGAATCTTCAGCATGATACCTAGGTTCACTTTTAACTGTTAAAAACTAAAATTGGTCAAAAAAATTTCAGCCGTTTTTTAAATTTTCCAAGTCTATATAGACTTCCAAAATTTCTACGAGACCAAACCACTCAAATGTGAATCTAAGCACTCAGCATAATGCCTAGATTTTTAGAAATCAACTGTGTTGAAAGGATATCAAAAAGTGAGCAGATTTTGACCTCACCTGAGCTCTGATTTGGAATTCTTCATGCTCAGTGAGTAAGTCTTCAGCAGTTTCCAGAGATGTTCCTATGTCAGTGCGATTCTGGAGAAATAATTCGGCTGACTCCTTTAACCATGCGCACACCTGAAACCAAACCATTCAATCAAAAACTAGGAGGGAGGGAGGGAGGGAGAGAGAGAGAGAGAGAGAGAGAGAGCTCATATGTACCTGATCAGCACTGAGTTTAAAAGTTTGCCAGTCAATGATCTCCGTCAAGTTCCTCTCTCTCTCAGTCCACAGGTTGAGCAAGTCGGGACAACGCCCCTCCAGGTCTCCAAGATCCACAGCAACTGATGTGCAAGCCCCACCCACTTCCAACTTAGGACCTCCTCGATTGCACAACATTTCCGATGTCACAGTCAAAAAAGATTCACCTGAGAAAGTAAAGGAATACAGAATGAAGTAGAAAAATTCATTAGGAAAAGAGGAGGAACATGAAGTGCTTGGAAACTCCAGACTAGTTTGTATTCAAGTTATCGATTCAAATGACCAGCCTTTCATAGCTTCTCAACTAAAGCAAAATCTCTCTCTCTCTCTCTCTCTCTCTCTCTCTCTCTCTCTCTCTCTCTCTCTTCTCTCTCTCTCTTACCAAGGCTCTTTGCTTCCTTATAATCTTTCTCCACTTTCTCTGCCAATGGAGTTCCTTGCTCCAACATTTCTTGAGCAGAATCCACACCACTAGGCAACTCCTTACATAAAGTCTCTTCCAGTACTAAGAGGTTGCTATCCACCTGATAGTCATGTGATAATCATGTGATATGGAATTATAGACTAGGATTACACACCTCTTTGAATAAACTACAGAACTGAGCGAATGTGTTGAGCATGGTGGAGCACTGGGTGAGGATGTCTTTGTGTTTCTTGACTCGTTCTGACACCACTTGACTCAACTGATCAATGGAAGACACCAGTGAGGGGGCCTGAGGACGCAGCTGACTCAGCAGATCTAGAACATGCTTGACCTTGCAAAACGTCGGCTCCAATTTCTTGAGAAACTCGTCATACTTGTTTTTCAATAAGAGAGCTCCATCGGGATTGTCGTGGAATTTGGAATGGGAGACAATGAAGCTGTCATACTGCGTTTCAACCCACTCAAGATACTATAATGAAAGGGGTGGGGATTAATTAGAATACATAATATTGATCAGTAATGTGTGAAGATGCTTTTTAACAGTTTAAAGTGTTGGTTTGTGATCATCAGTTGGTGGATATATGAGGCTTCAGTGCACAAGTCCATTAGGACAGGCTAGACAAACACACCCTAACCCACTCACCAATTTAACCACACCCAGTGGCCACACCCACTGTCTCACCTCATAAGCCTCTTCCTCCAATTCACTGTACTTGTCTGAATTCCTTCGGTCCACTTTACTGATCATTTTGACCTCTTTGCTGACCTTTTTGACCTCAGCTGCCACACTCTTCTCTTCGGGAGGTTCAGAAAACACTCCTCCATCACTCGAGGACAAGAGGTGGTCATTAGAAGATGCAGCTTCCTCAAACCCAGGAGATCGACCAATAGGCTTCTCTCGCTCACTCACGTCGAGCTGCCATGCCTCCTTCCACATATCATTAATGACTTTAACTTCTTCTTGAAGTTCCTGGAGTTGCTTGCTGATTTTGAGGACGGGGTTGCCGGGGTCCACGGGGGGCTTGCTGAATATCTCCACTAACTCCTGACCCTCTTGCATCGTGCTTTCAAATAACTCATCCAATTCTTCCTTGGAGGATACGAGTTCCTCTAGATAGGCCCTCCCTCCCCCATCAGAGATTGCCCGAGGGGAGAGGGCGGACATCAGGTACGTGGTACAACTGCGGATCTAGAGAGGGGGGATCCAGGAGGAAGGGGGGAGGGGGAGAGGGGGGAGGAAGAGAGGAGGAAGAGATGAGGGAGAAAGAGAGGCAAAATGAGTAATCAAATCAGAAAGAAACGTTGAACTCTGACCTGTTGAAGGTTCGTGTAGTAAGAGAGAGCCATAGTGAGGACAGTGGCTCTGTTCTTGATCCTTTGCAAGAATTTCTCCCACACTCCTTTCAAACTCTCTGCCTTCTTCCCCAAGTCTGAGCGGAAACCTACAATCTCAGCCTCCACCTCTCCAGCTGAGCTCAGCAGCTGTTCAACCTGCGGACTCAACTCTCCTGCCTCTACCTGAAAGGCCTCAAACTCAATCAGCTGCTTCTGAATTTCATCTCGGTCCTCCCCAATGATAGAAAATGTCGGAAGTTTACGAAGACCATTGCTTTGGAGCCAAAGCAACACCTGAAGGTACATATTATTTGAACATCTTTTTGATTTTATACCATCATTTGTTCTGTACCTTTTCAATCTTCTTCTCAAATTGACAATATGTGATGAACTCGCTGAGCAGCTGTTCCTGTTGGGGGAGTATTTCCTCCACTTCGACTGCCTTCCTCTCCAGTTCTCCCACCTTGACCTGCAGAAAACTCTGGGAGTTCTGCGCACGCTCATTCACCAACAGAAACTCCGCTTCTTGCAAAACAGGACGACCCAACCGATCAATCAGATTACGCCCAGTATCTACATTGAATGTAAGGGATAATCGAATAGAAATTAAGGGGCTTTCCCCAATTTTATATGACTATCAGGATGATACTGGAGGTGTAAATCTGACTCACCTATGCACTCTTGGGTTTTCTTGAAGATGTTTTGTCTATGTTCAGCAATGTCCTTTAACCTTTCCTCCACCAACTCGGGAGTCTTGGGAAGCTCGTGCAGTGGCATGGTCCATTCTGTGAAGCTGCTCATCACCTAAAACACAGCACAATCCCCACTCAGCACAATCCACACTCGGCATAATCCACACTCAGCACAACTAGAAACTTCATTCTAAAAAGCCTTACCTCATCCAAGAGGGAGTGAAAGTAATGAGCCATTTTCAGACGTTCTCTGACTTCAGTGACCCCTGAGGACAACCTCTCCCAACAGGAGGTGTGATTGGCCAGGAGAGTGGAGCATGGCTCAGACTCCAACTGGAATGATCGTCGACTCTTCTCAGCTGCTGAGATAAGACCACACCCATATTTGTAGGATTTCTAGTAGGAAGATATGCTGTATTAAGACTGGGAAAAAATTTATAATATATACTCTTACATACCTTTGCAGTTTCTATGAATTTAGAGTGCTCTGAGATGAGTTTGTTGACAGCTGCCACACTATCCCCAACATGTCCATGTGTGCTGGACAGCTGAGTCAGCATATATTCCAACCATCTGGATTCCTATTCGACCAATCACATGATAATCACATGAATATTAATCACATGATAATCACATGACAACACACAAACCTGTTTAGCATCTTTCTCACACGAATCGATTTGCTTGAGCTGCTCGGCTTGGACTTTTCTTGCCTCTGCTAACTGTCCCAATCGTCTGCGATGGTTCTCCACCTCCTCCATCAACCTACGAACATGATTCATCCCTGTCGTGTAATCCGGAGAAGACCGACGTCCACCACTCCCCCCGTCCCCTGCTCCTCCTCCTTCACTGGAACGTCGTCGCGTAGCAGAGATCATCAATTCCATAAGTGTCCCAGCCTCGTCTAGCACCACATCTCCAATCTGCCGCAACTGTTGTATCAGTTCCCGGTGAGACTCCACCCCTTTCTCCCCAGACTCCACCCCTTCCTGTTTGAGGACCTGTGCAACCACCTCACACTGTTCTTTCCACTGTCTCAGACTAGTATGCAGCTGCATGGAGCTCTCAATGATGCTCCTACGAGCGGCCATCTTGGTCTCAAATTTGGAGAACTTAGCACTGAGTTTGGAGACTTGTTTCTGCATTCCTTCGGCTGCATAATGTTGCTCCCCAGAGTATCGATCAGCATTCCGACGCAGCTGAGTCAGCAAGTTGTATTGCAGCTAAATAAAAAAATATTGTGACGCAGCTGAGTCAGCAATTAGACTATAAAGGGAGCATGCTCACTTCACTTTTTTGTGGCAGGTGTAGATGTTTAAAAAACTGACTAAGAAATGTTATTTGCACTTGGCCTTCTGACTCACTCGTGATTTAGCTTCTCCTTTCTCGTGTTGTTCCAGAACACTCTGCACCGTCTCAACTGAACTGCCAATGTCACTCTGCACAGTCAGCATCTCCTCCCCCCTCGTCTTCAGCCAGCTCCGAACCTTCTGAACCGACTTCTCAAAGCTCTTGATTTGGAGGGCTTGTTCCAATGAGGTCTTCCTCTCCTTCCACAGCTCCTCTAACTGGACCTGGCGACGCTCAATCTTCTCTAGCAGACGTTTGATGACTGCAACTGCATTGATCTTATCAGGAGTGATGGCTGTACCAGACTCATCTCGACCCTAAAATTATAAGCAATTACATAGATACTATCTTAATACTAGACCTTGTTCACGTGCCACACCCACCAATTAATGGTGTGCTACCACACCCACCCAATATGAGCTCCCATGTACATGCCACACCCACCCAATATGAATCCCTTACGTACCTGTTCCAGAGTGCGGAGTAAGTCGTTTCCCTTGCGAATGGCGTCCTGAGGAGCTCTCTTCATCATGTCCTGAAGAGGGAGGTGGTGTTTCAGCTGGTCCTCAATGCTGTCGGCTTCAGAGTTCTCTTGCTCCATCTTGATCTGCTGCTCTATGTGAGTGCTATGTTCCATCAGTGCATTGAACAGAGAGATAAAGTGCTCCAAGTCCTGCACAGAAACGTACATTAGTTCATTAGTTTTCATCTAGGAAGATAATCACTTTTCCCTTAGATGAGTTGATCTGACTCTTTTCCCTCCCACTAAGCAGAGTAAATTAACAAGCTGTTGAAGTAGTTAGAGACACACTCTCAGACAGCTGCATTAGTCCCTTGGGAGCCCCATTCACACTACTCCTACTCCCACACTGACAGACTGCATCTCATAAGATTTAGATGCCTTGCAATTAGACTGGGATGCCATCAAACACAATCTAACATCATAATGTCTGCACTCAGTGTGCAGTCTGAATGTATGGTCTCACATTCTGTGGTTAATTATATCTTTAACAGAATGGAAGGGTGTAGATTAATTACGTCCAAATGGTGTCCTATTCTGATTTTCGGAACCTAATTGAAGTACCTGTCTGAGTATGAGCCACTGGTCATGGTTGTATGGCAGGAACCCCCCCAAATCGTTGGTCAGCTGACTGTTATCAACATGCCGAGTCAGCTTTTCCACTGATGACAGTTTGATAGTCTGCAAGAAGAGAAGAAGACTCACTTTGATCTACTATAACACACACACACATACACACACACACACACACACACACCGTAAATTCCAGCTTGGCTTTCTCCTTGCTGTGACCACGACTGCTCTGCTGTTTTTGCCAAAACTGGCCAGGTTGCAAAATGTACGCGACATGGATTTGTCCAGGCAAGGCCTCCTACGTATATACATAAGTTTGCAAGTCACATGACACTTGTATGACCATTATAGGATGATCATGTGATCCACACACCTGGAGGGTCCTGAGAATGACTTTGGTACTAGACCATGAGGAGACACGAGCGTCAACAATCACACTAAAACCAAACTCACGGACATCCACACTATAAAGAAAGAATACAATGCATATAACCAGGATCCTACCCAGGAGAGCTCAGCCCTAGCCCTAAGCCCTAAGCCCTTCCCCTCCCACTTACGCAGGGATGCAGGCAAGATATTGCACGATCTTGCGGATGGATTCTCTCTGATAGGTGAAGGACTTGTGCTGGGCAGGGAAGGTGAGGATAGACTGTCCCTGCTTGTCACGACCCCCGGACAGTATAGCAATCCGCTGACGCAGCAAATCCAGGATCTCCACTGCTGATGTGGGGTAGTTGGCTACGGGAAGAGGGACAAAATAGATAAATTTACATAGTAGGGGGAGGCGACTACATTAAGGAAATGTAGTCCCATGGACCATTGACTTTGATAATTATGCAATTTCATGACTATTAATCCAATTACTTCATACTGGCAGTTGCTGACTCAACAGTTCTCGTCTATTGTCCATAGCAATTAAAAGATAATATTGAGTTGATAGTTTGGACTCACACTCCCCCCCCTCCATACACACACACAACACACACACACACACACACACACACACACACACACACACATACACACACACACACACACACACACACACACACACCTGGCTAGCCTCATCCTCCAAGTATGCTGATATTGTGATTGTGTATGTCTGTATCAACTAACACTTTTCGTTAACAAGGAAACCTTTAGGATGGAGTCCGATGGACTGAACTACTGCACCAGCTGCCACAGAACATGCACTCTAACCCAATGACAAATATGGCCATTGGAGAAAGACAATCATTCCTCTCAATAGGAAAAATATGCACTGCTTTGTAGACACTTTAGGAGCACTGTCTTTAGATGGGCACTCAATTAAGCATATCTAAATGCCACAAGATTCAAGGTACATCACTAACTAGATTCTAGTGGTAAAGTTTCCCTAGCAGAAAGCCAAAGCAACCACCACTGTAACCATGGCATTGAGGTAGTATACGAAAAACCGAACATTACTATGGCAGCTTTGAGCTATAAAAGTACCCTCGAGTCCTTCAACATAGCAACACAAAGATTAAAGCCCTAACACCAACTTACCAACATGTACAAAACTTCAAATGCAATGTGTAACAAGAGAAATACTCTGAAAAGAAGATAATGGAAAACATGGTAGGGGGCACAAACTCTATGCAGAGATGGAATTCACTTGGGACAGATAGACACAATCAATACATGTCAGTAGCTATACTAAATAGAGAGGAAGGTCAGGCACATGTGCATGCAGACAATTGGGTTAGCAGAGAATGAATGGAGTGGCAGATGGTAGGGAATGCTGGATTGACCAGGGGCACGAGACCACGGGCCTTTTTAGAGGTACTAGCTGGGAAGTGGAGAAGGACAAGTGTTTCAGAACAAGTTGGACAGAATATTAACAACACTTTGACTGCTCCCAACAACAGAGAGGAATCATAAAGCAACTCTACATGCCACAATTCCAAACTCTGCCAGATTCCTATGCTCTCTCTCTCTCTCTCTTTCAAAATGCAAATTTCTTTTTCTTATACTTGATCCTTTCACCAATAAAATCTCTATAAAACTAAGTTAAAACACAATCCCTTGCCAAGCTCAATAAAACTTTAAAAGGAAAGAAGTTTCCAGTTGTGCCTCTCCCTTATTCACCCAACACTTCTTGGGAACTGACCTTCACTGTCTGATCTGCTGTTGCCATTGGCGACCCAGGACTCATTGCTCTCTGTAGGAGGTGCTGAGGAAGCTGCACCCTTGGTGGCAGGATGGTGGGCGGGGCTATGGGGGTGTGGCCCCTCCTGTCTGCTTTGCTGTGCAACACCGTGGCTGCTCTGATGACCAGGTGAAGAAGAAGTCATGTGACCCGTTCGGTGCGTAACTCCAGATTGGTCAACTGGATTGTCACTATCAGAAGGTGCCCCTCCTGCAGTTGCCATGACTACCTCTGGAAATCAGGAAGAGAGCTTACCCATAGATAAATCATTCAGGTTAGACCATCCAACCACCAGTTTTAGCTTATCGCCCACTCACCCACACTGTCGTTACAATACTATGGTAACTGGCTTAGTTTACAGTTGGATGAGTAGCTTTCTTTCCTTTGACTTTTTCAGTTCAGATTGAGTGATCTCCACTGTCACAGCCTGTTAGCTACACTGTCAACTGGTTCTGCACTTAATTAGCACGTATTATCACCTTGCCCTTGACGAACTACCACGTTAGTCCGGAGCTCTCTCTCCCTTGATTTGAGTTTCAAAGTTAGATTTCTCCTAAATTTATCCGGCTTTTCTATGAAGTCGCTCTGCAGGATGGCGAGAAACACTATGGTATGATGCGTTCCAGCATTGAATCCCAAAGCCTTGTCTCAGCTTGTAGTTTAGGCTGATCTCTTTGTATTACTGAAGAGTTTGTAATCAGTTATCCACTCTTCCACTCATCCACTTCGAATGGGAACACGTACACTGCCACTTTAAACTTCAGAGGTACGAATTCCAGCTTTAGCTAGCTCTTACTTATTGAGCAAACTGCACAAAAATCGAATTTAGAAATTGTATAGGCGCCGCGAAGTAAAACTAATAAATCGCCGGCGCCCCACCCACTTATTAATTAATTATTAGCTTTCTTCATGTGACCATAATAAATGACACACCTCCAGGATCAAACAGATGAGCTGGAGTTGCTCGAGTCCATGTTCTCTTCGCCTGGCGAGTTTGAGATAGAGGACAGGTCTTCACACGAACAGGCAGCAGCTTATCTCCAGCATCTCACCCCAGACCCTCCCAAGACTTTATCTTGCGTGCTTCATATTCCAGTTAATGCCCACCAAGATTCGGATGATGAAGATATTGATGATGACGATGAAAGTGTTTCAAGATCAGTATTACCCGCTGCTCATACTATAAACATATCCCTCAGATTGCTAGCAAGGTTGGTTAGAAAGTTCTACAATGAAGTAGGTTTTACACTTGACGATCTTTACCAGTTACCCAGACTGCCTGCCTGAAGTGTATGTTTATGCTGAAGACCTCAAAAGGAGATCACAGGATGACCTGAACTCTAACCTTCATACCTTCATGAAAACACTACCTCTGGGGGAGGCCTGTCTCCTGCCTATAGTGGAATGGATTCGAGACAATGCAGCCACTTTCTTCCCAGTTCCATGCTATCCAGACCCTAAATTGGATCCGGAATCTATTGATGATAAAAATCCAGATTCCCACTTCTGTCGAATGTGGTTATACATGCACCATATCTACAGCCAGACCAAAAGAAGAAACATTCTAGCCTTGGCTGATGAGCTGGAGCTGTCTGGCTTCTGTCTCCCTGGGAAACCTGGGGTCGTGTGTATAGAAGGGACAGTGCGCAAGACAAATGAATTCTACAGTGTCCTCAGGCGATGGAATTGGAAGTCGATAGCCTGTCGAAGGAGAGAAGTGGAGCCTTCAGCAGAAGTTGGGTCATTAAGGAGGGTGGAAGGTTTTAGAGAGCTGAGTTTTGAAGTGAGGGGAACTCGTCACCACTCCCACATGGACATGGGCCAGTTCCTCACCTTCCTCAAACAACATAATCTAGAATACATCTTCAAGGACCTATTTGGGGTTGAAGCTCATTCAACTGACTCCTAAATGCTCAGTTGCAGGAAATTAGATTCTATTTCATAATAATAATAATAATAATAATAATAATAATAATAATAATATAATAGTGGCAGATGATGTGCAGAAAGAGATGGTGATATGACAAAATTGAGAAGTTAAAAAGTTGTGAGAATGGGAGATGAAGTTCAATCTGAATGTGGCAGAATGGGAATGGGATTGATTCTGATCAAATCAGTTCTAAATATGACAGAATGGGAATGGGACTTAATGGTATTATTAAGCTGACACTCCAAAAACTTCAATGTCTTCCACATTGAAATATTGCTCTCCTAAAAACAAAATGAGAACTTGATAAATTTAATGCTGGGCCAGCCAGCCTCAAGGGGGTAGCTTACCTGTCAGGTGACCCAGAGGGAGGGCGGGGTCACCATAGGAGTGTCCCAGTTGAGAATAGGACTCCATACTTGAGTCACAGTCATTGCTGACAAACAGATCCGCACCCGAACCAAATATCGGACCAATCCTGCAAACAATCCAGGGTGTTGTATATTGAATGATTATACATGTAATCAGAGGGACTTACCCAGGGTGGCTATTGATGGCGTATGAGGGCTGCTGGAGGGGGAATTTGGTAGGGGGTGTGTCCATGGGGCCAACGAGGGAGAAGAGGAAAGAGTTTTGGGAGCTGATGTATTTGCCTCTCTTGAAACGACTAGTCCAACTCATGTCAGTGTAACCACCAAACAAGCACCCATCAGGAGTCTAAAAGACAAAGTAGGGAAGGCAATAAATAGAATGAATCTCATTGAGAATTTGTAGCATGGCAGTTATCCAAGTGAAGGGGATTAGGACACATTTAATAACATATAATTGCACTATAACTGTTACAGTCTGCCAGGTCAAAAGGTCAAATGTTTGATCAAAATTTGCTTTGGTCTGACATCATAATATTATATCCCATTGCACTTTAAGAATGTATCTATTTAAAGGCCATATCATAATTATGGCTGATCAACTCTTCCCATGGTCTGAGATTTTATCAGATCATTTCAAAAGAGTTCTAATCCTGACTGTTGCAGAGAGATCCCCTAAGGCAATTAAGGAGTCTATATTTAGGTGTTTTAATAGGAATCACTCTCAGTCATAATGTCAAAGTTCAAATTGAGGGCCAGCCATGGAAACCACACATTACATTACCACGTCACTGATCCTAGTCACTAAATAAACCATCTTTGTAACTACTTCCTCCTTCACCTTGATGACTCACCTTGATGACGGTGATGGATGAGCCTTTGTCGTCACAGGAGGTATGAAAGTGGTGGGCGTTGAAGCCATCTCTAGAACCTCTATACAGAAGCACCCAGTCTTGAGTCGGACATTGTTGTGAACTTGTCGAGTCAATCCTGAAAGTTTCCAAAATCATTAATTTGATTAATTTTTAATTTTCGTTCATTATATTTGCATACCATTCCAAAATCTGAAATTGCCATTCCAATTTCCCTGCCAATATTGCTGTATCAGCAAATGGATCCTGCACACCTCCTCGTGGACATGGTCCCATGATTCTCCCCTCGCTTCCCTTCCTGTCCCCCGTGGTGGCAGCATGACGATAGCGGGCCAACGTCATCTCCATGGGCAACAGACCAGTGGGTTCCACTTCTTTGGCAAAGACATCACTACTGATGTCCATGAGTCTGACTTGATCCAATACCCCCTCCAGGGCATCCTTGATCGAGGAACGTTCCCCTTCTGTCCACGAGTCTGATGATCGATCCACTCCCGCCTTGTGTTGTCCCCACTGCACCACGGCCTGCCACACCTCCTCTTCATTAATTAAGAGCTAATAATAGGAGGTTAAAGAATGTCCTCTGTTTGAAAACGATCACTTACTGCATTACTCGATATGATTCCTATGAAAGTTTCCTTTGGTAGACTTAAATGCCCACGGGCTTCTATGACAGACCTTGTGTGTGTGATCACATACGAGTTGCTCTCCTGCACTATCTGCTTCAGGGCTAGCTTGAGCGAGTCGTCACGACAACTCTTCATCAGCGAAGAGGCCCCTGCCAGTGTCTGACAGACCGTTTCAGGGGTCAGGTGACTGGTCACATGACGGGTGAGGTAAGATTGGAGGAGGGGAAGGCCAAACTCGGCACAAACTTGAAGCAAACTGAAAGGTGCTTCGTTATGAAGGGAAATCTTGAAAATAAGGAAAGAGAAAACATTTTGATAACCTCAGACATTGCGACATTACCCTCCTAATTTCCTATTCCCCAAATAAACCAATGACACTCTGTAATGAGTCAAGGGGTTGCCTAAATCAATTTAATGGAATTTCAATTTCCAAGAGAGCTTGTTTCAATTTCCAAGAGAGCTTGTTTTCAATAGGTCCTAGTCACCAATAAAGTATTTCCAAGAAGAAACATAGAATTTGAATTGATGCCTAAATCAGGTGGCTCTTGTCACTAACACAGTTCCACAAAAAAGATGTAGCAGATGAACGATGTACATCTGTTCCTGAATACAGCATATGCTACATCTGATCCTAGATACATGAGCAGCCATTGAAATTTTTCTTAGTAATTGAGAAGGTGCAAGACAAGACAAGTGGGAAGGTTCGTTGCTGGCACAGTTCAAAACTAGTAACAGTTCTGATGTTTAATAGCTTCTTTAATGGATCAAGTTGACAGAATCACAAGAGATGAACAGCTAACTAGCCAGTAGTTCTGGTATGATGTAATACTTCTGTTGGTAGTTCTTAGTTCAGTCCATGAACTCAATTCTCCATTAGCTCCTTATTCATGTAAGGTCAGCTCTAATGAGTGGTTTAGACGGGCCAACATTAACACCAACCCACAGCCCATAGTCCTTTCATCTCAGCACAAAAGCAGACCCTTCGAATTGGCAATGTCCTTTTCTATACAAGAGCATGCATGGACATGTCCTGTCGCAGCATGCATGGACATGTCCTGTCACTGGCTGTCAGTATACTGTGTGTACTTTATGTCTCTCTTCGGCATGTTTCTACACAGGGTTTTTCATGGATGGACATGTAAGTGTGGCGGCCTATCGCTGGCTGTCAAGAGGGGGCTATACCATGTCAACTTGTGGGAGAACAATTGTCCAACAGATGCTGCCGAGTGGCTTTGATGGCACTTGATATTCATTAATGGAGTCGACATCCAAACAATGCCTCCCACATGGGGCCACACCCACTCAGTTATTATTAAAAGAGATACAGATATCGAGAGACATTTATCAGTGGTATCGATTTATGTTGAAAGACAAAAAAAAATTTTTTTCATAGCAAAGAACCAATGAATTTCACATGCTAATCTCTCCATTATAAAAGGACATGATTTTAATTTTTTTTTCTCAAGTGATATTCACAAGCCTCTATGAATACTGCCTACTGTCTGAGTGTGTGAGCCACAGACTAAACTCCCTCTCCGAAAGGGTGAGATGTGTGTGGTTTCAGGTCATTAGGTAAACATCTGTAGGTTCTGCACCGTATGTGACTACCTTGCCCTAATACAGCATGTGTTTGTAATGGATCACAATTGGTAGGTATCTAGACACGTATAGTATACTCCAGTCATAGTACATGAGTACACTCTCATAAGTCATTCATTAATCACAGCTGGAGGGTTTAATGTCCAGATCCAAATCATGGTTATCTTCTTTTCAAGAGTCTGTTAAGTATTTCACATTTTGTTCACACTTAAGTTCTATAACATTATAACACCTCTTTACTGTTATTCTAATTGAGTGGAAAACAAGCTTCAAGCAAGCTAGCTAGCTAGCCTCATGTTCAATGCTACAGTTCTTACAAGCCTTCAATTACAGCTCTCTCTAAACATAGCTAACACTGTTTGGCAAGGTTCTCATTGAGTGATGGTTACTAGCCAAGATTTTACTCACCTTTCCAGTGTAGAGATAGCGGACCACATCCCTGACTGCAGCTGCAGAGAAGTGCTTGCCTAGTTGTATGGTGAGAGGTGTGTTTTCGTTGGAAGGAGGTTTATTCAGACGCTTCTTAGTTCTGTATCTGTCGCAGCGTGCCACTACGATTAATCTATGTGCTGCTACTCTTTCTTGATCGATCAGGAACTCCACATCGGCGCTGCCTTGGTTCTCCAGCAGTCGATCGAAGTCGCTGAGCAGACCTGCGACCAGTGCGCTGTCTTTTCCCTGATCGCGGCGCTGCTGCGAGAAAGAGCTGCTGGACAAGTGCTTGGTCCTTGTTGTGGACATATCTCAATCCTCAATGTTTACTATCACTACTACCACATTCATACTGACACATCCAATCAACACTTGAGAGTTTTCTCAGCAGAGTCCTACATGGTAAAGGTCGCCACAGCGACTTATCTTGGTTTTTGGTAAAGGGTCGACTACGCCAGGCTATAGGGGCGTGGCTGGTTAGTGATAATAATGGCATTAAAGTGGGGTATTTTGGGTGCTGGACGCATCTCCCATGATTTCCTCCTTGGATTAAAGACTCTTCCAGAATCTGAGCATCAAGTGGTTGCTGTTGGAGATAGATGCAAGGAGAGTGCAGAACAGTTTGCCTCCACCCACTGTATCCCTTGTTCCTATGGATCACATGACCAACTCCTCCAGGACCCCAAGGTAGATGTGGTGTACATCGGTACTATACACGTCACCCACCACCAAGTGGCCCTCAAAGTCCTGGAGGCAGGAAAACCAGTCCTGTGTGAGAAGCCAATGTCAATGAGTCCTTGTCAGACGCAGGAAATGATAGAGAAGGCGAGAGAGAAGGGACTGTTTTTTATGGAAGCCACATGGATGAGGTTCTTTCCTGCTGTGGTAGAATTGAGACACATGATTGATCAAGGCACCATTGGAGACGTCAGATTCCTAAGAGCCAATTTCTCATTCCGACGCCCACCAAATCGTGCCGAGGGCAGGCTCACCGATCCGAAATTAGGAGGCGGGGCTACTCTTGATGTGGGTGTGTACACCATCAGCTTAGCAACTATGATCTTTGGAGGGAGGCGTCCTGTTAAGATTTACGCCCAAGGCAGTAAGCTAGAGTCCGGAGTTGATGATTTGGCAGTGATCACCTTAACTTACTCCAAAGGAGAAATTGCTCAACTAAGCTGCAGCATCTCCTACAGCATGTCATGTGATGCCATCATATGTGGAACCAAAGGAGACCTCCGACTACCACACCCCTTTTGGTGCCCAACAAAACTTGAAACACCCGAGGGAGTGTATGAAGGGGAACGTATGTCCAAAGAATTCCCCCTTCCTGAGCCACACCTCCCTGGGAATTACCCCAATCCTACTGGTCTTCGCTATGAGGCTGAAGAAGTCTTTGCTTGCATTAAAGGAGGCAAGTTAGAGAGTGATATAATGCCTCTGGAACAATCTCTGATTGTGGCAGAAGTAGCAGAAGAGGTTCTGAAGCAAATAGGTGTTGTCTACTGCAAAGCAGAATAGACAACTTTCAGCAGCTTCATATGGAGCAGAATATTTTTATGACAAAAATATACACATATTGCACAAAAATAACTCTTTAATACGTAATGACAATGTGGCTGCAAATGCCAAGTGAACTGCAACAGTGCAGCAAATGTACTGTTTGATTGTTCACAGATACAACAGTACAGGTAATGGATGAAAACAACAATTATAGTAAGTGGGTGTGGTTTTAGCTGTTGGAGTGGCACACAGGAAGTGTAAATAGGTGTGGTCCATGCAAAATAAACAAAAACAAACTTTTTTGGAGTGCAAACAAATACTGCTACAAGAAAGGTTCCTTTTACAAGTTATAGGCTACATAAATGGGGTCTATCTCGTCCGAGAGGAACGAGTCTCGCAGGTGTACCCGCTGCTTCTCTCCTCGTGTATTGACGGGGATGGTTCCCGGGTCCACCACCACCACAATCCCAGTCACTAACTGCTGCTCGTCCAGGAGGGTCGTGGTGATGACAGGGACCACATCCAGGGCCTCTCGTTCCTCTCCACGTAACTCTGCCACCACCACCAGCAACTTGTTAGAGGTAAACACAGCACTGAGAGAAAAGAGGTGGATTGTACAGGGTCATAAGGTCACACTGATCAGAAGTAGTCAGCTTAGGATAGTGAGCTAATAGCAATGGGCACTATATAAGGAATTCCACATAGGGAACTCCACACACACACACACATAGTGGCATAGCGGGCACTAATAAGAAACTCAAGAAACTCCGTAGTGGGCACTAATAAAGAACTCCACATAGTGGGCACTAAAGGAATTCCACATGGTGGGCACTAATAGGAACTCCACTCTGCTTCTAAAACACCTACCTTCCAATGATATTTTTGTGTGACCTAATGACACTGGCTTCAATGTCAGCAGGGTGGTATCTGAATCCTCGAATGTTGAGGGCCTCGTCCAGAGACCCCACCACGTATAAACTATCCAGGTTCTCTCCTGCTCTGTCTAATTTTCCAGACTTGCTGATAAAGCCGAGGTAGCCAGTGCGAGCATAGACTACGCTAGTGTCTCCTGCTCCAGAGATAGTCGAAGAAAAATGTTCACGTGAGAGAACATCACTGATTTCCTCCTTGAGGCCATAGTAACCAGTCCCATTATGAGGGCTACTCACCCACACCTGTGGAAAGATCGACAGAAATGTGGAAAGTTGTTCGTCATTGAAAATACTTTCATTAAACTGCACATATACACGATTGATTTCTTAAGATAGGCTGATAGCATGTGGAGAGTGGACTTTTCCTAAACTAGAAGTATTGTTGAAAAAGCACAATGTTGAAACAGAAGTCTTAAAAGGATAGCACCACTGGACACTAATGCATCTATGAATTAAAACACATCAGGAATAGGCCAGGTGCAAGCAGACAACGCTCTCTCTTGACAAGTGATAAAATATTTCTATGTTAGTGCTAATAGCACACCAGAAAAAGTGCTGAAACATGTGATTATTGGACATGCTTACCTCGCCCAGGTCAGTGTGAGCACAGGGTATTTTGGTGTCAGGATGGACGATGGTGACTTTGATATCGGGCATGATCTTGCCACTCTCCACTAGACATACTGAGTGGGGCGCGCCCCTCTCCAACAGCACCACTCTGTCCACTCGCAGGGCACGTTGGTCCACATACACATTAGAAGACTCTGGGTGCTGGGGACCCTAAAGAAAACAATTCCATGTTGTATATACTGTTTATCTACTCTTCCGACATGCTGGAACACATGGTAAATGCATGTGACAGGCATGTACCTGTAAGCATATGATGGGATTGACTCTGCAACCAAAAGAGGTTGAAACAGCATGGCCAGAGAGACCCAGGGGGGAGAAGAGGGCAGAGAAGGAAGTGAGGAGGGAGGTACGGGGACGTTCCTCGCTCACCACTATACAGGATCTCACACAAGAGAGGTCCACCCCACGACTTTTCAGGACATCTGTGTTGCTCCCCAAGTGTTGACAGCAAGTGTCAATGACAGTGTAAGAAACATATGTATCACGAACTAGAGAGAGAGAGAGAGAGAGAGAGAGAGAGAGAGAGAGAGAGAGAGAGAGATTATACTCATTATTAGTACTGATTGTAGGGGGTCTACTCACATTTGTTGGTGCTGAGTACATGGAGCCAGAGGGCTGGATTCGGTTCCACATCGTGGGCACTCAGCATGAATGAGTGATGCCCTGAATACACCCTGTAGCATCCACATGCATGTCAACAGGCATATCACATGGAACATGCATGTATCATGCATGTCATAGACTCACCCAGTGAGGATCCAAAGGAGCAAGCCAAAACCAGAATAAGGGTCAAGACAGAGAAGAATCTCCCTGGAAGGATAGAGTTCAGAGATGTTCTTATGTGCCCTACACATGTTCATGATGGCCCCATGAGTCATCTGCACAAGAAAGAAGTTCATACATAAACCATAAACTGTAATGGCTAAAGATAGAGAAAAAAGATTCCCAGGTTCTGTACCTTGACCCCTGAGAGGACTCCCGTTGTCGAGACACTGAAGTCCAGATATGCGATGAGTTCGGCAGTAGGTGCCTTGTACAACTTTTCAAACTTCCTCTTTGAGAGGTCTTCCGTTTCCAGGATGGGTGGAAGTGCCTTCAGGTCCAACATTGGCCCCGCTTCCTTGGATTTGAGTATTCTCATGATGGGGTGACAGGTGAGGATTGCCCGTGAGTTACTGATGTCCAGTGTCAGCTTCATGGTAGGCAGACTGGCCGGGAGGTTGGTCAGGTTAGGAGGGCGGATCACCACGGGAACTACGCCCACATACAGGCAACCGTAAAAGGCTACGATCAATTCGATGCCTGCCGGATAAAGAAGAGCCACGTGATCCCCAGAATTCAGTCGAAGCTTGTCCACAATGAAGGCAGCAACTCTTTCAGCTCGTTTGTGAAGTTGCAAAGAGTTGATAGATCTGAAGGCATGACCCTGAAACAAACATGTGTCAAACTTTATTTTGAACAAAGTTGGCTTTTTTCCCAGATCCATTCACTATTGAAACTTCATTAGATCACTTAACAATTCAGAATTCAGAATTAGTGATCAACATGTTTCCTATAACATTATCTAAAACTTGATTATGGAGGGATACAGTGCAAAAAAATTAACTGACTCTGTTGTCAAGGAGACTGAAGAGCTGGTTTTCTGGCTGAGTCTGGGCCCTCCAGCGAAGGACCTCAGAGATGAACTGGAACTTGCTAGCCCCGTCTCCTTCATCAAAGGGAATATTGAAGGCCTGTCCCGTGGACTCCGCCACTCGTCCAGTCACCAGGTCACCCATAAGCTGAGCAGCACCAGAAACGGCTAAAGCAAGAGGAAAAGAGTCCTTGAAGAGCTGTCTTGCCTTTAACATGCATGTCCATTGTACATGCATTAACATGTATGCCACATGCATGTTTCTAGCATATGGTAGTATGACTTACTGGTGTGTGGTTTTGGTACAGGGAGGTTGGTGACACATTGATAGGGGCACATGAGGAGGTTGACAGGATGCAGGGAGCCGGACAGGAAGTGTTGCTTGGTCTCGTGGACCTGTACCAACCCGTTGGCCCCCCGGGGCAGTCTCCCGGCTGACACCAACACAATGCCATAGATGTTAACTCCATGAATGCTCTCCACTGCCGGCACCACACTGTTCATCCATGTAAAGGCTTCCTCGTCTGTGCAGTTGGGTTTCTGCTCAGCCACGACCACAATACGTTCCTCTCTCAGAACAGGTACAGAGAAGACGGCCGTCCTACCCTTATAGATAAAGGAATGGGGTTCCACTGCCATCACAGTGGCAATCAAGTCCTCCGTGTTATGTCGTCTGCCTCCTATCTGGATGAGACCCTCCAGTGTTCCACAAATGAAGACCAAACCTCCAGTCCCAACAAACCCAAGGAGACCACTCCGCACATAGTACCCTGTGGTGGCCGGTTGTTCCCGTTCATCCATAGGCTGAACCCTGCACAGTCGAAAAGAGAACTCATTTATATTAAAATTTGGTCAGACAAAATTGAAGAGATTGACCAGAAAGTGTGAGCCCTGAAGAAACAACTCAGGGATATTGCTACACAGGGTGGAATCCCTCAATGTGACTACTCCTCTCACCTGAAGGTGTGCGTTGTTTTCCCCTGGAGGCCCCAGTAACCACCCCCAGCGGCTGTACTCTGCACACATATCTCTCCAATCTCATCCGTCTTGCAGATGATAGGGGAACCCCCTATTCGCACCACGGCAATGCGGGCACCTGGCATGACCGTACCCACGTCTTGTAAGGTCAGAGAGGTCATGCTCCCTGGTTCTTCAACGCGCACCACTCCATAGCTCAAGCCGGAAATGGACATGACTCCTCGTCCAGTGGAGGTGGAGGCCGTCGGTCTATACACAACACAGTATGCATATCACATCTCTCCCATGCCCAGCACATGCACAGCACATGCACAGTATACGGGACTATTGTGCTTTTAACAGTCCCTCCCAGCTTGACATGTACAGCACATGCACAGCATATGTATGTACCTTCTGACAGAAACTGTGAGAGTCTCGGGAGAGCCTGCACATGGACAAAGTGCTTCCCTCATCAGGCCCTTGGCATTGTATGCATCATAGAACAGGTCACTTGAAGCCAATGACCCTGAAAGAAACAGGAAATAGTGTATCAAAGGATGACTTAATTATTCCAAGACCACCGACATGCTTGCCAGACATGCCAGTACATGAACCTACATGGCACATGGACATGTCATGAGGAGTGGCATCCTGTAAAGAACACCTGAACTATGACTGACTGAATGATAAAATAACTGATGTTTCCCATTTTCATTGTTTCTGAACTGGAAAAGCTTTGTTCATGTTCACAACATCAAAGAACAACTCTTCAGTTCAGTAATGAAACTTGAAAGAGGCATGTATGTATCAATCCATCACTGTCAGTGGCCAGGTACAGAGTACTGAACAACAACACACATGCTAAAACAACCACTTCAAAGTTGCAGCTAAGAGAATTACTCCAAACTGCTCCGGAATGGATACTGAGGAGTCCAATAAGGCTCAGGAAATGTTCTTCTTTTGTGTGCAGAACAATTCCTTTACAAATAAAACAGCTGTAGTTTAGTAGGTAGCGAACTCACAAGGATTGGCCCCATCATCCAGCAGGAGCATTCTGACAGTCTCCAGGTTGAGGTCTCGCATCTCCTTGTGGTTGGAGAGAGAGATGCAACCGCTGAGGGCTCTGGAGGAAGAGATGGCACAAGAGGCCTTGTGTTTGTGAATCATGTGGAGCCAGGCCGTGGGGAGTGTGGCCATCACATTGGGAGGCACATACACCACATGGAGTCCATTATAAGCTGCCGCCATCACACAATGCCACAGGCCGATAGAACGCTTGGGGTCCTCTGTGCACACTATTGTCTCTCCTGCAGAGAGAGCAGTGTATATAGGTGACTCTCTTTCAGATATGTACGTAACTTATTGTATTGCGTCTTACCTTCTCTGTAGATGCAGGCAGTGGTGAGGGAGCGACAGTGAGTCAAGAGGGCTGATCTAGTCACCACCACACCCAGTGCTGAACCATCCTTAGCTGATGAATACTAATTCAGTCAAGAGATGGCAATCAATTACCATCACTATTATATTCAAATGCCACACCCACCTCAATGTAGGCAGCTGTATCGGGCTGAGGACGAGGTGGTGGAGTCCAGTCCTTGTGAGGTTTCGGGAGGTGCTCTGTGACGAACCAGGTGAGGCGTGGCCAGCCTTTGAAGTGGACGATGTGGTCCTTGCCCTCCTCCTTGGGGAGACCTCTGGCAGTGGTCTCGCTCGTCAGTGCCACGGTGATGTTCAGGCTACCCAATAGGAAACCAATCTGCTGACCTCCAGGATCCTATTATAAAACAAAATTCTAGTTAATGCTCACCCATATTTTAATTAATGCCCACCTCTTTGGTGATTGGTGGTTCTATGGCAACGGGAATGACTGCAGCAAAGATGCAGCCATAGAAGGCAGAGGCAAACTGAGCAGGTTCATCAGGTCTGAAGACAAGGGCCACACGGTCCCCAGGTTGTACCAACCGCCCCCCGCCTAGCTTGTGCAACATGTAGTAGGCAACCTTCTGGGAGCGAGTAGCCAGTTTATCTGCAAACATACACAAGGTTAGCAAGAGAACAGATATCAAAGGATAAGTGCAATCAACCACATCAAATGATGAAAGGCCAAATCAAGACCTCAAATGCCCATATAATTAGTACATTCTCTCACTAACAAAAGCAAATTAGCCCTGTGGCCACTGTATTATTATGCAATGCATGAAACCTCTGAGAGATGTTCTACTTTGAGACTCACTGTAATTGGCTTGTACTTGTACTTTTCCGTTTGGTTCGACCACAGATATGGCTGGGTGTTTGGCCAGAGTGGTGCTGTGGTGCTGGATGGCTGCCTCCAAGTTCCTGTGCCAATCCTGCCTACTCTCCAGGGGCACGCCCACTGCTGGTTGCATGGTGGGACCCACAGGATGGGGAGCGTTGGGGTCTTCCGCAGAGGATGCTGGAGGAATAAGTAGTAGATTATCAGGGGCATTGGCAAGCCTTGGGGGGGATCTTGCATTCTCACCTGGAGCTTCGTCGTCATGGTAATATTCCTCCACGGGTCGTCTATTTTTGCGTGGGCGTTTGAGTGTGTTCAAGAGTTGCTGGATCTTGTGTGACACACCCCCATGTCCCCCATAGGCTGGGGGTGCAGCTGCAGGGGACTCTCCTATCACAGTCTCAGGGCCTGTGTTGTAAGCAGCTGAAGGATCTGGGCTGTCCAGGGTACGACGCAAAGATCCCATGTGGGAATGGGTTTCGGCTACTGGGCTAGGGGAGGAGATGGGACTGGGACCAGGGGGAGCTAGACGGGACTTGTGATGGGTCTTGGGGGCTGTGGGGGGTGGAGAGTTCCGGGGAGAAGCTGTAGGCTAAAGAAACAAGAAGTGAACCAATGAGAAATGAGACACCACATAAAACACACGAACGATAAATAACGGGACAATTAAGAAATGAATATCATAATGCTGATGAGATTCATATAATGACCTTTCACCTCCAGCAGAGATTGGATTGTAAGGAGCATAGCACAGAAAGGGTGTGGTCTTACATGAATATGGGCAGTGCTGGGGGTGTGGTCTTACATGAATATGGGAGGTACTGGAGTTTATGGATAAAGGCATAGGGGTGTGGTCTTACATGAATATGAGCGGTGCTGGAAACACTGGGAGTATTGGGGGTGCTACTTCGACTGCTGCTGGTGGTAGGCACTGAACCATTCTCCTCGGCAAAGCTGGTGGAGGGTGACATGACATTGGGTTCAGGGAGGTAGTTACGACGAGAGGACATCGGGAGGTCTTCCTCATGTTCCAGTCGTTTGGAGAGAGCTGCCTGCACAGCTGCTGCTCGAGCACCTGGACAGAACACCAATGAAACCACATCTCATAATCACACAGTTTGAATAGCCTATAGAGAAAACACTAAGCCTGTTTCCTTTGATGTGATTAATGAGTGTATTAATTTTCATAATTGTCAAGCCACAAATGTAGCTGTAGTAAACCGTACCCCCTCAAGGAAATCCCTAGAGTGGACTAAGGTGCAGTGGAAGTGGTATGATGAATTGTTGGAATGAAGGAGGGAGGAGAGAGAGCCTTTGATGATACTGAGCAAAGACACAGCCAATGAATGGCAACACAACATAGGTGCCACGTTAGATGTGTGGCATAAGCTCAGCAGTTACAAGTACACACCCATCTCCCTGGGGATGGGAACTAGAAAAACCTTTTAAGGTCAAAGTTAATACAGCCATCTTATTATGGGGGGGTCAAATGTGTATCTCTATCATCCTTTATTTGGAAGGCTATTTGTCTTAGAGTAGGAATAGAGACTCTGGGACACCACATTGTGCCACCACCAGACAACACAACACACACTATTCACTAAGTACACATATGAAAAGGCTCAGTTTGGGTGTTTATGGTAACAACACTTTGTATGTTGTATTGATTAGACTAGCAGACAACTGGCTGTTGTAACACAAAATCACTCTGATACAGCTCCCCATTGGGAATTAGAACCAAACCTTTCCCTAAAACAGTCAATACTCTCCAACTGAGTCATGCTGTCACTTGACTTGGAGTGGGAGGTAGCATTGCAATAACAAGCAGTTGAGCACACACACAGAGCAGGTAATGATATCATTAGATATTTGCTGTCTGTCCATTAGACTGTCTCGCTGTCCTGGACTCCTTAAGAGGGATTGGAGTGGGAGGTAGCAGTGCAATTACACAATATCATGTCAGACTGCAGCTCTAGCTTAGCTCAATGGAGTGTTTACTGATCACATGCAGAATGAGGGATGGTGAGCTCTCCCTCATTTCCAGCAATACATGCTTGACACTTTAACAGTTCATTAGCAGCAAAAAAACAGCTTTCATAATGGACCGATAATATCAGCATCACAAGGAGCTATTTGTGACATGAGCAGTCGCATCAATCCAAGACGTTCAGAAATTGTCTGCACAGTGTTAGCATTACTCCTCAATGGAGTACTTTCTTTTGACTTGCTAACAGGACTCGTCTACTCATTGTCCCAATCAACCACAAGAGACCTCCACATCAGCCCCTTCTCTTGAAGACAAATGTCCAAGTCCGCTAGCCAGTTAGTTGCATAAGGCTTAATGACACAAAGGAGAGCTAAGCAGTGGTGTCCTCTACACTCTATCCCCACATGAAGTCATTACCTGGTCATGCATGCAATGAAATACATGGACACATGATGGGTCACTACACTACCTCCCACAGCTACAGGTACATGTAAGTCACACATCATGATCTGATGCTAGAGCATATTGCACTAGACTGTACATGCAGTATGCAAACACTCACGTGACTCAGCAGTGGGCTGCTGGATGTAGGAATTGCCTGTAGGTGTGCCAGTCCTCACATAGTGGGCAGGAGAAGCTGCTCGTAAGTTGCGTCCTTCTGCTACGACAAAAAAAGATAAAGTGACATACTGGTTCTACAGAGGTGCCTGTTTGAGACTTGCCATCTCTGCCGAGGTAAGGAGCCAAGATCTTTGCTTTCTTCTTTTCATATCCCTTCTGTGTAATATCACCTAGAGACACCACAAATTCCAAATAAAGCTCACTAGATGTACTTAAAATGTAGATAGTGTACCATATTCACTAATGAAACTATGGTCAGTCTATGCTTATACTTCCATTGTGCATTAACATGTACCTCAACATGCAACATGTATGTGTTCCCATAACGTCCCTGTACTGTTGACAATACCAACATGATGTTGACCAAATGCTCACTCAGCCAGACAGGAAAGGTTCACTTACTCAGCACGCATGCATTACCACTCAACCATGGACCATTTATGTTGCATGTTTAATAGCTATATACACAAACATCAGAGCTGGCTAGCTTAAAAGCCAGCTAAGGCTGAAACTCGGGTTCAACATTGCCTTCCTCTTTGATACTGCTAATACACAAGCTAACTTGCAGTATACCGAACATTTCGCTTTATTATACAAATATGACCACTTTACAGCGAACTAGCTAGCCAACCCCAGCTGCTGGATCTTAGTGGGTGGTGAAATGCGGGGGAAAGAAGCAGTTTTCTGACTAAGGGCTAAGGGGAACCACATACCTTCTCTCAACTCTTCCTCAAGTTCTTCTATCCTTTCTTTAACTTCTGGAGGGAGTTGCAACTCTGCCATATTTCTCTTTACCTGCAGAATAATTTATGTTGACTGGTCGATATAGGTGGGCTTAAAAAAACGTCATTTGAAAGTCACGAGAGCGCCAACATATCACATGACAATGCAAAACGGCTAGCTCCGGATCCGGCTCCTCGCCTCACCAGCTCTGCATAGGTGAAGCCGGGAAGAAGCTATAACAGTGATGGCTAAACAGGGAGAGGAGGAGGTAGCAAGGTTCTACTGCACCAAACATTCTTGGCGCGGCAAGTAAGCACTTTAAAATGCTGCTAGCTAATGGGGGAGTTAGCCTGAGGCTAAACTAGCTCCTGCACTTTCTTTTAGCTGCCTTGAGGCACTTTTGCATTTAGTATGCACTGTAAGAGCTGCTATACTGGAAGTGGTAAGGATTAGAGCAAGAATAGTCAGTTTTGCATGCTGATATGCTTATGCAAGTAGCTTTCATGGGACCCTCCCCTCCCACCTGTTACCAAGGTTTAGAGGTCAACTTTCTCATCTTTTGCAGGTACAAGCGTGTTTTCTCAGTGAGCACAAGTAGAATAGCAACCTACAACCCTAACTCTCATGAAGTGACCAACCAGGTAACTCAGCAGCAACCCCATCCCCCCCTCCAATAGTGTAACACCCCTTCCCCCACCCCCTTTCCATGCAGTGGCCCTACAATGAGTTTGTCGATATCCACCCCAGCCCCAAGGCTTACAATGAATTCATCATCATTGTCAAGAAAGGTAAGCCTCTGGTATTTCCCCTAGCATGCAGTACTACTTTATTAAGAACACCCCATAATAGTGAGACCACTCATTTTCACATCTGTACCTTGACCTCTCCTTTTCTCTTTCAGGCAAAAAGACTCAAACTATGACCTTTTCCTCAGACCATCGACCAGAGATTCTCACAGAAGCCCTGGTGAGTCCTCCGATATATTTTTTTTAAAAACTGAGATGAAATCTTTTTTCTATTTCTTTCCACAGAGATTTTATCCTGTTTTTTCTTCAGAAGCTCGCAGCCATGTAGATAAAGTGAGCACACAATTCTCTTTCTCATGTATTTACAGAATGTGCCTCTTGTCCATATTAGAAATTTGAAGTTGCCAAGTATCACTGGAGTGAGACGAAGAAAAGAGTGGTACTAGTGGTAAGTTAATCAAACTACGTTTTCCGTTTCTCTTTCACTTCACTCACTTCCCCTCCCTCTCCCCCCCAAACCACATAGATTCGGCGGTACTGTGTGTCACAGGTTGCATTGGGAGGAGGGACTCTAGTGGATTATGACTACAGAGACATTGAATATCTGGCCAAAGTTTGTTTCCATAGCTATCAGACATCCCAGTGTTGTTCACAGCTCATTTGCTCTTTTTGTGTTTTGTTCTCAGGTATCAGACCACCCAGGAGCTTTCATCATTGCAACTGGAGGTTACTCTCGCCTGGTGAGTCTCTCTACCAAGACTCCCAATTCCCCCCCAATCCTCCTGTGTTTTTGTATATGTCTGCTTATTGTCGATAAACATCTCTCTCTCTTTTCACTCTCCATTCTCCAGCACATGTTCTTTGCAGATAGTAGAGATGAAGTGATGAGAGCCATTCAGAAAGCTTCTCAGGACAACATTGGCCTTGATGTTTCGTAAGTTGGTATAGTGTTGTACATACTTGAATTAAGCTTTCACATGACCTCATCTTGTTTCCTTTACCTCGTTTTAGGATTCGGAGAGACCCCATGTCACATGTGGACTTTTTGAACAAGCGTCTGGGGAAGTACAGTGATGATGACTCCATCACTTCAATCACTGAATTCACAGTCCAGAAACACACCATCAGGCACCCGGTAAAGGATCGTCATGTCAAAAAGCTCTATCATGTATAGTATTTTGACTTGTATTTTTATGTATTAGGACCCTGTACAGAGGATCTTTGCTCTCTCTGAGAACTGCATTGTTGAAAGGGATCCTTCCACATACCAAGTTGCTTCCATCCAGCCCCTCTGCAATGTAACATTATACGCACCTTATCCTTCCATTCATAAGTGTGGTTCTCTTCCTCTTCAGGTTTTTGCTTTGATTCGTTACACTGAAGACCCTCAGAATTTCTCAATTGAATACTCCAGTGGAAAAAAAAGACGCTACACAGCCACAGATAGGTCAGTTCGTCCCCCCTTTCCCCTAGCTCCTCCTCTAAACTCCTCCCCTTTCTTCATTTGTTGATAATCTCTTTCTTGTCATCACAGAGATGCTCTCCTATGTTCCATTTTGGATGGTGTTCGGGCATCGGGCAACCGAGACATCTGTGTCAAGATGCGTGGGACTAAACGAGGGCAGCGTCTTGGCCCCCTCAATCTCCCTGTGGAGGAGGAAGTGGAGAGCCAGTACCTTAAGTACATTGTCACTCTCCCTCAGGGGGTCCCTTTCCGAGAAGCAGTGGAGAGGTTCAACTCCAATGTGTCCTACAGCGGGCTCAATCATGCTGTCACTCATGAAGGTCTCTTCACAGAGAACAAAGAGAAGTTGATCAATGGAGCTCTCACGGCTCTACTCATGAGGGAGGGGGACCAGACCTCACTACCCAACGAGGAGCTGGAAGGACAATTCCATGCCCTGAGGCGACTGGTAGCCTCAAAGGCAGGCTTTGAAGGCTTCACTACTCTCCCAAAGTCAGTTCTAAGAGTAATAAAAATCATATTTCAGTTTCCGTTCTAAGAGTATTATAGGATCTGTTTTCGTTCTAATATTAATTCTAATATAAACTTTTTAGGATCATTTAAAAAAAAAAATTTATTTTCAGTTTCCGTGAGATTGTTGGTAAGAAGATTGTGAAGGCATTGAGGAGGAAGGATGATGGGATCAGTCACGCCTGCATCGACTTCCTGTGTGCCTTGATGCAACCGATGCACGACAATTATAACCTCAGGCAAGAGCAGCTCAACAAACGCTCCCTCCTCTCTAGCAAAAACTTTCTCAATCTACTCCTAGACCCACTCATTGAACATGTTGTAAGTGGGTGTGATCCAGTCATGTGACGATCATGTGATATTACCACTCTCCCACAGAGACTAGGAACTGGTGCTCTCGTCATCAGTGCTTTGCTGGACTTTTTCACTTTTGCCTTGTGTCCACCTTACAGGTATGTAGCACATGTAGAACACATGCTGATCACATGCATGTCACTACCCCATTCCATGCTGACTGTAATTCCCATTCCATTCCAGCGAGACCACAGATGCAGACAAGTTTGACATGGTGTTGGAGCTAGTGGCAAGTGCCGGAAGGATCATGTTCAAACTGTTCCAGCATCCCTCACTAGCCATCGTCAAGGCGGCAGGACTTATCATGAAATCAATCATAGAGGTACATACAAATAGTCATAATCCATCTCAAGTTTATCTCAATCACTTAGGAAGGGGACAAGGAGACAGCTGCCAGGATGCAGGAACTGGCACTAGCCGAGGGAGCCCTTCCTCGCCACCTTCATACGGCCCTTTTCACTTCCTCTGCCGATAACCGTCTTCTCACTCACCGTCAACTGAGCAGGCACCTCGTGGCCCTCTGGGTCACTGGAAACCCCACGGCCACTGCTCTCCTCCACAGAATACTAGTATGTAGGATGATTCCAATTAATGACCACCATCACCCCTCACCATAAATCACACCAAGGGTGATTCCAATTAACTCCCTTATTAATACTCATTACCGCCTGAGGGTTCTTGCCCTAGCCAACCATGTAGGCCTTTACTAATGCTGTATGCATATCTCCTTCCTGCAGCCTCTGGGTCTCATGCAGTTTCTTGAATCTGATGAAAAGGTAAGCAATATAGCAAAAAAAGATGGCTAATGAGCCTATTGACTTAATAGGTGCCAGAGAATGAAGTGGACCGCATGCATGTCAGAGATAACTTGAAAGCTGTCACAGTAAGTTACTTGATAAGTAGTGAATGCATCATTTCTATTGCACTTTGCCCTCCCGACCTCCAGACACTGTCTAAGAAACGAGTGACAAAGTTGGAGCATGCTCTTATCCACTGGAGAGCCAAACTACGTAAGCCTGACAAAGACCCTGCCAATGTCATGCCCATCACTCTCAGAAAGAGAAGGGAGAACGTTAAGAGTGAGGACAACTGGAAACTATTCTACTACCAGTGAGTCATACATGCGCACATGCAACTTGCCTTGGTCATGTGACTTACTCTATGTGCTCAGGTTCATGCAGGACCATTCCACTTCATCGCTTATATGGAACTACAAGGTTGCTAACCACATGCATTTTGCATGCATGTTACATGCATGTTACATTCCTTATATGTATGTACTCTTGCAGACGAGGGAAGAGTTGAGGGAAGCATTGGAGAATGAAATCCGATCCTTCACGGTAGATAAGGTAATATCACATCATATGATGTGATCATGTGATGATCATGTGATCTTCCAATTTATAGGATTTATGGGGAGATGTGGAAATCTCCTGGAACTACATTGAGTTTGAAGTCCGCTATGAATCTCTCTCAGATGAAATCAAGATCGGTATGCCAACACTGCACATGATTACTGTTTCTATTTAATGTCCCCTATATATCAGGTGACTACTACCTCCGATTGCTGTTGGATGAAGGAGAAACGAAAACTAAATTTGTCAAACCGTGAGTTCCTTCATCAATTCAATATTCATCTTTATTCCCTCTCTCCCTTCTCTCTCTCTCCTCCCTCTCAGGCAAGAGTTTTTCAACGACCTGTACCACAGGTTTCTCCTGTCTCCCAAGCCCTCCATGAAGGCAATGTGTCTGCAGGCCATGGCCATTGTCTATGGAAACTGCTTTGAAGAGATTGGGCCCTTTAATGACACTCCATACATCGTGAAGAAACTGGAGCTGGTGTGTTGTACATGCATGGTTCATGTTACCATTGTCATATGATTGAATTGGCCATCTCTCTCTCTCTCTCTCTCTCTCTCTCTCTCTCTCTCTCTCTCTCTCTCTCTCTCTCTCTCTCTCTCTCTCTCTCTCTCTCATGCTGTAGTGTGAGGACAAGACAGAGAGGGATCGTCTGCTCATGTTCATCGACAAGCTCCTTTACCACAAGAAGAACGTGAAGTTGTTCCTGGATGCCAGTGGCGTGCGCACTCTCATTGACCTGATGACTCTGGCTCACTTGCACACCACAAGGGCTTATGTTCCCATGCAGACAGCTGCTATTGAGGCCTCTCCTGACCAGGCTCGTGACACTGAGAGGGAGTGGTACTTTACCAACAAGGACCGTGAAAAGGATGGACCATACAGCTTCAAGGAGGTGGGAAAGTGGGTGTGACCATGAGTGGTATTATGAACCATGTGTAATTTGTGTTTCCAGATGAGAGAGTTGTATGAAAATGGTACTATTCATCAGAAGATTCGGTGCTGGGCTCCTGGTATGGAGGGGTGGAAGCCGTTGGACCAGATAGCCCAGCTCAAGTGGTTCCTAATTAGTACGGGATCTCCTCTCATGAATGAGTCGGAACTTGCTGCATTAATCCTCAACACACTCGTTCGAATCTGCAAGTTTTACCCCACCAGGGACGTGGACAATGCTGTCATCCGACCACTCCCTCGAGCCAAACGCATGCTCTCTGAACCAAGCACCCTCCCACATGTGGTCCAGCTCCTCTTGACCTTTGACCCCCCACTGGTGGAGAAGGTGGTGACATTATTGAACGACATTATGCGGGACAACCCCAACCTTCCCCGTGTTTTCCAGACGGGTGTGTTCTTCTTCATCATGATGTACACCGGCTTCAACATCCTCCCCATTGCCCACTTCCTCCAGTATGCACACACTAAACAGTCCTTCAGGCCTGACGAGGTACACAGACCACACCCCTATTTAATAATGAGATATGATGGGTGTTTCCCTGTTCTTTGTCATAATAGCAACAGACCTCCAATATAATGCAACGTAGCATTTTGGGACAACTCTTGCCTGAGGCCATGGTCTGTTTCCTAGAGAACTATGGTGAGTCCAGCATACCTATGTTTCCCCCAGTATACTAAATGCAGGGTGGGCCACCCTATTTGGATAAAGAAAGTGGGCTGAGTCTATGGCATTAATTGAATTATATTCGCTTAAGCACCCTGTTTGAACGTACAGCTAGAAGAGACTCTGTTACTACACATGCCCACAAACACACTTGATATTCCATGTACTTTGCACTGTCAGGACCTGAGAAATTCAGTGAGACGTTCCTGGGGGAGTTTGATACACCCGAGGCAATCTGGAACAGCGAAATGAGGCAACTCATGATACAGAAAATTGCCAGTCACATCTGCGATTTTACTCCTCGATTGCTTAGCAACACTCGGGCTACTTACCAAGTAAGTGGTATCCAGAGCTAGTGTTTGATCCTCTATCTCATCCCCTTGCCCCTCCCCTCTATCCTCCCCTTGCCCTACCCACAGTACTGTGCCATGCCGGTAGTCCAGTACCCACAACTGGAGAATGAGTTGTTTTGCAACATGTACTATTTGAGACATCTCTGCAACCAGCAACGCTTCCCTGACTGGCCAATCAAAGAACCTGTAAGTGCTGTAGTACTTATCATGTGACCCTGTCATGTGACTTCTGAATTGCTGCAGGTGAAACTGCTGAAGGATGTGTTGGAGGAATGGAAGAAAGAAGTGGATAAGAAGCCTCCTGAGATGTCTGTGGACGAGGCCTACGATGCCCTTGGACTCAAAACAGGAGTAGGAGGGTACGTAGGTCAAGCCACACCCATAGAGTGTCACATGACTAGCCTTAGCTCGGTTGATTACTTGCCTTTTCCCTCCTTAGGCACGAGGAATCTGTGATCCGTAAGGCGTACTTCAAAATGGCTCAGAAGTACCATCCTGATAAAAATCCAGATGGCAGGGTGAGTCACATGACTACTTACCTTGGTCACATGATATCATGTGATTCTTATTGTAGAGTATATTTGAAGCTGTGAATAAAGCCTATGAGTTTCTCTGTTCCAAGTCGGCCAAGAGAACAGAAGGTCCCGATCCTCACAGGATTGTCCTTCTCCTCAAAACCCAGTCTATTCTCTTCAAGAGATATGCTGACAGTAGGTCACTATCTCTTCAACCTTTATGAATGCTGACCCTTTACCTTCTTTATCTTAGCCCTCCGCCCATACAAATATGCCGGCTACCCCATGCTCATCACGACCATCGAACGTGAATCCAATGATGACGACCTGTTTTCCAAGTCTGCTGCCATCCTGACGGCCTCCAGTGAGGTGGCCTTCCACACCATGAACACAAGTGCCCTCAATGCTGAAGAACTACGCAGAGAAAATGGCATTGCAGTAAGTGGAGGGCAGGGAATTCTTTCTTAATACCTTGAGGAAACAATCCAGAAAATTGGAGAGTTATTGGATTATATTTTCCTCTCGCTCTCTCCCCCCATCCAGGCAATGCAGAATGGGTTTTCTCGCTGTGTGAGTGTCCTTTCCTCCTCCAGCAAGCAGGACGAGATGTCTGTGGAGGTATGCACTCATATCTGTCGTTGCTATCGAGTGTCGGCCCAGTTTGAGTCCTGCAGGGAAGCCATTGTCGAAGTCCCTGCCATTGTCAAAGATGTCTGCCGTGTCCTCTACTTCAAGGTCAGTGTGGGTGTGGTCAGGGGTGTGGTCTGACTAGTACTGTATTATTCTGCAGAATCTTCCTCGATTGAATTGTGTGGCAGCGCAAACAGTTGCTGCCTTTGCATGTGATGAATGGCTGCAGAATAACTTGCTGCACGCAGGTGTCCTTTGGCACCTCATCCTCTTCATATTCCAGTACGACTACACACTGGACGAGGGTGGGGTCGAGACTAGTGATGAGTCCAACCAGCAGGAGGTGGCCAACAACCTGGCACGCCTCTCCATCATTGCTGTGGCAAAGCTAGCTGGATTCAAACGTAAGAAATGAGAACCATCAGCAGATAATTGGCTTTAATTTCTCATTCATTTTAGTTGGTAGCGAAGAGAAGACGCCAGATAATCGTACGATTCAGACAGTGATTCGCACGCTCTTCACGCCTTACCTCACCAAATGCATTTCCAGAATTACCACCAATGAGGTAATCCTTTAAAACTTGTCATGTGACAGTTATGTGACCTCATTGTGGATTTTGATTGCAGCTGCTGAAGCTACTAAACAGCAACACGGAGAATCCTTACCTTATATGGGACAATCGGACGAGAGCAGAACTGACCAAGTACCTGGAGCAGGAACAACAGAACATCATGCGCACTGTCAGCAATTCTATTTTTCTATTTTCTTATAAATAGATATTATATTCCCCTCTATACCACTAGGGTGAGTGTGACATGACCTTTGGCGAGGGCTTCAAATACAGTACACTTTGTGATGAACTGGTCGTTGGAGAAATCTATGTGCGTGTTTATAACCTCCAGCCAACATTCGTTCTTGAGGTGAACTTTAACGATTACAAAAAGAGTTTTGAAATGTTCCTTTGTACGTATCTCTCCAGGATGCCAAGGGATTTGCCAACAGTCTTCTTGACTTCATTGGCTCCAATGCTCAGTATCTCTATTCTCTGATGCAAATGACGTCGTCCGATGTCGATACAAGCAAGCAGGGGCAACATGCTGACAGACTCAACCATGTGGAGATGAGTCTTGAGTCTCTCTATAATGTGATCCATAACAATGCTGGTGTGGAGCTCCAATGCGTCGGACATTTCAAACTCTTGTTCTCTCTTCTGCGTGTGCAAGGAGCTTCTAAACTTCAGCATTTGGCTCTCAAGGTGGCAATTTCAATTCCATTCCAATATCATGGTGCTCAATTTCATTCCCATTCCAGGTTATCTCGAGTGTCACAGGTAATAAGAAATGTGTGTCAAATATCGCTGATTCCAACGTCCTTCAGTATCTCCTCCTGGTCCTCTACATGCTTCCAACTTGTGAGTATCACATGACCTGCCATGATTAGTCACATGACTTATGTACATATCATGTGATCCCAACAGCCCAAGAACTGGTCCTGGAAGTGTTCCAAGCCCTCACCTCCAATACACAAATAGTTAAGGAGAGCATTCAGAAAGGTGATATTAACATTCTTCCTATGAAAGATTTGAAGTCTAAATCCACTATTTTTGTTGTTTTTATCATTGTTGTTACATATTTGTTTGTTTGTTCTTTAGGGGCCCTGATCTATCTGCTGCATTTGTTCTGCAACTCTCAGAACCCGACAGTGAGAGAGGAGACAGCTGCCCTCTTTGCAAAGATGATCACTGACAAACTGGTGGGTCCAAAGGTCCGTATTGTCCTCTGCAAGTTCCTGCCCCTCATCTTTATGGATGCCATGAGGGACAATGCTGAAGCCTCCGTACACATGTTTGAGAGTGAGTAATCAGTGCTATCATATGCTTGTCATGTGACCGTTCAACTTCCTCAGACTCGCAAGAGAATCCTGAACTGATCTGGAATGATGAAGCTCGTGAGAAGGTATCTGGAGTTGTGGCCAAAATGACAAAGGAATTCTTCCTCAAACAGAAAGAAGATCCAGAAATATCCTGGAAGGTTAGACAACTCTCATGTGCATCCTCTATCACCCCATATGCACACCCTCACCCTTTCATGTGCACGCCCTCACCCTTTCATGTGCACGCCCTCACCCTTCACTCTCATTGTGTGCAGTTGCCGGAGGACTTTGCAGTGGTGTACTCGCAGGTACAAGGAGAGGTGGTGGTAGGCGGGGTCTTCCTGAGATTGTTCATCAACCAGCCCACATGGGTGCTGCGCAAACCAAAGGAGTTCCTCATTGCCCTCTTGGAAAAGTTCGGACAGATGATCCAGTCTACTGAACCTGATGTATGTGAGAACTTCCTAATGAGGAAATGTATAGTGATATCAGTGGGAGTAGTAGAGAATCGATTAGTTATACGAGTGGTTCTCTAATTAATGCCCACCATATTTTAGGGTGAAGAGTTGGAGACTGTTACTACAGCTTGCATGTGTCTCTTCACTGCTCAAAAGTCTCTTGCTGATCAGGTACTTCCCAAGACACAACTTAAGTTCCATTCCATGCTGCATGTGTTACATACCTCATTCTACATTCCAGGTTCCACCTCTGGGTCACATTCCCAGGATCCTTGCACGCATGAAGGCATCCAATGAAGCGATTCCAAAGTCCTGTGTCCAAGTCATCAATGTGCTGTCAGATAGTGAGGTAAAGTCAGAATCTTGGACACCATTTAAGACAGCAGAGTCTTGCATGCTAGCATAGCTATGGTATCCAGGTATCCATGGTGTTTCTATGTAGTTGTGTGTGAGGACCATGTCCAAGTGTGACACTGTCATCCCACTCATCTTTGCCATAAAGAAGAGGCGAGATATTGTCCACGTTGCAGCCGAGACTCTCAAGAAGCTTTATGATTTCATGATCCCTGAGTTGGTGGAACAGGTGAGTATGAGGTTACATTGTGTCATGTGATCTCAACTGACCAATGGGATTGCTGTGTGTAGGCTGTGAATGGGGACTTGGTACCATTCCTGCTGGAGTTGCTGGAGAGTCCACTCACAGAATGTGAGAAGCCATCAGCCACTAAAGCTCTGATATCTGAAGCCCTCAAGGCTATGGCCAAAGACCTTGCTAATGGAGAAAGGGTGAGTAAGGAGTATTTTAACAGGGAAAATAGACTAGAAACTTCTAGCTCAGGTATTTTATTTGTTTGTTTGTTTGCCTACAGATCACAGAAATGTTGGACGCTTCTTCAGTGTGGAAGGCATACAAAGACCAGAAACACGACTTATTCCTTACAGAAGCCACCATTTCTGGTTACCTGACTGGTCCAACTGGTGTGGCAGGTTATCTGACAGCTGGAACCTCGTCTGCAAACAGTGCTCCCCTTACAGCCCCTCCCCCTTTGAGTGGTCCCCCTGAGGACACTCCACAGGAGAATGGGGACCAATAAACCTTTTGTTTTTATCTAATTTGTTTCTTGATTACCAAACAATGAATGTTACTATTTTTTTGGTCGGCATTCAGCTCTATTCCTGCAGCTAATGCATCTTTGTTCAATAAAAATGGCTGGGTGGGGTATTGTAGTTTTGTGGGTGTGGTAATGGTAGCTCAAGAATGTCTCTCTTTAGACGACGTGATGTAACTCAAGCTTTCAGGAACAATCGCCACCTGCAGCAGTTTATGTTGACTGACGTCACTCCTACTGGTAAAGTACTGGGAACTGGCTCTTATGGCTCTGTGGAAGAGGTCAATTCACATGTTCCAGCTAGCTCTTCAAATTCATAATCATAAAAATCATATTATAGGTGGAGTACCAGCATCTAGTGTGTGCTGGTAAGAAGCTGCATGAGATTCTGCTGGATGATGGCAATATTGGAGTGCCTGATGTCGTACGCAAGTATGAGCAGGAGTGCCAGATCATGTCCAGCCTCCGTCACCCCAACATCACCCAGTTCCTTGGTCTGTGTTTCCTCCCAGGAACTCGACTGCCTCTACTTGTAATGGAACGACTGGAGACCAGCCTTGATGACCTCCTGGAGTACATGCCTGGCCTCCCTCTCTCCCTCAAGTGCTCTGTTCTAAAGGATGTGGCCAGTGGACTGGTTTATCTCCACAATAGGCAACCTCAAATCATCCACAGAGACTTGACAGCCAAGAACGTCCTCCTCACCTCCTCCCTTGTTGCTAAGATCACTGACATGGGCAACTCTCGCATGATTGACATGAGGCCTGGTCAACTGGCCAGTACCCTCTCACGCTTGCCAGGGACACTGGTTTACATGCCTCCAGAAGCTCTGAACGAGACTCACCGCTATGGACCATCCCTCGACATCTTCTCCTTTGGACATCTCACCCTGTACACAATGACACAGGTAAGTAACAAGAAATTAATGGAATGGAACTATTCTAATACTCATTCCAGATATTTCCTGGGAACCTGCTTGAGCCATCATTCCCTGACCCAGATGACCCTGAGCGTGTTTTAGGTCGTAAAGAGGTGGAGCGTCGTGGAGAGTACATTGAGCTGCTAGAGAAACAATTAGATTGGCTTCACCCTGCCTTAGTCCAGCTAATCAAGCAATGTCTACACAACACCCCAGAACGAAGGCCTGCAACTGACCAGGTGCTGAGTAGTCTGCAGAGACTGAAGGTGGAGGTGGATGGTTTGTATGGAGGGAATCTGGTGAAACTGGACGTTGGGAGAGTGCTATTGGCCAAGGACATAAAGATGAAGGACAAGACAATTAATGAACTAATGGTAATTTATTATTATAACTTTATATTTCATTTTCTATCCATTATAGGAAACACATCGAGCAGCCGAGGAAAGGATTGAAGAACTTGCCAGAGAAAATGATGTGAGTATCACAGACATAAAAACTCCAAATTCTGGGTAGTGTGGTTTCTATGTTTGGACAATTGTAGCTATTTGTAGACAGGAGCCATGATCTTAATATAATATCATGCACAGATTGCTATGGTTTTAATCGATAAATAGACTGCATGTTGTATGACTAAAGTATCATTTTCTTGTATATTATTATGAAGTGGCCACATCTACTCCATATAACTGCATGTGTCGTTAATATACAGCTCAATCAAGCAGCAGTAGCAGACCTGCAAAGACAGCTCCAACAAAAGCAAAGAGACATGGAGGAGAAGGTCAGACAGCTCCAACAACAACAGAGAGACATGGAGGAGAAGGACAGACAGCTCCAACAGCAGCAGAGAGAAATGGAAGAGAAGGACAGACAGCTCCAACAACAACAGAGAGACATGGAGGAGAAGGACAGACAGCTCCAACAGCAGCAGAGAGAAATGGAAGAGAAGGACAGACAGCTCCAACAGCAGCAGAGAGAAATGGAGGTGAAGGACAGACAACTTCTACAAATGCAAAGCAAGATAAAGCTGAAGGACCAGATGATCCTACAACAGAAGATAGAAATAAAGGTGAAGAATGAAGAACTCCAACAGAAGCAGAGAGACATGGAGGAGAAGGACAGACAGCTCCAACAACAGCAGAGAGACATGGAGGTGAAGGACAGACAGTTCCAACAACAGCAGGAGCAGTATGAAAGTGAACGACAAGAATGGGAGAATAATCTCTGCAAAGTATGCAGTTCTCAGAACATCACTTCATATATTATTGATCATCCTCTTAAATATCTGGTTTCAGTTTCGTGTATTTATGCGTCATCCGTCCACCAATGAGCTGGTGGAGAGAAAGCTTGAAATATACAAAGGTAAAACCCTGAGAGAGGCCACATTAGAGGCATACAAGGTGAGTAGTAGTAGTAGTTGCTATGTGTAGCTATTCTGATCTGAAATTGAATGGTGTAGATTTTAGGTCTTTCTGAGTTGGTCCCATTGGATCGTTGTCGCTTAGTTCAATATGATGAGTACACTGAGACATTGGACCAGTCCTTTGACACTACTCAGGAGGTACATACGTACCTGTGTGCTCTGGCATAATACCTTAGTGACCTACTCTAACCAGTGTGTGTGTGGCAGGGGGTATTTCAGGTCAACCAGTTATTGGGCCCTTGATGATGAGTGGTTATACTGGTTTTTTACTGGATTGATGAGGATTGCTACGTAGTAGATGTCATGTGTACATGTACTCAAATGTAGGAGGTGGCATTTGGTTTCCATGTGGGTGGTGCCCGCTCCGACTATTCTTTTGAAATCTTCATGGAGATTCGTCCCGAGGGGTCACAGTTTAAAGTCTATAATAAAGGTGGGCTGAATTTGAAAGTGCTGGTGATAGATCTTCCCGAGGAAAAGGTGCGAGAGCCTGTGCAGATGAGGGCAGAGCAAGGCTGGACTGTGCAACAACTCAAGATTGAAATTGCTAATGTATGTGTATCAAATATCCACAGAGTATCTTGATTTTCTTGACTGTGATTTGCAGCATTGTGGTTTGGCTGCGGATGTAATGGTCGTAGCTATTGAAACTTACCAGAATGAAGGCAGGCCTCTGGAGCCTCCTGAACAAACTCTCAAAAGTGAAGGCTTTTATAACAGAAAGTACACCGTTAGCCTCTTCTTCCTTGATGAGGTTGTGAATGATGTGTGTTCGTGTTCCGTAGGTGTTTGTGTGCTGTGACCCTGAAGACTTTTGCAGAGATTATCAGCACTCCATCATGAATCGTGTCATTGACAAATTTTCCAACACCAGTACTCTCTTGGTAACAGTTCCACCCCCTCAAGCCCAACTGAAGGGCAGACCAAGTACCCAGCCTCATAGGCAGAGGAGCAACAAAATGGAAGCCAACTCAACTGCAGAAGTGGAGGACATGAATAATGAGGAGGAAGTCAGGAGGGACATGGATGATGTCAACAGACCCCTACAGAGAGGTGAATGACATCTTCTTCTTCTGGAATTGTGTTCCATGTTATGCATACATGCATGTGCAGTTGTCCCTGTTCAGATAGACTGCAGGAAGAACTTGGGTGACCTGAAGCAAATGCTGGAGGGCATAGTACAGGTGCCTGCTGCTGATTTCAAGGTTAGAAGACTCTAAACTTGTTTTCTTTTCGACTGTGATGTATTAGTTTCCTTGTACCCCCATGCATGCATGCACAGATTTACAGGGTGTATAGCAATAACCAGGAGTACGAGATCTTTCGTTTGCAGGATCCTTTACAGAATGTGCCTAATGAAACACGAATGATAGTGCGTTTGGGGCGGGCACTGCTACCTGGAGAATTCCGTATCAAACTCTCCTTGCTGCATGTAAATGAAGTGGAGGTGAGTTCTCATGTGCCTGCATTATGGCTAGCATCCCAAGGCATAGTTAGGATTGGCTGTACCTTGACCTGTAGTGTATGTGAGAGGTGGACACTAGTTGATTGTGATGTCATAATACATCTATTTTTTTTCAGTTTTTCAAGTCTCTGTTAGACTCCATTGTGGCCAAAGGTATGACAGTACGAGAGCTGAAACACAGACTTGTCAAGGAGCCATACGAACAAGGAGTTGAATTTCCGTTGAAAGTGGACAGGTGAAGGCAGTGTTTCATATAGGGGGAGGGGGTGGGGCACTGGAATTTTACATCCATTGATACTTTCATTGCTAGCTGCCTAGAAACAGCATGTGGCACAGTCATCTACACAATTGAACTAATGAAGATGTGGTTTCTGCATGCATTAATATTTAAAATAACATCCCTCCACACCCTCTATGAAATACTGCATCATAGTATTTATATGACCATATTAGAATGCGGCTACGTAAGAAGACTTGGCGCTCTCCTGGTACAATATACCTTGATGATCAAGTCTTTGCAAAGGATATCCATGTGTATGCCAACTATGAGATGTTCATTGAACCTTTGGAAGGTGTGCACGTGCAGAAAGTAGCATGAAGTAGATATGTGTATGGTGTGTTGACAAATGTGTCCAGGTGATGACCCTATGAAGCATGCTACTCAGTTGCAAGTGTATGTCCGTCATTGGAGACCCAGCACCTACACTGTGGACAAAACTAGTGAAGTCATTCTAGATGAAAACACACCTGAACACTTGAAAAAGAAATTATCAGAGTTCAGCGGAATTCCCGTGGAAAGAGTTCAGTTTGCAAAGGTACGTAAGAAATGTTGGTATGATGTAACCATGTGCTGACCATGTGCTGATGTGGCCAATTTCTGTAGGCTTTTGGATCATTTCCATGTGAAATGTCAGTGCTTGATTTAGAGAGTGATCTGGAGTGGAATCCTCCAGTGCCCAGCATCAATTCCTCTCCGCTGGCCATCTACGATGATGGCGCTATCTTCTATTTTAAGTGAGTACATTTAACCTCCTCCTCTCCTCAAAGTAATTCATTCACTTGATGTAATTCTAGGGATTCTGAAGAACAAGTTTCTGAACTCAGCACTGACAAGAGAACTAAACTTCAAAAAGAAGAAAAAATAAGGTTACTTTTTGCAAGTTACTGAGCTGCAATGAGTTACTATGTGGAGTTAGCCCATTTTTAATAATGAGTTACAGGACAAGATTGATAAATAAACTTTTTATTTATTCATTTATTTTATTTATTTTTTGTTAGATTGAGTGGGTACACGGGATCATTGTGAGCCTGAACTTCAAGATAAAGACTGATGATGATGATGTCAGCCTCTGATTGTTCTTTAAAAATTTGTGTTTAGTATCTTGTAAAATATGTTTTTTGTCTTGATAATAAAATATTTATTCTAAAAGAATAAGTAAGGATGGCTGTGTGCAGTTCAAAAAATTTCAGCAACAAGAGAGTGAACTTCAGTCAAGTAACACTTTACCCATCACCAATATCACCTACTTCACTCCCATAACAAGGATATAAAGTTGATGTTAACACCTGGCTCCATTGGATTGGACCCAAGTTGACATTAAGACCTGGTCCCATTGGTCCTAACTTGGGACCAATGGGACAACATCAACTTGGGACCAATGAAATCAGGACTGTCCCAACATGGAGTAAAAGATTGATACTGTAAATGAAAATTAGAGTGGGTACACAGGATCATCCAATCGGGTCCATAAGCCTGAACTAGCCATCAAGATTAAAGACTGATGATAATGAAAGAGTTTTTGTTGCTATGCCCATAAACTATATAGCTAGCTACGGTTTAGAAACTAGTCTTTGTGATTAGCTTCTTTTTTTTTTTTTTCTGTGCTGTTCCACAAAAGCATAGAATGTACCAGTACCATTTAGAGTTTTGCCTGTTATGCATAGGCGGAGGAACATAAATCTACCTGGGGGGGGGGGGCCAACCCCAAACCCCCATTGCACCATGCATACCCAACAATAGTTGTAATTTAATTTAAAAAAAAAGAGTCAATATAGAGTTGAAAATGTTACATGCAGTCATGTATAATTGTCTCCTACAATGACAAATAATTCAATGAAATCTGGGGGGGCCCTGGCCCCCCTGGTTCCTCCACCTATGTTATGTATGTTGTATGGTGGTTGTGTGTGAGGACCACTGATGTCCAAGTGTGACACTGTCATCCCCCTCATCTTTGGCATAGCTAAGAGATCAGACGAGATATTGTCCACATTGCAGCCAAACTCTCAAGAAGCTTTACAATTTCATGATTCCTGAGAGGTGAGTATGAGGTTTTATTGTGTCATGTGATCTCAACTGACCAATGGGATTGCTGTCTGCAGGCTGTGAATGGGGAATTGGTACCATTCCTGCTGGAGTTGCTGGAGAGTCCACTCACAGAAATGTGAGAAGCCGTCAGCCACTAAAGCTCTGATAGCTATCTGAAGCCCTTAAGGCTATGGCCAAAGACCTTGCCAATGGAGTAAGGAGTGTTTTAACAGGGAAATCAAATATTTTGCTTGTTTGTTTGTTTGTTTATTTATTTATTTTTGTTTTGTCTTTCTTTCTTTCTTTCAGATCACAAGCTTCTTCAGTGTGGAAAGAATACAAAGACCAGAAACACAACTTATTCTTTACAGAAGCCACCATTTCTGGTTACCTGACTGGTCCAACTGGTGTGGCAGGTTATCTGACAGCTGGAACCTCATCTGCAAACAGTGCTCCCCTTACAGCCCCTCCCCCTTCTGAGGATACTCAACTAGAGAATGGGGACCAATAAAAACTTTTGTATTTGTTTCTTGATTATGAATGTACTATTTTTTGGTTGGCATTCAGCTCTATTCCTGCAGCTAATGCATCATTGGTTTTGTTGTTTAAAATTAAAAAAATGGCTGGGTGGGGTTTTGTGTTCTCGGTAGTTTTGTGGGTAGCTCAAGAATGGCTCTCTTTAGACGACGTGATGTAACTCAAGCCTTCAGGAACAATCGCCACTTGCAGCAGTTTATGCTGACTGACGTCACTCCTACTGGTAAAATATTGGGAACTGGCTCTTATGGCTCCGTGGAAGAGGTCAGTTCATACATACCCTTTCCTTCAAATTCATAATCATAAAAATCATATTTAGGTGGAGTATCAGCATCTAGTGTGTGCTGGTAAGAAGCTGCATGAGATTCTGCTGGATGATGGCAATGTTGGAGTGCCTGATGTTGTACGCAAGTATGAGCAGGAGTGCCAGATCATGTCCAGCCTCCGTCACCCCAACATCATCCTGTTCCTTGGTCTGTGCTTCTTCCCAGGGACTCGACTACCTCTACTTGTGATGGAACGCCTAGAAACCAGCCTTGATGACCTCTTGGAGCACATGTCTGGCCTCCCTCTCTTTCTCAAGTGCTCTGTTCTAAAGGATGTGGCCAGTGGACTGGTTTACCTCCACAATAGGCAACCTCAAATCATCCACAGAGACTTGACAGCCAAGAACGTCCTCCTCACCTCCTCCCTTGTTGCTAAGATCACTGACATGGGCAACTCTCGCATGATTGACATGAGGCCTGGTCAGCTGGCCAGTACCCTCTCACGCTTGCCAGGGACACTGGTTTACATGCCTCCAGAAGCTCTGAACAAGACTCACTGCTATGGACCATCCCTCGACATCTTCTCCTTTGGACATCTCACCCTGTATACAATGACACAGGTAGCTAAGTAACAATCTCTTAATGATTGGATAGGAAATGAACTGATGATCTTTCAGGTGTTTCCTGGGAACCTGCTGTCACACACATTCCTTGATCCTGACAGTCCTCATCACACACTGGTAGCACGTTCAGAAGTGGAGCGTCGTGGAGAATACATGGAACTTTTGGAGAAAGAGGTCGGCAACCATCACCCTTCCATAGTCCAGCTGGTCAGACAGTGTCTGCACAATGTACCAGAACAAAGGCCATCCACAGATGAGGTACTAGGTAGTCTGCAGAGACTGAAGGTGGAAGTGGATGGTTTATATGGTGGCAGTCTTGTAAAACTGGACATTGATAAAGTGCTGTTGACCAAGGAAATGAAAATGAAGGACAAGAAGATAGAGGAACTCACACAATATGAGGTATATGAGCTGTTGAGCATTAGCTATGACTTTTCATTATTTCCTACCCAATGCAGGAAAGGTATCAAGCAGCTGAGAAGAGAGTTGAGGAAGTAACTAGAGAGATTGATGTGAGTGAATTATACTCACTGAGTCACTAGAAATGTCTATTGCTGCAATCAATTTAGGACCTTCAAAGACAGCTCCAACAGCAGCAGATAGAAATGCAGTTGAAGGATGGACAGCTCCGACAGAGAGAGATGCAGGTGAAGGATGGACAGCTCCAACAGCAGATTAGGGAAGGAGAAGAAAAGAGTGCTCAACTTGTGATCAAGAATGAAGAGATTGCAGCTATGAAGGTTAGCTAGTTACCATAATGTCATGGCTCATACATCAATATCTTTACCTCCAGAAATCCTTGTCTGATTTACGCTCTGAAGTTGAAGGTCTGGAAGCAAAGCTAAGAGAAGAGAAGCAATGTAAGGATGCTGAGATCAGACGATTGACAGAAGAACTCAGGAGGTGTCAAGTTGATACAGCTAAAGGAGTGAGGCAGGTAATGACCACACCCTCAGTCTGTGGATGTATTATACTGTGACTGCACTACTTATTCTTCACAGGGAGTTGTCGGGCCTCTCCAATTGGATTGTAGGCATGGTCCAGACATGCCCTTCGGTATGGGTGGTTACATACAGTCAGTGGTCGTGTATGGGAGGGTATATGTTGGAGGAGGAAACAGTAGTAATGACTATGTGGTGATGGAGTATGAGAGTGATTCAGGGAGATGGGGCACATTGCCACCATACACAACACGCTGGTTTGGAATGACAGCAATTCACAACCAACTAGTCCTCGTTGGTGGTAGGCTACGTGATTATAGTCGTAGTAGATCTCTAGGTGTGTGGAGAGCTCAAGACAAGAAATGGACACACCCCTATCCAGATATGCCCACAGCACGTTCAGGCCCCTCTGCAGTCACTTACAGTGAATGGCTGGTTGTGGCTGGAGGCAATGATGGTAATAATAACTTGTCATCTGTTGAGGTGATGAATACCACCAGCAACCAATGGTTCACTGCAGCTCCAACACATACTCGTGTCTCTGATATGAGGACAGCTCTAGTAGGTGACATGTGGTACCTCATGGGAGGATTTGTTCAGGGTTACTATAGTGACATGGTGTACAGCGTATCCCTCCCAGCTCTCATTTCTCAGGTTAACTCCAAGAACACTAAAGAAGAGATATGGAAGGAAATATCAGGACTAGGACATAGAAGATCTTCCCCACTCTCCATCAGTGGGTCTTTGCTGGCATTAGGTTGGGATGGGAAAGTCATGACTGCAATCCACCACTACCAACCTGAGACTGGGGAGTGGGTGAAAGTAGGAGATTTAATATCTCCACGATGTAACTGCGCCTGCACACAAATTACTGAGGAAGAAATATTAGTGGCTGGAGGATGGGATGACCGTACAACATTAAAAAGTACTGAATTCTACAAACTCCTTTGAGTAATGAGTCTAGTTTTAGGTCAGAGTAGAGAGTCTTTGCATAATTATAATTGTCCCGAAGTCTTGACATGTGTACAGTATGGCTACGCTATCACTGGAGTGCTGTGAGTAGGTGTGGCAGGAGGGTGTGGTAAGGTAATCCTATCCCATCATCTCGAGATCCATCAATATCAAGCCGAGTCAGCAAGTCTGTCACACTCTCAGGAGAAAGCTGTGAGGGGAGAGAGATTGCAATATGAGAGACATATTCTGATGTATACCTTTCCCAGCTTGATTAGTGTGGCCTTCAACTCTGGTGCAGTGACATAGCCAGTAGCCCCAAGGTCAACGTCACTCAACAGATCCAACAGGGTCTTTTCCAAGGGTGTGGCCACACGAGATGGAGGTGTGGTTCCATGATGAGAATTGGTTTCAGAAATAGGGGGGAGTGGCTGGGAGGAGATACCCAAGGATGGAGCTGGAAGAGGAGATATAGCACCATCAGTTTCAGTGATGGGTGTGGTAGTAGGTGTGGCTGGTTCTTTAGGGGGATCATGTGACTTCTGCTTCTGGGACAATGCTTGCATTCTATGAATCGATATAAATTCTAAGTGAACATGCTGTCATGGTGAGCATTTGCAGCATTGACCTTTCACTCATTTGCATGATGGTGCTGTCATCCACCAAGTCATAAGGTGACCTGTAACCACATAGCTGGCTTCATTAGGTGGGAATTTTAAAAGCTGTACTTACTTTTGTTTGAGTGCTTTCAGTTCATCTTGTAGAATGGTTTTAGCTCGAGTGATGGTTGACTCTGGACGACTTGAAGGGGTTGTGGAAGCTAGTGACTGCTGCATCTGCACATATACACCACCCCCCACCAGCTGTAACCGTAGAGATATCATAGGAGAGTATGTGCTACATATGGTCTCACATTAAGGGATATCATAGGAGAGTGCTACATATGGTCTCACATTAAGGGATATCATAGGAGAGTGCTACATATGGTCTCACATTAAGAGATATCATAGATAGAAGAGTGCTACATATGGTCTCACATTAAGGGATATTATAGGAGAGTGTTGCATATGGTCTCACATTAAGGGATATCATAGGAGAGTGCTACATATGGTCTCACATCATAAGAGAGTGCTACTTATGATCTCACATTAAGAGATATAGGATGGTCTCACATTAAGAGATATCATAGGAGAGTACATGCTACATGTGGTCTCACATAAGAGATATCATAGGAGAGTGCTACATATGGTCTCACATTAAGTTAACTTACTTCCTTATCATTGGTTTTTGAGGGCATTTTGAGGATTCCCATAGGGAGTCTCTCCCTGACCCGTGGAACTGCAGTTCCCCCCATTAGTGGCTGAGGCAGGGCAGAGCCATTAAAGGGGGAGGAGGGGGGTGGGGGATGGGGGAGGAGGGGGATGGGGGATGGGGGGAGGGTGGATGGGGGATGGGGGGGGGGGGGAAGGAGGATGGATGGGAGGAAGGAGGGGTGGGTGGGGAAAGAGGTGGATGAAGGTGACGGGGTGGGTGGAAAGGGATGATAGAGGTGTATTGAATAAAGTTATAGTGATGCTACCTTTCTTCCTGTGACACAGATGATGTCAATGGGTTTGACAAAGACACCATGGTTAGGTGGACACTGGAAGTAGCGTCGTCCTTTCAATGTTCCATTGCTGTTGCCAACTAAAGGAGATAGAAAACAAATAATTGGCTGGCTAGCATGGTGACTGGAGACGTCACCTGGCATATCCAAATGGACTCCGATGTAGATCTGATCGAAAGGATCAAAATCCAACTTTCCAATGTAACTGATAACTCCCAGTCTCTCTCCCCTGATGATCACTTTATCCCCCAGTAGAATCTGCTGTCCACTCCTAGCATTGAATAAAATGAGCAATTTGGTGACATTCAGTCATCTTCCCGACTCACTTTGTGATTTGATTGGTGAGGTGTCGTTGGCACAGTCCCTTTCCGAGAGTGAGGGCTCCAAGACTCTGCTTGCTCTTACACTCGGAACAGGCACAACCCACGAGGGGAGGGGGGAGAGTGGCGTCTCCATGCTTCCCAGGCTGCTGAGGAGAGAGGGAAGGAAGAGTCTGGGCTGTGGGATATGTGGAGCTTCGGGTGTGACGATGGAGCCTGTGGTATAGTGATTATCATCACATAATTATGCGTATTGGGGGAGGGGCAAGAGGGATGACCTACCTGTGATCCACATAGTTCCCCTTGGCGTCCACTGTTCTGGCTCTCTCTGCAGCCGTAGGTACATAGATGGTCCCTTCTGCTTGGCCCTGCAATGTGTAGACTTGATGTGGGTAAGGTTCTTACAGATCCAACTCATCTCATCTCACCTTTGCCCTCTGCTGCTCTATCAATCTCTCCCTAACCAAAATTCATGCCAAAAATTAATTATAGAAATTCAGACTTTTTAACTTACTTTTCCTGGCGCCTTTTCTCTCTGAGCTGAGCTCTAGCTTTTTCCTCTCTGATTTCAGAAGGTGTCATCTGAAATTTTAACAAGAAAACTAATAGAAAGTGTTCTCTATGTAGGATGACCGAATCATAACGACTATTTTTTACCTGGATAATTGAAAGTTGACCTCTCAGATGCTATACATAAAATATGAGAATATCAATCTACAATAATTATCAGCCACCAACAACATACCCTTATTTCATTTCTAGCTTTCTCCAATTCACTGTGCAGCTTGGTATTCTCTGAAACCACTGTATGAATACATGACTCAAGGCTCAATGCAGATAGCACATAGCTAGCTAGTTACCTTCTTTGTATTGTCTCTCCAAGTTATCATCGTGTGTGGTGATGGCGATCAACTCCTGCAGAGCTAAAGACACATCTGTCTGCATTCCTTGCAGCATTCCTTGCAGTGACCTCTCTCCCTTTCCAGCTAGACCAAGCTACATACATCATGTTCAAGTCAGTCCAAGTCACAAATCACCATGGCTACAGTTAACTCACAGCTTCTATTAAGCTAACAGCAGAGGCACCTGCATGGATCATTATAATGAAGTCTTAGCTACTTGTCATTTGAGGGCATACTTTTAATCTCTTCTGCAGTAGCTGCAGCTGTCACAGATGACTGTTCTGGTTCTCCCTTCCCTTTTTCTTGATCTTCAGCTTCAACTGCTTTGCTTCCCTTCAAATCTAAAAAAAGATCAGCTGTTGTAATTGTATTTAGTGGCTAGTTACCTGGAGATTTGATGGCTGCATTTGCAGTCTTCTCTTTCTCAGCAGGAGCAGTGGAAGTCTCCATGATACAAAAAAAGGGTGGGGCTCGTTGCTACAATATACTTTAACGCGCGCGCAAAACTAGATCACGTGACCCTTATGACGTCATAATTCAACGTGCACTTCATGCATTGGAGTGGAGATTGTACACAACCTTCCTTGCTTTAGGCGGACAATACGCTCTTTGTGAAGTAGCTGCGTTCACTGTAGTAAGAGAGTAGTGAGTAATGGGGGGAGGTCAGTCGACTGAAGTCCCAGGAGGAGGCTCAGAAGGTTATCACGTCCTCAAGGTGAGAAAAGAAAGTGCCAAGTTCAGGGATGGAAGATATGAACGCTCAATTTGCTAGGTATTAGACAACTCACCTGCACAGCATACTGCCTTGGAGCCGTTCTTTGACTTCATAATATCAATTGATGGAGTTAGACTGGTGAGTGTGGCAAATGCCCCTGATGGTTAGCTATTATGACTGGTATTGTTCTGAATAGAACCAGGAGAATGATATGTTGAAGCAGATACTGCAGAAGTACATTGACCAACCAGTTAGGATCACAATCTTTAACTCCAAGAGCCGCAAAACCAGAGGTATGTATTATAGAATACTCCTATAGGCCTAATACTTTTATTGAATGTATAGATATTAGACTGGTGCCAAGTAATACTTGGGGAGGACAAGGTTTACTGGGTGTCTCCATCCGGTTCTGCTCATTTGAAAAAGCAGCAGAGAACGTGTGGCATGTGTTGGTAAGATAATCCAGCTACCTGATAATTGAGTTCCATTTAAAGCACACCACATTTTCATTTGATTTCAGGAGGTGCATCCTAACTCTCCGGCAGCACAGGCCGGTTTGATCCCCCATACTGACTATATTGTTGGTTCGGATGCCATGACTAGTGAGGACGACCTCTACTCTCTTGTGGAAGCCAATAACCACAAACCCATCAAGCTCTACGTCTACAACTCACTTAGTGATAGCTGTAGAGAGGTAAGGGCTAAATCTTATTATGAGAAACAAAGGATAGGGGGTTGTTATGTGACTTTAAACAAGACATAAGCTTGGACTACAAGGGATTCATTGCGGTGTCTTTGCATAACTACATTGCAATGTGGTATATTATTTCCATTTCCTTGTCTTTCTCCTGCAGGTAATGCTAACTCCTAATTCTGAATGGGGCGGGGAAGGGAGTTTGGGGTGTGGCATTGGTTATGGCTACTTGCACCGCATCCCTGACAAAGAGGAAGAGCAAAAACCTGCTGATCCTGAAAGGGGTGTGGCTGTGGACGTCCCAGATGGAGGGAAGAGAGTGGAGTCTGGTCTGGGGGGTGAAGGTTATGCCGATGTAAGTGGTTGTTTCATTCCTCTTTATTTCCTTCCTCACTCGCATCCTGTCCCTTTCTAGGCTCCACTTTCAGTGCCCAGCCAACCAGGAACACCAGGACAGGCTGCCTTGACCCCTAGAGATGCCGTGGGATCCCAACCACCTGTGGAGGCACAGGGAGGCGGTGGAGATCTATCCAGCAACCCTCCTATGGCACCCCAAGGAGCCGAAGCATTGTCCAGACACCCTACTGAAGTGGCACCAGCAGCACTGGAGGCTGGAGTACAGGAATTATCGATATCCGATTCCTCACGTTTGCCCATCCTCCCAGAGTCACTGATCCCAGCACCCGTGACTGTCTTGCGCTCCTTGCAACAGTCTGTGTCCCCACATCAGCATCATCCTGACCCTGGACAGCAGGCACCGCTGATGACCACAGCCCCTCTCACTGCCACACCCCAAAGCACTCTCCCAGGAATGCCGACTCAGCAGTTTATGCACACTGGGAGTATGCATATGAGCAGTCCACCACCAATGAGCAATCCAACCTTCCCTGTCACGCAGGTCCCTGTGTCTAGTTCTCTCGCGCACAATGGAGGAGGTGTGTCTTCAACAGGATTGCCCCAAGGTCCTCCTACCATCAGCTTACCAACTGTTGCACCAACCATCAGCTTAGGTCCTAGTCCCAACCTTATTCCTTCCACTTCCAATGCCTAAGCTCTCACAGATGCTGTATTATTGTCATGGAAATACATGTATTTAAAGTCTGATTTTATAAGAGTGCCAGTGGAACCTCCGAGTAAAGGACACTTTGGGTTTGTCCTTTGTAGAAAGCTTGTCCCTTTCTCAAAAGTATTAAATGCAGCAAGGGGCCCAAAAGAGCATCCTTTGTTCTTTTCTTGGAGGGTCCCATATCAGAGGTTCCTGATAACAGACTAGCTTATACACTGATTTGAGTGGATGGATCATGGATTCAGTATTGCATAAAAATTATTACTGAAGAAGTTTTAAGAAGTGGGTATACATGTGCAAGTTAGTAACATAAATTTAGTTTAGGCACACAGAGCTAGAGAAGGCAAATGGAGTATAAACTTTTAACACTGTAAGAGTGGCGAGATAGTTGCTTCAATGTCCACTGAACGTGAAACAGCTCTGATCTCTGGTTATTATAGGTAAAGTGTGGAGAATTGAAAAACCTAATTGATAGGGGTCATCTCTTATCCAGTTCCAGAGTGAGTGAGTGGAGATGTGCTAATCTATAAAGATTGATGAAGCAAAATCATTCTGCTGCTATCTATAGCTGTAAGTAAAGATTATACCGTTGGTTTCTGGAGGTCGTCTTTAATTGATTCCCTTCCAAGAAAAGCCTTTTCTTCATGAGTTGACCAGACAGGAAAAAGCTCTCCACAGTTTTTCTACGCATGGTCTCCAACTGACACTGGTCCACCTGCACAAAATACAAGTCATTAAACACTCTGGAGAGTAAAGTTCTTCAAAGTCTCCAGTTTACCTGTTTGGACATTGTTTCATAGTGCTGTAACCAGTATCCAGCAAGTCCTCTATCCACTAACTCCATATCAGTTAGTGATCCCACCCCCTTTTCCAGAACTCCTACATCGGGGAACTGTAACACATCAAGAGTGGGACCAGGTTGGGGACCACCTGGGTGGACTTGGTGCTGGTAGGCAAGTCGGGACATTGGCTTTTGCAGAACTTTCGAGTTCATTAATGATAACTGTGTTACTGGTACCACAGCAGAGGGGTCATAGTTCAGTGAAGCCCTTGCCGGCATGGCAAAAATATTGGGTTGGAGAGGGGTCAAAGGTTGCATACCAGCAGGAGCAGGGGCTGGGTAGCCAGGTGTCCCACCAGTTGCATGTTGAGTAATGGGGACAGGAGATTGGAGGAGAGGGGATGTGGGGTGGGGCGACTGAAGCGAGTTCATGTGAGGTGGGATGGCAGTGGGTGGGGCTTGGAGATTAGGCTCCACCACTCCAGCAGGATAGACAACTTGTTGCTGCTGTTGTAGTACTTGTTGTTGTTGTAACATCTGTTGTTGTTGTTGTTGCTGTATTAGTTGTTGTTGTTGCTGCTGCTGGTTTTGTAATAGCAATGCTTTCTGTAGTGGATGGAGACCTAAAACCAACAAGAGTTAAAAGACAATTTAAAAAAACATCAACTTATGATGCACATACCTGCAGCATCCACACTAGCTTGAGGGGATCCCACCACTGCCACACCTACTTGCGGTTGGTACATAACCCCACCCATATTTTGTTGGGGGAGGGAGAGAGGGACAGTGGAATAAGAATTGGCCAGCAGAGGCTGTTGCGTCTGTGCAGGAAGAGGCAACTTCTTTCTGGCTAGTGGTTGAGCATGATGTGTTGGTGGAGTACCAGATATCTGGAGAAAGAGAAGGAGAAGTTTGGCATACTTTAGTGGTTCTTTCCATACTGTGCATGTCTTGTACACTTACCAAGCTGCTGTTTGGAGTTTGGTTGGCAGTGGCAGGAGTGGGTGTCGTTTCCCCAGCTAGAATTCTCTGTCTCTTCTCGAGGATGATGGAGTTCTGGTCGATGAGATGTTGTGTGGTAGACAGTGTCTGAGAGAAGTTTGAAGGAATGGGGAGAGTGCTGGGGGTTGAAAGAGCAGGGCCACTGCTGGGGGTGGTAGGGGAGATTAGTTGGACACCTTTGGGGGTGGAGGCAGGAGATACGGAGGGATGGTGGGCTGCAAATACATAATTAAAAATACTATTTACGACTATTTCTGTTAAACTCACTATTTGAGTGAGAACTATAAGATTTGCTCTTGTGTGCTTTCTCTGAGGCGCTGGCCGCTCCGTGAGTGCGTGACCTGGAGTGGGCTGAGCTTTTACTGCTACTCGAGTGAGAAGTACCGTGTTTCAGTCCTATTGGAGATGACGAGCGAGAGTGGCTACTACGCGACGAGTGTCTTGAATGATAATGGCTAAATTATGATGATTAATAGTTCAGATTATGCCGTGATTTATCCCCACATTATACTGACCTATCACGGAGCTTGCTGGTTCTCTCCCCTTGAGCACTGCCGTGCTTGTTCCTCTCCCCTTGGACACTGGCATACTTATTGATATCCCTACCACCACCACCATCTTTGGCTGATCGATTACTCCCTCTCTCTCTGTGGGAATGACCACCTCCCCTCTCAGAGCGAGTATGGCCACTCCCCTTACTTACACTCTCCCCTGATGACCTGTGCCCTTCGTGGTGTAAGGACTTGCTAGCAGAGGAAGAGGTTGAACCCACCGTTGTCTTCCCACTTCCAGCACTAGCATGCGAGGATTCAGTCTTTGCCCTAAAAAATAATCTTTAATTTTCATTCTTTTTTTTTTTTTTTTTGCTGAAGGTAAAACTGACTTTTTGAGGGAAGCTTTTGGACGTTCCCATTGAGATTTGTCCAGCTGCTTGTTGTAGTAATAGACACGTCCAGAGGAACTAATGTGCTCCGTCCATACACTGTCCTCCTGTTCCTCCCTCTCCACACTTCTCTGCCTCTTCCCATTGGACGGCGTGGAGTCATGTGATTTTGTGTCCACACCACGCTCCTCACTCTTACGATTATGGACGTGGTTAGATGCTGAAACCAAGAGGCAGAGAGGATAAATACAACAACCGTGAAAATAAGCAAGCAGCGGAACGCACAGAGTCTGGCACTTTGGCTTGGAGTGTGGACGACTCTAGGAGTAGAGGAGTCAGTGGAGGTCCTGGCCTGCAAGTCAGCCTGTGGGTGGTTGCGTGCATTTGAGAGGTGCCTCTCTGCCTGAGTGGATGCTATATCTGGATCTTCAGAAGAGTTTCGCCCACTGCTGTGATGGTGGTTCCAAGTCTCTGTATACTACAGAATACGAACAGATTTGAGTTGTAAATCAAGCCGAATCATGTATAAAGTGTGGCAATACTAAATTTTATTCTCCTATCTTGACTTAGATGTGGTGAGCCTTTCGTAATCTTGCTTGGCTACTTGAATGGAAGGAGCTCAAACTTTGCACCTCTCTAAGAACAACCAAACTGTGGCCACTGAATGAGCCAGCTTACCAGATTCTTGTATGTCTTTACTTTGAGGTTGCCTTTATCTCCTTCCACTCTGTCAGAGGCAGGCATTATAGAATGCTGATTCAGCAAATACAAAACAGGCTTTTGGCCAACAAACCTGTCAGAGTGTTTCCGTTGATTCATGATAACCTCTCCAGTGGCAAACAACTCCAGCATCTATCCTCACTCGCGCACAACATCTATTCCAAGCAAAATGCCATGTAAATCAATTACAAGACTTGACCCCACCCAGTAAGTTCTAACACTTTCTTAGCTTTGTGAAGCCGAAAGCAGCCTTTTGAGGGAGGAAACTGTACCTAAAGGTGGACTTGACTTTTCCCGCTGGATATATAATGGAATATTACGAGCTGGATAGCAGAACACGACTCTAAAACGCTTTTTCTTCTCTACCTCTCATGATTATTGTGCCAACCATATGCAACATCACGTGCGCCAAATTCAATTTTTACTCGCATATAAGGGAAAATCCCTTGGAAGGAAGTGCAGGCAGAATGCAAAAAGATTGCAGTAGAGTTGCTCAGCTTCTTGTAGCTAGCTAGCTAGCTCTCTAACTCTAACTAATGTCCAGATGCTGCGGCGGTTGAGTAGATTAAGAGTTATTGTCGTGATCCTGCTAGGCCTGACCTGCTTAGCATGGCTAACATCTCTGCTGCATCGCAGTAACATGACACCTCCAGCAAAAGTATGATGCTTTTAGCTGCATCAATCATTATTATCTCTTACCCTAGCAGCCTAGCTCCTGGAAACATAGCTAGCTGGAGAGTTTGTTAACAACTTTTTTATTTGTTTTTTGCAGGTAGTAACAACTGGTGCTGAGGAGGTGTCCCATAGTGAGGGGGGAGGTGTGGCAGGAGAGAGACAGGTCTATAGGCACTTGCTGGATATGAGAGGTACAACTACACATGCCCCTCCCTCAGCTTCCTTCATCAAACTAGAAGGGGTTGATGCAACAGGAAATGTGAGTGTTTTTTTCTTCAGTGTAAAATGACATGAGTGTAGGAGAGGGAGAGAAAAATAAATAAAACCATTGGAAGCATCTTTGACAGCTGTGTCTCTCTAGCTGTGTAGATGATGTAATGGACAGTGTAATTTGAACAGTGCAGGTAGCATCTGTCCCACTGCTCATGCATGATCTATTGGTCCAATGCCACACACCATGCAAACCTTTGAACCTTGTACTGTAGTAATTAATGCATGCCAACCACTTTTCCCTTGATTATGAGAGCATTCCAAATACTTCTGCCCTGTTATGGCCTTTCTGGCAAGTGCTTTGGTCTGTTACTTGGTAAATCCTATTTCTAAATTTCAGCTTAGTAGAATGGTAGTTGGCTCACTTCATTGAAATGTGTTTGTTTTGCATTTTTCACAATCAACGAGTCGTTTAATTGGAACAGAGTGGAGTGCCCACACAGACTAACATTAATATTTAGAGAACTAGTGAAAGCAAACACATCAGTACCATTACTTCCATTACAGGTTCTCATGTAGTTTTTATCTGAAAGATCTTTTAAAAATATTTTTTCTTTGAGGATAGTTTATCTTGAGAATGTGTTTTGCTGGTATAGGACATGTTTTTTGTGCATGGAGCGAATGTGGCACAACTGAAGTTGGTGTGTGTAGCACTAGAGGACTGCGAGGGGTTCAACTCGGAGGGCTGGATAAAGTCTCGCGTCTCGGGAAAGAAGAGAGCCACTATTGATCTGTATTTGAAGCAGATACCCACGCCAATAGTGGCAGGGATGAGTGAGCCCCTCCCAGATGACCAGGCAGCTCAGGTCTTCCTCAAACACCTCACTGACTACAGTCTTATGGAGGACTCTTTCAAAATGTATCCCTATAACTAAGGGTACGGTGGGTGGGGCTGGGGAAGGATACCCTATCCTCATGAGGCCCTGGGTGGGGCTGGGGAGGATGACACCCTTTGGGCTGGATGGGGCCCTAGGGGTATGGTGGGTGGGGCTAGGGCAGGATACTCTATCCTCGTGGCTCTAGCTAGGGGTATGGTTGAGGTTAGGGAAGGATTCTCACATGCATGTTGAAGTTGCGTGGTGCTACCACTCACCATGTGAAAGTTCTTTCATGCTCATCTCTGTTATTTGCTTGACTGAACATATTATTGTTAGTTATGTGTACCAGACAGACATAGGTACTGACATTCCTTCACTGGTCGACTACAAATATGGAGTCGAGACACTTTTCATTAGTTTACTAGCAAAGAGCAAATTTAGAACAATGGTGAGTGAAGAGTGACCATCAACTACATTGCATCAGTTGTGGTATATTCAGGATCCCAGCAAAGCTACTCTGTTTTTCATTCCATCTCGCTGCACTGCCTATCGGAAGTCAGTTCCAGAATTGGACCGTGGCATCAACAAAGCTGCCTCCATCATGAGGGACATGGTCACTCACATCAAACAAACCTTTCTATTCTGGAACCAAAGTCTTGGAACTGATCATTTTTACATCTGTGCCCATGACATGGGAACTGAAGTGGCCAAGTTAGCAGATAGGGGACTATGGAAGAATTCTATTGGTCTAGTCAACACAGCGGATTACTCAGAGCAGTACTTTATTCCTCATAAGGATATCTCGTTACCACCTCATCCGGGAAGGGGCACCATTGATTGGTCCCTCATTGGACAAGGTGGTGCAACCTTTGACCCCTATCAACGGACTTGGCTGGCCTTTATGGCAGGAAATGGAGGAAGGTATGAAGTATAATGGGTAACGATCATCAATGTCATAAATCTAATGATTGATCAATTATATGCAGAGGTGTGGTTAGACCACTGATCTACCAGCACTACAGAGATGATCCCGATTTCCATTTGGTAATGGGTCACATGAAAGAAAAGGATTATATAAGGTGGGTCCTTACTCCTTGGACATAAGGTGGGTCCTTACTCCTTGGACATAAGGTGGGTCCTTACTCCTTGGACATAGGGTGGGTCTCTAGATTAAGCCATATATGATGGTACTGCCATCATGTCAGTCTGGATGTAGCAAGGAATGGAATCTTGTCCTGTTCATGTATTTCATGGTCTCCTAAAGACATAAAATTTTGTACAGTTTGCATGGTGGCATTCGTTAATTGGGAATTTTACTACTTTTTATACGGTCTTTTTTACAGTGGCTTAAAGACAAGTAAGTTTTGTTTGTGTCCACGTGGGAACAAGGCATGGAGTCCTCGTGTGATGGATGCTCTGTGGTTTGGCTGTATCCCTGTCTTCCTTGCCGACCACTACCACCCTCCCCTCTACGGCCTCATCCCCTGGCACTCATTCTCAATCTCCATTCCAGAACAACAGGTATGAATGGAACAGTTTGACTGATCTTTTAGATTTCATAGTGCTCTTATGGTTGATTATAGGTAGATATTCTGAAGGTAATACTTCAAAATATTTCTCCTCAGCGAATCGCAAAAATGCAACACAATATATTGAAGGTGGGTGGAGCAATGAGTCATATGACTGTTCATCCCATCCCTTTGTGTGTGCGTAGATATATCATCACTTGACATGGCACAACCCTCCTCAACCTTATGATGCGTTTCATGCTGTCTTGTACCAGCTGTGGACCAGACGTCACACACAGAGAACTCACCCCATCCCCCTTTCAGGGGTGCTTAGATAGCATACATCAAAATTTTTTTACTTTTTTAAGTGGTAAAGGTCGCCAATGAAATAAATGATGAGTGCGCTTTATTTAGCATAAGCAAACAATAACATCGACAAGAAACAAAAAGCCTATTTTGCGTCGTTTCTTTTGAAGAGGAATGTTGCCGTCGCCCACTAGTTCTACTCCTGTGGAATCAGCTTTCACTGGGATGCAGGGAACACTTTGGAAATGGACGAATTACTTGTCTGGTGAGAATGAAGAAGCTAGCTAGCTCTCTAAAATGTAGCAATATCCTCGCTGGTACTAGCACTCATGGTAAAAAATCAGCTATTAAATTACTATTATGATAGGTTGGCAGCCACGCTGGTTTGTCCTGGAAGGTGGTATCTTAACCTACTATTTGTCACCCAATGAAATACATCTTGGTTCTCGTGGAGCCCTCAAGATACCATCATGTGATATCACCGGCAAGTCCAATAACTCTAATTAGTGCACACCTTTCAACGTTGCTTCCATACCATACTAGTACACCCAAGTGATAAGCAACGACTGGATATTGCGGCACCTGGGGGTAGACACATCTACCTTCGAGCAGTGTCCATGTCAGAGAGACAACAGTGGCTGCTAGCACTGGGAGTGGCCAAACAGACCGGCCTCCAACCAGATCAGGGTTAGCTACCACGCTGACTTATATCATGTGACAATCATAATTGTATCAGGTGATGGGAAGGGTTCTGGGAGTGTTGTGCAGAGTAAGATGAGTGAACTGCATAAGAACTGTCAACTCCTTGTCTCTCAGATTGCCAGTATAAGAACTTTGACCTCTGACGTCACCAGTGCTGACTCTAAGGTTTGTTGAGGATGAGTTCATCTTTGCTACAGTAATAATGTTCTTCCCAGGCTCTGGAAGATCTGTCATCTCAAGTGTCGGTGACATGTGACAAGTTTCTGAGTGTTCTCCAAGAATGTGTGGACTTATCCCTCACACAGGAAGTCACTTCCTCCCTCAAGCCTCTCCCACTCAAGGAACTTTATGTCTCTAAGAAAGGTTCACTTCATTACTGAACATGAGTACATGTACTAGATAGACTACACATGCACGTATCTACGTGTGCATGTGCTAGACTACACATGCACGTGTCTATGTGTACATGTACTAGAATGTGTCTACATGTGCAGACTACACATGTACATGTGATCTCACTTCATGTATTCATATGTGACATGATAGGTGGGAAATCTCCTGTCATAAGCAAGAAGGGACAACCGTCGTCAGGTTTCAGTGTTGAGGAGTTGTATCCTTCCCCTCCCACACCTTCCTCCTCCCTCCCCCCTATACCTTCTGAGCTCACCAGCAAGAAATCCTATATTAAAAAGACTTCATCCATTGAGGGGAAGTCCCTGCCCATTCACCTGCTGAAGGAATCAGCAGCTGGAGGAAGTCAAGTCCATTCACACATGTTGATCAAAACTCGGGTTGAAGATTCTGAAACTCCAGGGGACGAAACTGATTCCAATTTTAAACAACCTGACTCCATTCCAGCACAAGTTCATTCCAGTCACTCTCGTTCCCATTCCACATCTGATCATTTTATTACGCCTACTACCTCCCCTCAGCCTACACCGCCACTGTGCATCAAGGACAGGATCACTGTGGATGATGGCGAGTCAGCAAGGAGACACGAGACCTTTTTCTCATCCCTGCCCACCAAATTCCAAGACCTGGTGCTGGAGGAGAAGGATGGGATACCTTCAGAAGCATTCCTACAGTCCTGTCAAGCTGTTTTACCTTTCTTTGGTAAGTGTAGACCAATGCTTGTTGTCCCAGCTCATACATGCATGCTTATTATGTCTGCAGATACTTTGAATGCCACTGCATTTGCACCAGTGAAGGTCGATATCAGTGGCAATATACAGGTAACTTCTTTGGTTAGAATACACTTTTTTGACTGTTAAAACCTAAAATTGGTCATGAAAAAGTTTTTCAAGGCCAAATTTCTAAAAAGGGCCAAATTGACACTGAAATGTGATGCCTAGGTTCACTAAATAAATTTTGTGCCATTTTTTCAGAATTTACTATAATTTTTTTAAATGGCCAAATTTTTTACAAGACCAATAATACTGCAACATGAACACTCAGCGGTTCACTTTTGACCATTACAACTCTAATTCGTTGTGGAAAATTTTTGCCAATTTACCAAAGCTATAATAGACTTGGAAAATCTCCCAAAAATGGCCAAACTTTTTTTTACAAAGCCATGACACTCATCTAAGCATTCAGCATGATCATTGAATATCATTATGCAGAAGTTGAATAAGAAGTTTGGGGAGAATAGAGAGGCATTTTGGACACTTCAGGCCATGGTGGAGAGTGAACTGCAGGCTGGCACTCACAATAATAAAGACTCTGCCACTGATGCTCTCCTCTGGCTGAAGCGGTGAGGAGGGAAGGGCTCCATGATGTGATATAGTCTGACCTGTTCCTTTAGAGCCATGGAGTTTGTGCAGAAGTTCATAGCAGAAGTGGCTGGTGGAGAGAAGAATCTAGATGTGGCTGCAGGCAAGGCTTACAGTGTCTCTTTACGAAGATTCCACTCCTGGATAGTCAGGGGAATATTCAACGTTAGTGAATCCATCATCATGATCAACCAATACAGTGCTATGTAGAAAGTGTTTCATGCAACTTCATCTATTGGATGATGCAGCTGGCGATGAAGGCAGTGCCATATCACTGTGACTTCCTCAAGTTGCTTGGGTCACTGGGTACAGATGAAGGAGAGCGTCAGGTGATTGCAGACATGGCAGTGTTTGCTGCTAGTCTTGGAGAAATTGTGCACATTCTGAACCAGTTCTATCAACAACACAACCTGGACCCTTTACCAAGTTCTTGACTTTAACAATGTCACTTAACCAAGTTCTTTGATTCCTTTATCAATTCTATTATCAAATGTTCCCCTAACAAACAAGCTACATACATAATAACAAAGATATAATATGCCACTATGCATAAAATAGTCTTTCCTACATACAAAAACAAACTAAAAACGTTTCTACATCATCATCAGGTACTTTGCAACAAAGGATAGTGCTCCTGCCATGCTAGTACTGCCACTGCCTTCTAACGAAGAGTTGATTAGAGGGTTCCAGTGAAAAGTACCCCCTGGGCGATAATTCAAGTCGGCTGCTTGTGGCCCATCCACAGTTGCCATGGTGATAACATTATACGGCCTATGACGCGGTAGAGGAGTTTGTTTCACCATAAACTGGTTGTTATGGTTGCACAAGTTCAAAGTCCTGCCAGCAAGTGTTGAATCGGGAGGTGAGTTTGAGCGCCATGGCCGTACCTTTGGGGATGGTGTTTCAGTTGATGGGGGGCCATTATGCAAGGCTTCAGGAGATAGTGGTGGATGATCAGGAGCGTTATGCCGTGCTTCAAGAGATGGTGGACCGTTATGCCAAGTTTCAGGTAGGTTGTGCCGTGCTTCAAGAGATGGTGGACCGTTATGCCAAGTTTCAGGTGAGTTGTGCCGTGTTTCAAGAGATGATGGACCATTATGCAGAGTTTCAGGTGAGTTGAGCCATGCTTCAAGAGATGGTGGAGTATCGTGCCGAGTTCCAGGTGGGTTGTGCCGTGCTTCAAAAGACGATGGATCATTATGCCAAGTTTCAGGAGCCATTGGGTGATGCATGTTAGTATGATGCTGTAACTTGAGAAGTGGTGGATCTCTGAAATGCTGCAAGCAGTTGAAGAGACTCAGAGTGGTGCTCACATTTCCAGGAAAGTTGAACAACGGTAGTGCTGCTGGTGATGAAGGGTCAGAGGTCAAGAGACTCCTCAACCACTTTCTCTGTCCAGTGAAATTTGTTTTCGGCATCATCATCTTCTGATAGAGTGGAGAATCCAAAGTGGGGATATCATCATCCATGGAGAGGAGGGGAACCCCACCCCCCTTCCCACCAGGCCACACCTCTTCCCATCCAAGTCGTGGAACATTAGCAGTAGTAGTAGTGGTCCTATCAGTGGAAGCATTGGTCAGTCGACATACTGCTTCATACGTCTGGTTAACAGAAGGAGGATATCCAGGGACAACGGCATCTTGTTGGGGCTGGGAAAGAGGTGTGGCAGTCTCAGAAGCGAAGAGTGGAAGAGATAGTGACTGAGCAGCAGCAAGGAGAGTGGACACACACATCAAGTAAATGGTAGCACCGCTCCAAGCAACCTGTCACCAAAGAAACATCCACTAGTAATCCAAACCCATTAGCATCACTATATAAGGCATCTAGTACATTTATGGTTAATTAGTATTTCCTACCAGTGCATGGTTTCAAAACTCAAAATAAAGTAATAAAGCCCTGCTGTTTCATCCACACAATCTTGGCAAGCTGTTGCACACAATAATAACACAACACGCATTTCCAGCTTGGACTTTATACAATGCAGTATTCTATGTGGGGGAGCTTGGGAACACAGCCCAAACTACCTCTGAAGTAGGCTTGTGTTGTAGTTACTTGTGCTAAAAGGAATACATTTCAAAGAGGCCCCATCCACTACATGCACATGTGCATGTTGCATGTAGGTTTCATGCACATGTGCATGTGTGGGTTGTTTTGTACCTTAGCAGTATGCTTCAACATTGATGCCTGCAAATCCGACGATTCCCAAAAGGCTGCAAGTTCAGTGTAGGTGAGCCATCCCCGACGACGAGCTTGCTGCATAGCAATCCTGTGAACAATGGGTGGGATGAAACAGGTTGCCATGGTATCAATACAAGTATTATGTAATATCAAGTAAGATTGAGTTCATTAAAGAACGTACCGTCCTTCAACACTGCTAACAAATGTGTAGAATTCTTGAAGTGGTACATAGAGGCGCCAATCCTGGGTGGAGTACAGTGAGAGAAAAGAACAGAGTTAGCTGTGATACCCATGCCATAGGCGGCTCAGCAGGGCTTTATTGGAATGCGGGGATAATGCAATCTAATTGGTCACTAAGAGACGCTAATGAGAATATGCCAATCTTTTTCCATGCAGCTGCTTGGGGACAGAGTCACTAAAATTCAATTATATACTGCAGTGGAACTTCAGTACAGAATCAATCACACATCTTGTAAACAAGTTATACTTTTCTCCATCAATCCTTATCTTTACCGCATACCCCCTCCAGAGTAATAAAAAGTTGCTGCCCTAGAGGTGCACGCCAAGAGAAGCTACATATCAAGCTTTCTATAAGACTTCTATTGACTTTTGGAAGAACTGGTTTCTTTAGTGGATCTCTTTAAAAGTATATATTCGGAAACATCTTGTAGTCACATCAAAGGAAGGATATAGACTTTTATACCAGGTGGATTATCTCTCCCCCAAATAACCACAAGATCAAGAACGGATACCACCTCCAACAACATTCCCTTTTATATGGGTTAGTATTTCTACTCTTTATTTAAATTATTTCATAGTTCATAGTTTTGACTAAAAGTCCTACCTTCTCAATTTATGATTATAATGATCCATTTCTTCCTGCTAAACCCATCACTGATTCTAAACCAATCAGATTAATTATGAATTATTGGTTGAATTGTGACACTGCTTCACTCTGTACTCGTCAATTACACTAAGTACGAACAAGAATGGTTTCAAATTATGCCAAACATTCAGGCCACAGACGCTAGCCATGGTATCATTCGTCATAGGAGGGGGAGGGGAAGCACAGGGGAAGGTTTCAATATGAAAACCAACCAACCAGGGACTGCTTGTTTGTGAGACCGTAGCTTCCAGGGCTGGTCTATGGGATGAGGAACTGCACATTCCAGGAATTGCATTCTCAAGCAGGGATGGCACACACATGCATAATAACACACCAGATGGTCCTCATCACAATGTTATTTATTTACTTGCTCATTAACCAGAAATTAGTCCCTCTAACGTGCAAAGCCATGCAGGTGCAAACTAGGGAAGAGAGAGAGAGAGAGAGAGAGAGAGAGAGAGAGAGAGAGAGAGAGAGAGAGAGAGAGAGAGAGAGAGATTTCCAAATTTCGATGCCCTCTTCATTTTCCCATCCCATCTCGTCCTCTACATGCTGGACTCAGAACAAGTGAAGTGTTTGTGCCCTCAAGCTGAATACTGCACTGAAGTACTAGAGTAAGTGCCTGATACCACAGAAGCTGGAAGAATCCCGTCGGCCTGAATCACACAAATGACATCATAATTCACCATGTACAATAAATGAACATAGTGTAGAATATAACAGAGAGACCAAGCCAAGTCAAGCCAAACCAGTCACCTGAAACCTGAAGCATAGGGCTACTTCTAATTGAAGGCTATAATTAGTTAAATAGTAGTACTCTATGGGTGCTTTCTACATGGCAGCGGCCATACAGTACTAACATCCATATACAATCCCAGCCAGCACTACTTCATCACTCAGAAATTCAGCAGAATGGAGACAGCATCAATAATTACTCCACCTGATCAACATGCAGATATGAAGCCAGCATGATTGTGTGCTGGCCATGCAGTCTCCTGTATTTCACTCAAATCATGCAACTTCCATATATATATATATACACATGCCCTGAGCCTTCAGTGAATCATTGTGATGTAATTAGAGACTCACTATAGCTTTGAGAAAGTTGTACTCCAAGTTATCCAAGACTCGTTTTGGGGTCACACCTGTGTGTGGCAAAAAATTAATCTATTATTAAGTCACACCTGTGGGGAAAAAATCAGTTTTTTTAACAGCACTAAAATATTATGGATAATTATAATAATAATCAAGGGAGGGCCTCACCTATGGCTGCCCAATCTGAATTAGATAATGCTTCCAATTCTCCTTCGTCATTCATGTACTTTGAAGCCACAACCTGATCAAATGTATAAATCTAAGTCATGTGATAGTCATGTGATAGTGATAATTTCACCATGGCAATGAGGAAGAGGTCACGTGACGAAACAGTGGTGAGGTAGTCTGGGTTAGTCTCTGCCAATCTTCGGATGTAGATTAATCCCAACAACAAGGACCACGGGGAAATACCACCCTCCCTGCAGACGTGTGTGTGTGTGTGTGTGTGGGCATATGTTTGCATTAGACTCCACTACCCTCAATAAGGTCACAGCAATTATATGAAGTCAAACCTGACTTAGTGACTATGATTAGAGAGCTTTCAAATAACAAAAATTAATAGTAAAAATTAATGTTACAGGACGGTTCTCCAAGGTAGTGAATGTCATAAGCAACTATAATGCCATTTCTGGTTGTTGGGAAGTAGTACGTTTTAGCACAGGATGAGTCAGCGAGTAGGAGTGGCAAAGTTCTAGATACGATGGATCAGTGTGTATGAAGGTTCCAAGAAAGCAAAAAGGATACAGTGTGCATCCTATGGAGTGCTGGTCATTATTTAACCTCACCATTCAAAGAATGCATGGGGTGCTCAAGAATGGCAGTTAGCAGAGCTCTGTTGGAGATCCTGCTCATTGACATCATGGGAATCCGACCAATCAGAACCTCCCACCTAACAACCATTAAGCATGTTAAGCAGAGGTCAAAGGGGTCACAGGGGCCAGAGAAGACAACAAGGAGGCAATGGACCAGGGTAGGAGGCAATGCTACAATGGGTTTCATATTCCACCCCCTCAATACTCAAAAAAAGCTTACCTGACTAGGTCCGCAATGTAGCCACGTTTGAGGACCTTGCGAGAGGACTGATAGGATGGCATAGCACTCAACACTGAAGACAGAACAAGATCTGAAAAACACACAAAGCAACACAAATAATACCTTGCTAAAAGTCGAAACCCCTCTATCTCTCTCTCTCTCTCTCTGACTCAATGAGGGAAAACACATGAAAGGGAGAGTGTAATTGCAGCAAATTGAACACTATCACTAGACTTAGTGACGCAGGAGTAAAAGACACAATCATAACAGATTACATGCCAGAATAGAAGTAAACTAAGCATGCTTTTCAGACATTACAAAGGAACCATGACGCAGTTCAGATACCCTATCACACAACCTTCATATACTATGTCTTCTTCATGCAGACACAGGCCAAACTTAAAACCTATAAAATCACAATAATGATTATTGATTGCTGCTTACTCATCAACCTCCACGTGTACATGTGGACATGCACTCAAACTCCACATGTACATGATCACATGTGCATGTACACATGTACTCAACCTCCACGTGTACATGATCACATGTGCATGTACAAAACCTCCACATGTACATGTCCACATGGGAGTCGACCTCCAAGGCATTTGAGAGGAATGTGGGAAGAAGGTAGATCATGTCACATGCATGGACCAGAAAGGTAAACATGTACACACATGTAACATATGAACAAGAGCATTATTCCATGATGTTTACTAAATAAGGCAGCCTTAATAGTGCAATCTGGAACCAAATAGGGGAACGCTTCATCATGCTTTTCCCACCAAAAGTGGTTTCAAATTGCACATTTGGGAGTCGGTTCATGCTTCTGCCTCCCAAAGTGTAACTCTCCCAATACAGCAAAATATTTGCAGAAATTGACAGGATGGAGGAAGTGACTCCAGTAATTTGTCCAACAGCCATTAACTGTCGGAGAACTCATTTCTGGAAGACAATCAAAGCCCCAGCCATGAATTTCAAATATGGACGGAGGAAGTAAGCAAGTATTTTAAGAAGTCACTACTAATAAAATCATGACTATATTCATATTCTACTTGTAAGCTAATAACTACTATCATAATTTCACTCTCCATAAAAGGATAAACGAAAACGTCTCTCATACCACAACTGCCATGCTCAGGCAGAATAGAATAGTTGGAATACCCACAAATGTAGCATCATTATTATCACCCCTGAGAAATTCTCATCCAATAATCTCCACCCTAAATACTCGCACAATTGGTAACCCAAGGACCATGGCATCAGCCATCACATACTTTCATAGTGTAGGCCACACATACAGGAGATAGGACACCCATACCTCAGAGTGCCACGCCCTCCCATGAGTACACCACTACACTATACTATGTCTTGTGTACATGGCTCAATCATACTCACCATTCAGAACTTCAGAAGAACAGTTGTACTCGTCCTCACCAGCGATACAGAAGCGTTTCTTCATACATTCGCTTCTCTCTGGGTCAACTTGAGACATCAGCATCTTTACTCGTTCCGTTCACTTCAGAAAGTAGGCCAGTAGTTCAAGTGTTCCTAGCAACGTTCCTTGCCGCTATAAACAGTCAGACTTCCTCGCTATTACTAAACTTTGCCCGGTGTCTCCTTGAAGGGTGACGCAGCCATTTTTTTTTTCTTAGCTGGGAGGATCACAATGCGCATGCGCAATAGAGCGCCATGGGCGTGGTCAACGGCGGGAAATTCAAATAATCCCATTTTATATTGTGCAAGTGACAGGTGGTGCATGGAGAATCCTGTTTTGTTCCACTTGCTAAGTGCCACAATCACAACATGGTCATTCAGTGACAGTTTCCATTCCTGCCCTAAACAGGTTAAACTGACTGTTGAAGAGTAATAGGTCAGATTTCACCACTAGGATGAACCTAATACTATGGTTTCACACTGACCTTTATTCACCATAGGTATTCAAAGATATAACATGTAAATAACATACAGCTATGTGGAGCCAATAATATGAATGAATAAATACTAATAATATTGTAACAATGGGACATGTATAATAGTGGTACAGTGGTTATTAAGATAGAGAGTGAGTGAATGAGTGAGTGAGTGAGTGAGTGAGTGAGACAAACAGTCAGTGGAGGTCTAGTGTTACACCATGTGGGTCAGGGAGGGGGACCATGTGGGTCAGCTTGGGAGGGGGGGGGGGAGGAGGTGAGCTGAAGTGACTTGATAAAAAAAAAGAAAAAAAAAAAGAAAGGAAATCTATACTTGCATAAGGGAGCAAAGTGTGCTGGTGATAGGCTACATCTAAGAGTGATCCAATAATACAAGAGCAACTGGAATGCTAGCTAGCTAGCTAAATCACAGCCTCTCTCTCTTTTTCTTGTTTTCCATTTTTCCTGCCAATAATGATGTATTCTGGAGTTATTAACTAGGTGACTTGTCTGGGCTAGGAGTTGTCTGTCTGGGCTAGGAGTCCGAGCAAGTGTAATAAGTTTGACGTCGTATGCACATATCACAAACTATGTGACAACAGAAACGGAAGTGACAGCCAGATTCGCACTGGACTTGACTCTCAACATTGTGTTGAGTGTGTCCCTTTCCACATCTTCCACAAAAATTACTACAGGAGTTTGGTCGTCCAGGGAGGGGGTGGCACTCCCGACCTACGACTCCCACAGAGCCCACCGAGGGATCGTACCGACACCAATCATACTCATCTGTATAAACTAAATTAGTTTTAGTGATGGAGCGTCCACATTTTGAGACCCACTCATTGCGTGAGCGTCCATGCACAACAATTTTGCAGGATTGATCGTAGGCCTCTTTCAGTGCTTTGGAAAGGACAGAGAAATCGGGTAGTTCTGAAATGCAACTGCTGAATGTGCAAGTGCCAGATATACCATGGCAACGACAGACTTCCTTGGATGTATTCAAAGTTTGACGGATCAGCTGTTAAATAAAAAAGAAACAGTTAATTAGCTTGCCAACATACTAGTAATGTATGAAAGTTTATCAAGGTTGTAAGTTCAGTACACAACACAGATGTAGTAGTTTAGTGCTAATTAATAGGGTGATACCATTAGGAAGCTATTAATGTGAAGATTGCCACTTAAAGGCTTAATGGCTGCATCTTAACCCAATAATGAAAACCCTTGATTGCAAACACTGCACTAAGTGGATTGAATGGAGTCTGGGAATGTCAGGGGGTGGAATTTTCCAGCAGTATTGCTCGTTAGAGATGCTAATTCCTTTCAATGTCATTTGGAATGATTGCATTTTTATATGACAGCAAAAGCCCAGCAAGGTTTTGAGCTGTGCTGTGTGTAGAGCAAAAAGGGTTCTTCCCAAACCATCAATCATTCTGTAACATGATAGTGGGCATGGTCAATGGAATATTCCAAAACTGGACCAAGAGGTGTTGACACTGATTCACAATTAAAATGGTGTCACATTCTGCTAAAATCTCAGATCTAGATGCTTCCTAACGGTATTCTGAATCCCAATGTTCAAAATGACTCAGCACGAGTCCAGCTCACTTTAATGCGGTGAAAAGAATGTGCTAGATTTTTGTTCTATGAATGACACCATATCACTTTCCCGGGTAGGAGCTTCGGCACTAAGACATACAAACCCTCTCTGAACTAAATGAAGCAAAGTGTGTGATATTCTAGGAAAGAATCACAAGGACAATGGAATCACCAAGAGATAATGTTCCCATAGTGTGCTTGCAGGGACACAAATTAGAGTTGTCACAGCAACCAGTGGAATCTAATTAGCGTCATTCCTCTGGTGCTAAGATCACTAATCACTTAACGACTGTCAACATTCAGGCCTCTCACGTGCTAACTTACTCAACTAGACTTGTATTACATTCACTCACCATTTTAGCTGCAAGCAAGTTGTGTGTAGCAACATAACTCTGGAGGCCGCCACCTATCACTGCTTGACGTTTACTTAGGAACTGTTCAGCTATGTCCAAACCATATTCAGTGTAGTTTGAGCATCCATCTGAACTTGTTTGAGAACCACTGCATATGCAATTCTTTATGAGTCCATCAAGACAACCTCTGGCCACTGTGTGTGTGATGACTGCTAGAGAGAGGGAGTAGACGTAGTTTGATTCCTTGAAGATGTGATCTACAGGAAAAGAAGGAGGAAATTGGCATAATTCTGTTTCCATCACTGTTGCTTCAACGCAAGCAAAGTTGAGCTGCTTGCTATAAACAAGAAGTAGCATTTGCATGGTTATATGCACTTTCTAACAACCTTCCACTTGAAATGACATGTGATTAATATCAGTTCTCTTATGGCATGTGTTAAATTGCGGCATATGGAGGCAAGATGAATGCCCAATCTACTGCTTCAGTGTGTAAGGATAATCATAGCAATTACACTAATTGCAGATACAATGCTGGGTTAATTCCCAGCAGGTAGTAGAGAATTAGGAATATTTCAAGGTATACTTGCAAGTATCTTTGCTATGTTCAATCACATTCCTTTAAATGCCACCTTATTCCAAAGTGATTCAGGTGTCGTAGCACCTGTGTACCGAGTTATCACAACATATCATTGCATCCGAGACCCTCCTCCCTCTCTTTTCACACTCACAATCAAGGAATTACAGGGGGAGCTAGCATTTTACCTCTCTTTGTGATGTTTGGTCGACGCAAGAGTGAGAAACCACTGCAATTCCATATAGAATCCTTGAATTGTTCTTCGCATTTTGCTTTGGCATATTTCTCAGCATATTGCAGGATGGGGAATATGGTTGGATTCTGTCCACAGATGAAAGATATTTGTGCTGGTGTCTCTAAACTGGAAGCACAGATGAAGGGATTGAAAGAGGGTACTGTTGGGGAGAAGGCAGTAGTAGTTGAATTGGGGGCAGTAGTTGAGGGAATCACGACCTCTTTTTGAGCCAGAGTGTAGGGAAGCAAGGAGCACACTAACATCAGACACCTGCAACAACCAAGCGAGCAAGCAGAGTGATTTTACACTGACTGACTTCAACAGTTCTTGCAGTTTGCATGCAGCCTGAGCTACTACATGCATGCATGCAACATGCATTGACTCACCACAAGCCTAAGAGAAATGGTGTATGATACTGCCTGTTCAATATCAACTCATTTCTGTGGCTTTTTGTGTGCAGAAAACAGCTTGTTCTGTCCAGTTGTCTGCAACTTTGCCTCTCCACTCTATTGCACTTTCTGGACTTGAAACTCATTGAAGGAAATCTCAAAAGATTGCTGCAAAAACTGCAGCTTCTAGACTGTTTCAAACTCTCCATTATAACTACTCACAGAATCTTCAACTAACTTTGCACAAGGAGCAAATGATATGCTCCCCAAATAGTTGACTTTTTATATCCTAGCAGAACAGGATTTGCACAATAAGGTTACTTGATAATTATTGCATTCCTGGGGAATTGCGGATTGAATAGTTAAGCTGCTGAAACAAGCTGGAGCGTTATAAAAAAAGTTTAAAATTCCGAACTCAGCAAAGTCTCTTGTTATGAAACAACCAAAGCTTTCTGCACAGTTTGTCACACACCTTGTGATGGATGCTTTCACATTGTTAAAGGTCTAGCTACTCGAATTTTTTAATAGTACAGTACAGGCAACTAGCAACTCAGACTTATACTCAGCTAACAACATGTCTCCCAATATTTGCTATATATGCTGTGGGGTGCAGGCACCCTTCAGTAAATCGAATCATTGCTCTTAGAAGAGAGTGCAGTGCTGCAGCAGAATTTTCATGCTTTGAATAATTTACTGCGTATTATTATCATTTCCTGGTAAAGGTAGCTACTGTGTTTAGACATGGCATATCTTCATAGTAGCTATCAAACCCTCTCCCAATACTCAATTCGCAAAGGACCAAAGGACAGATCATACACGTGCTCAACGCACATGCGCGGATTCGATTAATCGATTATTAATAAAAAAATCAATGAGTTATTCATGATGCAAAATAGTATATAAGTAAGAGAATAACAGCTGAAGTGATGCAAATACCTGTCCAAAAGATCCACTTATCCTGGAAAATAGAGAGAAAACATCAAATTAACATCTTCCATATGCAAACCCATTGAACCCTGGATAAATGCCATATAAGTACATTTGGTATGTATCGTGACCCAGTGGTGATGTAATGAATAATGAATGCACTACCAGAGGGATGCTGAAGTCAGAAAATGATAAGAAGGTCATGTTTTGTGTACATGTAGACATCTCCTGCAATGAACTACTTCACTTATTTGCTGTAGGACCTTTGTCATTGAGTATACAACTATTCTTTAAAGTTAATGGCCTCCTTCCTGCATATACATTGAAGGATAATCCCATTACATAACCAATTCTACTTATTAAATCCCTTACTGACTCAAATAATAAAAAATAAAAAATCCCTCCCCTCCATATGTCAATTCATCCATCCCTCTTTCAGTGTATCAAATTCACCCTTGAATTTAATCCAAGTGTCCACACTAAGGAGTTTTACCGTGCAAGTAGGGGCTTGCCTGGTGGGTCCTTTTCTCTATGAGTCTCATGACAGTGTTGGAGAGGCCGAGGGTACTTGCCAGATCCAGGAGTTTCCTGTGTGCCCCCTACATACAGTCATATGAGTGAATAGATGTACACATCACTAGATACAACCTGCCAATTAACTTCAGGACATACAGAATTGGAACAAGTGATATGTGGAGTCAGTTCACTATGTAACATTACATGCAGGCCATCATGGCAGGTCAGCTAACAGCAGGCCACCATGGCAGTCAAACAAGAATGACACTTTCAGGAAGTATTCACAGAATTTCCAGTTTGAATACATACTTATTGATAGAATAAGATCAGCTGCTACTTATAATAAAACCAATTAAACAAATCATTATGATCAATGCAACTACCACTTTCCTTTGCTTGCCTGAAAGTGACCATATTAGACATGTTTCACTCCACCAAATCCAGTTCTAGAAATGAGGTGTTTTTTATCAGCAGGTTCCAGTGTTTCAATGCTATCTATTCCACACTCCAATATATCAGTGGAATTATGTCATTGAATTGCCACAGAACTGACATCAAACGCTCGTGCATTAGCACTGGTATAAGTGAGTTGACACCTTCATCATTTCCCTAGACCATGCCAGGTGATGGCCTTAACTCAACCAGCTAATAGGCTGTGTGGCCCCAGGGCCCGCATGGAGGCATGTGTGTTCATATGTCACATATGATACGTAGGTGTGTGCGTTGGAGACTAACCACCTCATCCATCATTCAGTATTGAATGACAAAAATATAGTAACCCGATTAACAAGGTATTCACCTTTCCAAAGGTCACAATCAACCCACAGAAACAAACAGATTTCACTACTGACTGATCTAGCTAAAGAGTTATGGAAATGACCATACAAATAGAAGTAACCAACTAACAAACATATCCATTCATTCTGAAATTTGATCTTTGGATACCACTGCTTATTTCATACAGCCTGGCATTGCATGTAATAATGCCGAATAAACAAATAATTCCTGAGCTGAGAATTCCTGCAAATGTTGATAGCATATTCTAGATACTGACTAGAAGAGCTCATGCACAGATAACATCCCTGTTATGTTATTCCCTTCTGGTTGCAAATATGAGTGATTCAATGAGTGCAAGCTGCATGCCTTCACTGTCACACTAACTATGTCACTGCAGATGGAGGGAGCAGTTTAACTTCCATTTTGGTTCTGGGCTCGACTGAGCAGACTAACGAAGACAGCTGGCAAGCACATTCTTAACAAGTGAACAATAATGTTAGTGAAGATGATAGTGAACCTGGCTAATTAACCGAGACTTAGGAGAGGCAAGCCTTAAATTTCCTTGCAAAGGGAGGGGGATATATTTTGATACGCACAATTAGAGGTTCAAGTCATTCTATTTTCATAGTATGTCATGTCATAGTCACACATTCCACATCATGATGTGGAATTTTTTATTTTTTTTTATTTTTTAATTTTATTACACTGAAGTTCATAATTACGCTTGCACTTAGAGACACAAGTCCTGACAAGCATCAGCCACTAGCAACAGATACTCTACTTCCAAGGCAAATTATTAATCCAATTTCACCATATCAAATTGAATTCCAGCTGGCAATATTTTATAATGTTTGAATTACCATGATCAAAGCACAGAGGCCCCAGAGATGAACACCAGGCAGGCCACACTGCTACTTGTACATAACCCAAGAAAGGATATCAAAAATAAATATTGATTTATAACTGAAATTTTTTTCTTATAGATTATTGCATCAACTGGAATGTATATGTGGCTGGCGGTGGATGCATCCTGCAGCTAATGGAGGGGTCACATAATGGTTAAACAAACTAACCACTTGCTGGTTTCCACACAGGAAATAAAAACAGACCACAAAAAAGGGTGTGCAAGGTCACAAGGGTCAGTCCTTCATTGCTGATAAATCCTTATTAATGAATACAACCTAACCTTTAAGATAGGAACATACTCAGTACACTTTGACTTTCATCTCGGAGGCTAGGGGGCAAAGGAGGGGAGGGACACAAACCATAAAGTTTACCTTTAATGTGTATGCTTGATTTCGAAGGTCACTTAGGACGTTGCTTCCATGAGCAAGCATGGAATCGATAGCTGAGCTAGCAGTGGTGAGTCTCTCATTCTCTCTGATGGTGTGGTCCAATCCCATGGCGATGCTTGTGTCACTGCTCCTGCCGGAACTCTGCATGGCATGCATGTGTGTGCATGTGTGTGCATAAGTACACAAGAGATCATGAGATATATAAATATCCATATATAGAAGAGAAGATGCATTTGAGTGGGTGGAAATGACATTACAGCTTGCACGTAATATATGCCCACAATTGCAGCATGCATGTGGAAACAGAGGTGGGCAGTCCCTAACAACAGGAAGCTGAGCAAGAAATATGCATGGTACTGAAACAGCACTACAAAGCATGCCTTCCTCACTTCAAGAGATCATTTCCTACAATGTTTGCCATCACTTCAACACACATGCACTTCAATGGATGCCATTCCAACCAGCATTTACCACATTGGCCAGGTCACGTATGCACCTACCACACTCATTGGAAGTCACATGATAGTCACATGACTTTACCGATAATGTAGACAGTGGAACTCTACACTGACAGGGCATCGCTAACAAACTGTGAAATTTCACTCTCCAGTGCGTATTTAGCCTCCCAAATTAACAACATTTTTTGCACGACAGAGACACGTCCAGGAACTCGTGAAAGGAATAAGTGTTGAAAAGGCCTAGGGAGGGAACACACTATGGAGTGTGATTAACAACATTCTAATGGCCACATCAAAGTCCAGCACGGAACTGAATTTGACAATTAGGGCCACTACAGATATCACCATACAGGGAGAAAAGGTCATAGTCATGTGATGAACCAATCAGCGACTTCAGGGAGGTGACCTTACCTTCAGAAGGTGCAGCTCTTGCCTGCTCTGCCCAAGTGGTGTGCAAACATATCCGTATGATTAATTAACGCCTTCTGACCAGAAAGATGATTTCCAGCCAAACTTGGAACCAAGTATGCTATCGGCTTACTAACCATGTGAAACCAGTTTAAACTATTGAATGCAATGTAAATATAATGGCACTTGTACTATTTAATGAACAGATGCCATCTCATCCGCTAAGCAAGCATTATTCAGGACGATGAATCAATTCCCACACGACTATTACTTTCAATAGCACTTGTACAATAGAGGATATTGTGTAACATCTAGTTGAGCCATTCTCTAGTCCCCGATTGTATAATGCTTGCTTAGCAGATGGCATCTGGAAGGGGAGGTTAGGGACGATGAGTCCATCGCCATACGACAGCTACTTTCAATGTGTGACAGGACCTTGCAATGTCGGAAGCCAGATGTTAGACGGCAGGTTTACAATACCATCAAAATCAGCAAGTATGATAAACGGTCAGTGTCCTGGTACTACTGCTAGTACAGACGTATCATGTACTTATCAAAAAACAATTAATAAAGCATACAATGTACATCAGTGATTCACTATTACATAGGTCTAGCAATCCGAAGCAGCATGATACAGGGAGACTTATCAAAATAAACTGAAGCAGATGGCAGAGTCTGGTAGGCTTCCTAGGTTGGAAGTACAGGCTGGACATTACATCACCAATCAACCATGCATCCTCACCATCAGTCCCTTGAATGGGTGGAGCAGATGCTTGGCTAGTCAGAGGATGGACATCATATCATTAGTCTACCATTCCCCCTTGAATGGGTGGATATCTGCTCAGCTGCTTCATATGACATCCACCACCACAACAAACCAACCTTCAATGAGGATGTCAAATGCATTCCATGTCCTAACAAGCCAATGTTTGGACCACTATCTGACCACATGATTTATTATTATTTCACTGTTGCTAATAGTCATGGAAGTAAGTGTGCTATCATGTTACTGCATAATTCATGCTGTGAGTCTGAAAGTATGCCGGAGTCTCTGCATGCCAATGATGTCATTTACATAATATGGCCTCATCTGCCCATCATCTCGGGAATTGTGTCTAAGTCATCAATGGGCTTTTCTCTCCATACATGAAGCATCTCAATTATTTACTTGGGAGGGGAGGGGGATCTTACATTAGTGGTATAGCGTCTTGTCATCAACTCCTCTCTCTGCTGTGCATCTTTCTCCTGCAGTGCAATTGAAGTCCTGGCCAACTGAACACTGTAAGTTCTGAACTCACAGCCTCACTGATCCTTCTCTGGTGGCTCTCATATGCTCGTTGCAGTGACTCAAAGTCCATCCTCAATTGCTCCACTTTCCTGAGTCAGCAAAAAAAAGAGACTATACTTAGCCAAGTATAATAAATTATTTACATGCGAGCTTCTTGCTTGCGTGAAGGGACTTCTTTTTTGGCCATTGTTTGCAGTCTATACACATCCTGTTCTAGTTGTTGCAAATTCTCCTTCAACTGGGTCTCTGAGGTCAAAGGTCGTGGGATCGGTACAGGGTCGTTAATACAACAAGCATACCACTTTCTTGGCTACTTATATAGCTAGCTAGAGGACTAGGGTACGGGTTGGACTATTTTTCTAACCTTCAATATTTCCCGGCGCAGTTATTATTCGCTGTAGGACCTCCTGGGTGTCAGATAACAGCCTGCATCGAATCAAGCCTATTGAACACCCAGACACGCTATCTCAGTCCTAGCTATACTTTATCTTTACCTGGTTGTCTCTAAGTACAAGTTCTCCATTTTATTACTGTGTACTTTTTTCTTAGTTAGTGCGGAAGTAATTGTGTGTTTTGGGTTTTCTGCGCATGCTCATTAGACCTTTGTTGTACATAACAATAATCATTGTATCTATTGCTGCATAAAGCAAAATTTCATACATATATATTATATTATATATATACTGATGAACAAGCAGCGGTGCTCTCCTTTACTTTATTGAAGCAGTGCGGGTGAGAAAAGCGCCGGATGAGCTCCAACTTCTCCAAATCAGAGACCGCAGCAAACCCACTGCAAACAGTTTCTGCAAGAGGTTAGTACACATCCAAACTATGCAGCATTCAGCAGGAGGGAAAATCACATTTCAGGTTCTGACTTATGGCTTCTGCAGAATTGAGATTAATTTATCTCACTGAGGGGTTGGAATGTAACTCTTGCAAGCTGGATAGTTAGTTCAGTTATTAGAATAATGGTGAGGATTTTACCTATATTTTTATAGGTATTCTCACTTATACAATCTGTCAGTTGCTGAACATATGTGATTGTCATACAAGTGCATGGTGCTAATATGCTCTGTCCACATGTGTATGCACACACAGCAGACAACAATATCAAATGTGGCACATTCTTGTGGTGAATGTGGCCAGACAATCCGTGAGAGTGGTAGTGTATTGGTGTATGTAGTGAAATAGTTTTGCTGTGGTCAGTGTACTCTGTTTGATGTTTCTTAGGATCTTCTGCTGTTCTGCAGTTCTACCATCCTCACTTGTATCCTGCTCAGCTCTATCCTACTCACTTCTACCCTCCTTCAGCAGCACCAGCAGCCGGTATCTACCTGATGGAACATGTAGCTCCTCCCTCCTTGCTGCCATACCCTCCTCCCCCCACTACTCTTCCTGTGTCTCCTACGAAGACCTGGGGAGGAGGAGGAGTGTCCAGGCAAAGTGCTCCAGGATTTGTTGGAAACTATATTCATGAGCCCAGCATGGTTGGATTGTGCCACTACAGAAAGCAACGACCTTCTAAATGGGCCAGGCAGCGTATTCGACAGAAGATCGAAGCAAAAAGTGGTGGAGGTGGTAGTTGTGGTAGTGTAAGTGATGGTGGAAGTGGTGGCATTGGAGAGAAGCAAATGGCCACCTCTGAAAGTGGCTATGAAACAACTGGTGACCAGCAACCTTCCGGAAATGGAGAAAAAACTGGTTCTGAGAAAATTGAGAAGAAAGAGGAAGATGATAGCAATGGATCTGGGAGTACTAGTTCTGTGTTTAAGCGATCTCTGAAAGATCTGCACAGATGTGATGTAGCCATTACACGCTACCAGGAATCTCTCCAGCAGGTACATGAGCATCATATGTTGAGCTGCAACATTCTCATACAACTCTCTATGCAGCATTGTTCTGAAGGAGAAAAGGAACTAGAGAGAGTCTTTACAATCCTCTACCAGCGTTTGAAGGCTAGACAAAATGATTTAGTGCAGGATCTTCGTTCTGTGAGAAAAACAGCAAGTACGTATGCATGTCTTCCCCTGCTAGTTAGTGATCACAATAATTATGTCTAATTCTTCAAGTCTTTACACTAATTATACACATACACTTAATCTCAGGTTCCATTTTAGAGCGTCGGAAGGCCACACTCTCTTACCTGAAGCAGGTCGCAGCTAAAAATAATGAGTTGGAGGAAACTCAAGTCTCTGAACTAATCCAACAGATGAAGGTGTGTTGCAACTATCAAGTTAGTGCTCATATTGGTAGCTAAAATATATATTTTTAAAACAGCAATTTGTGACGGATCGTAAAGTGGATGAGGAGATAGGGACCATTGTTCGTTTTCAAAGTGATATCGATGATATCTTGCCACACATAATGGGCTTTGGAAGAGGTGAGCATGGACAATGATAAGTTGGGCTTCTCTGTGTGACTTCCTCCAACCTTTGCAGTAAGCAATGTGCGTCATCTTTACGCTGAATGGGAAGAAAATCCAACAGAATTGATTCTGAGGAGTAAATCTGGTGTGACTTTTCTGCCTGCTGTAGTGTCTGGGCCTTCAGGACAGCAGTCGTCAATAGATGAACAAACTGAAGAACAAAGAGATCCTCAGACGGCTCTTCTTGCCAACACCGATGAACCCAGTAGTGATAAAGAGAGAGTACAGATCACTTATGAGGACTCTGGTTTTCTCTCTGTACCTGATGGCTCTCTTAGTAGCGGTGGAAGTAGCCTGGATGAAGACACAGCAGCTCTGAGTGATAGTATGCATAAACCTGCTCCATCTGCCCCTCCAGCCTCTGTCTCCGGTGCACCTCACAGCAAAACCCAACAAAGGAGTGCTGGAAAAGGCAATAAGTCTCATGCAGAAGTGGAGAAGGAGAATAGAGCCAGGGCAAAGTATTCCCCTGAACAGCTGAAGGCAATTCAGGCCCGTGTCAAGGACTCACTCAAGAACCAAGGGGTCTATCTCTATGATCCTTTCACAGGAGCTGGTATGTATTCACAAATCACACAATCCAAAGACGCCATTGTGAGCTGTTCTCCTGCAGGTCCCCCCAAAGAGGCACAGGAAGGAAGGAAGACTGAAGGGGAGGACAAGGAGAGGGAGCATGAGGACAGAGTGGAAGTCGTCAGGAAGAAGAAAACTCCAACTCAGTTGAGGAGGGAAAGAAAGAAACGACAAAAGGAAAGAGAGAGGAGACAGAGAGAGCTCGAGAAAGCTGCTAGTGAAGAGTCTGATGCTCAAGCAACTACGCCTCTTTCATTACCATCTCAAGTCCATCCTTTTCCCTCCTCCTCCTCCTCTTCATCTGTTCCTGCACATGGAGAGGAGCAGACCAATTCCAATCTCACACCTCCTACACCACAGGAGCAAACCACGTTCCATCTCTTCCCCCCTCTTCCAGATGCTGAACGACTGGAGTTGACTTCACTATCCTCTCCAACAAAGTCTCTAGCTGAAAAACAGAAGATGGCAGCCTCACATCCGTTACCACCTCCCTCTCCAGCTGAGGAAGAAGAATTAGATGCATTGCCCTCTTTTCCACATTCTCCAACTCAACTGGAGTACTACCTGACCAATGAAGCATGCATCTCTACTCCTTCTCGCACTACTAAATCGTTGGAACAAGCTACTTCCTCTCAAATATCACTTGCAAACCCTTGCCCCTCGGAAACAAGCTCTTCTTCAGCCAATCATCCAGAACAGGTTCCTCCACCCTGCTTGTCTACCATTGCACAGTGTGACAATGTAGCTGGCAAAGGGGAAGATATGGGAGCTAAAGCTGGTAACACCTTAGCCTCTCGCATCCAAAACTCTGTTCAATCCACTGAACAATTGAATTGACTTAAAAAAAAAAAACTTTTATAAATCCAATTAATAAGTATTTAGTTATCAAGTGAAATTATAAAACGAGTGATAATCAAGTTCTCTTTCTAAGGGCTGACATCCTGTACTGTACATGATGCAATAGGGCAGCTGGGGGCTCCAACTTGTTAGCAAGATTCAACCCTGCCCTGCCCTCGACTCATCAGCCATGGTGTACTGAACAAATGTATATATCTGCTCACCTGATGTGCATGCTCGAGAGTATGATAGTACTGTCTAAGTAGGGATGGGACAGATTGCCCCATTGGACTAATATAATTATAGCTGTTAGAAAAGAATAAATCTTGCACACTAAAAAACTAAAATGTTCAGGGTTGCCGTGGAGAAAGTTACTTGGTGAGCCTGGCTTGTGCCACCAAGTCATCAACAAGAGCTTCCACACGATTTTCACTCTACAAAACAGAAAGTGTAGGATTAACTAACCAGCTTCACACCACATGCACACAGAAGACACACGAGCTCACCTGCAGGGAATACTCGATGATGGATATCAATTTCTTTACGCCCACACAACAACTGCGAAGTAATAAAATGCTCCACAACATTACGAGTCCAAAGAGACACTCACCTCTTCCCCTTCAGTCTTGCTTGGAGGGCACTACACTCATTGTCAGTGAATTGGTACATGTTGGACTCCTGAAGGACAGCAAGTATTTCATCCCCGCTGGTCAGGTAAGGCACATTCACACATTCAGTGAAGGCACTCTTTAGCGATGTCATGTTGAGCACATCATCTTCAAGACCAGTTGTACCTATTATCACTAGTCTGTGAATAGTCTTCCCAGACTGTTGAACAATATTCTGATGGAATATACTCATGCTAGGAAGAATGAACTTACACGATTTGGAGGCAATTGTGATAGTAACACCAGAAGAGCTTGCAAGACTAGATTAGAAAATCTTGGTCCAATTGATACATAATCTGAAATATCAAAATACTCTTAATGATAATCATGTGATGATCATGTGACTTACCGAGGAGTCGTTCAATGTTGTCGACTACGATACAACTGAGTTCAGACTTGTATGCATCATCAAAGACTTTTTTGATGGCTGCACATTTAGCAGATTCAGTGAACCCCACCATATTCTCAGGAGAGATGACTTTGACAAAAGGGAACTCGGATGACTTGGCTATGTAGGCAGCCAGAGCCGTCTTGCCACAGCCAGGCAAGCCACGTAACAGCATACTGGCCAATGGATTACGCTGGCTGGAGGTCACCACTTGTACTGCTTTTCTACCTTTATCAATGATGTCTTGAACTTTGCAGCCCCAAGGGATGACACCTGTTAGAACAACCACAATACAACTAACAGTATTCATCTTGGTTACTTACCATTGTAGACATAGCGGTCAAGCTGCTCATCAGATATGCCAAAGGCGGGCTTCAGATCGTAGAGCAAAGCATGATCAAAGTCCTTCATGGCTACCTTCAACTTCCTGGCCTCTTCATGAGTTATGGACACTCCTAGCCCCTCCCCTTTGGCCTGAAAAGGAGGTAAGAAATGTCATCTACCACTTTCACTGACTTAATTTCACCTTGAGTTCTTTGTAGATAGCAGTGGACTGAGCACTGCGAACCAGACCCTCTATCTCTGCACCACTGAAGTTACGTGTTCTCTTGGCCAGATCCTTCAAGTCTACATCTTCAGCCAATTTGCTATTCTTTTTCAACTGTGCAGTATGAATGTCAAGGATCTGCAAACGTCCTTCCTCATCAGGGAGGCCTATACACAGCTAGTCATGTGATAGTCACATGATCATACCAGATGTTTACCTATTTCCATCTGGACTTCCAACCTTCCTGGGCGGAGCAAAGCTTCATCGATCATATCCTTCCTGTTGGTCATGCCAATCAACAAGATATTGTTCAGCTGTTCCACACCATCAATCTGCACAAAAGGGAGAGGGGTATTGTTAGAATTTAAAAAGTTGGTTGATTGTGGTACCTTAGCAAGGAGTTGGTTGACAACAGTGTCATGGACACCAGTACTTCCAGAGAGAGAACCACGAGTGCGACAGATAGCATCTATCTCATCAAATATGATGATGTGCAAGGCACTGGAAAAACCCATCTTCTTCTGCTCCTCCTCTGCCTGAGCAAACAGCAGTCTAATGGAATAAAACAGCTTACTTATCAAGGGGGCAGGCAGTGTGAGCTCAGTTCAGGCTCACCTGATATTAGCCTCAGACTCTCCAACATATTTGTTCAGGATCTCTAATCATGCAAGGAAGGAAGGTTAGATCATGGTTGCATAAATAAATTAAGTCCACCTGGTCCATTGATAATCTTGGGCTCCCTTGCATGCAGCATTTTGCCTATCTGTCGTGCCATCAAAGTCTTTCCAGTACCTGCATACAGTCACCATCATACATGCATGTGGAGAGGGGGGGACTGACCTGGAGGCCCAAAGAGGAGAATCCCACGGACGTGCTTCATGCCTAGCTCTTCCACCACATCAGGCGGAATCACACGAGAGGCAAATGCTCTTCTGAAGATGTCGGAGAACTCTTTATCAAGTCCACCAATGCCCATCTGGTTAAAGTCCCAGTCCGGACTGATCAGGGCTTGGTGGGCAGAGTCACCGACATGGCGACCGATCAGTTGTACTGATGACTCCTGCACATGATAATGAGGTTGGGGGAGGAAGGTGGGGGTTAATGAGGTTGGGGGAGGGTTAGGATGGCAAAGAGAGACAGCAACAACTACTAACAGGTTTCTTCTCAAAGATGACTCTGGTGTTAGCATGAATTATTCCAAAACGAATCTTCTTTGAACTTCCTTTGTGACCCAACTGCTCGGCTAGAAAAAATATTAAGAAGAAAAAGATCAAATCCACATACACTTCATATAAGGTAGACACACCTGTTATCTGAAGGACTTCAGCTCTTATGTAGCTTTTTGTCCCAAGAAAACCAATGACAAACTAAAAGAGAAAATGGGTTTTTCACTGAAAGTTCTCTTTATCAGCTTTCCTTTGGTGACTTACTGGCTGGCCTTGGCAGAAGACATTGTCTTTAAACTGGTGGAGGAAGTAATCTGACATGTCGTCAGAGTTAATGGCAGGCTGAGGCTTCCTGCATGCAATGATTAATCAAGTCACACGATATTAAAGGTTAAGTCACATGACTGACTTTGGTTGCTGGTGGTAGCTAATCTCTATAGAGATGGTGCCAACGAGATGTTGTTGGCGTGGGATAGTGCATGGGGTCACCTGGACAAGGTCCCTCAAACGAAGATTCAACCACTCTCTCTGCACACAAGACACAGCACCATACAATGTGTCGTCTTAAGGGAATATGACATACTTGGTAGGCACTGAGACCAAGCTTGCCAGGAGCAGTCTTGACATCACTGTCCAGAGTCAAGTAGCACTCTTCCAGCCTTCCAGCAATTGTCACTTTGGCATAAGGAGCTGTCTTTTCATGGACCACTGAACGATTCCGCAGGGAATATTCCTCAGTGGGACACTTTTCTACAGCAAGGGTAGGAGTTGCCATGGTGAATCAGTAGCCTTGTAGCCCGGGGTACAAGGGCCTAGGTGAATCAGTTAGCTTTGCTGCGAGGGAGAAGCTGCAAAAGTTATTACAAACAGTGTCAAGTGTGTGATAGACTTTAGTCTACATAATCATACAATCAGCTCACTCTGTATTGTCCCTTTGTCCCTTAAGATCACCTTTCTAGATAGTTGTCACTGCCATCTCTATTATGCTGACTAAGCATAATAAAGTGCGCTCTATATGGAGTACATAAATAATAAGGTGCGCTCTATAATGAGTACCTAGTACCTAATAACATAATAAGGTGCGCTCTATATGGAGTAGAATGCAGAAATGTAACTCCTCATCCTGCTATGCTATGGAGGGGGAGAAGCTCCGATCACGCATAGACCAGCAGTCCAGTTTGATCTGCATGCTAAAACAACGGGCTGACACTACACTCAAGGAGGTAGTCATTTAAATATGATTTTAGCCATCACACTTTACAATGGGAATTTAATACCAGTTAAAACTTTCCTATTATTATTGCTCATATTACAGCTCCCTAGATGGAGCCACTTAGCAATGTGTATTTTGTGCAGTTATCAGACATGACATGTCAGTACCAGACTGTCAACAAGCAGCTGCAGTTATTGCAGGAGAGTTTGGCAGGGGAAACCAAACAGCGTCAGTTGGTGGAGCAACGCTTCCATATCTTATGCAACAACCACCAGGAGATGATCAAGTTGAAGGACGAGTATAAGGAGAAGATGAAGCAGCTGATGGAACGGAGAAAGAGCAAAGAGGAGGAGGAGAAGGAAAGGGAGAAGGTGGTAATGAAGAAGAGATGTGAGGAGTCGGAGGAGAAGGTGGTGATAATAGAGAAGGAGTGGCAGGAGAAGATGAAAGGAGTGGTCGCTGAAGTGGAGGAAGCTAGAGGAAGAGCAGAGACAGCGGAGAGAGAGAGGGAAGAATTTGCTAAAAGGTTTGAGGGATCTGCACGGAAACATGAAGCAGAGCTGTTAGTTCTGCAGGAACGTCTCAGTGGTCAGTATAAGTTTCTTGAAAACAGCACTGCTTGAATAATATTGTATTGACTTGCAGGTGCAGATAATGAGAATGCTAGTATCAAGAAAGCACTGACTCTTAAGTGCAAGGAAGTGAAAGAGTTGCGCATGGAGATTTTCAGTCTCCAAGAGGAACTAACCCACTCCAATACTGATCTTCAGGTGCATAGATCCCTGGGGGCAAACCTCTGTTGATTATCATGATCCTTCTGCAGGTACATACTGAGAAAGTGAGTTTTCTGGAACAAGAGTTAGAAGCGGCAAAGATAAGAGAAAAGGAAATGTAAGCAAATTACTCTCAAGTATAAGCTAATTTTGTAAGGTACTCTCCTTCACTGCATTGTGTTGTGTTGGTAGGACTGAGAAATGGAGCAAAGATGCCAGCATTCAGAGGTTCAAGATGGAGCTGGAGAAATGCCAGCAAAAGCTGCTCTCTGTAGAGAAGGTATGTCAATCCAAAGGCAGGGGGTGTAATGCTACAATTATTGTAATGGTATTACAATTATCCCACAAGTTGCATTCCTTCTGAAGAAGCATTCCTGTAGATCTCTCTGATTTATCAGTCCTTTTTGGCATTGAACAATGTATAGAATATGAGATCCAAGTTTCTCCATTACCACTAATTCACATAACCCCCTCAATACCAGCTAAATATTTTACTGGCAGTGTTCCAACTCGAATTGTTTTTGTCTTATGTCAAAGGAATATGCTGCATTCAAGACTCACAGTGCAGAACTACTGGCCTACGAAAGAGAACTCAACCAGCAACTCAGACATCTGATTGAGTAGCATACACACACCAGCTACATCAACTTAACAGTGCAACCTTTGTCTCTCTTATATACAGCTACCACATTGATGGCATTCACAAGTAAATATATTAACAAGTCAGATTAATAGTTGAGAGGTTAGTGTCATAATGAAAGGGACAGACCAGGAAATGATATGAATAATAGTTGTGAAGTGAAGGAAGGATGGATTGATGTGTTGCAGAGTTCCTGTATGATATGTCTGGGGTATATAGAGTATCAGTGAGATCAGTTTTCGATGACAGTAGCTTGATTTGTTGTTATTTTTCTGAGTTCCATTTTTTTGATTGTTTTGAGTTCTGCAGCGCCCAGCTGAGAAGAGGTGCGTCGTGTTTCTACTGTGCTAATAGTCTGGGTAGTCTCGACTATACTCTCCTCCTTGTGCTTAGACACATTCTCTTCTTCTTTCTGACTCTGACTCTGTTTATCCTTTCCTCCTCCACTTTGTCCCTCACCATTCTCCCAGCTCCTTTCACTGGTACTTTCTCCGTGGTCCTCATGGCCCTTCTCTTTCTCATCATCTTCTCCTGTGTCCTTGTTCATTGCTGCACATGCTGTTACCATTAACACAACCGATTTAGTTTTTAGGAATTTCCAAGACCAATACCACTCAAATGTGGATCTGCATGACGCCTAGGTTCACTTTTGACTGTTAAGTCCATAGACTTGGGAAATTGCATCATAAATGCTGATTAGATTCACATTTGAGTGTTATTGGTCTCATCAATATAGCTATATAAAATAGCTCAAAAAACACCCAAAATTTTTACATGACCAATTCAGTTTTTTAATAGTCAAAAGTGAACCTAGGCATTGCTGAATACTTAGATTCACATTTGAGTGTTTTTCTTAACCATCAACTCTTCCCATACAATTGTTAAAACTCAAATTGGTGTCAAATATGAATCCAAGCACTCAGCATGATGCCTAGGTGGTGCATGCTTGCTGTCTATAAAGTCTACCTTGTAGGATTCTTTATTTCTAACAGCACGTTCAAAGGCCATGCATGGTTGATTAATAACTAGAGGTGTACCTCTCTTCTGTGCTTCTTCTCTCCACATTTCTTTGTTCTCAATGAGATACCTTTCCCAAATGATTCTGTTATATGACTGATGGGAGGACTCAGGAGTAGGCGAGTTCTCTGGCAAAGGTGGTAAGCGGTTGCTTAGCTGTGGTGCAGTAAGTAACAGCTCCAAAAGGTCTCCACAAATATCGAAAGATGGAGCCACAATATACTCGATGAACCCTTTAATAAATCAGAATTTAAATGTCTATATACTTGGTGCTTATAAATCTTTACATACCTAACTGTGATTCAGGTAACTTGGTATTGTTACGATCGCAAAGGGGAGATGGAGATTGCCCCAGCGATTTCTCTTCATCACCCTGGCGATAAAACTCCTCAGCTAGTTGCTCTGACCATAGTTTATGGAGATACCAAGGTTTTCCAGGATGGGAAATATCAGCTATGTGGAGCAGAAGATTAAACACTTTTGTACGTTCAGTGACCATCAGCTGTGACAAACTATATCAAAGTCTCAAAGTGTGCCAGAATGATTAAAATCCACTTACGCATCAGGTAGAGACATGATTTGTTTCATCATCTTCAGCTGATCGAAGTGAAATGACATGTCAGTGGCTAAGACCATATCAATCACCAACCCCCGCATCAGTTTGTACTCCTCTGCAGAAAGATCTTTCATAAAGTTGATCTGAGAGAGAGAGAGAGAGAGAGAGAGAGAGAGAGAGAGAGAGAGACCAATCACAACATCATTAGATGAATTCAAAAGACAGTAACAGTGTGAAAAAATTAGTTATTCATATCCTGACGTGCAAATTGTGGCTGATGACTGTATATACTATGCGGACCTGTTGGAGGAGCTTAAAGGAGAAGGAGAGGTGATGGTGTTCCAGGACAGAGCGGTCATTGTACAGCAGAGCATATTCTGACCTTCAACAAACAGAGCATAGTATGTGTAGGGTATACAGTGAAGAAGGAAACTGACTGTTGGTTTATCTGGAAGGAATTGGAAGTCCCTGGATGATCCACATCATGAATCAGAGCAGCCAGTAGTAGCGACATTACCTCCAAATCTGTCATTAGTCCCTATAATAATAATAATAACAGTATCATGTGTTATGGGCACATACAGGTCAATCAACAGGTCTAAGGGGGTCATACTTTGAGTCCCGTCTTATAAATGAAGAAGTGGACAGTATGTGCCACATCAGCTCCATGGCATGCATTGTGGTACGGGTTGCTATGGTGACCATATCCTTCTTCGATCTTAGACATGTACACATCAAAGCTGGATGCAGAAAGCTAGGGGTTAAAGGTCAACTATAAAATGGTATGGTATTGATTGGAATAATCTACTGACTGCACACTTCTCAAAGAGATCATGTTTTTTGAAGAGTTCATAGCCAATATAGCGAAGAGGATGATGACCAGAAAGAGAGTCAGTCTTGAATGGATCAAATTCCCATTTACCGATATCCTCCTACAATACAATACAAGCATGTCCAACACAACATTACCTGATAGGGAAATTAGTCACAACTTATTGAACATGAAAAAGTGACCTATGGCTGATACCAATGGCTCACTCTGGCCTTATTACAACAATAGCTCACTCTGTAGAAGTTTCATGGAAATTTCATTACTCTGCTATAATGGGATTAATAATCCAATTTATAATTGTACTTTCAGAGTAAAGCATGTCAGTAGAAACTTTATTCGGAAAATGCACTGTATTTAGTTCCTTAGCTACGTTCAGGAAGCTAGCCCTATATAGAGCCACCATATACATTAATCTAAGCATAAGAACCTCGCATTCCAAATGATACGATACTACATACCTGAAAGTGCTGGGTAAGAGCCTCAGGATAATAGATTTCAGAGGGCACTGAGTGTTCCCTATGAATACTGCAATGGAGTAACAGAATCAGTTTGTTATTTGAAATGAAATATTGTTTTTAACATCCCCCAAAAATGCATTTCAAAGCACTAGAGCCTGAGGAAAGATGAATTCTTTATAAAGAATGCTAGTTGATCTCATGAAAACCTGTAATCTTGTGGAGATAAAACTAGTCTGATATACCACTTCCTGTGAAACAGGAGTTTTAGGGGGAAAAACATGTCTGCAGGAGAATTATATCATCTCCTCTAGCAACGAGCTTTTACCTCCCCAAGTACTGGCCAATGATGATGGTGTTGGCAGCAGCCTTGAAACGAATGATTGGAGACATGGTAACTTTGCATGCCTCGTAAGCAGAGTCTGTTCTGGTGAAAGTGGAGGCCAGCCACTCCCGGACCTGACTGTTACGCACCTGCTCCAAACTGCCCTCTTCACTGTAGTCATTAAAGCTCAGTGTTTCCAATCCCAATGGAGTAGAGTCTAACCTACCTCTTATTATTCCCATTTTCACGATCTCTTGTAAGAGTATCAGCAGCAAGCACTATCGCTTTCTTCAAATCCTTAATAGGAGGGACTACCCCCTTATTTAACTCTTGCAGCAACAACATCAATCTAATGATTATTATTCCATGATTACTCCAAAAGCAACTTACACCTTCACAATGTACACTGTCATTATCACACTCACTTGAAAGCAGGAGTGTCTTCTGCATTAATGGCACTGCCTTGTTGTTGCTCAGCAGAATCTTGAGAAGGACTACATGGACCACCCTTACTCTTCTTTTTGGAGGTCTTCCTAGCAGGAACTTTAATCAGCATGCATGCATCTCCTAAATCAATACCAAGGAGCACTATCACAGGCAGCTCCAACTTGCCAAGTTCATATTCAAAGCTTCCTACCAGTTACAGGCTATCTAGTCCTAGTCATAATTAAATACCGTTAACTGCAGCTGTTGAAGTGTCTCTCTCCTTGGAATTGTCTGCTTTGCTGAATCTAGTTCTGACCAGCGCACTACCCATTACCTTATCGTGTTTTTCAGGCCATACGACACCCACAGCGCACTAGTACAGCTTTGCCTACAGTGTACTGTTACAGTGCAACCATAGAGACTTAAAATTCAGCAGCAGCTCTTGGATGGCAGCTGTAAGGTATAATGAATATCATTATCGCCCACGCATATTGCTCTCCCCACCCACCAGAGTTTCCTTGGGTACCAGGTGGATTAGATGAATGCACAGATGGTCAGTGTAGTATAAAAATTATAGTCATATGAAGGGAATGCAGTATGTACTGTCAACTGGCATAGAGACGAACATATTGCTGCACTTTCCGAGAGAATGAAACCTGAAATGCAAAAAAATTTTTAGAATTCATTTTTTTGCTACCATCAGTATTACTTACTTTATCACGCTGAAAGTGTTCAGCAGCATCAAGATTCAGGGGATCATCAAAATTAAGGAGATCCTATATGATTACATGTTATTAAATGGCATGGAATGCTAAATATGGAGGAAGGGTGTGGCTTACTGTGAAGAGAGAGTTGAGGCCCAATACCACATCCTGTGTTTGATAAACATTACGATGACACTGCCGTCTTAATTAGGCACTTTCTCTCTCCATATTAGGGTGAGAGCTAGCTAGACATACAGTTAACATACTTTTAGTCTACGAGCTGGTGACCACCCCGTACCATCAATTGAAGTCTCCCTCAGAATGCTAATTGAAATAATAATTAATCAGGTGTGTATCGAAAATCATAGTCAAGACATGCCTCAGACAGACTTCTCCAGTTTCATTAATATTTGGATGCCATAGTCTTGTCACACAGTGCACATCTGGTGGCTAGATATAGAGCAATCGTGGTCGTCACATATATAACCTGACACACACCACGCATGCCTCACTTTATTATTATACTCTTCAGGGACATGTACTTCAAATGTAAAGTTTCCTCCTTTCCAGTAGCCCTCATCTGATTAAAAGAGATAGTCTATCTGGCTCTGCACACACAAGCATAATTACAACTCACCTGGATTTATAACTACTTGGAAGTGACGCAAGTCATCAGGATTAGCAAAATTGACACAACACGTCTCTGGAGTAGGAAAATATTCATCATACATAGACACAGGAGAAGGAGGGAGGAAGCAAATTACTTGGAAGGACTGAACCCAGCTCGCTGGCTTCTGAAGTCAAGAGTTGTGATCTAAAGGAGAGTTTCCTGGTTACACGATTTCCTCTCTGTCCGCCCTCTGCACGCCGCTCTCCAGAACTGTTAGCAGCCTGTTCCTCTAGCTTCTTCCTTATCGTCAACATAACGCAGACGTATACCTCCTTCTTCAGTCTAATAATGCATCTTCATCCAGCATCTTCATCCAGCATGTTCTCACAAGCCTGAAAATTTCAATATTTTGTAAATTGAACTGTTTATTAGATAATACCTAATGAATAATGTTATAAAATAATCGAATGCGTATGCGCAGCTATAATTGAATAGCACTTCAATTAAAGCATCAGTTTGAAGGAAAAGTAAAATCTGCATGTAAGTAGTCATGATTCAACCACTTCTACAATTACAGTGCGTAAGCTTGCTACTCTCTCTATTACTATTAACATCAGCTCAAGGTTGGTTGATATAATCTTGCTGTAAGTATTTTATAAAAACTAGCTGTTAAATTTTTAAATAATAAAATTTTAGATTGCCTGTATCAATATATTTCTCGCCCTTCAACTGAACTGAGATGTGATCCTCTTGGCTCTAGACTGCAGCTGCGCTGTATGGTGAGTGGTCCACTGCAGCCATCATTCCAAGTTGGGTGGTACCGTGGTAGTATTGATAGTGTAACTGGAACACAACTGAACTCCTTGCCTGAATATACAGTTGTAAGCAATACACTCGACACTACTGGACAAGTTAATGCAGCTGAACGCACCATTTCTTCCACCCTTATCACAAGTGCCATCTCTGCTGGAATACATAACAATGGATGCTTGTGGTGTCAGCTGGATTTTGAAGGACAAAATATATCTTTAGGAGGTGAAAAAGAGCACAGACTCTGTTTTGGAAACATAACTCATCTTTCATCGCTCCGAACTTGCAATGACATGGAAGTGGTGTTCAATTCTTCATCTTCCTGCATCAGATTTGCTTTCAATTCAGAGTTGGGTAGTTCCCCCGAGCCCTCCCTTACAACTGAGACAACTGTGGATGAAGAAGGTTTGGGGGGAACGTCTTCTATTCCTACAGGAGAAAATCTCCCTGTAACATCAGCTTTAACTGATCCTGTAGTGACTACTAATGCAGTGGCATCTATTGATGCTCGCACACAATCTGATATTACTACCATGTCAACTACATCTGGCAATACTGAAACTCTGGCCATTCAAACTGATGTCAGTACTGCACCAACACAATTTGATACCACTACCATGGAAATGCCAACTACCATGGAAGCTGCAGCTGATATTACTACCATAGAAACACCAATTGATGCCACTACTATAGCATTAACTGATGCTGACACTCTAGCAGATACCATGGAAACACCAACTAACACAGTAGGTACATTATCAATTGATGCCACTACGGAAGCATCAACTATTATGGAAGCAACTGACGCTGATACAGAAGCAGCACCTACTACCATGAAGATGCCACTGACTGAAGTCACTACAGTGGAAATACAAACCGATGCTGATACAATAGCGGCAACTACTGATACCACTACCATGGAGGTGCCAACTGAAATTACTACTATGGAAACACCAACTGATGCTGATACAGTAGCGGCAACTACTGATACCACTACCATGGAGGTGCCAACTGAAATTACTACTATGGAAACACCAACTGATGCTGATACAGTAGCGGCAACTACTGATACCACTACAACTGAAATTGCTACTATGGAAACACCAACTGATGCTGATACAGTAGCGGCAACTACTGATACCACTACCATGGAGGTGCCAACTGAAATTACTACTATGGAAACACCAACCGATGCTGATAGAGTAGTGGCATCTACTGATACAACCATGGAGATGCCAACTGATGCCACTACTATGGAAATACCAACTGATGCTGAAACAGTAGTGGCACCTACTGATACCAATACCATGGAGATGCAAACTGATGTCATTACTATAGAAACACCAACTGATACTGATACAGTAGTGGCACCTACTACCATGGAGATTCAAACTGATGCCACTACTATGGAAACGCTAACCGATGCTGAAACAATAGTGGCATCTACTGATACCACTACCATGGAGATACCAACTGGTGTCACTACTATGGAAACACCAACCAATATTGAAACAGTAGCGGCACCCACTGATACCACCATGGAGATGCTGACTGATGCCATTACTATGGAAACACCAACTGGTGCTACTACTATGGAAACACCAACTGATGCTGATACACTTAATGATACCACTACCATAGAGAAGTCAACTGAAGTCACTTCTGTGGAAACACCAACCAATGTCGAAATGCAAACTGATGCTGATACAGTAGCAGCACCTACCAATATCACTACCATTGAAATACCAACCAATGTTACTATGGAAACACAAACTGATACTGATACAGTAGCGGCACCTACCAATATCACTACCATGGAAACACCAACCAATGTCACTACTATGGAAACACAAACCGATGCTGATACTACTACCATGGAGATGCCAACCGATGCCACTACCATGGAAACACCAACTGATGTCACTACCATGGAAACACCAACCAATGCCGATACAGTAGCAGCACCTACTGATACCACTACCATGAAGATGCTAACAGATGCCCCCACTACCATGGAAATATCAACCGATGTCACTACCATGGAAACATCAACCGATACAGTAGTGGCACCTACTGATACCACTACTATGGAGATGCTGACTGATGCCATTACTATGGAAACACCGACTGATGCAGCAGCACCTACTGATATCACTACAATGGAGATGCCAACTGAAGTGGAAGCAACAACTGATGCTGATACAGTAGCAATGCCAAACAATATCACTACATTGGAAACAGTAATTGATACCACTTCCATGGAAATATCAACTGATAGAACATTAAACGGTATGTTCTTCAATGTGTGTGCTGAATATAGCTGTAGCCATATAATCCACTTTTTTTCTCAGATTTGCCAACCACATCCTCTCCCACTGACCTTGTTGCTAATGGCACTGTCCTACCACCTGACACAGGGCTGCAGGGAGGAGCACTAGTAGCAGTCATAGCTACTGCATCTGTTTTCTCTGTGGCCGTGATCATATTCCTCTGCATTTTTGTGCGTGTAGCAAGGAAAAGATGCATAGGGAAAAGAAAATTCAGAGAAGATGACTACGCTGGTTACTACCGAGAAAGTTAGTAAACATGACATTCAACAAATACTTGTAGGATTGATTTCCTCTAGCTCAAGCCATAGATATTAATTCCATCCTGTACCCACAACATGCCCTGTGATACACAACAGAGCCCAGTTTGAAGAACTTGGGTGTGATATTAATATTTATATAATTGTATATTCAGGTGGACACTACAGCCCATACAGTCCCTATGGCACCTTGCAATATGGCACACTTCCATATGACACCACCACACTGTAAGTCAATCAAACACTTGAAAGGCATTTGTAGTAGATTGCATAAGTGTCGGTGATCATGTTAGGTGCTGGATTTGGAGAGTGAGTGCATAAACACCTAGTACTTGTTATGTTAACACGACTTCATCAGCATTGCGTAGCAGTCTATAGTTTTGTCTTCTTGAATACAAAAATGGTCACCTTTGCTAGCATGCCCTTACCAGCTATGATGTTTAAATTTTCATGCATTGCAGGAGAAGTGGTGGTGGTTCTAGTATAAGAAGTGCTGCTGTGTCTGTTAATGAGACAGTACTGATTAATGGACCTGTTGTGCAAGACAGTGAATCTGGAATCTACAACAGTGAAGAAACTAATGGCAGAACCAAGCAGGGGCAAAATGGTCATGGAATTTATGGCAATCAAGGACAGAACGGTCATGGAATCTATGGCAACCAATGGCAGAATGATCATGGAATCTACGGCAACCAAGAACAGAATGGTCTTGGAATCTATGGCAATCAAGAACAGAATCGTCATGGAATCTATGGTAACCAAGGACAGAATGGTCATGGAATCTATGGCAACCATGAGCAGAATGGTCATGGAATCTATGGCAACCAAGAAGTAATAGATGGAGTTGATAATCAGAGAGGGGGTATCTACAGTGGTGAGCCTAATGTGGCAGAAGAAAATGGAAATGTTGTTCTAACTAAATACGTACGTACACAAGCATATGAAAGACCTCTAAGTGTTCCTGTAAAACAACCTCAAAGTGTTCCCACAAAACAACCTCCAAGTATTCCTGCCTCAAGTACTCCTGCCAAACAACCTTCAAGTGTTCCTGCCAAGCAACCTTCAAGCGTTCCTTCTAAACAACCTCCAACTGTTATGGCAAAGAGTTGGAAGAATGCTGTAGTTCCTGATTCTGTTGGTGCTTCATTGTACGATGCACCTACTGCTCCATCTAGGCTGCCTCCAATCAAAGCTTGGAAGAATACAAGCATTACCTATGGCTCACTTCCTAGGCCAGAATCCATTCCTCTTACTGATCTCAAACCCTATGCCAGTCACTTGTCACCTGAAGAGGGAGCGTTTGACATTCCCCCTCCACTTCCATACAGGACAACTTCCAAGCAGCACATTCTTCATGGAGATTCAGGCTTAGTTCTGTCCTCACCCACAAGCCTTCACAGCAATCTAAATATGGAAGAAGCCTTGGATAGGGAAAACATGTCTGAGGAAGTAAGGGGACTCTTCGATGACCCACGCTACGTCAGTTTAGCTATGTTGTATCCTGAGGGTGTGGAGGAAGGACAGCTGAGTGCCAGCAATCTCTGCCGCAGCATTCCAGTGCTGGCAACCAATCAACATGAAGATGCTGGGAAGACTCAGTCTCTAACAATATCAACTCATCCAGGAGAAAACAAAGTATATAGTTGAACTGCGTGTGTATAATGACACACTCTCAGGACATGAACACTAATCATTTATATATTTATTATTAGTTACAGTTGCATAATAGCTGTATCCTACACCATCTCTTACTTGGGAATTCGAAATTTATATTTGTGCTTATTTAGGTGATATATATATTGTGTTTGTTAGCTGTAGCTACTGCTAGCCTCATTAAAGATATGCAAAGAATGTGATAACAAATTCCAGAGTTCTTGGATCTGCAGGCCATGCTTTAGAGTGTACTAACATTGAAATGAATTCAATTTCTTGTAATTTCCTGACTGCTGACTAATTTGTTTGAGTTCCATATGTCTACTTGTGAAGCTGTACACACTGGGTAATAGAATCAGTTTATGAAAATATTGACGTCATTGGTACTTCAAGTCTAGACCACTAGACCACAACTACCTGCAGGGCCGGGCCCGAGGGGTGGAGCTGCTGATTTTTTTTAATTTTTTTTTTTTAATGGCATAGCTAATATTTATTCATCACATAGCTAATATTTATTCATCACATTTAGATGAAACAATGAAATTACAGTATGAGTTACAAGTCAAACGGTATCTTGTGAAGACCTTAGGTGGGAAAAACTTTCGTTTGGCTATAAGGTCTGTTTTGTTTCATTGCCAGCATTGAAGCTACACAACTTTGGCAGTTGGCCTCATTCCATACACCGGGCCGTATCGTATACTGCAGATTTCACTTGCGTTTGAAAATTGCGTGGGCTACTGCGCATGTTTTGTATTGCAATTTTATACAGTGGTAATGAGGGTCAAAGGTCATACGCAAAACTCAATGTTCAAACGGAAGTGAAATTTGCAGTACGTATACCGCGCCGAGCGAAACGCGCGTACGCGCGCGCATGCGTAATTCGCACCGCAGAATTAGGACGACCCTTTACCAAAGGCACTAAGGAAACAAATTCTTATGTTGGTTTGGGAAGTATTAGTAAGATCCTGTCGTGGACATGGTATAGCAGGAATTCTGCGTTCTGCGTGAGCTAGCTGGCTATCTTGCCTGCTAGATTAGCTTTTAGCAAGAATGGATCTTGTGTTTATGATAGTGATTATGATGCCTCTGGGCTTACTAGCTCAGAGCACAGGGTCTACTGGAGATGCCCCACTATCGGGACCTCTGTATGCAGTGATTGGAGTCATAGCTGTCTTTGTGCTAATTATCATCACGCTTAGCATTGTGATTGTGTTATTATGTCGCAGAAAGTGTGGTCATGGAGAGACAAGGACTGCAGGTCAGTGCATAGCTAATCTAGTACTCTAAGCTTACTACTTGATAACTAATTATGGGCAATAATAATAGGGTAGAATATACAGCTGAGCATTTATTAGGTTGGTAGTACTGTGGATGGCAACAGCAGTACCTAGGGAGTGTGTGGACTTCTTAAGGAGTAGACACTGTAGCCTGGGTGACCTGTGGGTAGCTACTGCAGCTGGTGAAAACTGGAGTAATGTTCATGGCTTGTTTAGACTGAAACGCAGAAAAAAAACAGTCTAAACTCTCCTTTCTGCCCCTTCTAACTTTTAGTGGTCAAAGTTTCAAAACATTAGTGAGTGGTGGTCTTGTGCACTGGTTTGGAGAACTATGGCCTTAGGTCATGTTTCTCAGGCTTCTAGGCCATAATTACTTTAAGTAAATCAGATTGGGCAGAGAATGAGTAAATCACCTGTGGCAATTCTCTAAACCTGCACCAATGAATAACAGGTTGAATGTAGTCAGTCTTCTCTATAGGATGTATATGTGTGATCATGTTGTCACTGCTGTATCTACAGATCAAGGAAGTGATGCTAATCACCCACCATATGGCGGATTCACCAACAGGTATGTCTATGTACTATCTGGTGCAGGACTGTGTACAAAGGCAATCTTAATGAAAAAGGATTGCTTTTAAGAGCCTGTTCGTAGGCATGATTGATACATCAATTAGTAAGGGTTCCTGGCGGGGTTGTCATAGCGGGAGTGTTTGTAGCTGCCGGTCAGTAAGTCTGCAGTGAAATGAGGCAGTGACCACAAGAATTCAAATTGAGCATTATGCATGCAATAGTTTAGGATGTGTATTTGGAATCTCTTAGGTCAATCATGCAACAACAGAGTGACTTTGAAGCCAAAATTCCTGACAATATCAGAAGCCGAGAAACTTTCTCATCAACAGCTCTTCAGCCACCCCCTGCTTACCCTACTCCCAATAGTGTCCCACCACGCCCACCCAAGCCCTCCCCTACTCGTCAGACTCACAATGATCCTTCATTTCAACCGGCACACATACCTGTTTCAACACAACAGGTCAAGCCGACTCATGACAGACCTTTCATTGATATATATCGTACTATGGATGGAGATGAGGTCGAAGCAGGACTAATGATAGGGCCTCCTCCCACCTACCCAGACAGTGAACCTCCCAGGTGGAGGAACACAGCAGAGGGGAATGTGTTCCTGGGAATGGGAGACTCATCCACTTCTTCATCCTCATCCACTGTTAAACGGGAACAGAGAGGGAAAGTTCAGATTGAAGTGCTGGCTCCTCACTATGCGGGTGATTATGAACGCAGTCCTAACTATCAGTGCTCCACTGTCAAAGTGGCACTAGACTCCAAGTATTCTGGAGACTATGAACGTAATCCGACTTATATGAGCCAACTAGCTGCTCAACAGGCTCAGTTCCTTCCTGTATCTCAACTGCCCAAGAGAATTCCTCGACCTGATGAGATTGCAGACATGGAGAGTGGGCCTAGGACTGATAAATATAGAGGAGAGTATGAGCGTTGTGACACCTATGTCTACCCACCATGCTCTTCTTCAAACAGAGGAGAAGGTCAAGCAGAGGGAAGAGGGGCAATTATGGATAGCAAGTACAGAGGCAATTATGAAAGGAACCCTATCTACATGGAGAACTTACTGAAAGCAGCTGAGCCTGCATCTCACCAGTATACCACACTCCAGCAGACCACTAGAGAAGTCCCACAGCAATATGCCACCCTCACTCAAGACCAATCTATCTCCTCCTCCTCTGAAGACCAGCACTTTCCACCTAAACTCTTCGAAGACCAACTACTTTGCAATAGCCCTACTTTAGCAGAATCCACTCATCTCCCACCTCACTCAAAATCAACCAAGACAAGTCCCTCTCAATTGGAATCAGCAGTCAGGACAGAACCACATGAACAGTGAGCATCACCCCACACTTCCTTTTATAAATACTCTTAACATTCACTTTTCATTCCTTTAATAATTATTATTTTTAAACCACAAAATTTGATGTTTCATAAGACCTGTGCAAAGTTGTGAGCAGTGTGTGGTCTAAACTAGCTGTTGGGCGAGTTTAAAATGGTCCATGTTATTCTTGATGGTTTGATTAATGGAGTATTCGCTCTCCTGGCTGATCTCTGTCAGTCGAAGGTCAAAGTGCCGCAGTACTTTGTTTTCTTCCATGCCTTCCTGGATGAATTTGCCACCACCTTCTCCAAACTTGTTGCACGCCACATTCAGTGAGGTCAAGTTTTCATTGGCCATCAGCATCTGTAATACCATGTGAACCATGTGAAGTGAATTCATAAGCAACTTACAAGTTCAACTGCCCACAGGGCACTTCATTAACTTATAAGTGAGTGAATGCTTTGTTGCATGTAGAGCTGTTTGCATTGACCATACAAATATGAAATGAAGTGTTTTCAAGTGGGTACTCAATGGCTCCCACCCCTACATGTCTCCACTGATGGTCAAATCACAATGCCTAATTAGATTATAGTATTTTACTTCTGCAATGGGAGGAGCAGAAGGCTCTCCAATGTTGTTACTAGAGATATCCAGTGTGGAGAGTGTTTCGTTTTTCATGAGAGCTTTGAGGATGGGCTGGATGCCTAGGTCTCCAAGTACATTCATCCCAATCTTGAGTGTGCGTAATGTCTTATTTCTCTGCAGAGCCTGGCCAAGTGAAGCACCTGCCCCAGCATCCAATGAATTATGAGTTACATTCAACTCTGTCAGTTTAGGGGAATGATCATTCAACAGCTTGCCCAATGCTCGTCCAGCACCATCTCCAAGACAGTTATGTGACAGATCTGAAATATGTACACATTGTAATCGAATATTATTGATCAAATGATGACCTGTTCGCATACCAGCTGAGCATACCAATGGTGACATACATAGTTATTACATACATACATACATACATACCTAGGGTAGTGAGAGAGGGGTGGTCCAGGAGGTGAAATATCAACACACGCCCACGCTCATCATTCACCTTGCTTTCCCTGAGTCTGAATACTTTGAGAGTGGGTGTGGCCTTTAAGGCTTGACTGAGCAAGTGACAGTCGGTGGAAGTAAAGTCATAAAACGACCATTGGAAGTTCATTCCACAGTTGCGTACCCTGGGGGGATGCAGTGCAGTAAATGGTCAATAATAATTTATAGATCCAGAATCCTAACCCGTAAGTTAACTGCAGCTCTTGTAACTGACGGAGGTTCTTCAGTATGATTCTACAGTCCAAGTGATCATAATTAGTCTTGAGTGAAATGTTGTCATCAGTTAACCTATTGGTACATATAGAGTGATATTTCCTCTAAGTAATAGCAGTATTAACTCACCCATCAGTCTCTTCATCTTCAGGCACAATGTTCTTGTCTTGAGGGGGTGGGAGGAGTTGGCGCACAACTAAACGTCGGATAAAACGACTTGATAACTGCAAGATTTCTTCCAGCTGATCAAGGTCAGACTGCTCTGGAACGAACTGCTCAACAGCTTCCTGAGCATTTCTCTCAAAATACATAATCTTCCAAAGCGACTGGGCATGGTCAGATACATCACAGAGCTTCCAACGAGCACGACAGCATCGCTCCCAGTAACCCTCATCATTAATTAAAGGAGCTGTGATCTTGATGGGGATATCTGGGGGGAGTTTATTTAGAACTTGCTCCTTTTGTCTCTCCTTGAGCTCATTGAGAAGGGGATGTTCTGCAGTGATGTATATGCACAGATGGCTAAGTGCATTGGGTGGGGCTGGTCTGCAGCAGGGATCAAAGGGGGAGGAGCTGCTTCAGTTACTCACTAGCAAAATTTTGGACGATGTGATTGATGCAGGAATCATGTAGAGGAGGTACAGTTTCTAGGTTCCAGTCTGGGTCCTCTGCTATAACCCTTCGCATCATGCGCGGATCTGTAGCTGGGTTTCTCCTCTTTATGTTAACAGCCTGAAAAAGCGAGCAAGTTGATCTTCCTGATTAGCACTAGCTTTATATACACTTACCATTGCTACTCAGTATTCCTTTGACCGGTTTGACATTCAGACAGACTCCGAAGTCTGAAAGTTATGGTGCGGGCCGCGGGGTGTGCATTAATTTCATCAGCTATGCTGTAGTCATAGCAACTAAGAATTGACTAATGAAAATTATTAAAAGTATGATTACAATACATTATAAAGTGATATAGATGTATTGTTATTCAGGTGAGGGTTGAATAGTGACTTTAGCTTGCCCTCTAACGTCTGTCAGCTGGTCACAGAACATGCTGACCAAAAGAGTGAATGAACCTATGACATGAGCCCTCAGTGAAAACTCAACATTAGCTATAGCACCAGGCAAAACCAGCCGTCTATAGAATGATATGAACACATGAATTAATTAACTAAAGAAATTAATCGGTACATACTTATTGGAGAGTTCTCTTTGAGGACAGAGGGCTTGCCCCTGGACCAGAAACAAGATTCTAGTTAAAGAAAGGTGTAAGATATTGGTGAAAGATATTTTGATTCTGAATGTATTTCCGTGAGTCACTGTTTCTGGACACTGGATCTTGAGCTGGGGCAGTAACAGTTGGAAAGGATGAACCTGAGTATTAGTAGAATAGAATTATACACATTGCTACAGACACGCACACACACCTTGAGAAAAAGTTGCTTGCTTTCTCTTATTTTGACGATAATAAAGAACTGGACCATACATTGCTCCACCAAACTTCGCATGTATTTCTTTGCTCCAATGGGTAAGCTAACAGAAGCACCTGAAACCAGCAGCTACTGCTATCTTAACTGGTTACAATTGGTGGAACAGATTCATACCTTGTCCAGGGCTGATTTGCCCCGAGAACTGCATTGTCATGAAGCTGTGAACAGGTTGTCCCGTGTAGTAGATGATACTGCCAACCACTTTCCCATCAACTGTCCTCAACATCCCCCCTCCATTTCTCACACTAACCTTGATCTTTATATCCTCTCCCAGTTTGGCACCGTCGTTCATTTCCACTTCAAAGAAACAGTCTCGAGTAGGGGAAGGAAAACGCTGTGAGCAACTACTCTCACTACTAGGTTCAGAAGGGGTTGGGGGGATGTTCCTGTAATTATTGGTGATATCCAGTGGTTCACTTCCCCAGTCTTCACCACAGGAAGTGGTGACGAGGGAAGTGGCTACTTCATTGTGATTGACATGAGCTAGAGATGTGGTGGCACTGGAAACTGTAGAGTAGCTGGAGCTGACTCGAAGGTAGCGGACATCTGCACCAACTTCTGATTTGACAAACTCCAAGTCATAGGGCCACTTTTTGCCAGAATGGCCCTCTTTGGCTGCAATCACTGAGGCAGGACCGATACGATAGCGTCCACTTTGTCTGTCTTGAGAGGTAGGATCTAGAACTTGCCAGCCATCGTAACCCTCAGGGAGATCACTTCTACGCATCCATGCTTCACACCACACATGATATACCCTGTAGAGTTTTCATTCATTACCAATGATTACATACATGATATGTTCACCATATCTGATCCCTTCCAATATCATGGATCAAGTCTCCATCAATGGAGAAGTAGCGCTCTGCTTGGGACAGTTTCTGACAGTAGTGAGCTGCATTATAACAAGTGACAGGACGACAGGCGATACCCAGTGCTCTCAACAGACTGACTGCCACTCCAGCAAACACCCAACACTGACCAGATCTATTCAATATAAAATCAAAGTGCAGCCACCAACTTTTAACAGATTTTATTACCTGACTGGAGTTTTCGTGTGGTAATACTTTGAAAGAATGCAGGTAGAGCCAGTCCACCTGCAAGGATGCGTGGCTCCGATGTGACTTCCTCCACTGCTCCCCAACAAAACTCCGGAGTTGTCCCTGCAGTTGATCTGTGCCACCAAGCTCCGAGTCACAGTGCTTGCTGATCGACATTCATCAGCTGTCAGGGTGCGTAGCAGGTAAAGTGCTACATCCAGGGAGTGCTCTCCATACTAAATTGGACCCTAAATTACATTGCAATACAGCAATAATGTGCTCATTCCCTCACCTGTCCATATTCCCACAGGAGAGGGACTTTATGGGAGTCAGTACCTCTCCATATAGTCCCAACTTCATCGAATAAGTAAGCCTTCCGTTCTGCCTCATCCTTTATAAAGGTGTCATCATCTAATCATGATTAGTTAATCATTAATGGAGTAGTACTGTGACATAGTAATGTGAACCTGGATTGCAGGGGTTGAATAGCACCACAATAGCTTTATGATGGAAGTGTGTGATGAGCTCGGTTCCTCCTTTCAGAGAGAGGGAGATGTGTGCATGGTACTTGCCCACTGGGAAGCTGGTAGGCAATGAAATACTGAGCCAGAGATTGCATGAACCTTTAGCTATACCCTTTGCTCTAAACTGTCCAAATCGCTCCCTGGGACGGAACACCGGTACGAAGGTCAGTGAGACTACATAACTGGTAGACAGCTCGATGGAAGTGGTAATCTTAAGAATGAGAGTGTTGCCTCGTCGCATGATAACTTCACTCTCACTGGCTTGCAAACGCTCCGTGTGATTGTCAATGGATGATTGCTGTGACTGGAAGTGTGCATCAAGAATACGCAGTGTTGGGGCAGATGAGAAAAGTTGTAAACTGGAGGCAAGGGACTTGCGAGAAGATGAGCTGACTCTGGAAGAAGTAGTCCTGGAGGAGGAAGTGGCAGATGAAAGTGATCCTGCATCTATTTTTGGAGATCGTCGAGTGTAGATTTTGGCAGGTGAACGACTACTGCATGAGAGAAAAAACTTAACTAGCTGCAGGTCTGAAACTTAGTGCAAGCTCACCTTCTTCTTCCCAAGAGTTCTGTTGCCATTCTATATATTCATATGCTATAGGATACTGACAAGTAGCTACATGTTCTTTCTTCCACTTTCAAGTTTATTCACAATTCAGTTGCCACGGCAACGATAGCCTGAAGGGAATCGGTAAGGGTCGTCAATCTTAAAAGTAAATATCCAACTCAATACACGTGGCCATTCTTCTAAAAAATGCTGGTGTTGTTTGAGACTCCTGCGGGGTACGCAATATTCAAGGTGAGTGGCTTGCATTGAAGTAGGATGGTAAGCAGGTTGTGGTTTTATGCAGTTGCTGGATGAGAAGAAACTACGGAAGGTCGATGACTTGTACAAGGAATTTGAGAGTCCAGAGAAGGCCAGTAATATGTAAGTATGAGCTGTATATTGGTGGCAAAGTGAATGTTCATACACACAGGGTCAAGCTGAAGCATTTTTCAAAGTTTGGGGACATGACAGACGCACTGTCGGCTGCCACAGCAGCTGTGGAAGGCAAGATGAACAAAGGGTTGAAGAAACTGCTGAAAAAGGTATTTTCTTTGGATGTGCAAGACCAGTTGGCTGTCGCTGATGCTAAATTGGGAAATGTTATTAAGGTGAGTAGATTGAAGCTTGGACACAGGTTCACTAGCTGTGTGTTTTGATGCAGGAAAGGTTCAATGTTAGCTGTGTCCATGATACAGCCATCTCAGAACTATTCAGAGGCATTCGATCACAAATGTGCAACCTCATCACTGGTATTTGTGCAGATCTTGTCCACTAGGCACTGTTAATAGATTTTTTTTTGTCTCCTCTCTCTCTCCACTAAGGTCTTCCACAATCTGAGGTGAGTGCAATGGCGCTGGGTCTTTCACATAGTCTGTCAAGATACAAGTTAAAGTTCAGCCCAGATAAAGTGGATGTCATGATTATCCAGGTAGGTGAAAAGGTTATTCTGGATAGACTTCAATTGTGGTGCGTCGGTGTAGGCCATTGCTCTGCTGGATGATCTGGATAAGGAGCTGAACAACTACAGCATGCGTTGTCGGGAGTGGTATGGATGGCACTTTCCAGAACTGGGCAAGATGGTGTCAGATAACTTGACCTATGCACATGTGGTGAAGGCACTAGGGATGAGGGCTGAGATTGGGTCGGCTGACTTGGCAGCAGTGCTAGAAGAAGGTTTGGAAGAGGAAGTGCGAGCTGCTGCTGAAGTCTCCATGGGAACTGAAATCAGCCAGGAGGACATGGACAATATTTCTCACCTGTGTGATCAAATAGTGGAGATCACAGAGTACAGGTACACACCTGGTCTTCATTCTAGCTCTGATATTGAATGGTCCATTTCTGACCTGACAGGTCTCAGTTGTATGACTATCTGAAGAATCGCATGTTGGCCATAGCCCCAAATCTGACATTGATGGTTGGAGAACTGGTGGGTGCCAGACTCATTGCTCATGCAGGTATAATGAATTCATGCGTGTCTTTTGGAGGTAGATGTTTAGGTTGGTGCAATTGTAGGTTCTTTGATGAATTTGGCCAAACATCCGTCTTCTACGGTACAAATTTTAGGAGCTGAAAGAGCGTTATTCAGGTAATCATGCCTGACTCTATTACCAGCTGGTGTTTTAATTTTGTTTGTATGTGACTATCAGAGCTCTCAAGACCAAACATGACACTCCAAAGTATGGTCTGATTTTCCATGCGTCACTCGTTGGACAGGCAGCTCCCAAGAACAAGGGAAAGATCTCGCGAATGCTGGCAGCGAAGACCTCACTATGTGTGCGTGTGGATGCACTAGGTGAAGATGCAAATACCTCCATAGGCAAGACTAGCAGGGCCATGGTGGAGCAACGCTTGGTAGAGTGTGAGCAAGAAAAGGTGTGAGGTTGTGTAGGCATGCAGCAAGCAGTACTTCATCGTTATTAGTGTGTCTCATTGTAGTTGAGGAAATTGAGTGGTACTGGGAAAGTCATGGCATCTGCCACAAAGTATGAAATGAACCGGTTAGTATGTTTTAGTTGAGTTGGTTTGGATGGTTACTTGGTTTGTGTATGCATACAGGACTCCTAAGCAATACAATGTGGCTGGAGATTTCACCTTTCCCACACCTACACAAAAGGAGGAGGCCACACCCACATCCAACAAGAAGAGGAAGAGAGAGGGTGAAGCTTCTGAAGAGCAACAAGACCTTGAAGGGTCCATGAAGAAAGCAAAAAAGAAGATGAAGAGACACAGTGAAGAAGATTCTGAGGACCAACAAGACAATGAAGGGTCTGTGAAGAAAGCAAAAAAGAAGAAAGAAAGTTTATCAGAAGTCAAGGTGTGCAATACGAGGCGATACTTTCTGATTATGAACAGGTTTCGTTCATGTGCAGACTGAGGTAACAATGGAGACAGATACAGCTAAGAAACCAAAGAAGAAAAAGAAAGTCAGTTTAAATCCAGTAAGATGCCTGCAATGCTGTATACAAAATAATATCGATGGCACATATGCTGCAGGTCGAGTCACCAGTGACAACTATAAAGTCACCAAAGAAGTCACCGAAGAAAAAGAAAGTCTCTTTTGTGCAAGAAATAGGAGTATAAATTTTTTGAGGCGATATAATTATTTCAACCTGAGCATTTTGTCTCACAAATCAATGAAGTAAAAATTATGTTTTTAAACAATAAAATCTTTTGACACAATGCACTCTGAAGGGTTTGATACTTGTCACACATTGGTGCCTAGCCTCCCACTGTTCTTGAACATCTGTCTAATTGGTTGAGGAAGGTCATCTATTTGACCTTTCCCACTGGAACTGTCCTCAACTGGAGGGGAAGAAATGAACTCTAGCATACTTCCAGAAGACGCTTGCTCACTCCTACCCAACACAAGTCTGGAGTGGTCTTGTGAAGCATTGGCTCTACCTGATTCACTATTTCCGTGAAGTTCAAGTCTGTTTGTCTTAGCTGTTGAGGGCTTGTGTTTGGTGTGTCTGGAAATGCTACCATTTCTGTCAGTCTTATGCTTTCTATGATGTGCTGATGGATGAGAATCCTGATTACTATGGCGATGAAGGCCCTCATCCAAGGATTCTAGTCTGTATGTTGCTTTCCTCCGAGAGTGTCCAGAGGAATTTCTTTTTTCCCCACTTTCTCTCCAGCTTTCTGTGGAATGGTTGTCATATTCTCTTAGAGACATAACATGACTTGGAGATTGTGGATCAGACTCGAGTCCTGAAGCTGCACGACTAGATAGCCATGGAGATCTGGAATTCCTATTGGTAGAGGACCACGATGTTGAGTTCACATAACTCGGTGAGTCTGACCATGGATCAGAATTGATGGGTGAAGCCACATGACTAGTTGATTGTGGATCATTAGCAGTTTGTAAGGAGTCTTGGATGGCTCTGTGCAAGTCTTCTTCCTCCCCATACACGGGGCCCCATTCCTCTTCCATGCCACTCCCATCCAGCCACAAAGATGGCCCCTCCCCTACTGGATCACCATTACCACTGTCGAATGCCAAGAGTTCAGGAGGTGTGGCAGGAGGAGGGGGAGGAGAGAAAGGTGGAGAGAAGTGAGGTGGTGGCGTCAGAGGTGGGGTCATGGAGGTGTGGTGGGAAGGAAGGTGAAGAGATAGGGGGTGTTGAGATTCTAACTGCAGTACTGGCCATGATGGATCAGCAGCTGTAAAGATAGGGATAGAGTACGATAATGTATTATAGAACAGCAGGACTTCTTCGTTCCTTACCATGTGTAGAGCGAGAGTGCCGAGATGGGAGGTCAGGGGAGGTGTTGGTGTGGCCTCCCGATTGGTTGAGACTTAAAGCTTTGGCTAGTTCCATATCTACGAGACAAGGCAAAGGATTGCCAAGTATGGCAGAGTTGTGTTACCAACATAAGCCTGTCTGGTTTATACAAGCAGGCTCTACCACATAGGTACCTGCATTCATCTGTGTGTCTGCTTCGTACTCTCTGCGAGAAAGTTCCAGTGCATGGAGGAAACCATCATCACTGTCCCCTCTGTGGGCACGAGTGTCCCTGGACTCCCCACGTGTGTCCCAGTGGTGTAGAGGTCTTCTCTCACTGGGTTTGTAAGTGTCAAGGTCACGTAGGAAACGTTTGAGGCGAACATCAGCATGCTCACTATTCCAGGGAAGACCCTGTCCACCAAATGAAGGCAGAAATGGATGAGAGGAGAGTCTATTAATATTATAGGAAAGAGTTATTCATGTTCAACATTCATTATTAGTTAAGCTCACGGGAGTCCAGAGCGGACATTCTTGACCAGGGCAGTTCTCTTATCTCTAGCTTCTCTTGTCAACCTAATGATTTCAAGACGTGGCTTGCGCAAGTGGGGTCGTGCCACTGCCTCAGCCAGCATTTCTGTCACCTGCTCCAACGCCCCTTGCATATGTTCAAACTGCTTTTTGGATACGATGCCTGTTAGGTAGTAACCATAGCAATATGTTGCTGCGAGGACCCTGCGGCACTTGAGGAGCTCCTTGACAGCATCCTGGATGAAGGAGAGGTCTGGACACCTGCTGCTGACGGAGGTGTGACGTGCTCCAGAGCTCCCTCCTGTTTCCACACTACTGCTGCTCTCCATCTGCTCGATGGAGTGTGCCAAAGCGATCATCTTCTCCTGTGCTTTGTCTAGAAAAGGCTCTTCCAACTGAAGACAAACATAGCATTCTCTAATAATATACATTGTTCAAATTTTGATCACACCAGGTCCAAAGGTCACAATTACTTACCCTGTAACTCTTGATGTGCTCCTTGTAACGCTCAAAAAAGTGGAGAAACTTGCCTATTTCCTCCAATTCTTTAGTATCCTTTATTACTTCTTGTTTCCGATTGATCAGAAAATCTCCAGCCTTGCGTTGAGCATCATAACGATTGCAACTGATGCAGCAGTATTAATGAGTGAGGGTGATCATTAATAAGAAACACCTGATGACTTTAGAAACTTACTTGAAATATCCACCTGTGGAAGCATTATGACACTTCCAGTCATCCAAACACACCCAGCAAAAGTCATGGCGACAATGCTTGCAACACATGTGGTTACAACCTTCTGTCTTCTCTATTGGTGAACTGAGTGAAATATCCTTGGAATGGAGTTTATCACTTCTTTTATGATAGTCACTTACGAGCATTTTGGGCAAGGTTTGCTGTTGTCAGCCAGCCATTTGGAACTAGCTGCTTCGTCTACCTCAGCCGAAGTGGAGTCTCCGACCTTCTTTTTCATTTCCTCGCAGTGGAGCAGCCAGCGACTCCACTGGTCACAGGAACATGGTTCATGAGCTGCTCCGAGGCAATCCCAGCAAAAATAGTGCTCACTGCCACAATGCACCGTTTGACCTGTCACTTTAGTAGTAGCTGCAGCCGAGTGAGAGGGGCTGAGGTGGTGCGAATGGTCATCTAAAGGTGGAGGACGACTGACAGCCTGAGAGCAGTCGGGATGTGGACACCAACGAATATTCGGGTTGGAATCTACAAAGGCCTTAATGTCAAAGGACAGGAACTTGAGTGCCATTTCCCGCGATACCATCCCTTCCACCACTTCCTGCAGGCAAAAAAAAAAAAAAAAAATGGATGTCATAACAACTGGCTTGGCTAATGTTCTTGTGTTAACTTTACCAGTGGGACTAGCTTGTAGCAGCCATATTCAGGACAAGAGATTGCTTGAGATTCACCTCCTCCTATCTTTTCCTCAAGGTACCTGCAGAGTAAGTATCAGAATTCTCAAGGTTCTTCACCTCAAAGACAATAATCCAAATCTTAACATAAACGTGTTCAACTTTGTCTAACCCAATTAATGATAATATTAACAGTGGCTTACTGTTTCCAGCAGTCACTGCAGAAGTAGTGGCCACAGGGAATCTGAACCTCATGTTTGTCATAGGAGCAGCATATGCCGCATTCCTTCACTTTACTCTCTCCTTCTGAATCGGTTGGGACTGTTCCTGCTTGTTTCCCAACAGGTCCTTGCATACCACCATTAGCGGGGGGATCAGACTGGTCCACGCTACCAAGTTGCTCACCATCTGGCTGGATATCAACTCCAACTTCCTCACATACCTGCTCAGGATTCTGTAGCCATGCCTGAAGTAGTTCTTCTTTGGACCAGCCTAAACGAACATGCACAAGAGCAAAATAATGCAATTCCAGGCAAACCCTCAATGTATGTTGCTTACCATGATTCCTAAGAAGCACTTCAGCAGATTGCAGACCAACCTGAAATGACAAAACTCAAGTAGATGCACACCCAATTGTGTAGAGACTGACTACTCACCCCCAGCATTTCTGCAGTCTCTATCAAGAGAGCATCTTTCATAGAGCGAAGATCCTTGTCCAACATGGCTACAGGTGCATCAGCGATCTCCTTCAGCTGTTCAGGATCGGGTTCCACAGGCTCACCTGGATCTTCGTCTTGCTACACACACAACTCAAAAATATGTACCATCTGCCACAGATGCTACTCCAATACACACTTACAAAAAACACCATCTTAGCCTCTAGGCTAGTGGCAATGTGTTCATGATTCTTAGCCTTGGCCAGATCAGCAGGAGTAAGTCCCTCCTTGTTGGTAGCCACCATATCTGCACGGTAGCTGACCAACAGATCCACACACAGCTCCAGGCCAGCCCCAGCTGCCAAGTGAAGAGCTGTGTCCCCATTCTAATCGAACAAAAAAGAAAGTGATTTTAAAGTAAAATCCTTCATTACGTTCTCACTTCATCTTTTTCGCACAGCAAGTGTTGTATGTCCATTCCTTTGAGTCCCTCTTTAAGAGTCAATTGCAGCATCTCGCACTTGGTCTTACCACTGCCCTTCTCATTCAAACAAATCAAGTGGAGGCAGTTTCTTCGCTGACTATTCTTCATGTCTGGCTTGCCCCTCAGGTTGATCAGATCGCGGTACATCTGATCCATCCCATAGAGAGCTGCATAGTGCAAGTAAGTATTTTCACCATGTTCAGTGCCCAGGCTCTGGTTGGGTTCAAGGCCTTCTCTCAGGCTGATCTTGGTCCTGTACAGGTCCTTAGCTCGTGTCACATCCCCCTGGCGCAAGGCATTGAGGAACACCGAGGAGCTGTTTCCCATTAATTTGCTGAAGTAGGTTTGGAGGGAAGCTAACATCCAGCCAACCGGTGACCCTCAGCTAAGAGGACTAGATCGTATTCTATCTCTTCTCCGATGGAATACCTACATAACTATTCGTAAACAGGCGACAGAACTTCACTGAAGACGTTCACAGACTCGGCAATAAACAACTCGGGACTGTAGAGGGGCTTTCCCCAAGTATCACGTGATTGTCATATGCTGTCGAATTCGACTTCATTTTCTGCAGATATTCGCCACAGAAGAACAGAAGAAAAAAAACCTATGGTTCTTTTAACCCTTCCAAATCATAGCAAGAGAGGGAGAGCGACTAGGAGATCGACAAAAATTGTGTTCAAAATAATATGCGCGCACAGACTTGCCACGTGTGTGGAACGCATGCTCAGTATATATCACTCACTGGCGGCATGCAAGGTGGGCTCTCTTTGCCACATCTTTTTTGAAATTTAGACCTACCAGCCTAGTTGAGGGGGGGACTAGTATCATCTAGACTGGTTTCTGGAGGGTAGGAGCAGCAACTGTTCTATCTATGAGTCGGGGAACACTAACCACCTTGTGTAAGTTCAATGATAATATAATTATGACTAGTAGTTTTAGAAGTGTTTATTTTGCTAGATTGTTAGGTGATTGTGTGTGGCTAGTGGTAGCTACACAGCTGGTGTGTGTGTGTTTCGACTACTGGAGAAGATACTATGGCAATGGAGTTGACTCAGGTTCTGGAGGCTACCCTGTCTCCAGATACCAATGCTGTGATGGCAGCCCAGCAGCACTTGGAGCAGGCTGCCAAAATGAACCTGGTAGGTCTTATTTGACCCAGGTGGCTATCAGTGGTGAGATGGTATTTTCCAGGCCCAGTTTCTCGGCGCACTGGCTGCTGTACTCTCTGATGTGAGCAAGTCTCAAGTGGCTCGAGTGGCTGCTGGTCTCCAGTTGAAGAACCATCTGACCAGTAAAGATGCTGCTGTTCGGTTTCAGCATCAGCAGCAGTGGTCGAGTTTTGATGCAGCTGTACGGCAAGAAATTAAGACTATGGTGAGTATTCCAGATATCAATACTTTCATTGGGCTTAAGAGTGGGCTACTTCAAAGGGCTGAGGGAGAAACCTGTCTTTACCTATTAGTGTGTGTGGTGCAGGTGCTGGCTACTTTAGGGACTGAGGAGCGACATCATCATTCGGCAGCACAGTGTATAGCATACATGGCTGCCGTGGAGCTGCAAATGAACGCGTGGCCAGAACTCATCCCCACTTTGCTCAGTAATGTCACTTCTCCACAGAGTACTGAGCAGTTGAAGGAAGCCTCCTTGGAGGCAATAGGGTACATATGTGAGGATCTGGTAAGTGAATGATTTGTGACAGTGATATCTCCAGTGATATGATGTGATATAGGAGGCCAAGTTTTTGGCAAATCAGTCCAATGAGATACTGACAGCCATTGTACAAGGCATGAGGAAGGAGGAGCCAAGCGACAACGTCAAACTTGCTGCCACTAAAGCTCTACTCAACTCTCTGGAATTTACAAAGGCTAATTTTGAGAGGGAGGTGAGACTCTCTGTTGAAAATCACCGAGTAATGGATTTGATGGTAATTGGTTTCACAGAATGAACGCCATTTCATCATGCAAGTGGTGTGTGAGGCCACCCAGTGTAACTGCGTCCCCATTCAAGTGGCAGCATTGCAGAACCTAGTCAAGATCATGAGTCTGTACTATCAGTATATGGAGGCCTACATGGGACCTGCTCTCTTTGCCGTAAGTCTTGCATTTGTGTACCTTGATGTGAATTTGACATGTCTGACTTTCAGATCACTTTGGAAGCAATGAAGAGCACTACAGATGAAGTGTCATTGCAGGGCATTGAATTTTGGTCGACTGTTTGTGAAGAAGAAACAGATTTAGCTATAGAGGCAGCAGATGCAGCAAGAAGAGGTCACCCACCAGAAATGGCTTCTAGATTTTATGTCAAAGGAGCTCTGCAGTATCTGGTGCCGATTTTGCTGGCGACTCTCACTAAACAGGTTGTGATGCTAGTGGGAGCCTGGAGTCAGTACAAGTGATTGGGATATGCTTTTTCTTTAGGAGGAGTTTGATGATGAAGATGACTGGAATCCGTGTAAAGCAGCTGGTGTGTGCTTGTCTCTGATGGCCAATTGTTGTGAAGATGCTATGATTCCCTTGGTCATGCCCTTTGTGGCGCAAAATATAGCTAGTGAAGACTGGAAATTCAGAGATGCAGCTCTGATGACTCTGGGTGGGTGGTGAATTTCTTGGTCAGTAGGTATTGATGTCTTCTTGTGGTTTCAGGTTGTGTTATGGAAGGTCCTGATCCAGATGAACTCCAAAAGAGTGTGGTAGAGGTAAGGACTCTGACAATAGTATGGCAAGGGGTATAATGTTGAGGAGTTGTTTTAGCAAGTAGCCAGCAGGGATTATGAGTTTATAATGGATTTTGTATGCAGCTGAACTTGGTGGCGCCTCTTATCACTTTGATGGGAGATGAGATGGTACAAGTTAAGGACACTTCCGCATGGACTATTGGCAGAGTATGTGAGCAGTGTCCGAATGTTCTCCTCAATGACAAGTACCTCCTGCCACTCCTCAATGTGCTCACTAACTCCCTTACTGCAGAACCACGTGTTGCAGTCAATGTGTGTTGGGTAAGTGGATTGGTTTGTTTTCTTTGTTTTGTTTTTTGAGGGGATGTGGATGAAGGCCTGGTGGTCTTGCAGTGACCCCTAATTGGTGAAACGGGGAGAACGCTTACAAAATGGAGTACCTCTTTTTGTTTGATGCAGGCTTTCTCATCGCTCTCTGAGGCAGCATTTGACCTAGCATGTGAAGGGGTCGAAGAAGAAAACCCAGCCACTTACTGCTTATCTCCTCATTATGAGGTTGTAGTTGCCAAACTCCTGGAAACCACAGAGCGACCAGATGTTGGTTCTAACAATTTGCGCAGTGCAGCATACGAGGCTCTGATGGACATGATCAAGTATGGAGCAAAGGTTTGAGCATTACATTGCACTACTTGTTATAGTAGTTGGTTTACCATGTATATTGTGTTACAACAGGATTGCTACCAGGTTGTACAGAAGACGACAATCATTGTGATGGATCGACTGAAGCATTGTCTGTCTCTTAGCGTAAGGATGGTTATCACTATTGAGGTTATAAATCTATCAACCCTTTACCATTCTTGTATAGTCACGAGTGACTGGAGCAGACAAACAGCAGCTAACTGATATAGAGTCACTTTTGTGTGCCACTCTCCAGAGCTTGATCCGCAAACTCAGCAAAGAAGATGCTGTGAACATTAGTGATGCGGTGATGGAAGTGTTGTTGATGACTTTCCAATCCTTGAGTGGTGGTGGTGAACAAGTTGGGGGTGTGCAGGAAGATGCTATGATGACTGTGGGAGTACTGATAGAAGGTAGGCTCTTCATCTTATAATCATGTGATGTATGAAAGTGTTGGCATCACTCGTAGTTATTGGGGAGTCATTTTTGAAGTACATGGATGTGTTCAAGCCTTTGTTGACACAATCTATAAAGAACGTTGGAGATGTCCAGGTCAGTGATATGATGGATCTTAGGCTTTGGTTATCATGAAAAAATGAATTTAACGGATCAAAGAGTTAGTTCTCAAGGTTGTTAATTTTCCCAATGCTTGAAAAATGTCAATTTAATTTTTAAAATCAAAGGCACCATGCAGATACACATTTTGAGTGTTATTTGATAAACCTAATTATGTGTATTGACTAGGTGTGTCGTGCTAGTGTGGGATTAGTGGGGGATTTGTGTCGGAACCTTTCTGCTCAAATTGTTCCTTACTGTCGTGACCTGATGGAAGTGATGATATCAGCTTTGGCGGTAAGTGTGTTTGGTTGGTAAAGATAAATGTACTTTCTGCTTCCCATGTTAGTTAAATAGTCTGTTGTATTTCTTAGGATGTGAATGCACATCAATCTATCAAGCCTCCCATTCTCTCTGCCATTGGAGACATAGCACTAGCCATAGGACAAGACTTTCTTGCCTTTGTGGATGTCGTGCTGCAGATTCTGCAGCAAGCTGCCCAACATAACGTGGACAAAGATAACTATGACATGATAGACTATGGAAATGACTTGAGAGATGGTTGTTTAGAAGCCTACACTGGTATCATCCAGGGACTCAAGGGAGATGACAAGGAGATGAACTGTAAGTGTGTGGACTTCATTTCCAAATTCTGTTGCATTGCCACGTGTTTTTTGTTTTGCTTTAGCTGCTCTGAAAAAGGTATCTCCTCATGTTCCTAGCATGATTGACTTTATTGTAAGCATAGCTAAGGACGAAGATAGGTCAGAAAACAACCTTTCTGCTGCCATTGGCTTATTGGGGTGAGACGACACCATCTCTTATTCGTCTATGGGTTTTACTTGGTGTTTTTTTAATGTAGTGATCTCTGTAGTACGTTTGGCTCACACCTTAGCCAGTTAGTGAACCTGCCAGTCCTTAATAAAATGGTGCTGGAGGGAAAACGTTCCGGTATCAGTAGAACCAAAGCAGTTGCGCAGTGGGCTGGCAAAGAATTGAAACAACTACAGCAGCAGAGGTACATCAGATGTGGTGCATAATACTGGCATGTCTATTGACACCTTTTCTTCCTTGCAGTCCAAAATGACTTGTATAAAAAGTGGTGGATTATTCGGCACAAATTGAGAGAGAGAGAGAGAGAGAGCGAGCGTGAGATTCTTACCTTTCAACACGGTGTCATTATTTCCTGGTATACGAGACTTCCCTCGATCACTAATATATTTTGTTTGTAGTTTATTTTGTCTTGTTTGTAGTTTTGTGTTGTATTATCGTGTACATAATTACTGTCACAATGTCCTACCCTCTTTTTTATGAGTTTGTGTGCACGCACATGTCTGTCTAGAGAGTGAAATTATTAATAAACAGTATCTGAAAATGCCAGAAGAGGCAACTGAAAATGTGTAATGCCAAGCTCTATTCTATTTGGTTCTCTTTGATTGTCTTTAGTGGTGGAGGTTCTAGATCTTTTGAACTGTAATGACCCTATGTAGGATAAAATGCATTTTGAATTATAGGCTACAGCAAACCACACTTACAAATAAATCATTCCAGTCGTGTTTGAGCCGCCAGAAGACCCAGCACCACATAGTAGCGCCCAAAAACTTTGCAGTCCAGTAATGCACAGCTCTAGGAGGAGGAGGCATTCCTCTCATCATTGTGACTGGTTATGAACAGGTGCGCTTCAATTAGGAATAACTAACTGACTGCGCTTCAATTGGGAGTTTAGCTGGTGCGCTTCAATTAGAAAGAGAGCGCGAGAGTTACCGGCATCTGACAGACATGTCTCTGTTCAAAGCTCGTGACTGGTGGTCTACAACAAGTGGATTTGAAGAATTTCACGACCTTGGTTGTCTGTGTGTGGGTAACATAGACAATAATCCTTCTGGATATGGTAATATTATTACTCAGCAGGTACTAATTTTGAATGCCATTCTTACCATTATGCAGATAAACTAATTGTTGGTAGTTTCCAAGGGTTAGTTCGCATTTATGAGCCACATCCTCCACTTTTTACACCAAGTCACGTGATTCTGGAACAGCAGTTGGGTCAGCCTGTGATCCAGCTGGCTCTAGGTCGCTTTATTCAGTGAGTGCTAGTTGGAAATTAGCAGTGTGATGATCATTTGAATGTGTCAACAGAGGATCTACTGGATTGCACTTGGCAGTGCTACACCCACACCAGCTCTCGGTTCATACACTTGTTGTGAAACAGACTTCTAGTGAATCAGAACCAGTTTTCAATTTCGCTTTAGCTTACTCCCACCCACTCAAGAGAACAGCTTGCAACATGACCTGGGGACCTTTTGAAAACCCCCAAGGTAACTTGTAATAAAACCCTTTACCAATTTGATGCTCTATGATATTGCAGGCAGTGATCACATTTGTGTGCAATCCATGGATGGTCAGCTTTCTTTCTTCAACAACATCACTCCAACATTCACCTGTTTCGTCCCTGATTTCCTGCTTCCTGGCCCCATAGGGTTTATCCAGCAAATTGGTTGCCTTGTCACTATTAATTCTGCTCATATGATGCAAACATTCAAGTCGGTCTTCTTCATCTCTACTCTGCTATATTGATTTTCCTCCTCTTTCTTTACAGATACCAATCCCTGACTGCTGCAGGCACAAGTTCTGAAATGTCTCAACCGGGTGGGACAGCATCCTCTGCAAAAAAGATACCGGTGAGATGTCAAAGAAATGTGTGCATATCAGTCTTGATGACAATAGATTATTACTACTACTTTTAGCCTTTCCGCGAAGTTAACTTGGGGGAACATGCCTTACAACTGCAAGTGGTTGCAGCACCAACTGGACCACAACAGATCCTAGTGCTTGGTAATAAAAACTCTCCATCTCTCACTTGCACATGATTTTTGTTGTGTTCCTGAAGGTGAAAGGAGTTTATTTTGCATTACTCCAACTGGAGTGGTTCGTTTCATGAAAAAGCTTGACTTTAGTCCATCCTGTTTGCATTGCTTCCACTCTGCTGCTCCAGATGGATCAGATGCTGGTGGCTATTGCTCCATCAAGACCCTTCTCGCTTCACACACCAATCAGCTGCTTGTTCTCAAGGATTCTTCACTCATTTGGGCTGCTTCATTGGACTACACACCAGTGGATCTCTCAGTCGCCTCTTTTCAGTGAGTCTGTCAAGTTTTCCATACTGATCATGCTGGAATGTGTATACGTCTTGTATGCAGGGAACAGAATGGAGTGATAGTCACCTTGGATGAACTGGGTCATGTCAACTGCAGCTATTTGGGAACTGACCCTTCTCTGTTCTCTGTGGCTCTAAGTACTAGCAGGGATCCTAATTTTGAGGTATCACAACTTTCACAAGTGGCTGTGGTTGAGTTGATCATTATTTTAGGAAATGGAAAGGGAATTGAATGAGCTGAATAAGGCGATAAAGAGCACGTCTAATGGTGAGTTCCTGTGGCTTTGATTGTGATATGCGTAGTTCACCTTACCATGGCAATCCTATGACATGGCTCCAGAGGGTATAGTAGTGAAAGAGCAACCTAGCTTGAAGTTACGGGCGGTTTTCCAGCCTGAACAAGTCAGGGAGATGCAGGTGAGGCATTGTCCACATCTAGTGTTGTATAGAACAGAAGTGATGGTTATTGTCAGTGTAGATGGATGACACTGAGCTGGAGTTTGGCGGTGGTGGGGGTAGGGCTAGTGGAGAGCCCCCAGGGGAGGAGCGGCTGATCAAGAAGTGTTTGGAAGTGCAGGTACCTGGAATTCTTTTTTATACTATTTGGTCAGCCTCTCTGTATGTTGAGTGGGCACTGTCTCTAGTGATCTGTTTGCAACTGCTTGCAGCCTTGTTTGAATGTATTAGGTGCATGTGGAATCCACCAGTGGTCCTGCTCTGAGGGATGTAGTGCTCAGTATTGTAGCACCACTCCCTCTCACCACTCACCCCTCACACTTTGTACTGCCTACTGTCTCCTCCAATGAGATGCCTCATCCTGTAACAGTGGTGTGCACTCCTTCTGTCCTGCCAACCACCACCTCTCTCACTCTCTCAGCCACTTACAGGACTCTCGATGGTAACTCCATATTTATATCCCATCATTTAATATTGTAATTCTTTAGGAAGCCTGCAAGTATGTAAACATGAAGTTGAGTTACCTCTTCATCTGTTTTGTGAGCCTCTTTACCCCGAGAAAAATGCAAATTTCAAAGTGAGCTGATTATTTTCACAATGGTTATGATTGAAGGATGAAATCAATGATCAGGTGACCTTGGATGTCTCTCCATTTGAGCCCAATGTGCCTAAGCTATTCCCCCCTCAACTAACAATGGAACAGGGCCCTCCCCAGGCCCTGGGACTGCGTTACTTGTGTGGGTCTAGTGTGACTTTGGTTGCTTCTAAGGGGACCCAGCGCTATCGGCTGCAGTCCAACAGTTTGTCTGCTTTAGGTTGTACCATGACCTGGTTGTTGCCTCAGCTTGACAAGCGCTACAAGCAGCAAACTCCACCCTTTACTGCTCAGTTTGTGCCTCCTCTGCCACTGAATGAATACTTTGAAGTGATCGACCAACATTTCAAGGTATGTTTGTTCGCTCGCTCCAAACTCTACCCACCCTGTCGTGTGTGTGTGTGTGTGTGTGTGTAGTTACGGAAGAATGTTGAGCAGTGCAGGGAGTGGTTAGGACGCCATGCACACCAGTTCAGAGCAATCCAAAAGCGGCTTTTAACTCGTTTCAAGGACAAGACTCCAGTGGGCCTGGCACATTTGGACACCTTGCTAGATGGCACTTATATGCAGGTAATTAATGAAGTAAAGTGTGGTAGTCGTGCATAAGAGTTGTGGCTGGCTGCAGTTGATGGCCTTGACTGACAAGAGTGAACTGTTGGATTTGGAGTTGCAGGAATGTTCCAACCAGCTGTCTTGTGCCACCTCTCTCATCTGCATACTCCTCAGGTCTGACCTTAGGTAGACTTCAAGTTAGTAAGAGTTATTCTTTCAGTATTGACACTACTGAAGCTGGTTTTGGGGAATTGAAGGTGACTGCACATGGCCACACTGGGCCTAAATCTCTTTCTGTTATTGGCAATGGAGTCCATTTCACCCCCCTAAAAGTGGGTCCTTTGAAAATTGAAGTTAGATTCGATGGAGTTGCAGTTCTAGCTCCAACAATGATGTGATGTGATGCAACGTGATTTTGCAGGTTGTCTACTGGCATGAACGATGAAGACTATGCCATCTTGACAGCTGCACTCTCTCCAATTGTCCCTTCAGATGGAGAACAGGTTAATTATATTTACTGTATTTGTATTGTATTGGAATATGTGTTTGTACACATTCAGGGGTGGGAGGAAGTTACAGATGTGGCTGTTACTCACTTGCTGCAAACCACAATGGCCAAGTCCACCCGAGATGAACGTCAAGTTGCATCCAATATCCTCAGTCTGGAACTTCCTGCCGACTGCCAGAAACTCAAGAAGCGTATTGCTCTCCTCTGCGACCGCATCACCAAGGGCTTCATGCCCAGTGGAATGAAAACTGAGGTAAAAACTTTCTTTGCATCATGTAATAAATCACGATTTAACTCTGCAGCCAAAGGCAAACCGATCACTTAGCGTTGAATCAGCAGCATCAGATGATGACGACGACAAGAAATTAAGTCAAGGAAAGGGTTTATCCGAGGATAGCTCAGATTCTCTCAGTGGAAGTGGTGGCTACTGGAAACAGCTACAGCAGGGTATGCACCCAATGCCTGCACTGCCAGAAGGTGCGGAAGAAAGTTCTTCATCTGAGCAGCTGGATCAGCAACTTGGACAATGACCTGTATTATGTATACTATCACAATTATTACCACCTGACGAGTGCGCATGCGTGATACCAAAAAGGGGTGGAATATTTTCAGTTCCATGTACTGAAGTTGAAGTTGCACTCCAGAGGTAACCTTGAAAATGGCAGTGGACGCAGCTTTTAAAGGTGCTGGCAAAAATTTGGGCCTAGAAATATGGAGGATTGAGGTAAGTAGGTTAGCTTGTAGCCACGGTGTATGCAGTCTGCACGTTTCATGTGTGTGTACCACCCTCCATACCCCCTCCAAGAAACTTAAAGTTGTTCCAGTGGAGAAGAAGACTTATGGCAACTTTCACAGTGGTGACTCTTACATTGTGCTGCATGTGAGTCTATCTAGCTAGTTTATCATTAAGTATTGTCTTAGTTTTTGCATGTGTTTCAATAGAAAGTTCCTTATAATGTACTTAACTAGCCAGTCTAAAAAAGGAAGAGAGTGTAGGATATGTCTTGTTACACTGTCAAACCTTAGTCTCGTGAACCAGACCCTACACGCAAAATGTGGAAGGGTCTGGTGAGTGTGCTATACCAGTTTTGTTGCATTCCCCAGGAATTTGAACGATAATACTTCACATGTATTGCTTATGGAGAATCACGTGCTCACGTGAAGATTAATAAAATGCGACTGGCTTTGCAAATCATTTTATCACAGTCACAGGATCTAGCAGTTGAACTACATTGACGGAGAAGTCTCATGATATCAGGTTAGCGATAGCAAAGATAGCAGCTTCACTCGACTTACCGCCTGAAGAGAAAGCAAGAAGAGGGTGCTTTGCGCGCTAATGTTAGTAGTAATGATATTCATAGGTTTGTGGGCATGTAATCAATGCAACAAAACTGGTATAGCACACTCACCAGACTCTTCCGCTTTTTCGCGCGTAGACTAGTCAAATCTGTGATCACTACCGGGATAAGTGTATCTTTTTTCTCAAAGGAAACTTTATGATTGCGTGAGGAATTACTAATTATTATTACATTATGTTTAGACTAAGCGAAACAAGTTTGGTTATGAGTGGAACATTCACTTTTGGTTGGGGAAGGAAACAAGTCAGGATGAGGCTGGAGTGGCTGCATACAAGACTGTGGAGTTGGACGAGTCTCTTGGAGGAGCTCCTGTACAGCATCGTGAAGTGCAGAATCACGAGTCCAAGAAGTTCATTACTTATTTTCCCAAGGGCATTCAGTGAGTCTTTATGTGACTGATGGGTGATAAGTGTCTGATTCAATGAGAATGTGAAGCTTCTATATACTGTATGAGGTGTGAAATCACAGACAATGAGATCTCACAAATGGTATTGGGATGGGATGTACTTCCTAGTTTGGTTGCAGCTGTATAAATAATGTGTAGTGAGTGACGTGTTGGTTGTGGTGCAGGTATCTAGCCGGTGGTGTGGAGAGTGGCTTCAAGAAGGTTGAGAAGGACAAGTACGAACCTCGACTTCTTCATGTCAAGGGACGTAGGAATATTCGAGTTCAGCAGAGTAGATTGGCTTGGGACTCTATGAACAGTGGTGATGTCTTCATTCTGGACCTTGGTTTGACTATCTGGGTGTGGAATGGTTCTCAGGCTGGTCGCTTGGAAAAGATCAAAGGTTTGGATGTGGCTCGCAGGATCCGTGACGAGGAGCGTGGTGGGAGAGCTGCACTCAATGTCATTGGTGAGTGTGACCAAGAACTGTTGGCATTGCTGTCTCTTGTACATAATAATGTGTGCAGATGAGGTGGAGATGCGTGAGTCAAGCACTGACCCAGGGCCTGCTGAATTCATCAAGACAATGAATGCCATTGCTGATGGGACTCCACGAGATGTGAAAGGACCCACTGATGACACCACCTTTGAGAGGAAATCACGAGAGCTGGTCAAGCTCTACAGGTACATTTCTAACAGTCTCTTGACATGCTAGGGGCTCAATCAGATGCATGTATGATGATCATGCGTGGTGGTGGAATTTAGGGTGAGTGATGCCAGTGGAGAGTTGGAAATGACTGAAGTGGGCAAGTATCCCCTCAAAGTGGAATTGCTGGACAGCACGGTACAGTTCCTCCCCTAGCGCTGACATGACAAGGTATTGATGTAGTTACTTTTGTTGCTAGGATGCTTTCATTCTGGACACTGGAGCTGGAGGAATATTTGTATGGATTGGAAGTGGAGCCACCAAGCAAGAGAAGAAAGCTGCCTTCAAGAATGCAATTGTATGTCATAGCAAAGGTGTCTCAGGGGTGGGGTTGAGGGCCCCACCCCCTTTGTTCCCAAGCTATGCCTGTAGATAAAATGATACACTATACTTGCTTAGCCATATTTCTGCTCTAAAGTAGAGAGGAACATTATATGAACTAACTTTACTAACAGCCTAAGGTATACGTGACACATCCATTTTGGCTTGCACTTTCAAGGTCACACATTAGATAACTCTGTGCATACTAACTGAGACTTCCTTAACAATCACACCTGTGATCTTGCATGTGTCACTTTAAAGATATCTTTTGGAGCACTTCGGCTTTAAGGCCACACATTAGATAACTCAGTGCATACTAACTGTGATTTCCTTCGTGAACACCTGTGACCTTGCATGTGTAATTTCAGAGTTTGAGTGTAATAGCTAGCCCTAGCTATAGCTAGAACTACCCCTTTGCCTATGCTGTCATATAATATGTGCCAAATATGTGCCATAATTGGCAGCCTGCAAATGAAGCCATCCTCCAAATAACTTGCTCTTTCTTGCAAGTTATTCTGTAAGGTGTGCATGTGTGATGCTATTGTTATTGGCTTTCAGGACTTTATCCAGACCAAAGGTTATCCTTCTTGGACTAACGTGACTTGTGTGCGTGAAGGGGCAGAAACACCTCTCTTCAAACAAAATTTTACCAACTGGGTCAACAAGGATGAGACTAAGAACATCTTGAAAACCTCTCAAAGGACTGAAGGTGAGTTGATTGATTGCCCCGTGTAGGTTCAGTGGTCTAACTGTTGGATTGTGTGTTCTAGCTGCTCCCAAGGAGAAGTTCGATGCATCTGGAATGCAACAGCGAGGAGAACGTTCCGCTCAAGTATTGGTGGATGATGGAACTGGAAAGGTTCAAATTTGGCGTATTGAAGATTTTGAGATGGTGCCGGTGGATAAGGGCATGTATGGTCAGTTCTATGGAGGAGATTCTTATGTCATCCTCTATACTTACTTGATCAACGGCAAAGAGAACTACCTCATTTATTTCTGGTTGGGTCAGGTGAGCAAATGTTGGCATTGTACCTTTGAATGTTATAAATGATCACCTTTAGGAGTCAAGCCAGGATGAAAGAGGTTCAGCTGCCTTGCATGCTGTGGCTCTTGATGATAAGTATGGTGGATCTCCTGTGCAAATTCGTGTGGTCCAGAACAAAGAGCCAGACCATTTTCTCTTGGTCTTCAGGGGCAAGATGGTGGTGCACTCTGGAGGCAAGGCTAGTGGCTTCAAGAACAGAAATGATACGGACAGCTATGATGTGGATGGAACTCGTCTCTTCCATGTGCGAGGGACCGACAACATTAACTGTCGTGCAGTGCAGGTGGAGGAAGTTGCTTCTTCTCTCAACTCCAATGATTGCTTCATCCTCGAGACCCCTGCTGCTACCTACATTTGGTATGGCAAGGTAAAGTGATATCCTTTTGATGTTCTGGCCCTGACATGGGCATCAACTTACATAGGGCTGCAGTGGAGACGAACGACAGTTAGCTGACACTATCTCCTATGCTGTGAGTCCAGGCAGAGAGATGGTCAAGGTGAGAGAAGGCAGTGAGCCCGAGGAGTTTTGGAGTGCTTTGGGTGGGAAGACTGAATATGCCAGTGGCAAGTGGTTGGCACAGGAGTTGCCCAGCAGCCCTCCACGTCTCTTCCAGTGCTCCAATGCCTCAGGAAAATTCAATGTGGAAGAAATCTTTGACTTTCAACAAAATGTGAGTAATGGACATAAAAGTATGAGAGCCAGATTGACTTTTACTCTGTCCCCAACTGTGTAGGATTTGATTGAAGAAGATGTGATGATTCTGGACACCTATTCTGAAGTGTTTGTTTGGATTGGACGTGGAGCTAACGAAGAGGAGAAGAAGGAGTCTCTGAGCATCGCCAAAGAATACATCACTGGTGATCCTTCCGGTAGAGATGTGGACTCCACTCTACTGCTACAGGTTATGTAATATACTGCTACAGGTTATGTAATACTGACCAGGGGCAGACGAATGATGAGCTTGCTTTTCTTTGGTTAGGTGAAGCAAGGGTTTGAGCCTGTCAACTTTAGGTGTCACTTTTTGGGTTGGAACCCAAACATGTGGGCACAGAATAAGAGCTATGAGGAATACAAGAAGTCAGTGAGTGAGGGAGTGACTAGTGTTGCAGATGAACTGAAGCAGTACGATGATTCCCGCAAGTTATCCTATGAAGAACTGAAAGGAAATCCCACCGGCATTGACATGTCCAAGAAGGAGGTAAGGAATGAGCACTAATAAGTGTGACATCTTGCTGAAACTGGTGTTTTATTACAGGCTTACTTGACTGAAGAGGAGTTTCAGAAAGTATTTGAGATGACTGTCCACGATTTCAAAGCCATGCCAAAGTGGAAGCAATCTAATCTCAAGAAAAAAGTTGGCTTGTTTTAGAAAACTGCTTAAAACAAAAAATATTCTGTAGCTAGCTAGCTGTTTTATAGTTTGAGCCACCGCCCACTATCATGGGTAGTATAGTGCAGTGTGTGTAATTAAAGTTGTTGCGTTGCTGGACCAATGTTTTCACTGCTTGGGCTACGACGTTTTTGTACAGCTACTGGAGCTGTTGTTGGACAAAAGCGTAGGCATAAGTGTGGGATTCTTCCTCTTGGCGGACGGTGTCATGTTTCCAAAGTCTCCTATGGAAGAAAGGGAAGATGGTGGCCCATCATAGCAGGTATTGGTGCAGCAGGAACAGCAGTGGTTCTAGCAAAGACCTTTTCCACTAAACCTCATGTGATAGCTGAGTGCGTGGAACAGAAAAAAGCAGGAGAAGAGCGTCCAGATCTACCCTATTTCTCAAAGAAGGAGATTGCAGAGCACAATGATGCTAGGACTGAAGGAGTTTGGGTCACTTACAGAGATGGTGTGTATGACATCACCCAGTTTCTCCCTCAGCATCCAGGTGGAACAGAAAAGTTATTACTGGCTGCTGGTGGAGCAGTTGATCCGTATTGGGAGGTTTTTGCTCAGCACAAGACTGAACAAGTCTGGGAGATGATTGAAGAGTACAGGATTGGTAATATTGCATTGGCTGATCGCAATACTACTTCTACTGGGAGTAAAGAAGGTCCGTATGCCAAAGATCCAATTCGCTCACCTATCTTGAAAGTGAATACAAAGGAGCCGTTTAATGCTGAAACACCTCCTCTTCTCTTACCTGAAGAGTTTATCACACCCAATGACTTATTTTTTGTACGTAATCATCTGCCAGTGCCTGAGGTGGATAGTGGGACTTACACGTTGGAGGTTACTGGCAAAGGAATGGTTCCCATCAAACTGACATTACAAGACCTCAAGACCAAGTTTCCTCAGCACACTGTCACAGCTGCCATCCAGTGTGCGGGAAATCGCCGCAAAGAGTTGAACAGCATCAAGAAAGTGAGGGGAATCTCCTGGACAGGCGGTGCCATTGGCAATGCCGAGTGGACTGGTGTCAAACTGAGGGATGTGTTGTTGTATGCTGGTCTACCAGAAGAGGCAGGAAGTGGGGAGGAGGAAGTCCAGCATGTTCATTTGGAAGGCTTGGACCGAAATCCTCTGACTGGTGAATGCTATGGAGCATCCATACCTGTGGAGAAGGCCATGGATGCCCGAGGGGACTGTCTCCTTGTCCACACTATGAATGGAACCGATTTGCCTCGTGACCATGGTTACCCTATCAGAGCTTTGGTTCCAGGGATAGTAGGAGCTCGCAATGTGAAGTGGTTGAACAAGATAGTGGCAAGCCACGATGAATATGGTGGGCAATGGCAGCAGAGGGACTACAAGGGTTTCTCCCCATCAGTAGACTGGAATAATGTCGATTTTAGCAAAGCTCCAGCCATTCAAGAATTGCCTGTACAGTCCCTAATTTGCTCTCCACAAGATGGTTCTATTGTGGAGGTGGCCGAAGAAGAGATAACGTTGCAAGGAATTGCTTGGAGTGGGGGAGGTCGTGGTGTTGTGCGAGTGGATGTCTCTCTGGATGGAGGGAAAACCTGGGTCGAGGCGGAGTTGAAAGACGGCAAAGGCCAAATGAGAGGAAAGGCATGGGCTTGGACTCTGTGGGAAGCTACTATTCCTCTTCCTCCATCAGCACCTCAATCACTAGAATTGTGTTGTAAAGCTGTCGACGAGTCCTACAATGTACAACCAGAGACCTCGGGTCCCATTTGGAACCTTCGAGGCTGTCTCTCCAATGCATGGCACAGAGTTCATGTACATATAAAATGACACTGCAAACTTTCAATGAGAATGATTTTTTTTGCGTGTAAATTTAGTGGTAGAAATTAAAAACCATGCATTTTTATTTGGTCCTTTTTTGCCAGTCCTGTTTGCAGTAGAAAGTCTGATATTACTTTTCGCTGATCTCCCTGCAATTGAATGACTTCTCCATACTCGGGGTGGTCCACTACTGTCCCATTGCATGCAAATTCCTATTAAACAGTGTTACTACTAGTCAAACACCAAGTCGACAACAAATTGACAATTACCTTTTTGCACACTTTGACTATTTTCTTTTTATCGTAATCTTCTGCAATTCCTTGAACAGTGGTAAGAGTTTTTCTCCCATTTCTCTGCTGAATTCTAATGTGAATGTGTCCTTCACTACTTGCACCTCCTTTCTGAGGCTCACTAAAAGGATCTAGAATTATGTAAAAATTATTACGTGCACTTGAAGGCTGGCCTTATTGTCTACCATAAATACTGTACACCGATTCATCGCTAACCTTTTGATTCAAGGTTTAGAATTCCTGAACCAGCAGCCATCTCTCTAACTTAACTAGAATATTTAGTCACGCGTGAAGTCACGCGCATATCACATGAATATGAATACCATGGCAACAAGATCTTTAATCATTGAGGCCTGGATTGTACGGCTGATGACAATTTTAAGGTGATTCATTTCTCTCTGTGTACGTACGTGTCTACTGCTATTTTTTAACTTGTAGGTTATGTCATTGCTGCCCTTTCCGTCTATCACCGTCAGTGGTGGTAGTGATACCACCCAGATAGCCTCACCTGGACCTCCTGTCAGTTCTTCAATTACCCACTTCTCTTCTGCTCAATTTTTTGGATCCCTAATAACGAATGTTCCTACTCCTACTCAAACTTCCTCCTCCTTTCCAATTTTTAGATCCCTAATAAACAATACTCGTACCAGTTTGCCTACACGTTCTAGTACTACAGAGTCACCAATTGGTTCACCTCTCCCCATCTTCCCTGTAGCAGCTATCCTTGTTCTAATTTTTCTAGTGTTCATAGTAGTGGTCACTTCTCTCCTCTTTATACGCAAAATTCTGAAGGTACTTTTGCTATTAAAGTATGCTCATTGAATATCTCAGGTATATATTTCTGTACAGAATAAAGGCATGGTTGGTCCAATGGAGTGTCATTTGAACTGTTCGTGCATGCCTGATGAATGTTTTCTAGGCTGCCAAGAAAGGTGCTTCAAAGTGGCAGAGGCATTGGATTGCTCTCTTCCTAGCTGTCAAGTGTGGTTAGACAATATCTGTCCTTCAAAACAGGCACGTGTGCTAGTTTCATGCAGTATCAGTTGTGTTATTATGCACAATTTTTTGTAGCAATGTGCTGCAAACTGTTCAAGCTTGTGGAGCTGTTATTGCTGCCTCCAAATTCCAGACATGTGCCAAGATGTTGAAGTGTGTCCAAAATGTTCAGCAATGGATTGCCCAGATTGTATGTGCTGTGGTGACTGTTGTCATTGCACCCTCAAGGCTCCCGAGTGCTCACACATCACTTGCCTCTGCTTTGAGTGCGGCAGACCACCAACTGCATCATAATCCTCACAATATATTATTTTGGTATAAGCATGATATGCACTGTATATACAAAAATGTTGATTGAATGAGACTAAGAGTCAAGGAGAGTGGCTAATCCAGCACTTTCTGACTGCTGCCATTGAACCTGATTTTCTGGAGATGCAGCTGGTGGGTTCTTATTTTGCTCTTTGAAGCCTAGATGTGACAAACCTGATCCTAAAAACGAACTGACTCTGCCCAGAAAGGAGTTTGACGAGTCTAGAGTACTGGATGAAACACTGGATTCACCTGGCGGCCTTGTTATTGGTAGGGACTGGTTTGAGTCCTGTTTTGGTAGATGGCCATGTCGTTTTCTACCTTGATTCACACTGGCAGAGTGACCATCTGTCTTTTTTTCTGATGTGTGGTTTTTTGAAGCAGGTTTCCATTGATGTCCTGGTCTTGATGGTGGGGAAAAGTTATGCTCCAACAAACTGATATCAGTTGTACTAAGTGACTTAATTTTTGTTCCAACCAGCCCAGAAGACTGATCATCAAGTATCCCACCAGCTTTCCATTTTTTGAGATGAACACCAGGTCTGGACGCATCAGAAAAGAAAGAGGTTGCACCTCCAAGTTGAGGGCTTGCAAGAAGTTTCCATTTTAGGAGTGTCACAGAACCTTCCAGCGGTTTTACAATCTGCAGTTTTTCTGGTGCCACGTATGTCTGGTTTCGGTACCGTACCAACTCCTCAGGAAGGGCCCCTGAATTCTCTGAGAGGATTGGTGAAGGAGGACGTACATCCAAAGATGGGGGTCCCTGAAAACTATGTTGCGCTTTTTTCTCACTGGGAGAACTGGCAGCTAGAGGAGGAGGGTTGCTTTGTTTAGCTGCAAATCGCTTACGACTAGAAGCAAGGGTAGCTGCACGGACTGTTTCCATAACAACCATGGTGCGCTGGCGAGCATAATGGTTGGGAGACCTGCATGAACAGCATTAGTAGTAGAAACATGTCCCTCCCTAGTGAAGGTCTGACCTTGGCCTTTCAGGAAGTGTACTAGCTGCTATGATCTCCTTCCGCAGTACCTCCTCTATTTCACGCACAATTGACTCTTGCTGTACAGACCAACAATATCCACATGTGGTTACTCAGGTGTTGAAGCAACTAAGACACAGATATTACTCACATCAGCTTGAGTAGATTCCCCTGGAGAAGAGCTTTGGTGAAGATTAGCCTCTTTTAGAGCCGAATTTTCATCCTTTGACTCCTTTAACAAGACAGCTACATCATCTAGTTTCTCTTGCAGTTCTGTCATCTATAGAATTTTGATAACATACAGTACTAATACTGTAAGTACAATATATTAGTGTAATTCACAGCTTGTGTAAGGTGGCTGATTTGGTCCTGTGCTTCAGCCAGCTGTTCTTTGAGAACATCATTCTCCTCCACTTGATGCTCCCATTTTTCATCCACTTCTTTGAGCTCTTCAGTTACATTACTCAGTTGATTCTAAATACACACATACACACACACAAATCAGTCCTAGCACAATCAGACATATTAAGGACGAATATAGTGGCGGCTCACTTGCAAATTGTCATTTTCTTCTTGTTTCAGCTCGGCTTCTTCTCTGAGGTCCCCCAGCCTTCTCTTTGCTTCAGCTGAATACACAAACTATAGTGGCACAAGTCATCTCACACCAATTCCCACCAAATGCTCACTGAACTGCTCCAAACACTGCTGCACCAACTCCTTCTCCTTTTGCTCGACATCTGCAGTTTCCTTCCTCAGTCTATCTGCTTCTTCTTGGAGTTGAAAGTTAGACTCTCTCAACTCCCGACATTCCTCTGTCAGGACTTTTATCCAGTCAGGGATTGGAGCAGCACCCTCTTTCTCTGCATCAGAAACCTGCTCTTCTTGCTCTGTGGTGCAAAGACGCAATAGCTCCTCTTTACGAGCCATAGTGTGCTGTATCTGACGGAGCTACAATAATCTGAAGTAAAACACGATGAAACAGTTGAGGTTTGCCTTGTACCTGTTGTTCTAAGGAAGTCTTTTGCTCAACATTTCTCAGCAAGTCTGACTCAAGCATCTCATTACGCTGCAGCAAGGCTTGTCCGATCTTGGCAGCTACCTCCAAGTCCTTTTCACGCTACATCATAAAAAATATAAATCATGTAGAGAGTAAATTGAACCTTTTTACTTCAAGCAATAGCTTTCGTAGGGAGTCCACACTTGTCAACTCAAATAAACTCTTCTCTGTGACTTTATTAACTGCAAGGAAAGTTTAGGACAACACAGTGACGTGGCATGATAGAGAACACAGAGATGTGGCATGGTAGAGAACATAGTGATATGGAATGGTAGATGTGGCAATTCTTATTATAAATCAATGGAGAGTCTTGTTATTGCCCTAGACATCTAATGACTTAACTACTGAATAGCTAACCAAGAGCATGAAGTGACTCCCTTGGGGAACAGCCATCAAACTCGGGAAAGGAAACCTGTGAGGATGCAGTCAGGTTTGATGGCCAAATGGAAGCAGCACCTTCTGTGACTAGGGATTGATCAACCATTGATAAATGGTGAGGGGAGAAGAAGGACTGTTCAGGGTCTTGCAGAGAGAGAGTATGAACTGATGATTCACTTAAGTGCCTTTCATTCTTGGAGTAGTAGCGAGGTGACTCTCCTGGACCATCTGTCTGATGGAGAGAAAGAGAACGTTCCCGTACTAGAAGACTAGCTATCAGGCTCTCTGCAGACTCAATAGCTGCATCGATGGGATCTGTAGATTCTGCCAGTGTGATGAAGGACCACCACTGCTACTAGATAGGCACGTATGTATAGAGTCAATCTTAACATCAAACCACACCCCCTAGTATAGTACGCCATTCGCGCATGCTCAGTTATAATAGGCGCATGACAAACCACATGCCACACCCCCCACTAGAGCATCCAGTCCCAAAATCAAAACAAACAAATTTGAGCATCCGGCCAAGCGTAGTCCCTCATAAAAGCAGATGAACCAATATACCATTTGCTCCTTTCTTTAACTCGGTGAAGATGGGCAGGGTACGGGTACAGAAAGGTGCTAAATGGTGGTTTGCATCATTTCATCAATTGTACTTGCTACTGTGGAGAAACACACTGATCAGATGGCGAGGAGGAGCTGTGCACTTCAAAAAAGTGACGATTCCTGTTAGTGGTAGTTAGTTCCTTGTAATGATGAAGTCAGTAATAAGTGTTATCCATAGGTGTTTCACCTGGTTGAGGTCCTGTGGCCACTTTTCCTCTATCTGATCATTGCCATCCTCAGGAAACAGTTCCCTCCTGAGCAAGTGGAGGATTGTGAGTTGTGACATTAGTACAAGTGCTGTAACTTATGAAGGTTGTCCTTCCTTTCAGCAAAGTATCGTGCCTATGCCCTTCCTTCTGCTGGGACACTTCCATTCCTACAATCATTGGTATGTGACATTGGCACTGGCAGAGACAAAAACCGTGCGTTCTCGGACATGCCGACATTCCCCAATGCAACGTAAGTGTGTGGGTAGTGGTGGTCGATGCCTGTTGATGTGAATGTTGTGACTGTACAGTGTGAATGAAGTGTATGGAGTGTTGGATGAAATTGGTACGTTGAATGCTAGTTGGACTCAAGTGTGTGGTACTGTTCACGACTTGGCTGCACAAGTGGACTGCCTAAGTGTAGCTCAGGACTGTTCTTCTGATAGAGGTATTACTGCATGTGGAATCTTTGATGTGTCAAATAACCCTCGTCTTGCTGTCTACCTTTAGACTCTGTTCCTTTAACGTGCTACTTGAAGAACCCCACCGAGTTTAGGTCGTTTCTGAGTCACAACCTGAGCTTAAGTCAGAGGACTGTCGATGGGATCTTGGGAGCCACTCTAAACCTGTCCCAGGTCAGTTGCAGTACTGGTTTGCTTTTATTTTTATTGTGTGTCTTTCTTTAAAAGGTTCCATATTGGCTCCAGTCTGGTGGGCGGTTTAGGAGGCAAGCTGATATAGGGACTCTACTTGCAGGCCTGCAAGGATTTGGGGTCAACTCTAGTTCTCTCAAGCCCCTTTTATGCGCGTCTGACCAGTTATATGGTGTGATTCATTTTGCTAATATCAGTGCTGTAAGTATTACTAGGTGAAGTGTAGGGATGATTAGTCAGCACTCTCTAATATTAGGTGACATTTTAAAATGTCGTTATCACTACTATAGAAAAAGAGTTTTGTGTCTCTAACCCTTATAATTACCTTCAGCTGGAGGTTCAGAGAGAAGTTTGTGGACTTCCTGACTCTAAATGGCAAGCTCTGAACCGAGAGTTGGAGGAACAACTGGTCCCTGTGAGTTCTGTAGTGTGTTCCTGCATGGTTTTAGCAGTATTTCATGTCACCATAGGAGTGTAATCCTGTGGAGGCTGCTCGTAGTGTCTCTGAAGTTCTTGCCTTGCAGCAGATCCTCCAGTCAGAGAACATACTAAACTCGTTTGAGGGGTTTTCTGAAGCTGACTTTGGTGATGGAGTTAACTGCCAAGAAAGTGATGAAGATGATTGTCAAAACAACATTTTCGAATACTTTTGTGGAACTTTGAAGCCGAGTAGATTTTTTGCAGGACTGTTGAAGTATGGAGACTCGGGTAGCTCAGGTGTGTTCTTATTGATGGGTAGATGGATATACAGGGTGCAGGGAGGGCTCACAGTAACACTCCAGTATTGTCCGGACATGATTATCTAATAGCAATTTTAAGAGTATAGCTATAATAAAAAAATTAGTCAGACAAAGGCAGAAATGACCAGACAAATGAAGATATTGACTGGAAAATGTCCTGTGACTGACTATTATTGTGAGCACTGAGGGTGAACGTACTGGGCCCAGGATACACAGGGTGCGCTGAATATACAGGGTGGATATACTGAGTGGATATACAGGGTGGATATACTGAGTGGGTGTGAGTTGTATATATTTTGTCTGCTTGCAGGGAATGAGACAAGCAATCTGACTTCTACTGTTGAATCAAATTCTACTGTTTCCCTTAAAATTCTTTACACGCCTTTTACAAACCTTACTCGCAATATCATCCAGAAGGCTAACAGGACCATTGATACAGTAGGACAGGTGATAGCACTGGCTGATGAAGTAGCCAATTGTTCTCAATTTTTTCTGGATAAATTTCCATCAAACTCCAGCTATATAAACGGAACAGTGATGGTCAGTTCACTGATTAATAAAAACAGGAACACACTGGTATAGTATACATAATATTCTTTCCCATAGTTACTGAAGTCATTAATAGGGAGGAGAGAGAATGGTTCAGAGCCTATAATTCCATTCCCGTCACTACCAAATGTGACTCTAGACCAACTGCAACAGGCACAGAATCTGCTGAATGATTCTGCCCCAAATAATATCTGGTCGATCATGACAACGGTCCACAGTGTGTCCAAGGGCATAAGTGATTCCCTTAGGAAGTTTGACTGGAACATATTTCTGCCCATGGAAGATGAGGCAGCAATGGAAGACTTGGCTGCAGACTACAAACAGCAGGATGACCTGGGAATTACTCTCGTTGTAGCTGGAGTAGTCTTTGATCCTAATCTAACCTCATCAGATACTCTAATAAACATCAACATTCGCTCCAATTTCTCCACCACCATGGACACATCTCAGATTAAGCGAACGTATGTATGTATTGGCTATCATGGAATGTTAAGAAATGAATATGTGCAATTTTAGGGTGTGGAGACCTGGTCCAGAATCTGGGAGAGACAAGAGAAGGTACATTGAGGGTTTTTTCATCTTTGTTCAAGACATGATTGAGCGTGCAACATTGGAAGAGATGGTAGGACACAGGGTGGCATCTCCAGGAGTCTATATACAGGAGATGCCTTACCCATGCTACAAGGATGATAGGTTCACTTCCTCTCTTCTCTATGTCCTTCCATTGGCCATGCTGTTTGCATGGTTATTTCCTGTTGCCATGACGACACGAGCTATTGTGCGAGAGAAGGAGACTCGATTGAAGGAGTTTATGAAGATGATGGGGGTTGGAGAAGGTTTGCTGCGTCTCTCATGGTTCCTCCATTCCTTGTTAGTGTTTTTCCTGTCTGTGGTGGGAATCACCATGATACTGAAGTTGGGGGGTATTCTTCCTGCCACCAACAGCCTGATTCTTCTCCTCTACCTCACTCTGTATGCAGTGGTCATGTTAAGTTACAGCTTCTTGGTCAGCATCTTTTTCAATAATGCAAATCTAGCAGCATGCGTGGCCTCTTTGATCTATTTTTTGGTTTTCTTTGCACACGTCACTCTTGTTTTCAAGATAAACTCAGTGAGCCCCTTCGTCCTAGGACTCTGTGTGAGTAGATGACTATAGTGTTGCCGACTGTATTGCAATAGACCTTATTCTCCCTGCAGTGTCTGTGGGCTCCTCTGGCATTTGCTCTTGGGGCCACCTTCTTGACTGAATGGGAGTTGCAGCAGAAAGGACTACAATGGAGCAACATTTCCATTCCTCCCATCCAAGAAGATCACATTTCCATCCTAACAATTGCTCTCATCATGGTTCTCGACGCTTTCCTCTATTTCCTGATCACTTGGTACATCGAAGGTGTATTTCCTGGTCGTTACGGTGTTGCCAAGCCGTGGTATTTTCCTTTCCTGCCATCCTACTGGTGTGGACAGAGAGACTCGAGTGTGAGAAGGGTATTCGGCAGAGGTAGAACTAGTCATGTGACTCTGGAGGAAGAGGGAGAGGAGATGACAAGTGAGATCATTTATCAGTCAGAGATACCCACGTACTGTTAGTGATAGACGCACGTGTATGGTGCAGGTTTGACTGGAGATGACCAGGAGGAAAATTGGAGGGAGAACTGTGAAGAAGAGCCAGAGGGCCTGCCTTTGGGCATCTCCATTCAGAGGCTGAGCAAACACTTTACCAGTGGCCTCGTTCCAGGGAGGAGGAAAGTTGTTACAGCTGTGAACGATCTCACCCTCAAGTTCTACGAAGGTCAGATCACTGCTTTCCTTGGTCACAATGGAGCAGGAAAGACCACCACCATGTGAGCCACACCCCACTGACACGAAGCTTTGTAGAGTCGAATAATTATGTTATATAAACAATAGGTCAGTGCTGACTGGATTGTTTGAAGCTAGCAGTGGCACGGCCTACATATATGGAAACAATATTCGTAGACATATGGACATCATACGACAGAATCTCGGCATATGTCCCCAGCACAACATCCTCTTTGAGAAGTGAGTCAGAAACTGAGTTGGTTGCCTCGAGCTATTTGATCTAACTAACATACATAGCTTGACAGTCAAAGAACATTTGCTATTCTATGGACAGCTGAAGGGCTTGAGCAGACGTGAAGCCAAAGAGCAAATGCCAATGTAAGTGCACTATCATCGTGGGTCACGTGTTACATGTCCACTATGGACTGCAGGTGGTTGGAGAAGGTGAATCTCAGTTCCCATGCGGACAAGTTTTCCCAGCATTTATCTGGAGGCATGAAGAGGAAGCTGTCCATTCTCTTGGCATTTGTGGGTAAATGTAAGACCATCATTTTGGACGAACCGACTTCTGGAGTAGATCCATTTGCTCGGCGTCAGATTTGGGATTTCCTGTTGAGGCACAGGAAGGGTAGGACCATCATGCTGTCCACGCACCACATGGATGAGGCCGAACTGCTCGGTAGGTCGTGTGATGGAGTTAATGTACAGCCCTCCACGTCAAAATTTTCTGTTTGGCACGTACAGGTGACAGGATAGCCATCATCTCCAAGGGTTCTCTCCTCTGCTGTGGGAGTTTCGAGTACCTCAAGCATCGTTTTGGTCGGGGCCATCGCCTTACTCTTCTAAAGAGTACTCGGAGCGAGCGCCATCCCTCCACCTCCTCCAGGACCATCACCATCACTGCTGACATTGAGGATGTGGACCAACCTCTGCCTGCATCCAGCTCAGTCCAACCAGAAAGTTCCCTCCCAGAAGAAGGAGAGACTGAACTGTCCACTTTCCTGCAAGGGGTAGTAGCAGGAGCTACTCTTGTCGAGAGGCGCGGACGGGAATTGCACTACTTGCTGCCACTGCTGCAGGCCCGTCCCCAAACGTTGGCCCACCTCTTTGGTCAACTGGAAGAGAAGAAGGACAGTCTTGGGATAACGTCCTATGGCTTGACAGCTTGTAGCATGGAAGAGGTCAGTCTTTCAATGCAAGGCTGTCGTGACAACTGTATTATTGCACCTTGCAGATATTTGTGAAGTTGACAGAGAGAGAGCTGATGGAAGGAACTGAAGCTAGTGAGTCAGACACTTTGTAGTGTATTGAAGATTACTATGTTGTTGTAGATGAATCGGATGCATCTGCTCCTCGGCCATCTCTGCAATCAATGGACTCCCAAACCAGTCTGGGCCAAGCAGTTGCAGCAGGCACCTCCACTGGGGAAGTAAGTGCAGACGACCAAGAAGAAAGTGTGTTTGACGAGGAAGGATTACTATTTGGAGATGGTGAGTTTTCTCGTGTAACACCTGCTATAGCACCAGGTGAACGATACCTCCCTTTATATCACAGAAACGTGTGACGATCCTCTGGGGAGTGGCCTCAGTGACACCAATACTCGTCTCAGTTTCTTTAAGTTGTGGCTTCTCCAGTTTTATGCTCTATTGGTGAACAGAGTTTATTACATTAAAGGGAACCTGGTGGCTCTGGTGATTCAGAATGTCCTACCGCTGGTAGTCATCTGTCTCTCCTTACTCATCGCACGTTATCTGGAAACTGTTCCCGATCCTCCTCGCCTGGAACTGTCACCGAATCTCTTTTTTGCCGAGACAAAGTTCAACTACTTGTTTGCTGGTGGCTACTACACCAACGAAACAGGACCTCTTATCGATTCTCTCTTCCAACCCTGTGGAGTGTCTGCTCACATATTAGAGCCTTCCACTAACACAACCTCCAAGTGTTACGAGAACAGCAATAGTCACCACCAGTGTCCCAAGACTAATTACCCTCAGACGCAGTACAGTTGCACATGTGTATCAGGTGATGATGAAACAGACGCATGCCCTCTTGAACCTTCTTACCACAGTGATGGGAACATGAGTCAACTTCTGTCAGACTACATCCCTCCCTGCTACAATGGAACTGTTAGTGGCAGTCGTGTTCAAGACCTGACCAGGAGTCATGACCCTTCTGGTAATGACTCTGACTGGGCCTACTACTACCTTCACCACTACTTGCTGAGGAGCACTTCCTCCTTTGTAGAGCAGCGATATGGTGGACTCTCTTTTGGCCACTCCAAGGATGAAGTCCATCCCAAAGTGGACCAACTGAACTCCGACCCTCACACCACCTTGCCATTTCTAGCGACACATTCAGCTGCTAAAGTGTGGTACAGCTTGAAGGGGTACCATGCTCTACCTGCTTACCTCAACACTATGAACAATGCCATTTTGCGAACCAATCTGATCAATAGGAATACTCAGCCAGACGAGACAGAGTATGGTGAGTGCAATGCCTAATACATAATCACCTTAGATATTAAATTTTTTTGATTTTCTATTATTTTAGGTATACGCACATTCTCCCATCCATTCAAGACAACTGATGCAGAAAAGGTCATAACTGCTTTATCGTAAGTGTATATTATTTTAATGTCATATCTTTCTAGTGACTTGGTGCTTCCCCCCCCCCCCCCCCCCCCCCACCTCTCTATAGACATGCTGCCTTCTTGGTGAATCCCCTGGCTGCTATTTTTTCTCTGGGATTTGTAGTAGCTGGATTCGTGTTGCTTCTGATTTACGAACGTTCGGGCAACATTAAGCATTTGCAGTTGGTGTGTGGAATGAGGAAAACTCTGTACTGGCTTTGTGCCTACTTCTGGGACCTCATTTGGTATTTTGTTATTTGCATTTTGGTGATGGTATTGTTCCTGGCCTTCAAGGATCCTTACTTCACTGGTAGTGAGGAACTGCCTCTCTTTTTTCTGGTGCTGGTTTTGTATGGATTGGCGGCTACTCCATGGATGTATATGTGGTCCTTTCTCTTTTCTTCTCCTGCCACTGCATATGTGTTTCTCTCCTGCCTCAATTTTTTTTCTGGTTTTGCCTTTTTGATTGTGGATTTCATTTTGGTTCAATTGCAAATGACCAATGACGATGACAATCAAGATAATGGTTTCATTCATTACCTTTTGGTGTGGGTCCCCTTCCCTGCTTACCAACTTGGACGTTCCATGATGTACCTTAGCCTTGATAGGCCATTGATAAAAGCACTAGCTGATGTAGTGTCTTCATATAACAAAGGACAGCGCACCATTCCCATCCCTGATCCGTATTCTGATTTATACCCATTCATGTTATCGCTGGTAATACAAAGTGTCATCTGGTCCATTGTGATCTTTTTCATCGAAACAAGTTCCCTCATCACCAGTATAATGTAAGTATGTTGTATCATTGGACACTATATCTCCTGTCGCTATCTTATATGACCAATCACTGACTGGCATTATAGAATATAGTAGGATCAGAGCAGGATTTGAGTATTTATTTTTTTGCCTCGTTCAGAATTCGTAATAAGGATTTACCTTTGCCAGACCCCAACTGTGAGGATCCAGTGGTGGCCAATGAACGAAGGCGAGTGTGCAGAGAAGACTCTAAACAAGATTTGCTGGTTCTTCGCAACCTCAGTAAGGTGTATGGCACTCGATGTAGTTATCAATACAGACTGGCAGTCAATCAACTTTGCCTTAGGATGCAGAAAGCCGAGGTAATTGATAGGATCTAGGTGAAGTAACTGCTACTTGAACCATAGAATGAAATTTATGACTCAATGATTAATGATAACTTGAATGGAGTGCTCATTTTACTTTATGTCAAGGCCAACTGAAAAACATCACATGACCACCAAGACCATTAAAAATATAGATTAGATCACATGTCATCTTACAATTGAATTTTTGTAGTGTTTTGGGTTGCTGGGAGTGAATGGTGCTGGCAAGACAACCACCTTTCGTATGTTGACAGGTGACACTCATGTGACCAGTGGAGAGGCCTGCATAGCCTCGCACAGTGTGTCTGGTGGCGGTAGATTCCAGGACTCTGTGGGTTACTGTCCGCAAGTGGATGCTCTGATGGACCACATGACTGGACGCCAGCATCTGACATTCTACAGTAGATTACGGGGACTCCCTCCTGCACAGGTGCGAAAGGTGGTGGAGTGGGCTTTGATCAAGCTTGGTCTAGAAGAGTATGCGGATAAACCTGCCGGAAAGTACTCTGGAGGCAACAGGAGGAAACTGTCCACAGCCATCGCTCTTTTGGCACGTCCTGCTCTTATTCTCCTGGTAAGTACTGCAGTGTATTTTTGGGTTTATGATGGACGAATGTAAACTGTGTAGGATGAGCCTACGTCAGGAGTTGACCCACGTGCACGTCGCTTCCTGTGGAGGATCGTGAGGGGTGTAGTGGGAGCGGGACAGTCGGTGCTGCTGACCACACACAGCATGGCGGAATGCGAAGCCTTGTGTTCCAGAGTAGGTATCATGGTCAATGGCAGCTTCCGTTGTTTGGGGACACCTCAACAACTCAAGTCTGCTTATGGGGAGGGATATAGCCTGAAGATCAGAGCTACTGGTCAGATTGAGGCTCTAAAGGAATTCATTCGGCAGAATCTGAGTCATGCTAGTTTAAAGGTACAGTAAGCACGATCATTGTTGTGATGTGATATCAATGGATGGCTGACTTCTACAGGAAGAACATTGTAACACTTTAGTGTATCAACTTCCTGGGGCTGGGCTGAAGCTTTCGACTACTTATGCAATTATGGAGTCAGCAAGAGAAAAGCTTGATATAAAGGTATTCACAAGTTATCGCTCTTAATCAATCTTTATCACTGTGTGTTATTGTAGGACTACAGCCTGAGTCAGACTACACTAGATGACGTTTTCATTCATTTTGCTAATCAACAAAGTGAAGATGCTGGTCTACTGTTACTACCCCGTGCAAGATCAACTCCATCCTCTCCTCCAAGAGATTCCTCTTTACAACTGCCTGACATCGTAGCTGGCATTGAAGAATCCACTGGGACCCAGACCTAAACAGATTATGCATGCATTGTTCACAGTTGATTTTTATATTTATTATTAATGACAAATAATTGGTACAGGGTGGACAATGATAATTATGTACGTACAAACGAACGATAGGCCTATAGGCCAGGATGAGTAGAGTTACGGAGGGAAGGCTAGGATGGTGGCTTGCTTCATTTCATCAGTTCTATTTACTATTGTGGAGAAACACATTGATCAGATGGCGAGGAGGAGCTGTAAAATGCAAGAACTTGACGATTCCTGTAATATTCTGTGATAGGTCTGTATCAAGTGAATTAAGAGTGCTATCCACACTGCTTAGGTGTTTCACCTGGTTGAGGTCCTGTGGCCACTTTTCCTCTATCTGATCATTGCCATTCTCAGGAAACAGTTCCCTCCTGAGCAAGTGGAGGATTGTGAGTTGTGACATTAGTACAAGTGCTGTAACTTATGAAGGTTGTCCTTCCTTTCAGCAAAGTATCGTGCCTATGCCCTTCCTTCTGCTGGGACACTTCCATTCCTACAATCATTGGTATGTGACATTGGCACTGGCAGAGACAAAAACCCTGCGTTCTCGGACATGCCGACATTCCCCAATGCAACGTAAGTGTGTGGGTAGTGGTGGTCGATGCCTGTTGATGTGAATGTTGTGACTGTACAGTGTGAATGAAGTGTATGGAGTGTTGGATGAAATTGGTACGTTGAATGCTAGTTGGACTCAAGTGTGTGGTACTGTTCACGACTTGGCTGCACAAGTGGACTGCCTAAGTGTAGCTCAGGACTGTTCTTCTGATAGAGGTATTACTGCATGTGGAATCTTTGATGTGTCAAATAACCCTCGTCTTGCTGTCTACCTTTAGACTCTGTTCCTTTAACGTGCTACTTGAAGAACCCCACCGAGTTTAGGTCGTTTCTGAGTCACAACCTGAGCTTAAGTCAGAGGACTGTCGATGGGATCTTGGGAGCCACTCTAAACCTGTCCCAGGTCAGTTGCAGTACTGGTTTGCTTTTATTTTTATTGTGTGTCTTTCTTTAAAAGGTTCCATATTGGCTCCAGTCTGGTGGGCGGTTTAGGAGGCAAGCTGATATAGGGACTCTACTTGCAGGCCTGCAAGGATTTGGGGTCAACTCTAGTTCTCTCAAGCCCCTTTTATGCTCGTCTGACCAGTTATATGGTGTGATTCATTTTGCTAATATCAGTGCTGTAAGTAGAAGTGTAGGGATGATTAGTCAGCACTCTTTAAAATGTCACTATCACTTGAGAGGTACTATAGAAAAAGAGTTTTGTGTCTCTAACCTTATAATTACCTTCAGCTGGAGGTTCAGAGAGAAGTTTGTGGACTTCCTGACTCTAAATGGCAAGCTCTGAACCGAGAGTTGGAGGAACAACTGGTCCCTGTGAGTTCTGTAGTGTGTTCCTGCATGGTTTTAGCAGTGTTTCATGTCACCATAGGAGTGTAATCCTGTGGAGGCTGCTCGTAGTGTCTCTGAAGTTCTTGCCTTGCAGCAGATCCTCCAGTCAGAGAACGTACTGGACCTGTTTGGGGGATTTTCTGATGCTGACCTTGGGGAGGAAGAATTTGATATTGGACCTAGCAATAACAGCCGAGAAGACGACTGTGATAGTGAAAAGAACAAGAATATCACTCTGCAATATTTTTGCGGGAACTTGAGAGATGATTATTCTGGTTTTTTCAAAAATGTCATTAACAGGAGTTGCTATGGAGATTCCTATAAACGAGGTAGGTGAATATAGTGTACTCACTGTAGTGTACATGGTGACTCTATACATGTTAGTAGTGTACATGGTGACTCTATACATGTTAGTAGTGTACATGGTGACTCTATACATGTTAGTAGTGTACATGGTGACTCTGTACATGTTAGTAGTGTACATGATAACTCTATACATGTTAGCATGGTGACTCTATACATGTTAGTAGTGTACATGGTGACTCTATACAGCCAATCGGGAGAGACTGAATAAAGAGAATCAGACATCTGGTGCCAAATCCAATTCAATTAAAATCCTTTACACACCATCTACTAATCTGACACTCAGCATTATAAAGAAGGCTAATAGGACGTTCGATACAGTAGGACAGGTGATAGTACTGGCTGATGAAGTAGCCAATTGTTCTCAATTTTTTCTGGATAAATTTCCTTCAAACTCCAGCTATATAAACGGAACAGTGATGGTCAGTTCACTGATTAATAAAAACAGGAACACACTGGTGTAGTATACATAATATTCTTTCCCATAGTTACTGAAGTCTTTAATAGGGAGGAGAGAGAGTGGTTCAGAGCCTATAATTCCATTCCCGTCACTACCAAATGTGACTCTGGACCAACTGCAACAGGCACAGAACCTGCTGAATGATTCTGCCCCAAATAATATCTGGTCGATCATGACAACGGTCCACAGTGTGTCCAAGGGCATAAGTGATTCCCTTAGGAAGTTTGACTGGAACATATTTCTGCCCATGGAAGATGAGGCAGCAATGGAGGACTTGGCTGCAGACTACAAGCAGCAGGATGACCTGGGAATTACTCTCGTTGTAGCTGGAGTAGTCTTTGAACCTAATCTAACCTCATCAGATACTTTAAGAAATACCATCATCAGAATTCGTACCAATTTTTCTTTTGTTTTGGATCCATCAAAATACAGAGAACCGTAAGGAAGTTTGTACTTCATATTCATTAAGTGTTGTTGTTTTTTTTCATGATGTAGGACCTGGTATCCTGGTCCAGAAAGAATCTGGTGGAAACAAAGGTACATTGAGGGTTTTTTCATCTTTGTTCAGGACATGATTGAGCGTGCAACATTGGAAGAGATGGTAGGACACAGGGTGGCATCTCCAGGAGTCTATGTACAGGAGATGCCTTACCCATGCTACAAGGATGATATGTTAGCCATCTCTCTTCTCTATGTCCTCCCGTTGGCCATGGTCTTTGCGTGGTTATTTCCTGTTGCCATGACGACACGAGCTATTGTGAGAGAGAAGGAGACTCGACTGAAGGAGTTTATGAAGATGATGGGAGTTGGAGAAGGTTTGCTGCGTCTCTCTTGGTTCTTCCATTCCTTGTTGGTGCTTTTCCTGTCTGTGGTGGGAATCACCATGATACTGAAGTTGGGGGGTATTCTTCCTGCCACCAACAGCCTGATTCTTCTCCTCTACCTCACTCTGTATGCAGTGGTCATGTTAAGTTACAGCTTCTTGGTCAGCATCTTCTTCAACAATGCAAATCTAGCAGCATGCGTGGCCTCTTTGATCTACTTTCTTGTCCTCTTTGCACACGTCACTCTTGTTTTCAAGATAAACTCAGTGAGCCCCTTTGTCCTAGGACTCTGTGTGAGTAGATGACTATGGTGTTGCCGACTGTGTTGCAATTGACCTTATTCTCCCTGCAGTGTCTGTGGGCTCCTCTGGCATTTGCTCTTGGGGCCACCTTCTTGACTGAATGGGAGTTGCAGCAGAAAGGGCTGCAATGGAGCAACATTTCCATTCCTCCCATCCAAGAAGATCACATTTCCTTCCTAACAATCGCTCTCATCATGGTTCTCGATGCTTTCCTCTATTTCCTGATCACTTGGTACATCGAAGGTGTATTTCCTGGTCGTTACGGTGTTGCCAAGCCGTGGTATTTTCCTTTCCTGCCATCGTACTGGTGTGGTCAGAGAGACTCGAGTGTGAGAAGGGTATTCGGCAGAAGTAGAACTAGTCATGTGACTCTGGAGGAAGAGGGAGAGGAGATGACAAGTGAGATCATTTATCAGTCAGAGATACCCACGTACTGTTAGTGATAGACGCACGTGTATGGTGCAGGTTTGACTGGAGATGACCAGGAGGAAAACTGGAGGGAGAACTGTGAAGAAGAGCCAGAGGGCCTGCCTTTGGGCATCTCCATTCAGAGGCTGAGCAAACACTTTACCAGTGGCCTCGTTCCAGGGAGGAGGAAAGTTGTTACAGCTGTGAACGATCTCACCCTCAAGTTCTACGAAGGTCAGATCACTGCTTTCCTTGGTCACAATGGAGCAGGAAAGACCACCACCATGTGAGCCACACCCCACTGACACGAAGCTTTGTAGAGTCGAATAATTATGTTATATAAACAATAGGTCAGTGCTGACTGGATTGTTTGAAGCTAGCAGTGGTACAGCCTACATATATGGAAACAATATTCGCAGACATATGGACATCATACGACAGAATCTCGGCATATGTCCCCAGCACAACATCCTCTTTGAGAAGTGAGTCAGAAACTGAGTTGGTTGCCTCGAGCTATTTGATCTAACTAACATACATAGCCTGACAGTCAAAGAACATTTGCTATTCTATGGACAGCTGAAGGGCTTGAGCAGACGTGAAGCCAAAGAACAAATGCCAATGTAAGTGCACTATCATCGTGGGTCATATGTTACAGACATGTCCGCTATGGTCTGCAGGTGGTTGGAGAAGGTGAATCTCAGTTCCCATGCGGACAAGTTTACCCAGCATTTATCTGGAGGCATGAAGAGGAAGCTGTCCATTCTCTTGGCATTTGTGGGTAAATGTAAGACCATCATTTTGGACGAACCGACTTCTGGAGTAGATCCATTTGCTCGGCGTCAGATTTGGGATTTCCTGTTGAGGCACAGGAAGGGTAGGACCATCATGCTGTCCACGCACCACATGGATGAGGCCGAACTGCTCGGTAGGTCGTGTGATGGAGTTATTGTACAGCCCTCCACGTCAAAATTTTCTGTTTGGCACGTACAGGTGACAGGATAGCCATCATCTCCAAGGGTTCTCTCCTCTGCTGTGGGAGTTTCGAGTACCTCAAGCATCGTTTTGGTCGGGGCCATCGCCTTACTCTTCTAAAGAGTACTCGGAGCGAGCGCCATCCCTCCACCTCCTCCAGGACCATCACCATCACTGCTGACATTGAGGATGTGGACCAACCTCTGCCTGCATCCAGCTCAGTCCAACCAGAAAGTTCCCTCCCAGAAGAAGGAGAGACTGAACTGTCCACTTTCCTGCAAGGGGTAGTAGCAGGAGCTACTCTTGTCGAGAGGCGCGGACGGGAATTGCACTACTTGCTGCCACTGCTGCAGGCCCGTCCCCAAACGTTGGCCCACCTCTTTGGTCAACTGGAAGAGAAGAAGGACAGTCTTGGGATAACGTCCTATGGCTTGACAGCTTGTAGCATGGAAGAGGTCAGTCTTTTAATGCAAGGCTGTCGTGACAACTGTATTATTGCACCTTGCAGATATTTGTGAAGTTGACAGAGAGAGAGCTGATGGAAGGAACTGAAGCTAGTGAGTCAGACACTTTGTAGTGTATTGAAGATTACTATGTTGTTGTAGATGAATCGGATGCATCTGCTCCTCGGCCGTCTCTGCAATCAATGGACTCCCAAACCAGCCTGGGTCAAGCAGTTGCAGCAGGCACCTCCACTGGGGAAGCAAGTGCAGACGACCAGGAAGAAAGTGTGTTTGACGAGGAAGGATTACTATTCGGAGATCGTGAGTTTTCTCGTGTAACACCTGCTATAGCACCAGGTGAACGATACCTCCCTTTATATCACAGAAACGTGTGACGATCCTCTGGGGAGTGGCCTCAGTGACACCAATACTCGTCTCAGTTTCTTTAAGTTGTGGCTTCTCCAGTTTTATGCTCTATTAGTGAACAGAGTTTACTACGTTAAAGGGAACCTGGTGGCTGTGATGATTCAAAATGTCCTACCGCTGGTAATCATCTGTCTCTCCTTACTCATTGCACATTATCTGGAAACTGTTCCCGATCCTCCTCGCCTGGAACTGTCACCAAATCTCTTTTTTGCTGAGACAAAGTTCAACTACTTGTTTGCTGGTGGCTACTACACCAACGAAACAGGCCCTCTTGTGGACTCTCTCTTCCAACCCTGTGGAGTGTCGGCCCACATATTAGAGCCTTCCACTAACACAACCTCTAAGTGTTATGAAAACGGCAAGAGTCACCACCAGTGTCCCAAGGAAAATTACCCTCAGACGCAGTACAGTTGCACATGTGTATCAGGTGATGATGAATCAAATGCATGCCCTCTTGAACCTTATTACCACAACATGAGTCAACTTCCGTCAGACTATATCCCTCCCTGCTACAACGGAACTGTTAGTGGCAGTCGTGTTCAAAACCTGACCAGGAGTCATGACCCTTCTGGTAATGACTCTGACTGGGCCTACTACTACCTTCACAACTACTTGCTGAGGAGCACTTCCTCCTTTGTAGAGCAACGATATGGTGGACTCTCTTTTGGCCACTCAAAGGATGAAGTCCATCCCAAAGTGGACCAACTGAACTCCGACCCTCACACCACCTTGCCATTTCTAGCGACACGTTCGGCTGCTAAAGTGTGGTACAGCTTGAAGGGGTACCATGCTCTACCTGCTTACCTCAACACTATGAACAATGCCATTTTGCGAACCAATCTGATCAATAGGAATACTCAGCCAGACGAGACACAGTATGGTGAGTGCAGTTCTTCTTTCATTAGTACTAAAAAAAAATATGATCAAAATTATAGGAATTCGCACCTATTCACATCCATTCAAAATGACAGATTTAGAGAAGTCTTTTTATGCTGTGACGTGAGTGAGCAGTTTTTTAATCATAATTACATTTTATTTATGATAATTTTTTAGAGAAAATATTTCTTTCCTGGTGAATCCCCTGGCTGCTGTTTTTTCTCTGGGATTTGTAGTAGCTGGATTTGTGTTGCTGCTGATTTATGAACGTTCGGGCAACATTAAGCATTTGCAGTTGGTGTGTGGAATGAGGAAAACTCTGTACTGGCTTTGTGCCTACTTTTGGGACCTCATTTGGTATTTTATTTTTTGCGTTTTGGTGATGGTATTGTTCCTGGCCTTCAAGGATCCTTACTTCACTGGTAGTGAGGAACTGCCTCTCTTTTTTCTGGTGCTGGTTTTGTATGGATTGGCGGCTACTCCATGGATGTATGTGTGGTCCTTTCTCTTTGCGTCTCCTGCCACTGCATATATATTTCTCTCCTGCCTCAACTTTTTTTCTGGTTTTGCCTTTTTGATTGTGGATTTCATTTTGGTTCAATTGCAAAGTAGTGACTCCATCAACCTCATTTTGGTGTGGATCCCCTTCCCTGCTTACCAATTGGGGCGCACTATGATGTACCTTAGCCTCGATAGGCCACTGATGAAGTCAGCTGCACCTTTCACCTCTAATCCCATCCCCAACGTGTACTCAGATTTATATCCATTTTTACTATCCATGCTGATCCAGAGTTGCATCTACTCCATCTTGGTTTTCTTTATCGAATCAAGGTCACTCATCACTAACAATATGTATGTATTTTACCACGTGTTATCCTTCAATTTCATTTTGTCATATTTAAGTTCAGTATTCGTAGCAAGCACTTGGATTTGCCAGAACCTAACAGTGAGGACCCAATGGTGGCCAATGAACGACGGCAAATATGTAGAGAAGACCCCAAACAAAACTTATTAGTCCTTCGAAACCTCAGTAAAGTGTATGGCACTCGATGTAGTTCTCGTTACAAGCTGGCAGTCAATCAACTTTGCCTTAGGATGCAGAAAGCTGAGGTAATTGTGTGACCTTAATGGGGTAGTGTGGTTATGGCACCATGAGACCTTATGACAATCAACCCTGTAATGGGGGGTAGTGTGGTTGTGGTATTCTAGGCATCATGAGACCTTATGACAACCAACCCTGTGTGGTTATGGTATTCTAGGCACTATTACGAGACCTTATGACAACCAACCTTGTAATGTGGTTATGATAACCAACCCTTATCATACTTATTTGTAGTGTTTTGGGTTGCTGGGAGTGAATGGTGCTGGCAAGACAACCACCTTCCGTATGTTGACAGGTGACACTCATGTGACCAGTGGAGAGGCCTGCATAGCCTCTCACAGTGTGTCTGGTGGCGGTAGATTCCAGGATTCTGTGGGTTACTGTCCGCAAGTGGATGCTCTGATGGACCACATGACTGGACGCCAGCATCTGACATTCTACAGTAGATTACGGGGACTCCCTCCTGCACAGGTGCGAAAGGTGGTGGAGTGGGCTTTGATCAAGCTTGGTCTAGAAGAGTATGCGGATAAACCTGCCGGAAAGTACTCTGGAGGCAACAGGAGGAAACTGTCCACAGCCATCGCTCTTTTGGCACGTCCTGCTCTTATTCTCCTGGTAAGTACTGCAGTGTATTTTTGGGTTTATGATGGACGAATGTAATCTGTAGGATGAACCTACGTCAGGAGTTGACCCACGTGCACGTCGCTTCCTGTGGAGGATCGTGAGGGGTGTAGTGGGAGCGGGACAGTCGGTGCTGCTGACCACACACAGCATGGCGGAATGCGAAGCCTTGTGTTCCAGAGTAGGTATCATGGTCAATGGCAGCTTCCGTTGTTTGGGGACACCTCAACAACTCAAGTCTGCTTATGGGGAGGGATATAGCCTGAAGATCAGAGCTACTGGTCAGATTGAGGCTCTAAAGGAATTCATTCGGCAGAATCTGAGTCATGCTAGTTTAAAGGTACAGTAAGCACGACTATTATTGTGATGTGATATCAATGGATGGCTGACTTCTACAGGAAGAACATTACAACACTTTAGTGTATCAACTTCCTGGGGCTGGGCTGAAGCTTTCGACTACTTATGCAATTATGGAGTCAGCAAGAGAAAAGCTTGATATAAAGGTATTCACAAGTTAGCCACAGTAATTTATTTTTCAGGCCCCCTCCCTCCTCAAATTTTAATGCCTCCCAAAGAAACAATATTAGGGTCAAAGTTCAAATTAGCTCTCTTAATGCTCCCTCCCTCCCAGGAATTAAATTACCATGGCCTTAATATAATTAAATTTGGGAGCACCCCTTTAAAATTGCTTCCAATTTTGACAGTTTTTGCCTGAGAAACAACCATGGTCGTAATTCCCCTTTATCGCTGTTATTGTAGGACTACAGCCTGAGTCAGACTACACTAGATGACGTTTTCATTCACTTTGCTAACCAGCAAAGTGAAGATGCTGGTCTACTGTTACTACCCCGTGCAAGATCAACTCCAACCTCTTCTCCAAGAGATTCCCAACTGCCTGACATCATAGCTGGCATTGAAGAACCCCAACTCACAACCCCAACAATATAACATTACAAATTTGTTCATAACAATTTTTTATTCCATTATTTATTATTCAATTCACTGTTACAAAAGGCTGTTTGGGGGTTTCATAGTATCTATGTCTCCCATCGGATACTTGCGATAAAAAGCCTCTTCAATATCTGGGTCAACTATTTTCACACCATCAAGTTGGTTGCCCAGAGTCATCCAGTTTGGCTGACAGTTATGCATTCTCCCAAATAACTCAATTTTTCTTGTTCCTGGTGACAAGCGCTCAATCACTCCATAAAGTTCATCTGGTTTATGGCTGGTGGCCCTGACCTCTGCCACTATAACATCAGTATCAATACCTTTATTAACAGCCAAATTTCCCTTCACACCTACCAAGCAGTGCTCTTTCCCATGATTTATCCAGTGGCCTGTCCTACCAGTTCGAATTAAACGCTGGAGCTGGTTTGTCTTTACCCAGATCAATTCATCAGCTCGCTCATAGCCCCAGAGTGTGAGGCACTCTCTACCCAATTCCATGGCACGACCAGTTACCCACAGAAAGAGGTAACCTTCATCTTGGAGGGCAGGGATGTTCAATTGCCTCATTTCGTCGTCTCCCATAGTCCCATATGGAAGCTCCATATGAATGTCCCATGGAGGATCTGCCATCACCACAGCAAACTTGCCTAAGACAGAAACATCAAAAAACCTCATATCACAATTAATCCACTGGGGAGAAGTCATTTTGGTTCGAGGGAGAGTTGACTTCAATGTCACAGAGTGTCGTGGTAGGGCTTCAGGTTCATCAATTGAGTCGTCTATTGAATAGTGAACAAACTTGCATGTCTCCATATGAAAGCAAGTGTTAAGGAACGAGCAGTCACCCAGGCTCTCGTCCGTGTGAGGGTGCACAATTCGATGAAAGTGAAGCTTTGCACACGCTTTTTTGCTGTTTCTAGCACGACGGCAGTCATCTTTAGTCTTATGAGAACAGAATTCTCTCAACTGAGAACCACCAGCACTCTGAAAATTCTGCAACTTGAGTTGCTCCATGAACGATTTAGTGTTGAGCAGCTCTTGAATATCACTTCCCATCTGCTTACTCTCTCTCTCTCGAACTGACTGAATCGAAAGCAGATGATCCAACTCTTCCTGGTAAGTAGAGGCCGAGATTTTCAGAAAAGGTTCTGAACCTTTGATTATACCCAGAACTTCAGCTAACTTGCTGAGACGTTCTAAATTTACGCTTGAAACTGTAAGTCTGGAGTTGTTCCATGTCACTTCACACAGACTCTGACAAGAAAGCTTGTCAATCACATCATTCAGATCACCATTAATCAACACTTTTCCACTCTCATGCAAGTAGTGATCAAGTTTACTTAGCTCCAGAGGTAAATCCAGTACAGGACTCAATAGGTATTCAATCACTCGTTTCTCTATCCCGCAGTTGGTTCCCTCAGCGCCAATATTGTTCTTTGGAAGAATTCTCACATCAGAGATGAAAGCATCCGATGATAACCTCACTTTTCTAGCTTGTTTCCTTTCCCATAGCCATTCTGAAGTTGCTTTTCTCTCCCCTCTTAAACGTTTGATCGCCCTCCAAGTCCTTTCAGCCTCCATGGGGAGCTTTAATTGGAATCTTCTAGAACATTCGCTCAACATAGCAGCCGGTTAACAAAATGGAGCCAGAGCATACAAAGATGGAGTGCGACAGCAGTTCACCAGAGCTCGATCCAGAGTAATGTCACCATTTTTAGCAGACCTAACGAGTTAGACCTATGTTTTATATGAAAATATCAGGCTAGCAGAGGAACATAAACTGAAAGGTAATTCAGCCTACAAAGCTGGTCAATATGAAGATGCTCGGGATTTGTACTCGAAAGCTATTTATCATAATCCCAACTGTGCTGCTTATTGGAGTAACAGGTCTGCAGCTTTAATGATGCTGGAAGAGTACAGTTCAGCTCTGGACGATTGTACGCAAGCTATAAAATTGGATGAAAACTATGTCAAGGTTTGTCACTTGATGTCTTGCACCATGATGACTAAGTATATCTTCATAGGGTTACTTGCGGGCAGCAAAGTGCCATCTGATGGTCGGAAACCCCTCTCTATCTATCGATTATTACAATAAAGTTTTACGTGTGGAAAGGAGGAACAAACAGGCACTAGCCGAATTGGAAGTGTCACGAACTGTGCAGAGAGATTATGATGCTGCCATTAGTGCCTTAGAGAATAAGCAGTACCATAAGGCTAGTTTACTGTGCCATTAGGCTAGTCGTCTTTGTGAGCTTTTAAATTTCCTTCAGGCAGTTGTGATGTTACAGCGATGTTTGGAGGAGGCTCCTGAGTGTATTATTTTTCGAACGAGACTTGCCGAAGCTCTTGTTTTTTCCAGAAGTTTTGACGAGGCGCATATCATTGCCAAGTATGTGTGACCATCTATGTATTTAGTAAGGGTTACTATGCAGTTTATATCGTGTAGTGATTTATTAAAGTTGGACCGCAACAATGCTAATGCTCTCTACGTCAAAGCCATGTGCTACTATTTCCAAGATGTGCCTGAAAGAGCCACACAATTTTTTCTAGAAGCCCTACGGGTCGACCCTGATCATTCCAAGTCCAGATTGGCCTGGAAAGTAAAGTTTTCATAATTACGACATTCACAATGTGCTTTCTATCTCTCTTTCCTCTATTAGCAATCAAAATTTTTATTGAGAAAAAAAGAAGAAGGAAATGCATCTGTGAAGGAAGGGAGATACAAAGAAGCACATCAGATTTACAGTGAAGCACTGGAAATTGACCCCCTCAATATCTTGACTAACGCAAAGCTTTACTGCAATAGAGCGCTGGCAGGATCAAAGGTTACAATAACTATACCAATAGCTCGGTGCAACCTTGTTAGTATGAACAATAAGTAGATTGGAAGATCGGAAGAGGCTGTGGAGGATTGTAATGAAGCTATCAAGTTAGATCCAGATTATATTCGAGCATACCAACGCAGAGCAAAACTGTGAGTTTCTGTGCATTAATAAATGGTATAGAATGCAAGTTTTTTTTGTGTAGGCACCAGGAATGTGGCAACCATGATGAAGCTGTACGGGATTACGAGTTTCTCTTTAAGAAAGAGCAATCTGCTGAGAGTAAATCTGCTTTGAGGGAAGCTAAGCGACTTCAGAAATTATCAAAAAGGAAAGATTACTACAAAATTCTCGGACTGAATCAAGCTTGTACTGAAGAGGAAATAAAGAAAGCCTATCGAAAGTGTGCCTTATTGCATCATCCTGATAGACATGCAACTGCAGATGATTCTGTCCGACAAGAGGAGGAGCATATTTTTAAGGAAGTGAGTGAAGCTTATTCAGTGTTATCAGACAGAAGAAAGAAGGCTCGCTATGATAGTGGGCAGGATATGGAGGATATGATTGATATGGGTTAGTGATTTTGTATTAATCTAATAGCCTGTTGCTATAATGCTGAATATGACGACTAGATTTTGATCCAACTGAGGTGTTTTCAAGCATGTTTGGATTTGGTGGTTTTGAAAGTAGACGAGGAGGAACACATTTTCCCTTCAGTGGACCTACTGGAATGACATTCCAGTTTTAATAAAATATTTATTGTAATGGAGTAGGAGATGTAGAAAATCTCTATTCTATCATACCCTATGCCCTTTTCGTATTGTAATTTTGTATTGTAATGGAGTATCGTGGAGCTACTTCCATTTGCACGTCATGGTAAGTTACCTTGGCTTAGTATTCAAGATCAGCTGGAGTGCTCAATCCAGCTAGCTACTGAAGCCTTAAACAACCAACATTTAAAGCCTAAACCATTTGGAGGGGTATATTTATTTTATAAACAGCAAACCATTGCTTGCGTGATACCCAACAGGTTGCTCATTTCACAAGACTACATTTGAGGATGGTGATGATTATTGGGGCGAGCATGAGTGAACCCCACACTAGTGAGTCGGCTGAGAGATTTCTAATAGTGCATGAAGGGTTAGTACAGAATGGGCGTGGCTTCTCTATGACTTCCCCTGCTAATGGTTCCACAGCCCCGTCCAATCCCACTTATGAGACTGTCCAATCAGCCAAGAAGGAGCAAGTGCTCTAGCAATTCCAAATCCTGTGTATGGCCCCACTGGGTTCTCAAGCATTCCCAGTACCTCTACCAGTCCTCCCCCATTGAAAGCAACCCCCCAATCCTGTATACTCTGAAACAAGAGTGCTAACCACCACCTTCAGCAACGGTAGTGCTAACTTGCCTGATATATCTGGACTCAATCCAGTATAATAATGCTGCCATTGATAAGCCAGATGCCTACCCATAGCCTGCCAAGAGTGACCCAGGACCTGCTCAATATGCAAACACTAGTGCTTAGCAGTCTGTTCCTCAGCCTCATGCTGACACAGTAGCATATCCTATGTATGAGGAGTTGAAGGGAAGCAAAATGTTGGAAAGCGCAGAGGGTGGTGTTCCCATGATGAGGAAGGATTGGTGGGGATGGGAGAAGTAGGAGAATCTTCAGTACGATACCACAAGTGTTGTTACTGAGAAAACATTACAGCTAAAAGATATGCCCTCCCTTGCGTTGGGTAAGGATCGCCCCTGCTGTTAATCACCGTATCAATTTTATATAATATCTAGTTAATAGAGCGCGCCAAATGAATGTGTCAAGATTAAGAGTAGACAAAAGTAGCACCACCATAGACTATATAGGTTCCTAGATCCTACATGGACTGGAAACGCCTATAAGGGGGCTCCGACATGACTACGCGCGCGCGCAAGTAAGGATAAGCACTAATAACAGGATCATTATTGTGGAAAACGAGCTGAAAAACCACAAAAAGGTTAAGAATACAACTTTGTATAGGTAGTACATGAACCATACAAGCAGGAAAAGTCATAATAGTAAATAATTCATTCAATTGCATGTAGCTATAAATTAGCTAGTATAGGTAGCACTCCTGAAGAAAAATAATGTAGGCAATCTATAATTATTTCCAGCGCCAGATTCAGAGTCTATTCCAGAGCCAGTGTCACCGGAAGAGTCTGGCCCGAGCGAGACTAACTCCAGAGCTAGTCTGGGCTAGCAGACCTCTGGTACAAAGAGGTGCTGAGATCCAGACTAGTCCGAAGTGCAGTATTGAAGAGAGAGAGCCAGATTCTCCCAAGTCTGGCCAGGATCAGGGCTGCCTCACCGTGGGATGAGCGATCACTCGACTAACAGTACCGCATGGACAGAAAGACTCGGCATCCTGCCGGATATAGTGGGTGGGGCTGGTGGGGCTATGTATCGGTATACTTGCAGACGCCAGTAAATCCAGAAGAGTCCGTACTTGGCATGTTGTTTCCTCATGGTCTGGGCCTGGGGTGTAGACAGCTACGGATGGGATTAGGAAATCTTCAAAAACTGAAATGATCAGCGCTTTCAGCAGTTCATTCTAAAGCTAGAAATTCGTGTATCTAGGAAGCTAGGTTATATATAGACAATTCGATCCGTAGTTGTCTCCCTCTTGTATGGAAGAATCTCTTGCAGTTTAAACATTTCGATGAATCCATTGCACTGAAATCAATCTCCTCAGCCGCAGCTTTAACCCCTTGGCTCCTTAATTAATACATACCTTTTCTCTCACCCAAGTTTACATGAGACCACAAATTCCCTCATGTATGAAAGGATCTGTTGCAGTTTGAATGTTTCGATCAGTCCATTCGACTGAAATCAATCTCCTCGGCTCGAGATTTAACACCAATTGATACATACTTTCCCTAAACCTATAGTTTACATAAGAACACAATCCCTCCTATTTAAAGATCTCTTGTAGTTTAAACTATAAATAACCAAAACATGCATAACCATGAATAACCTTCAATAACCAAGGATAATCATTGATAACCAACCATGAATAACCATGAATAACCATGAATAACCAGCAGCAGCATAACCATGAATAACCATGGATACCAATTAAAATGGCAATCTAGCTATAGCAATTCTATAGCCAATGTGCCTGCGCTTGGACCATCAAAAAAGGAAACATCAGCTCATTTAGACTGCCATTTGGTACTTACAGCATGATAGGACCATCAGAAATGTAAAATATTGGCTATGGAAAGATATCAGCTATAGCTACCATAGCTACTGTTGGACGAAATAAGCCACGATATAACCTACAGTTGGGGTCGTGAAGAGGTTTTCTCCACTCAAGGCTGCTCTCCAGGCGCTTCCATCTTCCCAAATTAAAGTTTCACTCAGGGATAATCTCATGGCACTTGTGGGGCTTGACTAGACGATAAAAGGGATATTTGTACTAGAAATTCTCTTTTCGCTCATAACGTCCTTGTTATTGTCTACACAAATAATTTTTATATCAATACATTGTTCCCTGTATATACTTTCTGATCATATGTTCAATTTGTGGATATCGATAATTTAAAAAAAAATATGACATCCACCTATAACAATATATTCTTTCGATCAAAACTTTTGAAATATAAAGAGAATGCAAAAGATTTCTATATAAAAGCATTGCCACTTGTGTACGCTTGCCATAACGATAATTTTGAAAATATTCCAACTTACATATAGATGATGAATTCATACTATCATAGCTTTTGAAATATCAAGTGTATACAGATAATATCAATATCATAGCATTGCTCTTTGTGTAAGCTTTCTGGTCGTATGCTTACTTTGTCCATACCGACAATTTTCAAAATATATGGTAATGGGTCCAACCTATCTATAACTGATGAATTGCCACTATCATAACTTTTGAAATATCTTAATTATAAGGTGGTTTTTGGTAACTGCAGTTGGAACGGCTATGGAAACACAACAGCTACAACTATTTAGACTGCGAATGGACAAGAAATTGAATTCAAAAAATGTCAAGTGCGAACGGACAAGGTTCAACATGCAATGCACCCGATTTCTACTGATGGCTAATCAGCAAGGCTGATTACACATCAGAAGAGTTGGGTTTGCTATAATCATCTACTAAAGTGTGTAGATCAACTCGAATCAGCTACGAAAGTAAGTGTAGCTATAGCTAAAGATTCCATTTCCAACCTCAGTCCACCTTCTGCATAACTTTAACAAACTGGTTACGACATTTCAACAAACTGGCAATAGCCAATGTAACTTACTACGTCAGAAATTGTTATAGCTATTTAGACTGGCATTTAACAAACTGGCTATAGCCACGAACTTATAGTTGGAAAAAGGATTTAGCTTGACACAAGGCTTATCTCACGGTTCTTCCATCCTCTTTCTCCTTGGTGGTTTGATTCGAGGCTGATCTCCTGGCGCTTCCATCTCCCTGGCTGAATTGATGGCTCCAGACCAAGTGGCTAAGAATAAAAACAGCTCCAGCCTGCCACAGTGACAATTGTCTGACTAAAACACTTACTGATCATTAGTTGTGCATAGATGAATAAACGATAAATGATCACAAGTTAACAACAAAATAACTACACAGATGATGTTTGATATAGCTAGATATAGGAAACAGGGTTATGGTCTTCAGATAGATTTTCCAAATCACGAGGGAGCTCACATAGGCCTACTGCATTCAAAGACAAGATGTAAATTGGACCGAAACAGTGAGAGTCGAGGGTCTGCACAATCAATATTCGGATAGGGAAGCTGTAGAACTACGGTAGAGCCATCTAGTTAGAAGATTCATATCCAGCTAGAAGATTGAGTCGACTATTGTGTGATAGGAGAAGGAATGTACACAACGAAAATGTGGTTTTAGCTAAGGCTGGACCTACAGTTGGAATGGCTATGGAAACACAACAGTTACAGGTAGTTAGACTGCCACAGATTAACAAACTAGCTATATGCTATAACCATGAACCTACAGTTGGAAATCAGAAATGGAAACATCAGCCATACCAATTCAGACTGCCATTCAACAAAAAGGCTATAACCATTGCGAATAATCCATTAACAAACCAATGTACCTACAATCAAAAATGGAAACATAAGCTACGTGGCATATTTAGATTGGATATAACCATTTAACAATCTAGCTATAGCCATTAACAAACTGGCCTCAGCCATGGAAATACCATTTAGACTGCCATTCGGTACCTACGGTATAGTAGGACCATCAGAAATGGAAACATCAGTTATCAGCTATAGCTACCATACGGTTGGACCATCAAAAATGGAGATAAGACCAAACTGGATATAAAGCTACAGTTTGGAAGTTTTCTCCACTCGAGGCTGCTCTCCAGGCACTTCTATCTTCCTAGGCGGCCCCGAATGAAGGTTACAGGAAGTTATCGGAGGTTACTGCAGGTTACTAGGTTACCAGAGGTTACTGCAGTTACAGGAGGTTACTGCAGGTTACCAGAGGTTACTGCAGGTTACAGTAGGTTACTGCAGGTTACAGGAAGTTACAGAGGTTACAGGAGGTTACAGTAGGTTATCATAGGTTACTGCAGGTCACAGAAGGTACAGAAGTTACAGGAGGTTACAGGAGGTTACAGGAGGTTACTGCAGGTTACAGGAGGTTACAGGAGGTTACTGGAGGTTACAGGAGGTTACTGGAGGTTACTGCAGCTTATACAGGAGGTTACTGGAGGCTACTGCAGGTTACAGGAGGTTACAGGAGGTTACTGCAGGTTACAGCAGGTTACAGGTTATTTGAGGTTACAGGAGGTTTGCCTGTATTAAAGGGGTGAATACAGGCAACCATTGTATTTTAAATTAATATCAGATGGCTGCATTGTTGGAGTTCCTACACAGCAACCTGTGTATCCACATCAGCTATAACAACCACGTTAGCTACAGCAACCGATGGGTCCATATTAACTTCAGCAGCCGGTGGATCCACATCAGCTATAGCAACTGGTGGGTCCACATTAGCTACAGCAACCGGTGGGTCCACGACAGCCACGACAACTGGTGGACCCACATCTGCTATGTCTATTGGTGAACCTACTTCAACTGGTGGATCCACAATAGCTGCAGTAACTGGTGAACCCACATCTGAACCTAGCTACTTTGACTGATAAAGAAGTGTGGTTGGTTTGTGGTTTTGGAGAGGAAGACGAAGAAGGAGACAAGTGGGTGGAACGTATTCAATGCTTCATCGACTGGACACACATTAGGTGTCTCCCAGAAAAATATCCCTTTTGGCATACAGACCCAGATTTCATTTGTCCCGTCTGTTTGAAAAGCTAATAGCACAAATCAGTTTTTCTCGTACACGTCACACTATGTAGTCTATGCCAACAGCCTAATGACTATGTGACGTCATGAGGTGGGGGAAGGAGGGGCCAGAACATAACGTCACAACGACGTCATGTTTTCCAAAAATAGTTTGGAGACACCTGCTAAAGTGGTGTGGCTACATTGGAAACTTGCGATTGGAAACTTGCCTCATTATTGGATGGTTAATAGACACTTGCCTCGTGATACACCATTCCTATATAACAAGGGCTGCATCGTAGGAGTTCCTAGCTACATCATAAAATACAAAAAACATTGGAAACTTGCCTTGCGATTGGGTGGAAAAAGATACTTCCTCCATTGTTGGAGTTCCTTGAGCCAAGGACGGTACTCTGCCCCAGTCTGCATTGGTCGTAACCCCCATAGCCGGTTACAAGTGATTAATTTCATACCTCAAACCGAGCCAGTCATGCCATTTCTACTAACTTTAAAAGAAATTTTCCTTTCGCTCATAATGTTTTTATTATAAATTTATACAGATAATTCCGATATCCTCTGTGTGTATTTCACACATTTAATTTGTGGATATCGATACCCACCTATAACGCAATACTTTCATTCGCTCAAAACTTTTGAAATATAAAGAAAATACAAAAAATTCTATATAACAGCATTGCCCTCTGTTTAAACTATCTATTGATATGCTTAGTTTGGCCATACCTATAATTTCGAAAATATATCATAATAGGTCTTCAAAGTAACTGATGACGAATTTATACTATCATAACTTTTGAAATATCAATCGTATACAGATAATTTCTATAGCATAGCATTGCTCTTTATGTAAGCTTTCTGTTCATATACTTACTTTGTCCATTCAGACAATTTTTAAAATACATGGTAAAGGGTCGTCGAATTTCTAACCTACAGATAACTGATGGTGACTTCTGGCTATCATAACTTTTGAAATATCAAGTGTATACATATAATTTTGATATCATAGCATTGCTCTCTGTGTAAGCTTTCTGCTAATATGCATATTTTATCCATATCAACAAAGTTCAACTATTCAGAACAGTCTCTTCACTATTAACTATTGAAATATTCACCCACATTTTGTTAAACTTTTCTTAACACACATAGTTAAGACAATTGCGCATGTCAATTACCACCACTTCTAATTGGTGCCCACCACTTCTAATTGGTGCCCACCACTTCTAATTGGTGCCCACCACTTCTAATTGGTGCCCACCACTTCTAATTGGTGCCCACCACTTCTAATTGGTGCCCACCACTTCTAATTGGTGCCCACCACTTCTAATTGGTGCCCACCACTTCTAATTGGTGCCCACCACTTCTAATTGGTGCCCACCACTTCTAATTGGTGCCCACCACTTCTAATTGGTGCCCACCACTTCTAATTGGTGCCCACCACTTCTAATTGGTGCCTAGGGCTAGGGCTAGGGCTAGGGCTAGGGCTAGGGCTAGGGGCATGGAGAAGGATCCCTCACCATCCCTCATATATATAATATGATCCCTTATATTCATATACTTGAGTGTTTTATCCCTCAAATTCGCAAATTTGAGTCTTTTTTCCCCTTATGGTCATATACTTGGAGGATTTTACCCTTAAGTCAACCTCAACTTCATGGATAAATCTTATCTCGATTTAGGGGTAAAATATCCATGAGGTTAGGTTTCTTTAACCTGGGTTGAGGTTTCCAGAGGTAAAATAGCCATGAGGTTATGTATTGTTAACCTGGGTTGAGGTTTCCAGAGGTAAAATAGCCATGAGGTTATGTCCTGTTAACCTGGGTTGAGGTTTCCAGAGGTAAAATAGCCATGAGGTTATGTCCTGTTAACCTGGGTTGAGGTTTCCAGAGGTAAAATAGCCATGAGGTTATGTCCTGTTAACCTGGGTTGAGGTTTCCAGAGGTAAAATAGCCATGAGGTTATGTCTTGTTAACCTGGGTTGAGGTTTCCAGAGGTAAAATAGCCATGAGGTTTTCCAACGTTAACCTGGGTTGAGGTTTCCAGAGGTAAAATAGCCATGAGGTTTTGTTTCGTTAACAGGGGTTGAGGTAAAGTATCCATGAGGTTAGTTAAGTATTTATGAAGTCCCTCAAGTCACGGTAATGCACAGTAGATGTCCCTCAAGTCTATTCCTACACTTTGAAGTATTACCAAGTACACTTAAGTCCCTCAAGTATAGATAAAGACATTCAAAGTCCCTCAAGGCCAGATAGAGATTACGGAAGTCCCTCAAGTCATGGTAATGCACAGTAGATGTCCCTCAAGTCTATTCCTACACTTTGAAGTATTACGAAGTACACTTAAGTCCCTCAAGTCCATGCATCCGTAGCGCAGGCTGAAGGGGAAGTGCACGCCGTAGCCAGCCATATGACACACTCAGTAGATGTCCACCAGTCAACCTACCAACAGGCCGGCAACACTGAAAAGACTGTCGAAACGTAAGTCATTTACAGTCTGCACACACACTAGTTCAACTCACGTTGTACCATTCAGATACAAGAAGTTGTGGCCACGCCTTCCCAAAGCACATCAAACTCCACCCCCAGCAAAAAAGAGACGACTCTATTCCGAAGAAGAATACTCAATCCTAAAGAGATATTTCGACATTGGCAGAGAGAGGTCTAAAGTGGCAAAACTTTCTGAGTGTGCAGATTTCCTTAGAGAGTACCAGAGAGATATGCAGTTTGAGGGGAAGGACACAGGACAAGATCAAAAACATGATAAAGCAGAGCAAGTGACAGCAAACCAACAGTTCTTTTTATTTAAAATGTAATCAATCATTCTCACAAAAAACAGTACTAATGTAATCAATCATTCTCACAATTTCTTTCTATTTCTAATCAAGTCTCACAATTCAAATTTTTCCTCTAGAAATTTAGATACTTTTTGCTGGACATCCCTCCTAGCTATACACTTATCTTTCCCTCCCGGCTTGCACGTCTCGGTGAATATCCTTCATGGATCCTTCCTGGATATTCTGGGACTTTGAAATTTCAGATACTTCTAGGAGGACAATTGGTGGCCCCCATGGATTCTGAGAGGACAATTGGTGACCCCCATGGATTCTGGGAGGACAATTGGTGACCCCCATGGGCCAGATATATCATCCCTCCTAGCTATGACCTTACCTTTCCCTCCTGGCTTGCACATCTCAGTGAATATCCTTCATGGTTTCGTATTCGATCCTTCCTGGATATTCTGGGACTTTGAAATTTCAGCTCCTTCTTGGAGGATCCAGAGGTAAAATAGCCATGAGGTTATGTCTTGTTAACCTGGGTTGAGGTTTCCAGAGGTAAAATAGCCATGAAGTTATCCATCGTTAACTTGGGTTGAGGTTTCCAGAGGTAAAATAGCCATGAGGTTATGTCTTGTTAACCTGGGTTGAGGTTTCCAGAGGTAAAATAGCCATGAGGTTATCCAACGTTAACCTGGGTTGAGGTTTCCAGAGGTAAAATAGCCATGAGGTTATGTCTTGTTAATCTGGGTTGAGGTTTCCAGAGGTAAAATAGCCATGAGGTTATGTCTTGTTAACCTGGGTTGAAGTTTCCAGAGGTAAAATAGCCATGAGGTTATGTCTTGTTAATCTGGGTTGAGGTTTCCAGAGGTAAAATAGCCATGAGGTTATCCAATGTTAACCTGGGTTGAGGTTTCCAGAGGTAAAATAGCCATGAGGTTATGTCTTGTTAACCTGGGTTGAGGTTTCCAGAGGTAAAATAGCCATGAGGTTATCCAACGTTAACCTGGGTTGAGGTTTCCAGAGGTAAAATAGCCATGAGGTTATGTCTTGTTAACCTGGGTTGAGGTAAAATAGCCATGAGGTTATCCAACGTTAACCTGGGTTGAGGTTTCCAGAGGTAAAATAGCCATGAGGTTATGTCTTGTTAACCTGGGTTGAGGTAAAATAGCCATGAGGTTATCCAACGTTAACCTGGGTTGAGGTTTCCAGAGGTAAAATAGCCATGAGGTTATGTCTTGTTAACCTGGGTTGAGGTTTTCAGAGGTAAAATAGCCATGAGGTTTTGTTTCGTTAACAGGGGTTGAGGTAAAGTATCCATGAGGTTAGTTAAGTATTTATGAAGTCCCTCAAGTCATGGTAATGCACAGTAGATGTCCCTCAAGTCTATTCCTACATTTGGAAGTATTACCAAGTACACTTAAGTCCCTCAAGTCCATGCAAAGTCCCTAAAGGCCTGATAGAGATTACAAAAGTCCCTCAAGTCATGGTAATGCACAAGAAGTTGTGGCCACGCCTTCCCAAAGCACATCAAACTCCACCCCTCAACCACCAGCAAGTGTATAGCTAGGAGGGATGTCCAGCCAAAAGTATCTAAATTTCTAGTCCTAATCGAGAGGAAAAATTTTTTATAATTGAATTGTGAGACTTGATTTGAAATATAAAGAAATTGTGAGAATGATTGATTACATTAGAACTGTTTTTTGTGAGAATGATTGATTAGTCGAAATATCTCTTTAGGATTGAGTATTCTTCTTCGGAATAGAGTCGTCTCTTTTTTATCTTTCCCTCCCGGCTTGCACGTCTCGGTGAATATCCTTCATGGATCCTTCCTGGATATTCTGGGACCTTGAAATTTCAGATACTTCTAGGAGGACAATTGGTGGCCCCCATGGATTCTGAGAGGACAATTGGTGACCCCCATGGGCCAGATATATCATCCCTCCTAGCTATGACCTTACCTTGCACATCTCAGTGGATATCCTTCATGGTTTCGTATTCGATCCTTCCTGGATATTCTGGGACTTTGAAATTTCAGCTCCTTCTTGGAGGACAATTGGTGGCCCCCATGGATTCTTGGAGGACAATTGGTGGCCCCCATGGATCCTGAGAGGACAATTGGTGACCCCCATCATCCCTCCTAGCTATGACCTTACCTTTCCCTCCTGGCTTGCACATCTCAGTGAATATCCTTCATGGTTTCATATTCGATCCTTCCTGGATATTCTGGGACTTTGAAATTTCAGCTCCTTCTTGGAGGACAATTGGTGGCCCCCATGGATTCTTGGAGGACAATTGGTGGCCCCCATGGATCCTGAGAGGACAATTGGTGACCCCCATGGATTCTGGGAGGACAATTGGTGACCCCCCATGGGCCAGATATATCATCCCTCCTAGCTATGACCTTACCTTTCCCTCCTGGCTTGCACATCTCAGTGAATATCCTTCATGGTTTCGTATTCGATCCTTCCTGGATATTCTGGGACTTTGAAATTTCAGCTCCTTCTTGGAGGACAATTGGTGGCCCCCATGGATTCTTGGAGGACAATTGGTGGCCCCCATGGATCCTGAGAGGACAATTGGTGACCCCCATGGATTCTGGGAGGACAATTGGTGATCCCCCATGGGCCAGATATATCATCCCTCCTAGCTATGACCTTACCTTTCCCTCCTGGCTTGCACGTCTCAGTGAATATCCTTCATGGTTTCGTATTCGATCCTTCCTGGATATTCTGGGACTTTGAAATTTCAGATACTTCTAGGAGGACAATTGGTGGCCCCCATGGATTCTGAGAGGACAATTGGTGACCAGATATATCATCCCTCCTAGCTATGACCTTACCTTTCCCTCCTGGCTTGCATATCTCAGTGAATATCCTTCATGGTTTCGTATTCGATCCTTCCTGGATATTCTGGGACTTTGAAATTTCAGCTCCTTCTTGGAGGACAATTGGTGGCCCCCATGGATTCTTGGAGGACAATTGGTGGCCCCCATGGATCCTGAGAGGACAATTGGTGACCCCCATGGATTCTGGGAGGACAATTGGTGACCCCCCATGGGCCAGATATATCATCCCTCCTAGCTATGACCTTACCTTTCCCTCCTGGCTTGCACATCTCAGTGAATATCCTTCATGGTTTCGTATTCGATCCTTCCTGGATATTCTGGGACTTTGAAATTTCAGATACTTCTAGGAGGACAATTGGTGGCCCCCATGGATTCTGAGAGGACAATTGGTGACCAGATATATCATCCCTCCTAGCTATGACCTTACCTTTCCCTCCTGGCTTGCACGTCTCAGTGAATATCCTTCATGGTTTCATAGAAGGGATGACTAGGGCTAGATGCAACTCGGAAGGGATGACTAGAGCTAGATTCAACTTGGAAGGGATGTCTAGGGCTAGATGCAACTTGGAAGGGATGTCTAGGGCTAAATGCAACTCAGAAGGGATGACTAGGGCTAGATGCAACTCGGAAGGGATGACTAGGGCTAGATGCAACTCGGAAGGGATGACTAGGGCTAGATGCAACTTGGAAGGGATGATTAGGGCAAGATGCAACTCGGAAGGGCTAGATTTCAAAGTATATAACCTACATGGCTAAATTAGGTGCCCCGGGTTAATACAGGTTGAGGTTATAAACCTACATGGCTAAATTAGGTGCCCCCGGGTTAATACAGGTTGAGGTTATAAACCTACATGGCTAAATTAGGTGCCCCCGGGTTAATACAGGTTGAGGTTATAAACCTACATGGCTAAATTAGGTGCCCCCGGGTTAATACAGGTTGAGGTTATAAACCTACATGGCTAAATTAGGTGCCCCCGGGTTAATACAGGTTGAGGTTATAAACCTACATGGCTAAATTAGGTGCCCCCGGGTTAATACAGGTTGAGGTTATAAACCTACATGGCTAAATTAGGTGCCCCCGGGTTAATACAGGTTGAGGTTATAAACCTACATGGCTAAATTAGGTGCCCCCGGGTTAATACAGGTTGAGGTTATAAACCTACATGGCTAAATTAGGTGCCCCCGGGTTAATACAGGTTGAGGTTATAAACCTACATGGCTAAATTAGGTGCCCCTGGGTTAAGACCTCAACCTACAGGTTAAGGAGATAAGCCCTCAGATTTCTTCAGGTTTCTTCAGGTTAGGTTCAGGTTAGGTTAGGTTGAGGTTAGAGGTCCAAATCGGCCCGAAGGGCATATGTACACCCCCTAGGGGATCTCTATGGCACATGGGGGCAGGGTTAGCTGTCCTGGGGGCAATTTCATCTGGATTACCACGAAATTATCCCTCATGCTTCTCAGGTTATCCCTCCTGACTGTTTTCCACCCATTCAGGTTTCTTCAGGTTTCTTCAGGTTAGGTTAGGTTGAGGTTAGAGGTCCAAATCGGCCCTAAGGGCATATGTACACCCCCTAGGGGATCTCTATGGTACATGAGGGCAGGGTTAGCTGTCCTGGGGGCATTTTCATCCGGACTACCACGAGGTTATCCCCCATGCCTCTCGGGTTATCCCTCCTGACTGTTTTCCACCCATTCAGGTTTCTTCAGGTTTCTTCAGGTTTCTTCAGGTTAGGTTAGGTTGAGGTTAGGTTGAGGTTAGAGGTCCAAATCGGCCTGAAGGGCATATGTACACCCCCTAGGGGATCTCTATGGCACATGAGGGCAGGGTTAGCTGTCCTGGGGGCATTTTCATCCGGACTACCACGAGGTTATCCCTCATGCTTCTCAGGTTATCCCTCCTGACTGTTTTCCACCCATTCAGGTTTCTTCAGGTTTCTTCAGGTTTCTTCAGGTTAGGTTAGGTTGAGGTTAGGTTGAGGTTAGAGGTCCAAATCGGCCCTAAGGGCATATGTACACCCCCTAGGGGATCTCTATGGCACATGGGGGCAGGGTTAGCTGTCCTGGGGGCAATTTCATCTGGATTACCACGAAATTATCCCTCATGCTTCTCAGGTTATCCCTCCTGACTGTTTTCCACCCATTCAGGTTTCTTCAGGTTTCTTCAGGTTAGGTTAGGTTGAGGTTAGGTTGAGGTTAGAGGTCCAAATCGGCCCTAAGGGCATATGTACACCCCCTAGGGGATCTCTATGGCACATGGGGGCAGGGTTAGCTGTCCTGGGGGCAATTTCATCTGGATTACCACGAAATTATCCCTCATGCTTCTCAGGTTATCCCTCCTGACTGTTTTCCACCCATTCAGGTTTCTTCAGGTTTCTTCAGGTTAGGTTAGGTTGAGGTTAGGTTGAGGTTAGAGGTCCAAATCGGCCCTAAGGGCATATGTACACCCCCTAGGGGATCTAGGGCTAGGGCTAGGGCTAGGGCTAGGGCTAGGGCTAGGGCTAGGGCTAGGGCTAGGGCTAGGGCTAGGGCTAGGGCTAGGGCTAGGGCTAGGGCTAGGGCTAGGGCTAGGGCTAGGGCTAGGGCTAGGGCTAGGGCTAGGGCTAGGGCTAGGGCTAGGGCTAGGGCTAGGGCTAGGGCTAGGGCTAGGGCTAGGGCTAGGGCTAGGGCTAGGGCTAGGGCTAGGGCTAGGGCTAGGGCTAGGGCTAGGGCTAGGGCTAGGGCTAGGGCTAGGGCTAGGGCTAGGGCTAGGGCTAGGGCTAGGGCTAGGGCTAGGGCTAGGGCTAGGGCTAGGGCTAGGGCTAGGGCTAGGGCTAGGGCTAGGGCTAGGGCTAGGGCTAGGGCTAGGGCTAGGGCTAGGGCTAGGGCTAGGGCTAGGGCTAGGGCTAGGGCTAGGGCTAGGGCTAGGGCTAGGGCTAGGGCTAGGGCTAGGGCTAGGGCTAGGGCTAGGGCTAGGGCTAGGGCTAGGGCTAGGGCTAGGGCTAGGGCTAGGGCTAGGGCTAGGGCTAGGGCTAGGGCTAGGGCTAGGGCTAGGGCTAGGGCTAGGGCTAGGGCTAGGGCTAGGGCTAGGGCTAGGGCTAGGGCTAGGGCTAGGGCTAGGGCTAGGGCTAGGGCTAGGGCTAGGGCTAGGGCTAGGGCTAGGGCTAGGGCTAGGGCTAGGGCTAGGGCTAGGGCTAGGGCTAGGGCTAGGGCTAGGGCTAGGGCTAGGGCTAGGGCTAGGGCTAGGGCTAGGGCTAGGGCTAGGGCTAGGGCTAGGGCTAGGGCTAGGGCTAGGGCTAGGGCTAGGGCTAGGGCTAGGGCTAGGGCTAGGGCTAGGGCTAGGGCTAGGGCTAGGGCTAGGGCTAGGGCTAGGGCTAGGGCTAGGGCTAGGGCTAGGGCTAGGGCTAGGGCTAGGGCTAGGGCTAGGGCTAGGGCTAGGGCTAGGGCTAGGGCTAGGGCTAGGGCTAGGGCTAGGGCTAGGGCTAGGGCTAGGGCTAGGGCTAGGGCTAGGGCTAGGGCTAGGGCTAGGGCTAGGGCTAGGGCTAGGGCTAGGGCTAGGGCTAGGGCTAGGGCTAGGGCTAGGGCTAGGGCTAGGGCTAGGGCTAGGGCTAGGGCTAGGGCTAGGGCTAGGGCTAGGGCTAGGGCTAGGGCTAGGGCTAGGGCTAGGGCTAGGGCTAGGGCTAGGGCTAGGGCTAGGGCTAGGGCTAGGGCTAGGGCTAGGGCTAGGGCTAGGGCTAGGGCTAGGGCTAGGGCTAGGGCTAGGGCTAGGGCTAGGGCTAGGGCTAGGGCTAGGGCTAGGGCTAGGGCTAGGGCTAGGGCTAGGGCTAGGGCTAGGGCTAGGGCTAGGGCTAGGGCTAGGGCTAGGGCTAGGGCTAGGGCTAGGGCTAGGGCTAGGGCTAGGGCTAGGGCTAGGGCTAGGGCTAGGGCTAGGGCTAGGGCTAGGGCTAGGGCTAGGGCTAGGGCTAGGGCTAGGGCTAGGGCTAGGGCTAGGGCTAGGGCTAGGGCTAGGGCTAGGGCTAGGGCTAGGGCTAGGGCTAGGGCTAGGGCTAGGGCTAGGGCTAGGGCTAGGGCTAGGGCTAGGGCTAGGGCTAGGGCTAGGGCTAGGGCTAGGGCTAGGGCTAGGGCTAGGGCTAGGGCTAGGGCTAGGGCTAGGGCTAGGGCTAGGGCTAGGGCTAGGGCTAGGGCTAGGGCTAGGGCTAGGGCTAGGGCTAGGGCTAGGGCTAGGGCTAGGGCTAGGGCTAGGGCTAGGGCTAGGGCTAGGGCTAGGGCTAGGGCTAGGGCTAGGGCTAGGGCTAGGGCTAGGGCTAGGGCTAGGGCTAGGGCTAGGGCTAGGGCTAGGGCTAGGGCTAGGGCTAGGGCTAGGGCTAGGGCTAGGGCTAGGGCTAGGGCTAGGGCTAGGGCTAGGGCTAGGGCTAGGGCTAGGGCTAGGGCTAGGGCTAGGGCTAGGGCTAGGGCTAGGGCTAGGGCTAGGGCTAGGGCTAGGGCTAGGGCTAGGGCTAGGGCTAGGGCTAGGGCTAGGGCTAGGGCTAGGGCTAGGGCTAGGGCTAGGGCTAGGGCTAGGGCTAGGGCTAGGGCTAGGGCTAGGGCTAGGGCTAGGGCTAGGGCTAGGGCTAGGGCTAGGGCTAGGGCTAGGGCTAGGGCTAGGGCTAGGGCTAGGGCTAGGGCTAGGGCTAGGGCTAGGGCTAGGGCTAGGGCTAGGGCTAGGGCTAGGGCTAGGGCTAGGGCTAGGGCTAGGGCTAGGGCTAGGGCTAGGGCTAGGGCTAGGGCTAGGGCTAGGGCTAGGGCTAGGGCTAGGGCTAGGGCTAGGGCTAGGGCTAGGGCTAGGGCTAGGGCTAGGGCTAGGGCTAGGGCTAGGGCTAGGGCTAGGGCTAGGGCTAGGGCTAGGGCTAGGGCTAGGGCTAGGGCTAGGGCTAGGGCTAGGGCTAGGGCTAGGGCTAGGGCTAGGGCTAGGGCTAGGGCTAGGGCTAGGGCTAGGGCTAGGGCTAGGGCTAGGGCTAGGGCTAGGGCTAGGGCTAGGGCTAGGGCTAGGGCTAGGGCTAGGGCTAGGGCTAGGGCTAGGGCTAGGGCTAGGGCTAGGGCTAGGGCTAGGGCTAGGGCTAGGGCTAGGGCTAGGGCTAGGGCTAGGGCTAGGGCTAGGGCTAGGGCTAGGGCTAGGGCTAGGGCTAGGGCTAGGGCTAGGGCTAGGGCTAGGGCTAGGGCTAGGGCTAGGGCTAGGGCTAGGGCTAGGGCTAGGGCTAGGGCTAGGGCTAGGGCTAGGGCTAGGGCTAGGGCTAGGGCTAGGGCTAGGGCTAGGGCTAGGGCTAGGGCTAGGGCTAGGGCTAGGGCTAGGGCTAGGGCTAGGGCTAGGGCTAGGGCTAGGGCTAGGGCTAGGGCTAGGGCTAGGGCTAGGGCTAGGGCTAGGGCTAGGGCTAGGGCTAGGGCTAGGGCTAGGGCTAGGGCTAGGGCTAGGGCTAGGGCTAGGGCTAGGGCTAGGGCTAGGGCTAGGGCTAGGGCTAGGGCTAGGGCTAGGGCTAGGGCTAGGGCTAGGGCTAGGGCTAGGGCTAGGGCTAGGGCTAGGGCTAGGGCTAGGGCTAGGGCTAGGGCTAGGGCTAGGGCTAGGGCTAGGGCTAGGGCTAGGGCTAGGGCTAGGGCTAGGGCTAGGGCTAGGGCTAGGGCTAGGGCTAGGGCTAGGGCTAGGGCTAGGGCTAGGGCTAGGGCTAGGGCTAGGGCTAGGGCTAGGGCTAGGGCTAGGGCTAGGGCTAGGGCTAGGGCTAGGGCTAGGGCTAGGGCTAGGGCTAGGGCTAGGGCTAGGGCTAGGGCTAGGGCTAGGGCTAGGGCTAGGGCTAGGGCTAGGGCTAGGGCTAGGGCTAGGGCTAGGGCTAGGGCTAGGGCTAGGGCTAGGGCTAGGGCTAGGGCTAGGGCTAGGGCTAGGGCTAGGGCTAGGGCTAGGGCTAGGGCTAGGGCTAGGGCTAGGGCTAGGGCTAGGGCTAGGGCTAGGGCTAGGGCTAGGGCTAGGGCTAGGGCTAGGGCTAGGGCTAGGGCTAGGGCTAGGGCTAGGGCTAGGGCTAGGGCTAGGGCTAGGGCTAGGGCTAGGGCTAGGGCTAGGGCTAGGGCTAGGGCTAGGGCTAGGGCTAGGGCTAGGGCTAGGGCTAGGGCTAGGGCTAGGGCTAGGGCTAGGGCTAGGGCTAGGGCTAGGGCTAGGGCTAGGGCTAGGGCTAGGGCTAGGGCTAGGGCTAGGGCTAGGGCTAGGGCTAGGGCTAGGGCTAGGGCTAGGGCTAGGGCTAGGGCTAGGGCTAGGGCTAGGGCTAGGGCTAGGGCTAGGGCTAGGGCTAGGGCTAGGGCTAGGGCTAGGGCTAGGGCTAGGGCTAGGGCTAGGGCTAGGGCTAGGGCTAGGGCTAGGGCTAGGGCTAGGGCTAGGGCTAGGGCTAGGGCTAGGGCTAGGGCTAGGGCTAGGGCTAGGGCTAGGGCTAGGGCTAGGGCTAGGGCTAGGGCTAGGGCTAGGGCTAGGGCTAGGGCTAGGGCTAGGGCTAGGGCTAGGGCTAGGGCTAGGGCTAGGGCTAGGGCTAGGGCTAGGGCTAGGGCTAGGGCTAGGGCTAGGGCTAGGGCTAGGGCTAGGGCTAGGGCTAGGGCTAGGGCTAGGGCTAGGGCTAGGGCTAGGGCTAGGGCTAGGGCTAGGGCTAGGGCTAGGGCTAGGGCTAGGGCTAGGGCTAGGGCTAGGGCTAGGGCTAGGGCTAGGGCTAGGGCTAGGGCTAGGGCTAGGGCTAGGGCTAGGGCTAGGGCTAGGGCTAGGGCTAGGGCTAGGGCTAGGGCTAGGGCTAGGGCTAGGGCTAGGGCTAGGGCTAGGGCTAGGGCTAGGGCTAGGGCTAGGGCTAGGGCTAGGGCTAGGGCTAGGGCTAGGGCTAGGGCTAGGGCTAGGGCTAGGGCTAGGGCTAGGGCTAGGGCTAGGGCTAGGGCTAGGGCTAGGGCTAGGGCTAGGGCTAGGGCTAGGGCTAGGGCTAGGGCTAGGGCTAGGGCTAGGGCTAGGGCTAGGGCTAGGGCTAGGGCTAGGGCTAGGGCTAGGGCTAGGGCTAGGGCTAGGGCTAGGGCTAGGGCTAGGGCTAGGGCTAGGGCTAGGGCTAGGGCTAGGGCTAGGGCTAGGGCTAGGGCTAGGGCTAGGGCTAGGGCTAGGGCTAGGGCTAGGGCTAGGGCTAGGGCTAGGGCTAGGGCTAGGGCTAGGGCTAGGGCTAGGGCTAGGGCTAGGGCTAGGGCTAGGGCTAGGGCTAGGGCTAGGGCTAGGGCTAGGGCTAGGGCTAGGGCTAGGGCTAGGGCTAGGGCTAGGGCTAGGGCTAGGGCTAGGGCTAGGGCTAGGGCTAGGGCTAGGGCTAGGGCTAGGGCTAGGGCTAGGGCTAGGGCTAGGGCTAGGGCTAGGGCTAGGGCTAGGGCTAGGGCTAGGGCTAGGGCTAGGGCTAGGGCTAGGGCTAGGGCTAGGGCTAGGGCTAGGGCTAGGGCTAGGGCTAGGGCTAGGGCTAGGGCTAGGGCTAGGGCTAGGGCTAGGGCTAGGGCTAGGGCTAGGGCTAGGGCTAGGGCTAGGGCTAGGGCTAGGGCTAGGGCTAGGGCTAGGGCTAGGGCTAGGGCTAGGGCTAGGGCTAGGGCTAGGGCTAGGGCTAGGGCTAGGGCTAGGGCTAGGGCTAGGGCTAGGGCTAGGGCTAGGGCTAGGGCTAGGGCTAGGGCTAGGGCTAGGGCTAGGGCTAGGGCTAGGGCTAGGGCTAGGGCTAGGGCTAGGGCTAGGGCTAGGGCTAGGGCTAGGGCTAGGGCTAGGGCTAGGGCTAGGGCTAGGGCTAGGGCTAGGGCTAGGGCTAGGGCTAGGGCTAGGGCTAGGGCTAGGGCTAGGGCTAGGGCTAGGGCTAGGGCTAGGGCTAGGGCTAGGGCTAGGGCTAGGGCTAGGGCTAGGGCTAGGGCTAGGGCTAGGGCTAGGGCTAGGGCTAGGGCTAGGGCTAGGGCTAGGGCTAGGGCTAGGGCTAGGGCTAGGGCTAGGGCTAGGGCTAGGGCTAGGGCTAGGGCTAGGGCTAGGGCTAGGGCTAGGGCTAGGGCTAGGGCTAGGGCTAGGGCTAGGGCTAGGGCTAGGGCTAGGGCTAGGGCTAGGGCTAGGGCTAGGGCTAGGGCTAGGGCTAGGGCTAGGGGCTAGGGCTAGGGCTAGGGCTAGGGCTAGGCTAGGGCTAGGGCTAGGGCTAGGGCTAGGGCTAGGGCTAGGGCTAGGGCTAGGGCTAGGGCTAGGGCTAGGGCTAGGGCTAGGGCTAGGGCTAGGGCTAGGGCTAGGGCTAGGGCTAGGGCTAGGGCTAGGGCTAGGGCTAGGGCTAGGGCTAGGGCTAGGGCTAGGGCTAGGGCTAGGGCTAGGGCTAGGGCTAGGGCTAGGGCTAGGGCTAGGGCTAGGGCTAGGGCTAGGGCTAGGGCTAGGGCTAGGCTAGGGCTAGGGCTAGGGCTAGGGCTAGGGCTAGGGCTAGGGCTAGGGCTAGGGCTAGGGCTAGGGCTAGGGCTAGGGCTAGGGCTAGGGCTAGGGCTAGGGCTAGGGCTAGGGCTAGGGCTAGGGCTAGGGCTAGGGCTAGGGCTAGGGCTAGGGCTAGGGCTAGGGCTAGGGCTAGGGCTAGGGCTAGGGCTAGGGCTAGGGCTAGGGCTAGGGCTAGGGCTAGGGCTAGGGCTAGGGCTAGGGCTAGGGCTAGGGCTAGGGCTAGGGCTAGGGCTAGGGCTAGGGCTAGGGCTAGGGCTAGGGCTAGGGCTAGGGCTAGGGCTAGGGCTAGGGCTAGGGCTAGGGCTAGGCTAGGGCTAGGGCTAGGGCTAGGGCTAGGGCTAGGGCTAGGGCTAGGGCTAGGGCTAGGGCTAGGGCTAGGGCTAGGGCTAGGGCTAGGGCTAGGGCTAGGGCTAGGGCTAGGGCTAGGGCTAGGGCTAGGGCTAGGGCTAGGGCTAGGGCTAGGGCTAGGGCTAGGGCTAGGGCTAGGGCTAGGGCTAGGGCTAGGGCTAGGGCTAGGGCTAGGGCTAGGGCTAGGGCTAGGGCTAGGGCTAGGGCTAGGGCTAGGGCTAGGGCTAGGGCTAGGGCTAGGGCTAGGGCTAGGGCTAGGGCTAGGGCTAGGGCTAGGGCTAGGGCTAGGGCTAGGGCTAGGGCTAGGGCTAGGGCTAGGGCTAGGGCTAGGGCTAGGGCTAG